>CM075494.1:47272631-48472631 GCA_037950675.1 Hypophthalmichthys molitrix | reverse complement strand
TGGGTTCAGGTGAATGCAGCAGCACCGGCATGAGTGAAGAAGTGCAGATGCTACTACCTGTGTGTTCCCCGGATGGAGAACATACTGGCAGGCAGGTTCAGGAGCTGAACAGGGGTGTGCTGTGTCAGAGTACTCTTGTAGGGTTTCTGCACTGTTGTTTGTACATCATGTTGCCAAGTTTTGCCAGTTTACCCTGTCTTTACCAAGTGTTTATATTGCCCTGTTTGTTTTCCACGTGTACGTCTCTCTGCCTGTTTATGACCATGACTCTGGACTACCACTATTGTTATCAATCCTCTGCTTGTTTGTTGACCACGCTTCTTGCTCAAAATCTAACTTTGTTTGTACTGCTGTGCTGACCTAGATTAAAAAAAAAGTTCATCAAGACAAACTTTAAGTTGGCTTGAAAAAGCTGGACCAAAAAGTTTGAAGTAGTTTTAAAATCTTGAACTTAGAAGGTTTGAATTGACAGATAGAAGTAATATTCTGCATTACAGCAGTGTTAGTGTTCTGCAGGTAAGTACAACACAAATGTATCTCTCAGTCCCGGACTGTGAATGATTTGATTTTCACTGAGCGATTCCTTTCAAGTTATTTGAACACAATTATAGTTTCTAGCCACTGGAAAAAGTTAGTCCGTTATAAGTGGATGTGCTTAAGTTTTTGTTGTTGTTTTTAACACCCCAGTGGTTTCAGTAGTTGTGATCTGATGGAGATTATCTAGCATTTTAGCCCATGACTGTCAGAGTTAATGTTGGTAGACAAAGAGAGAATCTAATAAACAGAACTTAATGAAAATGATAAGGTGTACAGGGGAAAACCAACCATAAACACAAACGAGAACCGACCAAGACTAAGGGAAAACACGGTATATATACAAAGGAAACAGGAGCAAACAAGACTAATTGACAAGACACACCTGAACTAAGGACACTAATCAAATCAGAAACCATGACAACTAAATAATAGTGGGAAAACTAAACAAAGGAGGACATGTGACTAACAGGACATGTGATAATGACACAAAAGTTTAACAGGGCTTGATGAATGATGAATGTTGTTGCATCCACTGCAGAGATCTTTAGTTTGGGGTGAAACTGCTGGGGATCACTGACAGTCACAATAATATTGATTATGAATGATATATTCTAATGATTTTTAAAGCATAGTTCTTACAAGGACTATCCTGTCAAACATTAGAAACCAGTCAAACTATAGGTCAAGGTTACGTCATTGTCACAAAGAATTTTGTTCTACATTACTTTTTCTGCATATCACAATAAATTCTAGACAAGGGCTTTTGCTCCTTCTGCAGGAAATATCAGGAAGTATCTGGTACTGACACTAGCTTGTGCTCCGCAGTTGGACATAATTAAGAGGAACTTTTAAATGCATTTATGTGAGCTTTTGATAAAAAAATTCGGGTTCGGAGACTTTTTATACACTGGATTAAAACATTATATAACACCATTAGCATCTGTTATAACAAATGGTATAATATAATCACCATTCCAGCTTCAGCGTGGGACTCGAAAAGGGTGTCCCTTATCTCCATTACTTTTCACTTTATTTATAGAACCACTTGCCGCTGCAATAAGACAGAATAACATCTCTGGAGTTTTATTAAACAACACTAATCATAAAATCTCCTTATACGCAGATGACATATTACTTTTTCTACAAAATCCCAAAACATCACTTTCAGAAAGTTATCAACAAATACTCTAATATATCAGACTATTCCATAAACTGGACCACATCAACAATTTTACCACTGAATATGAATTCACAGGACATTCACAATAAACAATATTACATATTTAGGAATAAACATTTCCCAGAACCTTTCTGACTTATTTAACCTTAATTTTATCACACTGTTAAAAACAATAGAAGATAACTGGATGGATGAACCTACCACTTTACATTATAGCTATATAGTGATACAGCCTATAGAATGCAGTACCCATCGCGCGTTATAGAGATCAACTGATGTGATTTAAACGACAAATCACATTCAAATATTAGGCGCCAACTTTTGTTTCTGTCGGTTGGTGCTCACAGTCGTACCTTTGACCGAGCCAAAGACTATAGAATAACACTTAAAGGGACTTTGACTGAGCGCGCACACGTAATATCTGAGCCAGAGTAAAGCCTTGAGGAGAGCGCGCGAGTTCTGCACATTACATTGATGCGCACTCGACATGCGTTGTTAAAAAATGGCATAGTAACTGCCTCAAGTGAACTATAAAAAATGAAAAGAGCGTCGCGTCTGAAAGCTGCAATCGTTTTTATTGGTTAAAATGAATGGAGAATATCTCATTTTTTCGTAGTTGCTGAGCGCCTGTATATCCTATAGTTAATGATAAGGGTATAGTTTACAAGTTTGCGAATATTTTGAATAAAAAATGAAAACAAAAGTTATACATCTGTAACATGTCGCCCCCACATTAATAATAAATGTGCACATAGTGTGAATTAATTAACTTAGTAACCTAGCTTACTTGGTAGTCTTCAGTAAATTAACTTCTCTAAGAAAATGATTCATAAAACATAAGATGTTTACTTTAAAGTTCATATTTTCATACTGATAAATATTGATTAAAAAAATCAACATATAGTTCACCCCAAAATTAAAATTCAGTCATCATTTACTCAACTTCGTGGTCCAAAAGTTTGTGTAATAAATTCTGTTGAGTCAAATAAAATATTTCTTTCTAAATCTACTTTTTGTAATGTCTATTTGATACTTGACGTAAAAATGACTTCAAATTATCTTTTGGGGATAATTTCTCAGCCAAATTTGATATACGATAAATTTGCGATTAATTCGATTAATTAATCGCCACATGTAATTAATTACATTAAAAATTTTAATCGCCTCCCAGCCCTAATATATTTATATTTTTCTTTCTTTTTTTTAACAAGGCAAACATCTTGGGATCTGCCAGTAAGGAAGTTGCTGTATCAAGTTACACAGCACAGTAGGTTATGCAGCTTTGTAATGAGATTTGAGGGCATGATAGTGTTAAATGTCTAACTGCAGTCAATAAAAGGTAATACTTTTATTTTTAATTTTTTAAAAAACATAAGGACTAATGTCCTTATTTTCAAAGTGGGTTAGAATTTTGTGAATGATCCTCTGTGGATCTATTTGTCCTGTTCTCAAACTGTAGTAGATCAGAGGAGTCTGCTTTGGTGCTCATGATGAGTTTCTTAATAAGGCTCTCAAAACATTTCATGAGAACCGCTGGTCTGCAGTCATTAACACAAGAGATTGTATCTTTCTGTGGAACAGGGATGATAGTGGTGGACTTGAAGCTGAAAGGAACTGCAGACAGGGTGAGGCAAAGATTGCACAGACACACTCAGATGATCAGAAACCACACTCTTACAACACTTACCAGGAAGAGGTTAACTTATTTCTCCTTTCTGTTATACTGACTTAGTCTTGATAAAAGCAATACAAAAATCAGTGCTCAATGAAGAGCGAAGAGGAAAAACTTTCAAGAAGGATTTTTATGTTTGTTTCTGAAAAGATAGCATATATGTGTGATTCTCATGGCTATTCATTTTTGAAACATTGATTTTGAGACCTTGATTCAGAAAGGAAAAGTAAAGTTTAGATTGCTGGAGCTCAAACAGAGAAAATGGCTTCACTATCTGAAAAATATTTTTCTTGTTCCATGTGTCATGAAATCTTCAAGGATCCAGTTATTTTATCATGTAGTCACAGTGTCTGTAAAGAGTGTCTTCAACAGTTCTGGAGAACCAAGAAAACTCAGGAGTGTCCTGTCTGCAGGAGAAGATCCTCAAGAGATGATCCTCCAATTAATCTTGCGTTAAAAAACTTGTGTGAGTCGTTCCTGAAGGAGAGAAATGAGAGCCGTTCATCAGGATCTGAGGAGATCTGCAGTTTACACAATGAGAAATTAAAACTCTTCTGTCTGGAGGACAAACAGCCTGTGTGTTTAGTGTGCTTAACTTCACAACAACACGACAATCACACATTCAGACCCATCGGTGAAGTGGCTTCATCATATAAGGTAAGACAGATTTACACATGTGGATAAACACTTATTTAAGCTTATGTTTTATTTGCATATTCATATTACAGAAATATCTGGTATCTTATAGATTTTCACTTTAAATTCTAGGAGGAGCTCAATACAGTGCTGAAATCTTTACAAGAGAAACTTAAACACAATGAAAACATTAAAGGAGAGTTTGAAAAAACAGTTCAACACATCAAGGTGAGAACTGATTCTTTTGACATATTCACAAATTTCATACTGACATAATTACATTTCTTTATTGATACACAATATATATTCACACACACACACACATTCATACTCATTCGCATATGTGCCTTTGCTAATCCCATTGGCTTCCGCTCACCTTCTGTGATTTCATTTGAGGGATAGCTGCAGGTCAGAGTAATATTTGTGTCGAAAGGTAGGCTATAGTGTTACAAGAAACTAACCCCTAACCTTTGAAGTGAATGTGATCTGTTTGCAGTCTCAAGCTGAGTACACAGAGCGTCAGATTAAACAGCAGTTTGAGAAGCTTCATCAGTTTCTCAGAGATGAAGAAGAAGCTACAATCACTGCACTGAGGGAGGAAGAGGAGCAGAAGAAGCAGATGATGAAGGAGAAGCTAGAGAAGATAAACAGACACATCTCAGCTCTTTCACACACAATAAAAGACATGGAGGAGAAGATGAAAGCCAATGACATCTGCTTTCTGAAGGTCTGATTTCAGATCATTGATTGTTTGTTTGATTGATTGAATTCTTGATGGTAAATGGTATGTTTGTTCTGCAGAAGATTCCAGTCACAATGGAAAGGTGAGTGATCTCCTGGTGTCTCTGGTCTCTCTGGTTCTGATCCAAAGCCACTGCAGTTCTGCAAATCAATATCATCAGTGTTAAATGTACACTGCTAGGTGTATATATGGGCCTGTTTACACTTGGTCACTTCATGCGTTTTCTCTATTTTGGATAGCTATCCAATCATGAAAAGTTTCAGGTGGAAATGCCCTCCAAAACTTTCAAGACATATTTAAATCTGACCACTCAAACCATGTCTTGAGGTGGTCTGAGACACATTCCAGACAAAACTGGACAAGCGTAAATGCATCTGGTTGTTGAAACCACATGTAAATTTTACTCCTCCAAAAATGTAAAAAAATAAATAAATAAAAAATGTGTGAGCATGTTATATGCTAAATGACAGTGCTACTGCAACACACATTGCAGCAGATGAGTAGCTGAGTATCTCTTCAGCAAGCCAACTTGCAAACTGTCACAAATGAAACTGAAAGTAAGTCACAGGCATTAAACACATAATCATCTTCATTAAATGTAATGAGAGTAAATTATATTACCAGTGCTGATGCTGCTCTCTCTCCTATTACGTACTTTGATCATTTATGTGGCCAAGTGTAAATGGAACCATTTTAACAAATCAGATATAGCCATCTGATCAGTAAAAACTCATTAAGTGACCAGGTGTAAACAGGCCCTGTGAGTCTCTACACTGAAGCCGTGTAGGACTACTATTTGTAGTGTTGATTGTTGAATTATCCATGCAGGTCATTAATCAATTAGTTAATTTTACAAGTGATGATTGGCCATTAATGATGACACCTGCTGTTATTGAGCAGAGTCTGCTGAAGGAAAGAGAAAAGACAAGCAGACACAACAACTGAAACTGACGTACACAAACCTAGTCATGAATCTAAAGCCCGGGATGCACTGCACAATTTTTTGCTGTCCTAGACAAAAGACTGCCATCGTGAAACAATCGTGGCAATTTCTGTGATCGTGGCTCTTAATCGTGTATCTATGTCGTACAGTGAGAGAGGTTCAAAGACGGCCGTTTTCCCAGGCTTGCGACCAAAGATGGCCTACAATCATTTTCTGACAGTGTCAGAAATTCAGCATGATCATCGCACAGTGTGTTTGCTGCTACGACCTACGTCTACTGACCAGCCAATGAAAATGCGAAATGAAATCAACGCTACATGACGCTAAAAATTGCTTACCTCCTTCTTTTGCCACTTCCTTTTTATTTTTAGCACAAATAAAATCTACAACTGCTAAAGTGTGATTCAACATGATCTTTTTGTTTACCACTAGCTCATGCTGATGACGTTTTATTCTTCATCGTAGCCTACGAGTCAACAGGTGTCATCATCGTACAGTCTACATGCATATCGTACCCAAGTTTAATAGATCCATGTCGCACAGTGTGATTTGTAATGATCTTATAGGATTGTTAAAATCGTGTAGTGTATCCCAGGCTTAATGCAAATAAAATACAAATTTAAATGCAACCAATTAAAACTCTTAATATCTCTTGATATAATTTGTAGAGGTTTAGCTTACTTTAGTATTGCTGATGTTGCTTCTTTGAGCGTTTTAAAGTCACCATTATGGTCATCAGTGTTCCATTTGGTTGGTGACTTTGATCAATATTAAATTAATTATTTTCCTGCCTCTGCAACATTGTAACAAAAACACATTGTACCAAGGAAGAGGATAAATTACACCACTTTCAACTTTAAGACAAATGTTAAAAGGGTTAGTTCACCCAAAATTGAAATTTCTGTCATTAAGTACTCACTCTTATGTCGTTCCACACCTGTAAAACCTTAATTCATCTTCTGAACACAAATTAAGATATTTTTGATGAAATCAAAGAGGTTTCTTAACCACACAGGCATCAATGTCATTGCACCTTTCATGGCCCAGAAAGGTAGTAAAGACATCGTCCACGTGACTACAGTGGTTTAACCTTAATGTTATTAAGCACATTATTAAGCACAATGTTACAACCTCTCATAAAAACATCAGCTCGAAGAGAAAGAGGGATTACGTAACATAATCAAGAACGAGTAAACAGCGGAATCAATCAAATCTATTTATTCACTCACTCATAACAAACATCACGATAATAACGAGCATAATAACCAAGTAACGAATTTAACAGAACGGACAACAATTAACAAAGGGAAAACAACAACAAAACTCACTATTAAAACAGGAAAAGTTACATTAACCTATTAACTGCTGACACCTTTCTGTGTTTTGTGATATTTACATCCTTGAGGCTTTTAGTCAAAACGTGTGCTCCTTCGGAGAAAAACTTATGGATGTTTACTTAAAATATCTTGAGAGAGGAATATTTCTGCTGAATTTTTATCTAAATTAGCATGATGTGTGAAAGGGCCATGTGTTAGAAGTCAGAAGGCACTCCAGTTCATTTATGATTTGCTGTCTGTCTGAACCAAAGAAATAAAAGCGAACTCTCTGTACCATATTCAGGGCCCTATGATTTGCAGAAAACATGGATGGAATTGCGGAATCCATTCATAAAAACGGAATTTACTGTAACGTGGAATGTCACGGAATTTGTCAAATTTTGGATGAATAAATAAAAAGTAGGGGGTACACTTGCATCAGATTGCGATATGGACTAGTGTCTGTGAATATTAAACTGCAAGAAGACTATTTGAATATGAATCCTGGGTGTCTCTGTATGATGAATTTCGCAGATGCGCAAATATGTTTACTACACATCCTGAAGCACTTGTTTTTTCAAGCATCTGCCATCTTACTTTATGACGACATGAACAAAAACTTTATCTCCAGAGCTACTCTGAGAGTCACTTTGTGAGCATTTTGCGAGCATTTTGCCATTTAATTTGAGAAAAACTGTTGTCATATCATATACAGTACACCCAGAAACTTCAAGATCACGGCAACCCGTCAAAATAAAAGTTCGGTTTAACTTGTCACAGAAATATAGCCATATTACTATTGTACGGTATAATGTATTTCTTAATGACAATGTAATAATACTACAACTAGTAATAATATTTACTAAGACTTTCTAATATTTACTAAAAATCACACAATTTTACAGTAAACATGTTTTGCAGCACTTGAAGGGGTTTATTTAAATTTCATTTGATTCAAAGTTTTATGCCTTTATTTGATTACCAGAAAAATTCAAATACACAGCACAGAATTTCTGGAAAAAAATTCATAGGTCCCTATTATTGTAAACAAATTAATAAAGTTGCTTTTTATTAATTCATTTAATTAGACGTGTTTGATTTAACCATTAAAATTGAATCCAGAAAAATTAAAACAGAATTCGGTAAAAAATACAAATAAAACTGAATTTGTTGAAAGGCAGAAGCTTAAAAATATCTTCATAGCGTAGAACAACTTTCACTTTAGCCTCTATCAATGCAGTGCACACAGCACAGAATTTATGTGATTTATTCAACAAAAATACAACCGATCATAAATAGAGCACTTAATCTAGGCTACCAATTTAAGTTTCCCAACATTAATCTTGTATGATGAAAAGATATAATTATTCCAACGCATTTCATGATTGAAAGGAGACCGCAAGCATTTATATTGTTTGTGTAATAGCCTATGTAGAAAACGGCAGTATCTAAACACTTTGTATTAAAGAAATAAAAGAACGCACATCACATTAAAGAGCATTAATTAGAACTAAACAAGGGTAGGCTATACGACACCAGATTAAGAGTAAAGACCATACAAATTAAACTGCGAACTATCACCCTTCTGCCTCACTCATACACTTCAAAGACACTTAGGGCATTGATTGTTCTCAATACAAGAATCAAGACATGCAGCCCATAGAAATGGCATCCTTTTCACTAATTCATTGACAAATTTGCTTAAATGAATGAACATGCATTTCCCCAGTACATTTTGTGTATTATTACTGTTTGTATATTGTTCTTTTGTATATAGTATAGTGTTATGCATGCCTGATGATAGAACTACTAGATAACGTAGCCCATCTAGGTGGTGTCTCGTATCAAAATACTTGTCGTTTAATGATTCGCACTTTGGTGGACATCATCTCTTAGAATCCATTGTATGTTTGTTATATTTATCGGAGTATAAATGGAAACAAACTGCCAACTTACTCCCTTCATGCAAATTAGTTCACTTTCAAATGAAAGAACTCTCCCGCCTGAGTTCATTGTCATTTTCTTCATTCAATGCAGAAGATATTGATTACAACTTCAGCACCATCGGACTGAACCATCCAAAATTTCTCCTGAGACTGCATATCCAGACACTCTTTAACAGCTAAGGCATTTTCAATGCCTTAAATGACTCTTTTCATAGCTCCATTCCTTTGTTATGCTACAGTTCCATTCACTTCCACTTTCTCATTTCCTATGAATGCGTGATTTGTGCGTATGCGTTTAGTTTAGTAATGTGTTTGTAATTTAATTAAAACTTTTGTGCACATTCTTGCGAGTTGATTCTGATCTGCTTATAAATTGGTGTCTATTTAACAATTTCATCACAGCTACATGCTAAGAAAGTGTTATTTTTCTGTGGCCATGGAAAATATCCTTTCTGAAGAGTTGAGAGATGATCAATACTGAGTGTTCGCTGGCCGAACAGATTAATTGATTGTAATATTAATTCAACTACATGAAGTTAATTCAATTAACTGATCCAGATTTTTATAATTGATCATAACGTGTTAGGACATTAGGAGTTATTTTAAGTCATAAAATCTTATGAATGTAAGCGGAGAGGACCAGCCCGCCGCATTACAGACATCTTGAAGGGAGACACGAAATCAAAGCCTTGGAGGCCACCATACTTCTTGTCAAATGAGCTCTGATACCCAATGGTGTCAGCTGACCAGAAACCTCATAAACCAGATGAATAGCCTCAACTATCCATCTGCTGACTGTCTGTTTGGACGCAGGATACCTCTTCTTAGGCCAAATATGGTTCAGCCAGTATGTTGCTACTAGGAGTAGACTTATTCCATCCTGGCAGACCTTCCCCAGAACTCTTGGGAGCAGAGCAAATGGGGAAATATGTACAGATGGAGCTGGGTGTGTTAGGAAGAACCAAAGTGAACAGTGCGTTGTATCCTGATACGCAAATAGATCCATTTCTGCTTTGCCGTAAACCTCCCATATTCGCTTCACCACCTCGGGGTGAAGTCTCCATTCCCCGGGCCTCAGCCCCCTGTCTCAGCAGGATCTCTGCTCCTACATTTTAGAACCCTGAATGTATACCGCTCTCAGAGAGAGCAGTTTCCCTAGGGACCACAGGAGGATCTTGTGTGTCAGTTTGCATAATGGACGTGAACACACAGCCCCCTGCTGATTTATTTAAGAGACCACCGATGTGTTGTCTGTGCGAACAAGCACATGATGGCCTCTTAGGTCTGAGAGGAAGTGGTTCAATGTCTTAAAAAAACAGCCATCATCTCCAGGCAAGTTATGTGCCACAAAAGATGATGAATCCTCCACAGACCCTGAGCTGAGCATCCTTCCATTACCGCTCCCCAGCCCGTGAGAAAAGCGTCTGTCTTGAGCATGATGCAATGACAATGAGCTCCTAACACAGGACTTGGGACAGGAACCAGGGTTTCCTCCATATAACCAAGGCACGTAGACACCGGCACATGATCTTGATCATACGAAGTGTGTTGCCCCTTGGGAAAAACCCTTTGGTCCTGAGCCACCACTGCAAGGGTCTCATGTACAGCAGGCCAAAAGGTATTACGTATGTTGGACACAGCTGCTATCAGACCCAACAGCCTCTGAAACTGTTTCACAGTGAGTGACTGGCCTACCTTTATCTCTTTTATGGCTCTGAGGATCACAGCAACATGAGCAGCCGATAGGGCGGCCTGCATTGTTACTGAATCCCACACCACACCAAGAAAAGTGGTTCTCTGAACTGGAAAAAGCACACTCTTCTTCCTGTGTGACATGTGACACCTTTCTTTCGGATGCGTCCAGTGTAAGTGGGCTGCAGGGGCTTTATAGCCAGTTACACAACTAGGCTTTTGAAGGAACTGAGCAACAGAGGCCAGGCCCAGTGGAAAGCAATTAAGGAACTTGCCTCTGTTACCAAAAGCAGTCACTGGCTGTGGCTGAAGCAAAAGGAGACAGTGTGGGCCTCCAAAGGACCAAGGGCCATCATGCGACACACACCCAGGTGTCTTGTGATAAAAGGCCAAAACACCAAAGGAGGCGATGACAACTGATGATGTGTTGTACTGGTGTGTACTGTCATTTAACAGCAGGTGTCATCAATAATTGAAACTAATTGACTTAATTAACTGCATGAACAATTCAACATTCAACACTACAAAGTGTAGATCCTACACAGCTTTCCTTAATGTAAGTTTGTACACCTGTGGGTGAGACTCATATATATTCCCAGGGTGTTAATTTAACACTGGTGATTTTGCTGTGTGATGTCTGAATGTTCTTTCAGAGTCGAGAGCTCACAGCTGGATCCACAGATGGCTTCTGGAGCTTTGATTCATGTGCCAGATTATTTGGGCAACCTGCCATTCAGAGTCTGGAAGAAGATGCAGGACATTGTCCAAAACAGTGAGTCTGGAGAAGATCTGTGCTGGAAATCATGTATGGGTGGACAGGTTTTTCATGACACAATTGATCTATATTTCAGTTTGTAGAAGTGAAGTGAAGATCGTAGAAGTGAAGTGAAGATCATAATAGTTCTGGGGCCGTATTCACAAAACATTTTATCTTGCCACTTAGAGGTCTCCTAAATAGCAGTAAAGGTTCTTAGATAAAGAGTTTCCTCTTTAGAACCTATTCAGAAAACTTTTACTAAGAAACAGAGAGAAGTAAGGGTAAGGGTGGGGTTGACCTTGTTGCTATGGATGATATCAACATGCTTACTATGCCCACTGTGATTGCTGATAGTGGAGGGGTCTTTGTCAGTGATTTAATCATAGAAATATTGCAGAATGAGCCAAATAAAGACTTTAAAATAAAAATGTTGCCATATTCAAATACTGATTTTAAAAGGTTAAGTCTCACTAATTAAACAAGTATATGTTCGGCTAATTGTCAGCCTCTTAGTCATATTTTACATAGACCCATAATGATGTTATTTTGTATTTGTTTTATTTTTTTATTGAGTAATATATAAATATATAATTCCATACATTATCAGAGCTTGGCAGACAAATAGCCTAGTTATTATATTTAGACATTAGACCCATTAACTAATAGATCATAGCCTAATTAATGTTATTAATTTATAATTTAGCTAGGTTATATTAATTACACATAATAAATCATCCTGTCATATACAGTTTATGATATTTGAAAAAAATATTTAGATAAAAATGGGGCAAATTATTACATAATAATGTATTCATAATTTAAGTAAATTAATTAAAATGGAATCCCAAAAAGTGATTACTGGTTCAAAATGACTGCTTAAAGGGATAGTTCACCCAAAATGAAAATTCTTTCATCATTTACTCACCCTCATGTTATTCCAAACCTGTATACATTTCTTTCTTCTGAACACAAAGGAAGATATTTTGAAGAGAATTTTATTTTATAGGAAACTGAACAGTTCTGGGGCACTATTGACTTAGTATTGATCATAGTATTTTTTTCCTACTATGGAAGTCACTGGTACCCCAAAGCAGTCTGGTTACAAACTTTCTTCAAAATATCCTCCTTTGTGTTCAAAAGAAGGAAGAAATTTATACCGGTTTGGAACAACTTGAGGGTGAGTAAATGATGGCAGAATTTTCATTTTTGGGTGAACTATCCCTTTAAGGCACACCAAATACTATAGAGTATTGACACTGACAGTAATTAGAGGAAAATGTCTGATGTGTTTGGTCAACAGGATGAGTGTTCATGATTCATAATATGTGGACGTTCACTGTTGATCATTAAATGAACATCAGAATAAAAGCAGCTGTTGATTGTGTCTTATCAGCTCCTGTGATTCTGGATCCAAACACTGCAAATCCATCTCTCATCCTGTCTGATGATCTGACCAGTCTGAGATACAGCTGGGACGAACAACCTCTTCCTGATAATCCAGAGAGATTTGACTTTCTCTGTGTTCTGGGTTCAGAGGGTTATAACTCAGGAACACACTGCTGGGATGTGGAGGTTAAAGAGAGTTCATACTGGAGTCTTGGAGTAACTACAGCATCAAACCAAAGGAAAGGAGGTGTTTTCTTCAACGCTGATGTCTGGAGTATATGGTACCATCAGTATGGACTGACCGGGTTTGGTTTTCCTGTTAAACAGGACCTTGAGAGGGTGAGAGTTTGTCTGGACTATGACAGAGGATTGGTGTCATTCTCTGATCCTGTAACTAACACACATCTACACACATTCACAACCACCTTCACTGACACTGTCTTTCCATTTTTCAATTGTGATTGGTCATCTCATCTGAGGATCTTACCATTCAATAGTCAGCAAATGTTACTTAAACACTGTTAAAAGTTGCTGGGAAAAAAAGCCAAATTCTGACATTAACATACCATTCTCTGATGCCATTACATAGTGATTAAAAACAAATAAATTTAGACATTGATGAACACCTGCTGTTAACAAGCAGAATCACTGAATGAAAGGGAAACGAGAACTGAAAAAGCACAAGAACTACATTTGACGTCCAACCACAGCCTTAGATGAAATCAACTGAAGATAAAAGACATTAAATCTCTCAATATCTCAGCAGAGGAGGATTAAACAACTCCACAAACAACATTAACGGCTTCACTCACTAAATATTTTAACTTTATTTCTGTCATGTGTCTGTAGAAGTTCTTATTGATAATTAACAGAGCTTTAGATGTTAATGTTTGGTTAAAAGTATTTCATTTGAGGTCACCATTATGGTGATTAATGTAGTGTTTTTTTTAAGTTGTGCTCTTTATAATGTTATTTTTTTTTCTTGGGTTGCTGTAACAGTGTTTTATTAAGCACATTTGTTTTGGCAAAAAAAAAAAAAAAAAAGCCAAGATAATGTTCTTATAATATTGGCATCATGTCTGCCTCACCCAGACACTCTTGTCAAAAGTGTGTTTCATTATTAACAAACTTAATTTTCACATCACCACTATGAGACTACAACAAAAGCATCACAAAGTGTTGTTGCAGCCAGTTAAAGAGTTTTAAACTCATTGCTAACCAAAAGGATTTGATCTACTGCATGAAATTAACACAGAGACATCATTAATCAGCATATGAAACTTAACAATGGTGACAATAAAAAAAAATAGATAAACAGATCGATTCTGAACATTACAAAACAAGGTACTAAAAATTCACAACAAAAAAACAGCAAATTGTAAAAAATAAAATAATACAACAATTCAGCTACAAAATTGTTTCATGCCGTCATGCATGCTGGTAGCAACAGCTTTTTTTTTTGCAGCATGAAACTTTTGACCATGGTTAAGATTCATATGCTGATTGTTTATTTCAGTGTGTCTAAATGTTGCAGTAATTTGAAATGTCCGCAGCGCGTAAAAAAAAAAAAATTAACAACACTGTGGCATCACAGGGCTACAATATGTGATGTAAAATTTGTAACACATCACCCATTTAATCAAAGACAATACACTGGATGAGGTCAGTGAATCAGGACACTAGACTATGATGACATCATTATCAACATCTCTTTTGGCTTTAATGCAATAAGTTGTGTGCTTTACAAAAAACGCATGTGCAGTCCTAAATGCGCATCTCTTGTGCCTCGTTTCGGAGGCATGAGTCTGAATGCTTCTATAGAAACCGGAGCTTCTAAAGGCCACTGCCGTGACACGATGACTATACCAATTGGTGATTGGCTCTTATTTAGAAGGTGGGACTTATTCCACATTGCACTTTCTCCCATTCAAAACAATACGAGTGACACGTCTTGTGTTATTCTGTAGTCTTTGGTATTCCAGAAAGCAGGTTATGTGACAAACCTAGGTTTGTTTAAGCGTAAGTAAGAAGATAACTTCAACTTATCCGTGGGGCATTAAAAAGCATTAAAAGTCATTAAATGGATTTTGCGAAAAATTAAGGCCTTAAATGGCATTAAAAAGCAATAAATTTTATTCCTAGAGGCATTACATTTTTTTAGATAGTTTTGAAGAAAAATAATACTACCAGTTTATATTGAATATAGCCTTCATAATTAATAACTTTGATTTGCTGTCGTAAAATATGTATATTGGTGTGATACACACGGAACCAGTTTGGTAATTACCTCCGGCCGGTGCAAAATTGTCGTAACGTCGTTTTGGACAGCGCCGGGCTGTGACCTGGAGACGGAAGGCTGCATCAGTGTTGCCAACTTAGCGACTTTTCAGACCCCTTTTGCAACTTTTTTTCTAAGAAAGCGCGTTGTGACGAATATACTTGTTAACCTGATCTAGCTTCTGAGACCCACCGGTACTGCCGCAGGAGCGCGAGATCTTGCTTTCCTGCCGCAGGCGCACCTCTCTGCGTCTGTTCTGTTCAGTGAGTGGCTGAGAGGAGCAGCGGATTCTGTTGAGGCTGTGCGCTCTGTCAGAGAACAAATAAAATAGATACTATATAAGTATAAGTACTATATTGTTTGATTAATTATATTGATTATAAGATATAAAAATATCTTATTTAATTATATTAATTTGATAACTATATAATAAAATAGAACAACTGATTATACTAAATAACAGTCTGTGCATGCAAAGATAACATGGCTGTATAAGTTTTTTTTATGTTTAGATATTTTGCTTCCACATTGATTGAAAGGTGAGATATATCATATAACATGTCAAATAATGTCACCTTTGCCATCCTCCTTTCTATATAAACTCTTGTACTCTTTTTGTTGGGGGGATTCTCTCTGAAACTGGTCTGAGATCCTCCCGGCTGTGATTAAAGCATATTCAAAGGCACTGTCTGGAGTCTGTCTGATTACTGTTTCACGGCAGGCTAGACACTAGAGATCTCACTTTAATTCAAGTAATAGTGTTTAGTGGAGCACTAAATATCTTATTTCCATTCTCAAGTGATATGATTAAGTTGAACACTAGAGATCTTATTCCCAGGTGATAGCATCCATAAGGGGAGAGACATCACTCGACTTGAACATGTATTGAAGGCCTAATAGAGTATACATTTGTGGGGTGTCGTGGAAAACGTGGCTTAATTTAAGTCAGGTGCGTAGGAGAAATCTACCACAATCTCAGCAGAGGATTAAACAACTTCAAAAACAGCAATACATCTTAAATTACATAACATCAGTTATTACAGTTTAATTTGTCTTTATCTCTTACAATTGCAATTGCAGGTGTTTTCAGAGAACATTTCTGCATTGCTGAAGAAAAAGATTAAAGAGCAGGTCAAAGTGTTTTCTTTAGTTATAGTCATTTGACTGTTTTTTTCCTGTAGTTTCATGTCTGGATTAAATACGGCTTTGTTGAACACGATCAGCCACATGTTGTACTGTAAAATCTGTATTGATGCATTACTGCTAAATATTACTATAATTTTTAAAATAATTACTAATAACGTTAATTTTATATTATGTAGTTATTTCAATATATAAATCTATAGCAAGTAATATTATAATTCTCCTTCAGAATACCTGCAAATCAAAAGACAATCCAAACAATGTTCTTGTCAAAAATGTTTTATTCAATCAATTAAACTATTAAAACCATTTCATTTAAAACCATTGCATGTTCGGTGCATCAGCAATTTACAGGTATTAATGGCTTTTAAAGGGATAGTTGACCCAAAAATGAAAATTCTGTCATCATTTACTCTCCCTCAAGTTGTTCCAAACCTGTATGAATTTCTTCCTTCTGTTGATCACAAAAGAAGATATTTTGAATAATGTTGGTAACCAAACAGTTGATGGTAGCCATCGACTTCCATAGTGGGAAAAAATACTATGTAAGTCAATGGGTGCCGTCAACTGTCATTTTTAGGTCAGCTATCCCTTTAAGTGTGCACAAATGTAAGGGAAACAAAATCATACGATAAAAGAGAACTTGAGGATTGAGTTGGGTAAAAGAATGACAAGTGAGCAACAACAACTAAAAAAAACAACAAGTGTCCCACTAACAGTGGGTGGTGAGTGCAGGCTTCAGTTTGAAGTTTTCCATCAAGGACTGAATAAAACTATTGACATGTGGGTGGATGGCCGTCACCTTCCTCTGCACCACCCTCTTGGTCCTTTTGCTAACTCCCTGTCTGGCAGGACACTTCATCTGTCTGCCATTTCCATCTCAGGGTTGATTCTGACCAGGAACCTATTAGCAACATCATACCAGTTAAAAAAATATGCTTAAAAAAGACTAATGCACTCAACCTTGTCCTCAAATTCCTCCCGTCCTCCAACTTTTAGTTCTTACTCAACTGCTGCACACATGATTTAAATACAATACAAAAGTGAAATGCGGAAAGAAGTTCACTTGCCTCTGAACAAACTCTAATGTACATGCAGTAGACTTCTGGTACTCAAAGTTGAAGATGTAGTAGCGTGCAAAGAGCACTGCAAAGGCGGTTATAAATTTGTCACTGCTGTCCAGTGTCGAGAGAACATTTCCCTCAACGGATAGGATCCACCTGGATGTTGTCATAATTGAATGTCCTGAAAATGAAAGAACACAATGTTAATTACCTACAATGTTTGTTCTGAAAACAAGATTGTCAACAAAGTCCATGAATGACTCAACTCCATTCTTAAATGCAGTTTACACATTACTGTTTGTATACATTCATCGAGTATATGTATGTGTGTTGCCCCTCCAGTTCGCACCTGCCCGCTCCAAGCAGGATGTGAACCCGGGCCCGTCCGCATGGAAGTCGGACGCACTAACAAGGAGGCTAAAGACCACAACCTCTATGAGATCACCTTGAGATCAGGGGAGTGAGGTTTACACACACAGCTCTTACTAGCCTACCTCTGTCACACGTGCAGTGAATAAAATGTTGTCTGTGAATAAAAATACTTATGTTGATACAGCCGTGTGTGTGTGTGTGAGAGAGAGGGTGTATGAGTGTGTATCTGTGAGTGGATTTGAGTGTAGCTGTACAAACATCTGTGAGTGAGTACAGTCTATGTGTGTATGAGTATGTTTGTGTGTATGTGTGAGTAAGTGGGTGTATGATGGTGAATATGAGCTTGTATGTGTGAGTGTGTGGGTGATTGAGCATGTATGTGTGTGTCTGTGAGAGTGTCTTGAGTTTGAGTGGAGTTTACAAAGTGTGTGAGTATGTATGTTAGTGTGTTCCTGTGCAGATTTTATTGGGCAAATACTAAAGAGTCTATGGATGGATCATTATTACAGTGATAATTATGTTTCTAGCATGTTTTATGTTTGGCAACGGTTCTTTTAACCCTAAAAGATGGAGTGTGTAACTTTGCATTTCTTAAACAACCACTTAGGATGACAATGTCAATATTCATCAGGCTCAAATTGTGAAAGAATGGTTCAGAGAGCATGAAGAATCATTTTCACACATGAATTGGCACCTCTGAGTCCAGACCTTTATTTCATTGAAAGTCTTTGGGATGTGCTGGAGGAGACTTTACAGAGTGCTCACCTCTTGCATTGTAAATGTTGTGATGTTATTTCCATCAAGAGGTCCATCATTTTTTGTTCAAGATCTTGTATTGACAATGCAAGAGGATTTTCCCGTACCTGAAAATGTTAATGTTATCGCATTGGACTAAAATGTACCGACTTTACTTACTTATTTATTTTTGGAACGGATCGATCATAGTCCTTATTTAGCTTATGTAGCTTATGTACCTCAGTTTTTGAGTGAAAAAAGCGTTTGTTTGTTTTTTGTGGATAATTTTGTCAATTTTACAAAAAATATTTAAAAACTTTGCACTGTTTATCACACTAATGTGCTTTAATGTTTAAGCAGGGAATTTGTTTTGAAATGGTTTCATTTTGTTTTTTATTTATTACAAAAAGGCACAAAAATCAAACTTGTGGAGTTCCCGGTCAAAAATGACCGGCCTGCAGAAAAATAACTTATAAATGACTTGTTACACTATTTTATCACCAAATTTTGGATTAAATCTTTTTTTCAACTTGTTTTCTTTAAATTAGGACAGGTTTTGTATTTATTTTTGAAACTGATTGATCATAGGCCTCATTGATCTGAGCTTATATTGGTCAAAAATGACCGCCCATTGAAAATGAATGGGGGAGTTGAAAATCAGAGAAACAATTAGTGTTCAGGAGCGTGTTCATCATGTTCACATATACATATATACATGTGGACATGCAAAAATAAAGGCCTCGGACCTCTGCATCCGCGAACATACACACACGTTCATGTACACAAACAAGCTATTTTGAGTATTACAGGCTTTCTTTTGCACAGAGATGAACTTTATCCTCAAATCAGTGAGGCTCAGATCAATGAGGCCCCAAAAACTGATGTACAGAAGCTCAGATAAATAATGCCTACGATCGATCCGTTCCAAAAATAAATATAAAAACTGTCCCAATTGAAAGAAAACAAGCTGACAAAAGATTGAATCCAATATTTGGAGATAATGTAGCATAACGAGAGATTTATAAGCAATTTTTTGCAGGCTGGTCATTTTTGACCAGGAACACCGTGAGTGTGATAGGGTTTTCAACACAGCACAAGGGTTAAATCAGCTCATCATATAAATTGATCATGTCTCTTCAGAAGACTTGGATTAAACTGTTTGATTCATATGGATTTATTTTATGATCTCTTCACGAACGTTTTGAAGGGGAGTAAATGATGACAATTTTAATTTTGGGGTGAACTAACCCTTTAACCGTTTTAGTGAGTATTGCTTTCAGTTAGAGGAGGGAAGGCATATTAACCGATTGTGGATGGAAGGCCGGTATGGCTTGTCCAAGTATTGATGAGCTTTGTAGAAAACTGCAGAGACTAGAAAGTGAACGGAAGTACTTCAGAAACCACACCACTCGTGTATATGCTGGTCAGCGATCATCACAGAATATTCAGCACGGTGCTGAGATCATGGAAGATTTGGGATGTGCTCCTCTTGAGCGTACACCAAGCGTATCGGTTTCTCTGGAAATGGAGGACTCGTACAACTTTATAACTGTTTTTACCTGTAAAACTTACCTTTTACATGATGTTTGTTATGCATGTGTGTGAGAGAGACTGTGTGTGTTAGTTCGTTAACTTCATTTATTGAGACACTATTGACAGCTGCAAAGGGCAGTTCACCCCAATGAAAAATTAATGTTCTGTAATCATTTACTCCCTCTTGTCATTCCAAATGAAATTTGTTTCTCTTTGTAACACAAATTAAGTTATTTTTAATAAAATTTTACCTTTATTAAGTCTATTCACCCAAAACTGACACTTCAAAATTTTCATTAAGACATTTGTAAATTAAATCCATATGAATTGAGCAGTTTAATCCAAGTCTTAAATAAAGTGATTGCGTCTCTTCAGAAGACTTGGATTAAACTGCTCAATTCATATAGATTGGTGGAATAACTTAAATGGAAGAGCAGAAATCTCTCAGGTTTCATTAAAAATATCTTAATTTGTGTTCCCAAGATGAACAAATGAATTATGGGTTTGGAACAACATGAGTGAGTAAATGATGACAGAACATTCATTTTCAGGTGAACTAACCCTTTAAGTTCACTTAAGTCACAGATGGTAGCCACGTTTGCATGTACACTTTTTTTTGTCATTCCAATTAAAATCATTCCGATTGAAAGATTCGGTGGAGTGTTTACATGTGACGTTATCTAATCCGATATGGTGTTTACATGTGCCGGCGCTTTCAATCTGAATGACTTTGCGCATGTGTACAATAGCTTTTGTCCTGTTTGCCGCCGTGTATTCCTGTCAACATGGAGTTCCGTTATTTCTTATGCGCGCTATTTTTATGTAAAGTGTTGCTCTTAATCAAGCAACGGCATGAAATTTGTAGCATATTACTGCTGGATGGTATGAGGAAAAGACGAGAACAGGAAGCTGACCTGTTTGGTGGCTGTGCATCTCAACCTAGCTAACAAAAAAGCTCCCCAGAACGTCCCCTGAATGGCCTCTCCGAACGTCCATGTGTAGGGTCCTCTTCGTGTCCCGCGGACGTCTGCAAAGACGTCCTGCGGACATTCACGGGGATGTTCACAGGACGTTTAGCGGCCTTTCAGGACGTTTAGGGGACTTTCGTTTAAAGTCCTCTAAACGTCATTTTAAATTTATTTTACTCATTCTCTAAAACGTCATATTAAATGTATTGTACTTATTCTCTAACCAAAGAAAACACACGTGAGAACTTGTTAGGAACAATTTGAACAATTATATATTTTTAATATTTTATTTGAACAATTAAAAAGTTACGTTTATTGAATATTAAGACATAACAAAAAACATACACAACATTACATCCAAGTAAAACTAAAGAGAAAAAAAGGAAAAATGGGTTTACAAGAAAAATAATATATAGGCTACATACATTTATAATTTAACAAAAACAAAGAGAAGAATTACACAAATATTTATACTGAACAGGTTAAATTTTTAAATACAATTAAACTCTTTAGCAAATTAAAAAGGTGTTTTTTTCTGTGCGTGGGTGGGTGTGTGAGTCAGGCAAATGCGCAGGTAGTTGTGTCTGTGCGCTCTGTTAATGACAGACCTTGAGGCTCGATTGCGATTGCTCCTGTCTGCCTCACTGCTCAGAGTGGTTTGTGTCTGTAACTCCGTATAGCTTTGTTTTGAATCTCTTACTTTTGTTCATTGTTGCTTATATTATCATTACCTTATATAATATTGCCTACCACATTAATCTGACGTCGCTAGCTTGTAATCTTTGAATCTAAATCGCTGTTACAACGCGTTTGCATCTCGCTAGCTTGTTAACTTGTCATCAGTCTCTCGCGCGCTCCTTTTTCAACGCGTTCATCAAACAGCTGTGGTAACTCGGATCAGTCTACAAACACGGTGAGTCATGTCATCCTTTCCCTGTATCGTGTCGTGTTCCATATACCACATGTTCATTATAGCTCTCTCTGTCAGCGATGAGGGATTTACATGTCATAAATATAGGGAAATAGTCAGGCTGACAGAGAGAATCTCAGAATTAGAGACACGCATCCAAACTTTAATCGAGGATAGTAAGAATGCAAGGGCTTCAGAAACTGTTTTGGATGCGACCAGCTTAGTGAACTCTGTACATTGTTCTGTTCCGGCTGTAGAGCCCGTGCAGCAGGGCACTTGGGTAATGGTGAGGCGGCCTAGCCGCGGAAATCACCACTCTTCCGTTCCAATAAGAACATCAAACAGGTTCTCCCCACTCAGTGACGCACCCACTGAGAATCCTGTTGAAAGTGCCCTAGTTATTGGTGATTCTATTACACGGAACATGAAAATAGAGACACCAGCCACCATAGTCACATATTTGCCGGGAGCCAGAGCACCTGACATCAAAGCAAATTTAAAAGTGCTGGCTAATGCTAATCGTAAATACCCTAAAATTATTATTCACGTCGGCACTAATGATGTTCGACTTCGCCAGTCGGAGATCACTAAAATTAACATTAAAGAAGTGTGTGAACTCGCAAGTACAATGTCAGAAGAAGTAATTTGCTCTGGTCCCCTTCCTGTTCGTCGGAGATAGTTAGCAGATTATCATCACTCAATGGCTGGCTGTCTAAGTGGTGTCCGCAGAATAATATAGGTTTCATAGAAAATTGGAAAAGTTTTTGGGGCAGACCTGACCTGTTGAAAAGAGATGGTATTCATCCCTCCCGGGATGGTGCTGCTCTTCTCTCTAGTAATATGGCACATAGTCTTAGAACTAAAACATGATAAACTGGGGTCCAGGTCAGGAAGCAGACAGACTGGCTAAACCGACCGTCTGCTAGCTGCCTCATGTTACAAAAGTCAGATAATTCCCAACACATAGAAACTCTTACACCTAGATATTATCACATAGAGACTGTGTCTGTACCCCGAATTAGTAAAAACAAAAAAACTTCCAAACCCATTTAATGGTAAAAATTTAATTGATGTTCAACAAATAAAAAATAAAGATAATAATGATAAACAAATGATAAAGCTTGGGTTGTTAAATATTAGATCCCTTTCTTCAAAAGCACTTATTGTAAATGATATTATCACAGACAATAATCTAGATGTGCTGTGTTTGACAGAAACTTGGCTAAAACCAGATGATTACATTACTTTAAATGAGTCTAGCCCTCAAGGTTATGATTATCAACACAATCCTCATCAGAAAGGCAAAGGGGGAGGTGTTGCTGTAATTTATAGTAATATTTACAGTATTAGTCAAAAGTCTTCCAAATATAATTCCTTCGAAGTGATGGTGCTTTACGTAACATTATGTAAGTTGACATTTGTGCTAGCTACTGTATACAGGCCACCAGGGCACCATACAGACTTTATCAAAGAATTTGCTAGTTAGTACTAGCTGCAGATAAAGTCCTTGTTGTTGGTGATTTTAATATCCATGTAGATAATGAAAAAGACGCATTGGGATTGGCATTTACAGACATTCTAAACTCTATTGGTGTTAGACAACACGTGTCAGGACCCACTCATTGTCGTAATCATACTTTAGATCTAATATTGTCACATGGAATCGATATTGATGCCGTTGAAATTCTGCAGCAGAGTGACGACATCTCAGATCATTATCTAGTCTTGTGTATACTACATTTAGTCAAGGCAGCTAAACTGCCTCCCTGCCATAAATATGGTAGAACCATCACTTCTACCACTAAAGATCGCTTTATAAATAATCTTCCTGATCAGTTTCATCGCCTTGGCATACCAGACAGCTTAGAAGACCTCGATGTTGAAACAGAAACTATTGCCTCTGTCTTTTCCAGCACTTTAGACTATCAATCACAAGTTCAATATGGAGTATCGCAAAGCTCAGTACTAGGACCGTTGCTTTTCACTCTGTACATGCTACCCTTGGGAGATATCATTAGGAAGCATGGCGTTAGTTTTCACTGTTACGCTGATGATACTCAGCTCTATATTTCTTCGCGCCCTGACGAAACTTACCAATTCACAAAATTAACGGAATGCATAGCTGATATAAAAAATTGGATGACCAGTAATTTCCTACTTCTAAATTCAGAAAAAACAGAGATTCTAATTTTTGGACCAAAAACTTCCTCACGTAATAACCTAGAATACTGTCTAACACTTGATGGCTGCTCTGTTAAGTCTTCGTCATCAGTTAGGAACCTGGGTGTGCTCTTTGATACCAATCTTTCATTTGAAGGCCATGTTACTAGCATCTGTAAAACCGCATTCTTCCATCTTAAAAATATATCTAAACTACGACATATGCTCTCAATGACCAATGCAGAACAGTTAGTTCATGTGTTCATGACCTCAAGGCTAGATTACTGTAATGCTTTACTGGGTGGTTGTTCCGCTCGCCTGATAAATAAACTACAGCTCGTCCAAAATGCAGCAGCTAGAGTTCTTACTAGAACTAGGAAGTATGACCATATTAGCCCAGTTCTGTCAACACTGCATTGGCTTCCTGTTAAACATTGTATAGATTTTAAAATCTTGCTAATTACTTACAAAGCACTAAATGGTTTAGCTCCCCAGTACCTGAGCGAACTCTTAAAGCATTATAGTCCTTCACGCCTATTGCGATCTCAGAATTCAGGCCAGCTGATAATACCTAGAATATCAAAATCAACCGCAGGCGGTAGATCCTTCTCCTATTTGGCACCTAAACTCTGGAACAATCTTCCTAGCATTGTTCGGGAAGCAGACACACTCTGTCAGTTTAAATCTAGACTAAAAACGCATCTCTTTAACCTGGCATACACATAACACTTTATCAATTTATATTTTCAAATCCGTTAAAGGATTATTAGGCTGCATAAATTAGGTCAGCCGGAACCGGGAACACTTCCTATAACACCAGATGTACTCGTTACATCAGAAGAAGAATGGCATCTACGCTAATATTAGTCTTTCTGTTTATCCCGAGGTTTACCGTAGTCAACCAGATCCGGGCCGTATCCAGGTGAGAGCGAGGACCGGCGCCTCACGACCACAACGCAGCCCTGAAGTATCAGCAGAGATTGAGTCAACTAGATCATCCATTGTGAAGGCCTCATCGACACGACAACCAGTGGCACAGCTCCTCAACAAACCGTCCATACCGGTGTGATGAATACGATCCTCAACTGGATTGAACTGGAATAAATACTTTGAATGTTGCGATCCTATCGGACTTATGATAGCAACCTGAATCGTAACAAAGCACTGTTCGCCAGAGGAGAACTGGCCCCCCGACTAAGCCTGGTTTCTCCCAAGGTTTTTTTCTCCATTTTAACACAGAAGTCTATTTGCCACCTGTTTGCCATCTGATGTCACCTGTTGGAGTTTGAGTTCCTTGCCGCTGTCGCCTTTGGCTTGCTTAGTTGGGGACACTTGACATTTGACTTGACATTTGATATTCAACAGTGCTTTGATCTGCCTGCATTGACATTATTCTTTAAGAGCTGCTGTGCAGCCAAAATTATATACCAGTTATCAATGTAAAGCTGCTTTGACACAATCTGCATTGTAAAAAGCGCTATATAAATAAAGGTGACTTGACTTGACTCTGGAAGCTGTGGGGTTCTGATGGTTCTTCTCGTTGGCTTCCAACCTAAACAACAAAACGAACACATTTAGTTGTGCTATGATTTGATATGTAATAAAATATATCTAAGGCCCCGTCTACACAGAAACGCGTTTTTGTGAATACGCACAAATTTTGTATTAGATTTTGTCCACACGGATCCGGCGTTTTTGGAAGGTGAAACCGCTATTTTTTGAAACCGAGTCCCAGAGTGGATAAATCTGAAAACGCCGTCTTTGCGTTTTCGTGTGGACAACCTATCCAAATATTTTGTGAAACGATGATGTCATCACCCCACGTTTTGACCCTAGTCAGACGCCGTTAACAGCACAAAACAGCAACAACAACAATAGCAGACTCTAGATGCTTGTGTTCGTGCTGCAGAAACCACTGAGCCAAAATAAAGCGTTATTTCTAAGCTTTACTATAGTTTGTATACAGCGCGCAAGGTTTATGCCCATGCTCCAAGTCTTATTCGCTCTTTTAAGTGTATCTCTGTGGCAGAATTACAGCGCCACATACTGGTCTGGCATGTATACTACATCGTTTTGAGTCATTTCAGTGGTTTCGTGTGGATGCAGATATTCTTTAAGAGCTGCTGTGCAGCTAAAATTATATACCAGTTATCAATGTTAAGCTGCTTTGACACAATCTGCATTGTAAAAAGCGCTATATAAATAAAGGTGACTTGACTTGACTTGACACAGATGTAGGTGGGTATTTACGTGATCGTGTTTCCTGTTTTT
Organism: Hypophthalmichthys molitrix; assembly: GCA_037950675.1. Classification (NCBI taxonomy): domain Eukaryota; kingdom Metazoa; phylum Chordata; class Actinopteri; order Cypriniformes; family Xenocyprididae; genus Hypophthalmichthys; species Hypophthalmichthys molitrix. The sequence goes on along the minus strand of CM075494.1, from coordinate 48,446,390 downwards.
TGAATATAGTGTGTGGAGAGGGGGTGCCAGGAACGCTCACTTTCTGTTAATCATTCCTAATATTTCTGGAGTTTCAAGTGTTTTCTCACATATGGACTATAATTCATCATGACAACAATACATGTACACAGATTTTAAATGCATGGAAACGCGTCATGGAATCTTTCCTGCTGCTTAGCCTCTCAGCGGTTTTAGGTTGCCGCTATACAGTTATTTCCCTCTCTGCTCTCATTTTACAACAACCTTCTTTGCCCAAATACAGGTGCTGGTCATATAATTAGAATATCATCAAAAAGTTGATTTATTTCACTAATTCCATTCAAAAAGTGAAACGTGTATATTATATTCATTCATTACACACAGACTGATATATTTCAAATGTTTATTTCTTTTAATTTTGATGATTATAACTGACAAATAAGGAAAATCCCAAATTCAATATCTCAGAAAATTAGAATATTGTGAAAAGGTTCAATATTGAAGACACCTGGTGCCACACTCTAATCAGCTAATTAACTCAAAACACCTGCAAAGGCCTTTAAATGGTCTCTCAGTCTAGTTCTGTAGGCTACACAATCATGGGGAAGACTGCTGACTTGACAGTTGTCCAAAAGACAACCATTGACACCTTGCACAAGGAGGGCACAAGGTCATTGCAAAAGAGGCTGGCTGTTCACAGAGCTCTGTGTCCAAGCACATTAATAGAGAGGCGAAGGGAAGGAAAAGATGTGGTAGAAAAAAGTGTACAAGCAATAGGGATAACCGCACCCTGGAGAGAATTGTGAAACAAAACCCATTCAAAAATGTGGGGGAGATTCACAAAGAGTGGACTGCAGCTGGAGTCAGTGCTTCAAGAACCACTACGCACAGACGTATGCAAGACATGGGTTTCAGCTGTCGCATTCCTTGTGTCAAGCCACTCTTGAACAACAGACAGCGTCAGAAGCGTCTCGCCTGGGCTAAAGACAAAAAGGCCTGGACTGCTGCTGAGTGGTCCAAAGTTATTTTCTCTGATGAAAGTAAATTTTGCATTTCCTTTGGAAATCAGGGTCCCAGAGTCTGGAGGAAGAGAGGAGAGGCACACAATCCACGTTGCTTGAGGTCCAGTGTAAAGTTTCCACAGTCAGTGATGGTTTGGAGTGCCATGTCATCTGCTGGTGTTGGTCCACTGTGTTTTCTGAGGTCCAAGGTCAACGCAGCCGTATACCAGGAAGTTTTAGAGCACTTCATGCTTCCTGCTGCTGACCAACTTTATGGAGATGCAGATTTCATTTTCCAACAGGACTTGGCACCTGCACACAGTGCCAAAGCTACCAGTACCTGGTTTAAGGACCATGGTATCCCTGTTCTTAATTGGCCAGCAAACTCGCCTGACCTTAACCCCATAGAAAATCTATGGGGTATTGTGAAGAGGAAGATGCGATATGCCAGACCCAACAATGCAGAAGAGCTGAAGGCCACTATCAGAGCAACCTGGGCTCTTATAACACCTGAGCAGTGCCACAGACTGATCGACTCCATGCCACGCCAGATTGCTGCAGTAATTCAGGCAAAAGGAGCCCCAACTAAGTATTGAGTGCTGTACATGCTCATACTTTTCAGTTGGCCAAGATTTCTAAAAATCCTTTCTTTGTATTGGTCTTAAGTAATATTCTAATTTTCTGAGATACTGAATTTGGGATTTTCCTTAGTTGTCAGTTATAATAATCAAAATTAAAAGAAATAAACATTTGAAATATATCAGTCTGTGTGTAATGAATGAATATAATATACAAGTTTCACTTTTAAATGGAATTAGTGAAATAAATCAACTTTTTGATGATATTTTAATTATATGACCAGCACCTGTAAGCTTCAGGTAAGAGCTGTTTTGGTGTCTTAATAAAAGTTTTTATGAATATTAAGTATATTATTAAGTATAATATTTCTAAAAAAATAGCCTGTTACTAGAGTAGTCTTCTTTTGAAATGAAAAGGAAATCAATTTAGTTAATGTTTTCTTGGTGCTACTGTATGTTGTGTGTGGTAGAAACAAAAGTTTGGCTAACACTTGTATGGGGAACAATCCTCACTTTTAACTAGTTGCTTATTAGTGTGCATACTGACTATTTAATAATACTTACAAATCACATATTAATGCCTTGTTCTGCATGACCATATTCTACATCCCTTAATCCTACCTGATACCTAAACTTAAACACTACAGCAACTACTGTACTAACTATTTAGGCTAATAAGCAGTGAATTGAAAAAGTCTATACAGGAAACAGCCAAGTTCAAATGCAAAAAGTAATCCTATTCAGGCTGATGCCTCCCAAAAAATATATATTTTTAAAGTTCTCAAAGCTGTTCCAAGGAAAGTTTCAAAGTGTTAATTTCATGTAGTTTGTCAGGCCATTAAACAGTCCATGTTCTCTTGACTTTTAACAGTCTATGTTCTCTCGGCCTAAGAATTGTTCATCCTGTGTGAGTGCAACAGTCCCTTATTTGGCAAGTTAACTGCAATTAATTAAGGCAGTCAGTGAAAGTGTGATGGCAGTTTGTGTCATTACAGTCGTGCAATGCCATTTGAAACCTGTTTAAGTGAAAGTTCATTGAGTTTCTTTACTTGACTAGATAACAGATAAGTGGGGGCTGAGAGTAGTAAATTGGCATTGGTACCCAAGAATTCATATTTGGTGTCCATGTGTGTATGGGGTGTGGGTTATTTCTTGCATTTTTCACACTGTAGCATGTAGGAGTTCCAAAGTTTTCATATGTGAATCTATGGAGTTTAAATAGTCTCAAAACACGCGCACATAAAAACAAGATGTCCACACATGATATGAGGACACAGAACAGTATCCGGGCGCGGAAAACTATCCTCGCGAGGGAGTATTTTTGCACCGCGAGTGCACAGAACAGTATCCACGTGCAAAGATGAGCTAGCGCTGAGGAGCACTCGCTCGACTCTCTACTAGTGTTAATTTCGTTGACGAATAATTTGTCATTATTTTCATCAACAACATTTTTTCACGGACGAAAATGAGACGATTAAATAAAAATGCATTTTGAATGACTAAAACTATGACTAAAATCTATTCTAATTTTCATCAACGAATAAAAAGGAGACAAAAATGAAAGAGGGACGATTTGGGAAAATATCCAGTCAGGACTGCTGTCCTGTGTGGAAGATGTGCACATTTGAAGTGTAACATGCTGATCTAACCGCGGGAAACGTGGCGCTGTTGCGCACTCTACAGGCTCGCGCAGGCTTTTCAGACTGCTTCGCAATTAATGAATAGCGCACATTTATGCCAAGCGATTGCTTATAAGCTAATAATGTTGATGAATTATGACAGTGTTTACTACACAATGTTAATAATGGTAATATGTTTTAGATAGTTGTAAGAATGCATATTTTATCTCCCTCGTCTGAACTTAAGTTGTTTCATATTTCTTCATCCAACGCAGAAGATACTGAATACAACTTCAGACTGAACCATCAAGGATTTCTCCTCAGCCTGCAAATCCGATGCTCCTCAGCCTAAAGGCATTTTGCAAGTATCGTACATTTGAACACTAAACAGCAATTTAGTATTAATTTGTGAACCACCTTTGTTAGCAAAGGTGCTTTATTACTTAGAAAACTGATGGTCTTTTCCAGATTGTTTTTGACTTTTTCCCATAGCTCCATTTCCTGTCCCACTTCCGGTTCAACTCTATCATTGCTCATTTTTACCTATGTATGCGTGTGACCTGCGTGTATGTTATGTGTTTGTGATTTAGTTAATAAAACTTGTGCACAATACATATTTGGTTCTGACTCCCCGTCTGTGAATAAATTGGCTCTTAAATGATCAGATCTTATTACAGCTCTAAGCACTGTAAATGCTAAGAAAGAATTATTTTTCTGTAACCATGAAAAATACCATTCTCTTAGAATTAATTAATAATCGATTCTGAGTGTTCACAGGATGAACTGATTTATTGATTGTAATTTTAATGTAGCTACATCAAGTTTATTTGATTCAACTGATTCAAATATTCATAATTAATAATCATAATGAGTTATGAATAATTATTAATATTTCCCCTTTGAGCTAATATCGCAACAATGTGGCAGCATTACAGTGAAGTAGGCTCTATTTAAACAAACATTTATTTAAAGTTAAAAAATTATTATTTGGTAATATTACATTTCCTTAATAGGCTTTACTCCCTTCAAACTTAAATTGAAATGTCATGGTTTCTGTCACTGCAACTTGCCGAACACAAAGGAAAAAATGTCAGCCCAAGCAAACACTGGACATAGGCTTTTTTAGTTTATTGTTACATACAGCTCTTCACAACTGTTACATATCACATACCCAGGTACTTGATTGGTCCTTGTTAACTACTTCACAAAAACTTTCCCACTCTGTATTTTTCTTTCTTTCCTTTTTTTATAATAATAATAAACTTTATTTTCTATAGGGCCTTTAAAAACTAGCATCTCAAAGTGCTTCACAAGAAGATGATTAAATAAAACAATTATTTGTTTTGTTTTTAAGTTTCCTTTTTAAAATTACTCCTGGATGTTTTGCCTCCATTGCTGCTTAAACAAGTGGACCCCGCAACTGTGTAGCTTAATGAGAGTCTGCAAATTAGTGCCTGACGAAAAATTTTAAACACGTTCACATTTGAGTTTGTGTTTAATATTTCCATCATTAATGATTTATCTTATCCACCTGCAATTAATTGGACTATTTTTTATTCCTTGGCCCACCCAACCCGTGGATTGGATCTGTACATCACTATTACACATTTATTCAGGCATGTTATTTTAATGACAGAAGTTCGGCTGTATTATTAATGTAATTAATAGAAAATGCTAGACTATAAATACTATAACATCTCACTGTTACTGATTTATCATGAGCTCAAAGCATGGATAGAATCTCTCTACAGTCTGTTCTGATTCATCAACACAGTTTCACTGATGATCCATTATAAGCAGGACTAAACCCAGGATAGAGCGGTTGAGTGAATGTGGTCTGGACTGTGTGGATGAGGCTCATTCTGTCTCCAGAGACGCTGTAGAAGGACAGAGTTCCTGCACTGTGATCCACATACACTCCTACTCTACTGCTGGACACTACAGGGATTTTAGTCTCTATGTTATTGTGTATGAATGAGCAACTGGAGGGAAAGCAAATCAGACTCCAGGACTGATCATTATATCCAAACCGACACTCATTACCCGATCCCTTCCTGCTGATGCTCTTATATGACACTGATATATACACACCAACCACACCATCTCCACTCCATTCAATCTCCCAGTAACTGCGTCCACACACACTCTCTCTACACAACACCTCAAGATACCAATCAAATCTGTCTGGATGATCAGGATATTGCTGCGCTGTGTTAGTGTAAGTAATCACTCTGTTCCTCTCAGACAGACGGATGTGTTTGGATGCTGTGTCTGGATCCAGAGTGAACTGATGGTAATCTGATGGAGATAAAACAAATCAGAATCAGGAGTTATCAATCTGTCTGATCTTTTAATGTATCTGAACTCTTCATGTTCAATATATCAGCAGTGTCTCAGCACAGTTTACCAGATATCCTGTGCAAATCATCATTTACATGATCAATTATAAAACTCTTCTGTCATGTTTTCTTTCTCCTTCTCCAGGAAGAACATGAACACACTCAGTGAGTTTCTCTGCTTGTTTTCTCAGTGACTTACATTGTAGGAAGTCCTTCCTGGTCCTGGGAACAATGTTAGTGAAAGTGACTGTGGAAATCAACAGACATGAAAAGTGTGATTATTATGGCAAGAGAACATGATCCTGCATCCGTTCCTAAGACATTTCTAATATGATGATCTACACGAGATAGCGGATCATTTCTGAGAGCAGATGAATCTTAGAGATCTTTTTAAACTTCTCTTTGCAGAAATCCATTCCTAACACATGCAGAAATCCTCCAACACAGAGGATAACACATTTGGAAATGTCTCTGCTGTTTACAGAGCCCAAATCCTGACACAACCACTATTGAGGGTTTGATAGTATTGACATGTCACCATATTTGATTTGGGTTCTGTAGACATGAACTGATCAAAGATTTGATTTGAGAGGGAATATGACTCAAATTTCACTTTGTTCATCATACAAAGTAATCATATCGCTTCATAAGACTTGGATTAAACCACTAGAGATTACTTTTATGTGTAAGCAGTTGTATCATATGTAATTATAATTATGGCTGGTAAATATAATTATAATGATGTTTCTCATCTTTGCTTCAACCGTCTGTGATACAGATCATCTCTGACCTCCTTATTAGTCTTTTTCAAAGACACATTGATCAATTAATAAATGTCTCATGCTAATTCATTTGATTAGCCTACAGTATATTGCTATTCGAAATTCTGTTTATTATGAAAATTTCTGTGAAAACACGGAAGCCACATTTTAGTTTTAATTATTAAAATCATAAAAATTATGTTTGGTTTTAAATACTGATATCTATTAAATCAGATATTCATTCAGCCCTTGGTAGCAATAGAATCAACATTATTGAAATGGGTTTCCCTTTCAAGGGAACTTGCACTGGGTCAAAGCGCTGTGGGCAAAACGCCTCTGCGTGATTGTGTCATGAACCACATGTGAAATCAGTCCAGTGGTGTGACAGAATGTCATAGGTGGGTGACGTCATGACCAGGAAACTATAAAGCACACCTGAACCAAACAGTGTAAGCTTCTGTGTCTTCAGCAAGCGCTCTCTCTGTGAAACTATGTGTCCTATTTGGTGTCGTCTGTCTCTATATCAGTCATATATATATTAGGGGTGGGAGTTTAACACGTTAATTAGATTAATTAATTACAGAAAAAAATAACGGATAATTTTTTTTAAATGCATTTAACGCACTTGCCCCGCCCCCAGGCCTACACAGGTCATCTGACATTTCATACAGTTGACTGATGATGAATATAGGGCAACAACTCGCTGCATAATATAGCCTATAGAATGCAGTTAGAATGTCCATAAAGATATAAAAGGCGATCGATTTGAACCCTCTGAAGTGTAAGACAACACCAGTAAGATGAGAACGTTCAGTGCTATATTCAAACGTGCTTTCGCGCTTTGGCTGTGTTGGCAGCACTCATCAACTGATATTATTTAAACAACACATCACATTCAAATATTAGTTTCTGTCAGTTGGTGCCCACAGCCGAACCGTCCATAACCAAGCGCGCACACGTAATATCTGAGCCAACAACCAGAGTAGAGCCTTAAGGACACTATAATTGAGAGCGTGTGAGTTTTGTAGAGAGATTCATGCTGCACATTACATTGATGTGCACTCGACATGCGTCGTTAAAAATGCCATAGTAACTGCCTCAAGTGAACTCTAAAAATGAGAAGAACGTTGCGTCTGAGAGCTGAAGTCGTTTTTTTTGGTTAATGAATGGAGAATATTTCATATTGTTCCGTGGGTGCTCAACACCGTTATAGCCTATGGTTCATGATAGGCTATAGTTAACAAGTTTGTGAATATTGTGAATAAAAAACGAAAAACAAAATAAAATACAAGCGCTATTGTACCTGCGTGACATGTCACCCCCATGTTAATAATAAATGTGCACATATTGTGAATTAAATTAATTTCGTAATCTAGCTTACTTGGTAGCCTTCAGTAAATTAACTTCTCTGAGAAAATGATTCATAAAACATCAGTTGACCATATGTTTACTTTCAATTTCATATTTCCAAATTGATGGAAAAAAAATCAACATATAGGCCACGTTCACACTGTCAGTTTTTGGGATTGACAACTGCATTTACTTACAGGTGTGAGTCTTGAAATGTCCCGTTCACACAACACCTTACAGTAGCATCTGGAACACTGCCTGTATGAATGTGCAACGAGAGTTAAGCCTGTATTCTCTTACTAGTAACCATAACGACAGTGACCAACGTAATATTAAAGATGGCGACGTCCATAAAACTGAAAAGTATTATCACTTTTGACATGACAAGAGACTAATTGAACCGGAAGTTCATCCATCAAAATTTAAACTTAACCAACAGCAGCATGTAAACAGACTCTGGAGCCGGAGTCTTTAACCGTCGCACACGTTACATCCTTTGCGACGTCTCGCGCATGACACGGCATTTGAATTTGAAAAAAAAAACACAAAACTGATGGGAGCCGCTCCAGTGGAGAACAGTGTCTGGACCTATGATGCACAGCTCATATCTCTGTCACAGTAAGTTACGGAAAGCGAAACCACACACAAAACACCGGCTCTCTCGCGCTCTGTGACGTGATAGACAACTAGTTGTCCAGTCCTGTTCCGTTCACACAGCGCGAATATTCCGAAAATGCGGTTGTGAGTCCTGAAAATTTACGGGTGTGAGTTCGGTTATAGAATGCGGTTGTCACTCCTGTAAATAACCGTACTGTGTGTGAACGTAACCGTATTAAGAACTCAAATACAGAACTGACAACCGTATTCTGCTGCTTTGTGAATGTGGCCATAGTTCTCCCCAAAATTAAAATTCAGTTATCATTTACACAACCTCATGGCCCAAAAGTTTGTGTAATAAATTCTGTTGAATCAAATAAAACATTTCTTTCTTAATCTACTTTTTGTAATGTCTATTTGATTCTTTACATAAAAATGACTTCAAATTATCTTTTGGGGATAATTTCTCAGCCAAATTTGATGTATGATAAATTAATTTTAGTTTAATAAATCGCCACATCATGTAATTAATTAGATTAAAAATTTTAATTGCCTCCCAGCCCTAATATTTATATATATATATATATATATATATATATATATATATATATATAGACAGTTATTATGGCGAACAAACAACAGTTTAAGCAGTGTGTTCCTCACTGCACATGTTTCATCACCGGTGGGGATACACACAAGCTTTGTGTTGTTTGGGAGCAGAGCATGCTCAGACAGCCCTTGAGGGGGCTGGTTGTCAGCATTGTTAACTGTTGTCATTGAAAACGCTCCACTCCCATCGATCACTCTTTGAGGAGAGTGTTTCGGCTCGCGTTCCCTGTGGTTTGGGTCCCGCTGCTGCTGAGGCACAGCGAAGGCTCTCGTCATGGGGTTCGCAGATGGACATCGCAGAGGGATTTGAGACGGGCCCCGCTCTATCTCTACCCCTCACCTGCTCAGTCCAATGCATCACAGGGGTTGGAAGCACACTCTGCAGTTTCTTCCGTCCCCGTTGATGCACCGGTACAACAATTATCCAGCTCTGAGGAGTTGGATGTTGTTAGTATCGATCCTGGTGATGTTGAGGATGAGCCATTTCATACTCAGGTATATGAGGAGTTATTAGAGATTGTGACTAGACAAACGTTTCCTATCATCCCGATCACAACCTCCTCGCCGGGACTTGCCTTTCTTCCCCGATCTCCATACTGAGGCATCAAGATTGTGAAGCCAGTTTCATATCGTGTGTTCAGTCACCATACATTGAATTATTCAAACATTGCGGGTCTGAAGGACCACGGTTATGGGGCGATGGAAGTTAGTCGCGAGGCGTTCTTAGAGCTTAGAAGGGCAAAAGATCTATCTCTTCGTGCCACTAAGGAGACGGCCAAATCAATTGGCCACTCTATGGCAGCCTTGGTGGCCATGGAGAGGCAGGCACCTTTGGCTAAATCTGTCTAATATAAAAGAATGTGACAAGAGCTTTCTTTTGGACGCCCCGCTCTCTTCCTCTGGCCTCTTCAGCAAAGCTGTAAACTCAGTTGTCGAGAGGTTTCAGGAGGCTAAGAAGCAGGCAGCGACGTTTCAGAAGATTCTTCCTTGCTACTCTCAGCAGCCCCAGCCGAGTGCGAGCTCCTCTCACAGAGCGCAGCAAAAAGTGAGCGTTACCACCCGAGCTCCCCCGCAGAGACTGGGGATCGGGTGGGCGCTCACAGCTGAAGTCTTCTCGGGGTAGGCCGGATCTGAGGACTGTCCTTATCGCGAAGAAGGCTTTGACAAAGAAGCCCTGACGCCAGATGCGTTGGGCTTCTGAGGGCAGTCCCCTCTGGGTTGAGTCAGATTACACCTCATTATATGGTGCCCGTCTCATCTCTCTGCCAACCCTGCCACCTCGTGTGCTTCAGGGCGCAGCAGTCTTCAGCGAACGTATGTCTCAGTGTCCGCCCGGAAACGTAACAGCACTAGGGCCCTCTGAGGAGGATCTCAGAGGGCCAGTTCGGTTGGGCCAGCCTCAACTCGACCCCAGGGTCACGGGTGCTCTTGTCTTAGTGTGCACTTTGGTTTCACACAGACAGACATTTGGTACTATGGCGGCATGGGTTTTGCATTCCCACAGCGCTTTGACACAGCACAGGTTCCCTTGAAAGGGAATGTCTCAGATTACGTATGTAACCATGGTTCGCTGAGAGGGAACGAGACACTGCGTCGCTTTGCCATACTCCTGACTTGCTGTAGCCTATCAGAAGCTAACACTGTTTGGTTCAGGTGGGCTTTAGTTTCCTGGTCATGATGTCACCCGCCTATGACGTTCAGTCACGCCACGTTCAGTCACATATGCTTCACGATACAATCACACAGAGGCGTTCCCACAGCGCTTTGACACAGCGTCTCGTTCCCTCTCAGGGAACCATGGTTACATGTGTAACCTGAGATGTTTTAACAGCAAATACAGGCTACAGTAGGCTCATGTTAGTGGTGTAAGCAGTGACGCAGTGTTTGGATGTGTTTGACGGGTCGATCTCTTCTCACTTTCAGTTCACCAGGTTGAACCGGTTTTACCTGTTATACTCCCATTCTGCAGCTTTCCCCCCTTACAATTGCCATGTTATTTACAGATTTAAAAGTTTGAAAACATTGTGACATTAAACCACACAAACACATCAGCAAAACATTAAGCCCAAAGTATACTTCAGCCGTCCACATTCGTGCACCGTCCGCGTGCAGCCCAAATTTTGAGACCGCGCGGATGGTGTTCATGGAAAAGCGCATGCGCAAGGAGTACAGACGGAGTCCTCTAGGTGGCTATACACACAGTACTGAGCACAGTGTGCAGTCATCGAAGAAGAGTGCGGAAAGAGCGATTCAAAAACAAGACAAGTATACTTAGAAGCATATCCTTCTCCATCGTTTTTGATTCTTATTCTCTTGGTGTATCTTTTGAACTATGTTGCAGAAGTGGATACACTATTTTTCTTCTCTGATCCAGCCCAGCGAATGTCCCATTGATGACACAATGTCTGGTTGGAGTATAGAAAAAATTGTACTGCATACGTGTCGAACTTGGTCATCCGCGCGCATCCATGGTTGAGTATACTTTGAAAGATGAGTGGACACGATTGTACACGAGACGCATCCGGGCGCGGAAAGTGAAGTATACCTGGGCCTTTACCATCACACTGTAAATATTTAGTATATGGGACATCAATTATAGAAAAAAAGTAACTGGGTCTTTATCACATTTGAAAAATATTTACATATATATATAAAAAAAATCAAACAGCACATTTAACAACTTCATTTTAACTTTAAATTGTTACCTTGCTTGTGTTTGTTCTCCAGCTGCTTAGCCAGATTATTCTGATTAATCTTCCTCAGGATCTCCACCGTGATCTTCACAGCTTCTTCTGGTTCAAAACACTCCACCATCTTATTCACTGTTTTTAACCTATCTGCATTCTCCATATCAGATTTTGATATACTCTCATGATCATTCACTAAATGCCACTGAAACTCCTTTAGATCAGCTTCTACCAGTTCTTTCAGTGAATTCAGAAGCAGCTCTTTAACAGACGCCATCGTTCTTCACCGATTCACACCTGCAGGACAAAAAGAAAAATCTCAGGGGCCATATTGACAAAACATTTTAAGGCTGAAAGTAACTCCTAACTTGCCAATTTAAGAGAAACTCTTAAAAATAATGGCCGTGTCAGTCCTAAATTTAGGACTTACATTTTTGCGCTAAGAGTAATTCACAAAGCATTTTAGCGCTAAAACTAGCTCCTAAATCTGTGAAACATTAGGAGTAGTCAAGAGGACTCCTAAGTCACTAAGACCAAATCACAAACAGTCCTAATGGCCGTTGCTGCCAATTGGCCTCAGCAATCCATCCAAAGACACTACACCATTGAAGCAATAGCATAGAGCCTTGGGTGCTGAACATTGTCTTCATAAATGCAATAAATATTTTGATTTATAGATTTTAATCTGCAATGACACTTTACAATAAGGTTCATTAGTTAACAATAGTTAACTACATTAGTTAAAATGAATTAACAATGAACTGCAGCATTTATTAATCATTGTTAATGTTAATTTCAACGTTTACTAATACATTATTAAAATCTTGTTAACATTAGTTAATGCACTCTGAACATGAACAAACAATGAACAACTGTATTATCATTAACTAATGTTAACAAAGATTAGTAAATACAGTAACAAATGTATTGCTCATGGTTAGTTCATGTTAGTTAACACATTAACTAATGTTTAATTAATGAACTTTATTGTAAAGTATTACTAGGTAACTACATGAGTTGGCTGTGTATACATATGCCTCTTCTCGAGCTGATTAGATAGACCATTTGAAAGTGCTCCTCCCGAACTTTGTTTGTAAAACATCATTCGTCGTTTGAATTCTACAATCTCTCAAGATGCAGACCTGCAGGCTAAGAGGCTGACAATTAGCTGAACATAATTTGTTTAATTAGTGACACTTAGCCTACATTTTAAAATCTTTATTTGAATAGGGCAACATTTTTATTTTAAAATCTTTATTTGAATACGGCAACATGATACCTCTTTCTACAATATAGTAAATAACTGACAGAGACCCCTCCTTCATCAGCCAATCACTGTGGGCATAGTTAGTAAGCGTGTTGACATCATCCATAGCAATGAGGTCAACACCACCCTTTCTTTTAATTTAAAGTCCTCCTGTAGTCAATAATTTTATCTCTTAAAACTCATTTTTGATCACCAAAATTACATAAAGTTTTTTTCCTGTGGAAAAAAAAAAATCCTAATGCCTTAAAATAGCTCGACTCTAACTCTACACTTTTGCCTCATTTAATATACACGGATCTATGAATATGCTAATTAGCCCCGCCTCCACTCACTCGCGCGAGCTCAGAGATCCACTTGGTCAACTTACTGAGGTAAACACTGCACAATGGTATCGCTTTTTATAATGTCGGACACATAACAGTAATATAATTAGCATTTAGCTTGACTACATTATCAAACAGCTAATAATGTGTTGCTAATGTTACACAAACCATGTTCCCGTTCGCGAATCAGACAGCTGCCTTCTGAAAATCAGTATCCTTAGAAATGCTTTGAACACCTTAACGTCAGTGGAGAAAGACATATAGTTCATCATAACATTGTAATATGCATCATACACCCGCCATGTTGCTAAATCTACCCGGTTTTTCATATCAGCAGAAAAATATACCGGGATAACCTTCGTTTGAGACTCCCTTGGGCGTTCAGTTAATGATATGCTAAAGCCCGCCGGGACGTTGACATTGGTTACAAGGTAGTTTGTGTCGTCAGAAACACCAGCGATTGCTGGAAAAGAAATCACATGTATATCAGTATTTTAAATCTGTGAAATGTTCCCGGAAGAAAAATCAAGACTATATTGGAGGCATTTCAGGGAGTTCAGAAACATTGACACTGATAAAGAGAATAACTCCAAAAACAAAACAAAACAAAGAAAGTTATACACAATGTGTCAATGCTGTTTAAGTCTAGAATCAATGTGATTAGATACATGACACTTTTAATCTATATATGACAGTATGAAGTAGTATTTACTAACCGTGAATAATGAAGGTGTAGATGTTTCTTGTTCTTCCACTGAACTTGAACTGTCTTGAGCAGAAGTTACTTTGAAACTTCTTTCTATTCTGCGTTTTTATAAAGGACTTTGGGAGGGGGTGGGGGAGTTTTCATAACTTAAAGGGAAACCATTTCCAGGAAACATTTCAGAAAACTAATAAAACAAGTTTTTCAAGAGACAAAAGACATGGGAGTGAAACTATGTGGAGATTCACTGTCTGTCATCAAAATACCCAACTTATCCAACATGTTATTCAGTACGCTGAGTGTGAGATTACAGGTAAAAAGAGAAAAACATCACTGAAACAGATAAACACAGACAGACAGGTAAATAGGTAGACAGCAAAGGAAACATGATTTCTAAAAAACAAATAAAGTATGAAATTCGGAGGGCCAAAAATAAGTACAAGTACAAAAAGAGGGGGATCTTAGAAGAAATAGACTTAGCTCTGCCTGGGAGAGTATGCATACTATAACTGGATTCGGGAGTAAAAGTAATGCCCCCATAAATTTGGTTGGTTATCAATCCGATATACAGTTGACACAAGAACTGAATACTTTTTTTACTAGATTTGATGTGGAGGATTTTAGTGAAATGAATGTGCTTAGGAATGAGACTATGTGTAATATGGAGTGTAAATCTTTCACTCAGCAGGATGTTATACACACTTTTGTTTGTGTGTTTTGTATAATATGTTTATAAATTTTATACTGCAACAAAAATCGCCCTCAGGCCTTATAATAAACTTTGAACCTTGAGACAGACAACACTGTCTGCAGAGGTCTCTCATTATGCCGTTCTTTCAGTCTGTGACCGGGACTTGATGAAGTGTCAGCGGTTGTGTCTCTGCTTCTGTACCTGCTCATCTATCATCCTCTGAAACAGAACCTCATTCTTGTGACACTGAGTTCTTTAACATGCTGGGCCAAACAGACCTCTATTTCTGTCATGACAACTCTCAAAGGGCTTTGTCATGGTAATTTCTAAGAATGATTGTGAATAACTTGTTAATAGTTAAAAAACAAAATTGAAAAGATGTTTAATTCAAATGTTAACTGCATAATTGTATATAATATGCATGAAATAATAAGACAATTGTTGCATCACTCAAGTCATTGTAACTGAGTTGAATTTTAATTGAGTAATATTAAATCAGCAGCTTAACTGAGTAATATTTATGTACAGATTATCTCATGAATACCTGCAGAAAGTGCAATGAAGTGCTAGTGTTACTATTACTACACTAATAGTCAGTGGTATTAGACACAATAAAGTATAGAAGATATGGTGTATATCTCAACTTATACTTTTACTCTTTTCTCATGTTTTCTTACGCACTTTCTCTTTTCTTTACAGATCCACTAGTGGTACAGTGCATTCTTCAAGGCCACATCTGTAAGAATAAACTCAAACTGGTCTGTTGTCTGTGTTGTGTATTTTGTGCATTGTGTAGTTAGACAGGGGAGAGCCGGCGGCAGTTTCACTGATCTTTTATTCCTCCCTCTGATAAATAAAAGAACATAATGCAGCCTCTGATTGTGAATCACCCTTGTTTCCTCTATAAAATAAATGTGATGTACACTTGTCACCATGTGCTTCATTTCCACATCTTTAGGCCAAAGATAAAATATAACTCAAAAAGGGTAAAATTACAAAAATAACCACAATTTCAATCAGGCAGCTATATCAGGTGTATTTAAATTAACAATTTTGTGTGAATTCTAACAAACAATACATATATTTAACAGTATACTTTCTGTATACTGAAAGGTTTTCCAGATAAATCAGGTTGGATTTATCTGGATTTGTCAACTCCAAACCTACTCTGAAACTCAGAGTTTGTTCAACTACCTTCATGCAATAGGCCACCGGTCTTCATTTCTGACATGCTGTGTTTGAGCATTTGTAAATAAGATCAGAAAGATCCATGATTTTGATATTGGGTAAGCTTTTGTGAAAAGAAAATTCAAACCGTTAGTTCACCCAAAAATGAAAATTCTGTCATTAATTTGTGTTCTGAAGATGAACGAAGGTCCTACAGGTGTGGAACAACATGAGGGTGAGTAATTAAGATATTTTTGATGAAATCCGATGGCTCAGTGAGGGCCTCTATTGCCAGCAATGTCACAAACTTCTCAAGATCCATAAAGCTACTAAAGACATATTAAAAACACTTCATTTGAGTTCAGTGGTTCTACCTTAATATTATAAAGTGACGAGAATACTTTTTGTGCACAAAAAAAAAAAAAAATAACTTTATTCAACAATTTCTAATGATGGGCGATTTCAAAACACTGCTTCATGAAGCTTCTGAGCTTTACAAATCCTATTACAAATAACGTTACAAATAAACAAATCCTTTGTTTGCAAATCCTTTGTGTATCAAACTGCTATACTGCTGAAATCACGTGACTTTGGCGCTCCGAACCACTGATTTGATTCGTAAAGCTCTGAAGCAGTGTTTTGAAATCGCCCATCACTAGATATTGTTGAAAAGTAGTTATTTTGTTTTTTTGGCGCACAAAAAGTATTCTCTTCGCTTTATAATATTGAGATAGAACCACTGTAAATATGTTTTAAATATGTTTTTAGTAGCTTTATGGATCTTGAGAGGTGATGGTGACATTGCTGGCAATGGAGGCCTCACTGAGCCATCGGATTTCATCAATAATATCTTAATTTGTGTTCTGAAGATGAACGAAGGTTTTACGGGGTTCGAACGACATGAGGGTGAGTAATTAATGACATTATTTTTATTTTTGGGTGAACTAACTCTTTAAGCATTTTAGAAACATGTTAATTGACTGTATATAGGTTGTTTGCACATGACGTCATTGCTGTGGCATGAAATGAGGCAGGAGGGCATGAAGTGATTTTTCTATATAGGAATCACTATCACAAACTCAAAAATCCTATGTTTTGCGTCGTTTATGGTTGCTCAAATCGCTCAAACCAAGAAACCACAAGGAGGTTTTATAGTTTAAGTAACTTTTATCGTTTTTTAACTTTAAAAGTTGTCGCCTTTAATAGCGTTTTGCGTCTGCTGTAGTTTTAATGTTGTCTTTGTAAATATTCACTTTCCCATATGGCCACGGAGGAGAATCCGAGGGGCATTCAGCAGACAGACACCCTTTTTTACAGTCTATGACAGACACCAACATACTGTCACAGACACGCCAGGCTCCAGCACCCTCCAATCACGACGCACTCCCTCACCAGAGTACTGATCACACACACCTGCACCTCATCAGCACTTCTAATCACCAGCACATAAAAGACACTCACACACACACAGTCATCGTCCGGTCTCGTTTGCATTAAGGACTCTACTCGATGCTTACTCAAGGACTTCCAGTGTTATACTTGCCTGTCTCCAGCGTTCCCAAGATACCGCCTGTGTTCTCCGTGTGTGTGTGTGTGTGTGTGTGTGTGTGTGTGTGTGTGTGTGTGTGTGTGTGTGTGTGTGTGTGTGTGTGTGTGTGTGTGTAGTCGTCCTCCATCGTCTCAACTCCACCATCTCCACTCAGATCTTCACTCTGCAAAAGACAAGGACAGTATCAGTATCTCTTCATTCATCATTCACCATAACAACTTCAGTTTCACTCACCTGTGTTCCCGTTGTCACTCTGCTTGTGTCAATAAACAACCTTACCTGTGATATTCCGTCTCCGACCTATCTGTGTTGTAACAGAAGACCGGACCAACACCGCAAGACACAAGCATGAGCCAACCAGACCCTTTCCAGGACCTCGTCGACGTTTTGCGTCGCACCCTTACCACCATTCCACCACCATTATCACCAGCGAACACGTCCGTCAACGACACCGCCATTCCTTCACCTCCCGCGCACGCCAGTCCCATGGCCAAACCGGCGCCCTTCTCTGGTTCGGCGGAGGAATGCAGAGGATTTCTACTTCAATGCTTGCTGGTCCTGGAGATGCAACCGCACTCATTTCCCACCGATCGATCTAAGGTAGCTTTTATAATTTCCCAGCTATACGGTAAAGCTCTTCAGTGGGCTGATTCCCTTTGGACACAGAATAACCCTATTATCCAGTCTTATTCCAGTTTTGTCAACCACTTCAGAGAAGTCTTCGGAAAACCCTGGGGATTTGTCTATTGGTGAGAAACTATACAATTTAAAACAAAACAAGATGACTGTGACTGAATATTCCCTCAAGTTTAGAACCCTAGCGGCCACGAGTGGATGGAACGAACAAGCTCTACTGACTACATACCGTCAAGGGTTGGATCCTCGAGTGCGGTTCCATCTCACTGCATACGAGGACACCAGCGGGCTCGAACGCTTTATACAACTCTCCATACGCTTCGCCACTCGTATGCAGTAATGTCTCGAAGACTACCAGGACCAGCCTCAGCACGACATCTCCCTCTGCCGACCAGAATCCGTCAGCCCTCCAGAACCAGCCCACGAACCCATGCAACTTGAGACATCACGTCTAACTACCACTGAACGGCAGAGGAGGCTGACCCGGAATCTGTGCCTGTATTGTGGATCTCCGGGGCATGTACTCTCCACATGCCCAATACGTCCTCCTCGTCCCATGGTGAGTGCTATCTTTCCATCCATAAATAAGATGAAGCCACTCACCATTGTCGTAACACTTACTGCTGCAAATATTTCAATTCCAGTTACCGCACTCCTCGATTCTGGGTCAGCCAGCAACTTCATCGCAGGCGTCCTCTGCCGTCAGCTCAATCTCAAGACCTCGGCAACGCCGTCTACTTACCAGATCCACTCAATAATCGGAAAACCTCTCTGTAAGAGACATGTTTGTCGCTGTGTCGGTCCCATTCTACTACAAACTGGTGTACTTCACGTGGAGAAGATCCATCTGCTGGTTCTGGAGGAATCCACCGCTGACGTGATCCTAGGGCGTCCGTGGTTGGAGCAGCATAATCCTGTCATCTCTTGGAGTACTGGCGAAATCCTGAAGTGGGGCGACACTTGTTTCATGGACTGTTTTCCCGAGCTTCCAGTTCCTCACTCTCCGCGTCCAGAGACCCTCTCTGTCTTTACAACATCCATCGAGAGTCCCATTGAGAAACGCTCCGTGGATGTACCATCGTGTTACGCCCCCTTCAGCGACGTTTTCTGCCTTAAAAGAGCCTCCAAGCTGCCTCCACACCGGCCATGGGACTGCGCCATAGATCTGCTTCCGGGTGAGTCAGTGCCAAGGGGAAGGATCTACCCCCTTTCCATCCCGGAGGAGAAGGCCATGGAGGAATACATCGAGGAGGCTCTGGCACAAGGCTATATCCGTCCATCCACTTCCCTGCTGCTTCCAGCTTCTTCTTCGTGGCAAAAAAGGACGGAGGCTTGAGGCCTTGTATTGATTACCGTGCACTCAATAACATAACCGTGAAGTTCAGATATCCCCTTCCTCTCGTCCCAGCGGCCCTGGAACATCTCCGTGGTGCCACTGTTTTCACCAAGTTGGACCTCCGCAGCGCGTATAACCTCATCCTGATACGTGAGGGAGACGAGTGGAAGACTGCCTTCGTGACACCTACTGGACACTACGAGTACCTCGTTATGGCCTGGTCAACGCCCCCTCCGTATTCCAGGACTTCATACATGAGGTGCTCCGGGAGTTTCTCCACAAGTTTGTTCTGGTCTACATCGACGATATTCTGATCTACTCCCGGAGCATGGCCGAACATCGCCACCACGTTGCGGAGGTCCTGAAACGCCTGAGGGAGTTCCACCTCTACCTGAAAGCCGAGAAGTGCTCATTCCATCAGCCCTCAGTGCAGTTCCTTGGCTATACCATCAATAGCAGTGGCATCCGGATGGACAAGAGGAAGGTGGAAGCCATTCGGAACTGGCCAACTCCAACCACCATAAAAGAACTCCAACGTTTCCTCAGCTTCGCCAACTTCTACCGTCGATTCATCCGGAATTACAGCTCCATAGCCAACCCTCTTACAAGCCTTCTCCGACACAAGCCCAAGTCTCTGTCCTGGACACCAGCTGCCACGAAGGCCTTCGACACCCTCCGTGAAGCCTTAACTACCGCTCCTCTCCTGGTCCATCCTGATCCTGACAAGTCCTTCGTCGTGGAGGTCGACGCCTCAACCACAGGAGTAGGAGCGGTACTCTCGCAGCAGCAGGGGAATCCCAGCAGACTCCATCCATGTGCCTTCTTCTCCCGCAAGCTCATCCCGGCGGAGAAGAATTGACATCGGCAACCGAGAACTTCTGGCCATCAAGTTGGCACTCGAAGAATGGAGGCATTGGCTGGAGGGAGCTAAACATCCTTTTCTGGTGCTCACTGACCACAAAAACCTAGAATATCTACGTGTGGCAAAGAGACTGAACCCCAGACAAGCCTGCTGGGCCTTATTCTTCACCCGCTTCAATTTCACGATTAACATCAAAGCGGATGCCTTGTCTCGTCTCCACGCTCCTGAAGAGAGCTCAGAAGAGCTCATCGTAAGCCCTATCGCCTGGTCAGCAGAGACCATACCCTCCTCCAATGCCTCCGCCAACACTCCGCCGGGTTGCCTGCCAGGCTTGCAATACATCACCAGGACACGGCGCACTCCACTCATCCACTCTGCTCACTCTTCACTAGGCACTGGCCACCCGGGGGTCAATGAAACCCTCTCGTTGCTGAAAAAACGCTTCTGGTGGCCCAACGTGGCAACTGATGTCAGAAAGTACATGCAGGGATGCAAGGAATGCGCCATCTCGAAGAGTCCACGTCATCTACCATCCGGCAAGCTCCTTCCTCTGCCCGTTCCCAACCGACCATGGTCACACCTAGGGGTGGATTTCATCACTGACCTGCCAGCCTCTAAGGAATGTACCTGTATCCTCGTAGTAGTTGACCGATTCTCCAAATCCTGCCGTTTGATTCCTCTGAAAGGACTGCCTACTGCCATGGAGACCACAGAGCTCATGTTTAATCATATCTTCCGTTACTTTGGCATTCCAGAGGACATTGTATCAGACAGAGGACCCCAATTCATCTCTCGAGTTTGGAAGGCCTTTTTCTCGCTCCTAGGTGTGACCGTCAGCCTGTCATCGGGGTACCATCCGCAGTCCGCAATCACGACGCACTCCCTCACCAGAGTACTGATCACACACACCTGCACCTCATCAGCACTTCTAATCACCAGCACATAAAAGACACACACACACACAGTCATCTTACCCAAGATATCTCCTGTGTTCTCCGTGTGTGTGTGTGTGTAGTCGTCCTCCATCGTCTCAACTCCACCATCTCCACTCGGATCTTCACTCTGCAAAAGACAAGGACAGTATCAGTATCTTTTCATTCATCATTCACCTTAACAACAGTTTTACTCACCTGTGTTCCCGTTGTCACTCTGCTTGTGTCAATAAGCAACCTTATCTGTGATATTCCGTCTCTGACCTATCTGTGTTGTAACACATACTGTATTTTTTTTTATTTCAACAAATGACAACCAAATTCAAACCCATGAAGCTTGTGAACAGTAGTGAAGTGGCTGCCTGTGAGTTATACTCATTCACAAGCCGACTTGTAAATGTAGCCTAAAGTTAATTATTAAATCAAACGAAACACAAAACTTTCAAAAACACTATGTAATTATTTTATTGAGTGATAGGCAGTGGGTTCAGTGACATTATTAGATTTGCTATCCAGTGCCTTCCCGTCACCTCGTCAACCTGCTTCTCTTAGTGTTTTTACACGTAGAAAAGGTGAAAATTGTATTACACCGTCCAGTTTTTCCCCTGAACGATGATGTGAGCTCCTGTTGCAATTCTTGATTCAGCATAAATGACCTACAATGGCGACATTTTTCACAATCACGACAGAAAATCAAAATACTGCCCTACCGTCACTAGCGCGATATAAACAAACCTGACTAGAACTGAATGCGGCGTGACGGCAGCTTCACATTCTCTATATCTATCTCCTCGATGGCAGTCAAGTCTTTCAGTTCAGTAGAAAAATCGCTCTTCTTCATAACATAAGGATCGCGTCCAACATATGTTGCAAACAGCCTATTGTGTGAAAACAACATGAATTGTGTTAATGGTATGATCACAACAGACGTATGAGGTGCTAATTGTGTTGAGAGTTTTGAAAATGTGACTACAGATTGGACAAAAGGATGTTAGCAATTGTAAAAAACTGTAACAAACTTGAAACAAACTACTTCCAAACAGTTCAGTTTACTGAGAACACAGATTTCAGAATAAAAAACAGCGTTTGAAAACAAAGAGTTTGTAACAGTCTTGACCTGTCACATTAGTTTCCCTTGTGAATGCAAATCTACTACCTGATACTGGGGGGAGTGTTGCACTGATTGCTGTAGTATATCAGCAAGGTAGTGATAGAAGAAGTTAGATTGGTTTGGTGCTACAGCATGGTGGATAGTGTCTGCGTGCCACTCTTAAGAGTCCTGAATGGGAATCTTTGGGATTTTCTGCTCAGTCAATGTAAGGTGTTGTTTTCGCTTTTGTGTTTTATGTATAGTTGTTTTTTTGTGTGTTTATTTACATATGGTCTGATGTCTATTTTGTTTGCTTATTTGTAGAAGGACTCTTTAGTCCTTATGAACAATTCCAAGGCGGATTATTCACCAAAAAGGCCATTTAACCTCAGGGTGTCTTACTTCCAGCCTCCTTGTGATCTCGTGGCTTGAGGCACTAGGAGAAATGTATGATTGTACGCTATGACACTTGATGGATTATATCAACCTGGTCTAGTTCACATCACTCCAAGACTTTAATTCACTGGTCTACAGCAGCAAGGACTTCATCATTGCGGTCTATCCAGATAAAATATCATTTCACCTGTGAATAGTGTTTTTGATATGTGATCTTTCCTTCCCATTGGGGAAGTGGTCTGACTCCAGTTTTTACGTGCTTACGTGTGATCTCATAACCTGTATTGATGATTGAATGTGTTCTTTATTTTTTCTCTTTTTCAAATTATACATCATTTTGCATCTATTGTTTGCCTTACTGAGTATTTTGACTTGCATGGATCTATGCCGGTGGTTCCATCCCTCATATAAATCTTGTGGCAGTTGGTCTGGCTTTAAAATACCAGACCAAGTGTTACAGTGTGTTTGCTGACATCTGACTGTCACTGACACCTGAAAAGCAGTTTCACTTCCTTTATTTCAGAGAAAGGAAGTGAAAAAGGAAGCTGCTGTTCAACACAACAGTTTAGAAGAGAAGAAAGAAAAGTCTACAAATATTGTTTGAGGTGAGTGTTTCATCTTTCTTTAGTTCTCATCTATTTTCAAAACCAGAGTGGTAACGCTTCAGATTACAGTCTGGAAAGTACTGCGTAATTACAACAAATTTACAAATTTAACTTTCGATAATTATAGTGTACCTATAAAGTAAGTACTGTAAGTATAGGGGAACAATATGTAAAGTCTGGGGAATAAAGGGGTAACAACCAGGAAAATAACAAATTATTTATACTGTAAGTATTTTAGAAATAAGGAGTACTTATACTATTATGATAGACAACAATCTTACATTTGGGAGCAATTTAGCGAGAAAGTGCACTGATTAAGTTGTTTCAAGGCAAGTAGAAAGAACTATTGCAATCTTTTTTAATACATGGGGAAATATACTTTTGTTTCATGTAGTTACAGGGTAAGTATGACATTGCGGGCTGTAAATTAAAGTGGTGCTTGTTACCCTCTTGTTTCATGTAGTTACAGGGTAAGTAATAAAAAAAAAACGCAAGCAATCTGATATCACTGACTCCGAAACCTTTATTTGAAAAACAACTTAATTAAAAACAGGTCTACAGAACTTATTATTAATTTATTCATTTTTTTAAAAATGAATTTCAAATTCTGAAGTCCTGAAAGAAAGTAACACGTTTTGTCCCTTTATTTGTTGTTGTTGTTTCTCTTGCTTGGCTTGTTTCTCAACTGATGAATCTTTAGAAGGAATCCCGTTAAAAGAAAATGCAGTACACCCAGAAATTTTCTCACGGTTTAGGCTATTAATCTTTTCGCTTCCGACCAACTGTCACCAGCGCCTGCATGAGAGTTGACTTTGCTTTCGACGAAGCATATTGTAATGAGCAACGTGAAGCTTTCATGACGTTCTCGCGGGAGATTCATGTGAAACTCAGGCGAGAACTGCCGTCTGTGTTATTCTGTCTTGTTTGTTTCTCATTATCATTATCTGTTATTCTGTGTATTTTGTTGTGAGCATTAATAAAAAAAAACTAAAAAGAAAAAATAAAACTGACGGCATCCGACATCCACGGCACGCTTACGTCACGCTTTAAGGTATGTCAAGCATGAACTCTCAACCCTCTCGTGCACGCGCAGGTGACAGTTGGTCGAAAGTTTAAAATTTTAAAATATTTGGTATTTTTCTTACAAATACGTATTGTTTCACTTCAGAAGACATTGATTCATCCATTGGGTTGTATGGATTACTGTAGTTATTGCTGTATGTGCTATTTGATGCTTCGACTTTTAGGAACACATGAGCTTGCATAAAGCATTCCCAGAGATTATTTATTTTTCAAAAAACCTTTGTTTGTGTTCATCTTAAGAAGGAAATTCGTATACATCTCGGATGGCATGAGGGTAAAAGATGAGTAAACTGTGAGCACATTTCCGGGTGTACTGTATTTTCTTTTAATACAGAATAGCAAATGACATGGGATTCCCTCTTAAGATTCATCAGTGGAAAGAAAGAAAAAGAAGAGGAACAAGAGGAGGAGGAAGCCAAGCAAGAGAAACGAATAAGAAGTGTTGTAACTTTAAATCTGTTTTGAAATAAGTTGTTTTTCAAATAAAGGTTTCCAAGTGATATCAGATTGTTTGTTTGAGTTTTTTTTAATTACTTACCCTGTAACTACATGAAACAAGCGTAACAAGAACCACTTTAATTTACAGCCCGCAATGTCATACTTACCCTGTAACTACATGAAACAAAAGTATATTTTCCCCATGTATTAAAAAAGATTGCAATAGTTCTTTCTACTTGCCTTGAAACAACTTAATCAGTGCACTTTCTCGCTAAATTACTCCCAAACGTAAGATTGTAGTATAAATACCCCTTAGTTCTAAAATACTTACAGTATAAATAATTTTCCTGGTTGTTACTCCTTTATTCCCAAGACTTTACATATTGTTCCCCTATACTTACACATACTTACTTTATAGGTACACTATAATTATCAAAAGTTACGCTGTAAATTAGTTGTAATTACGCAGTACTTTCCGGGCTGTAATCTTAACCTGCCAGGAAGGTCTCAAAAATACCACAAACAAATTCAAAGCAGTCCACGCACGTGATGATTTACAAATGCAGATTCAACGATCCATAAATACGTGTAACATCATTCATAAATGTGTGATGGAAATTAATTCAAGAACTTGATATATACATATTTGTGTAAACATTTTACATTTAGGTGTGAGCATTTGGGGAAATATTTATGCTTTTACTTGTGTATTTATGAATTGTGTTTTGAATTTACGAATCGGATTTTGTTAATTGTGCTGTATATTTATGAATTTTGTTTTGTAAATGTATTATTTTTGAGGCAGATCTGGCTCGATAGTCATTAATGGACACATGGTGATAGGCTGGAGCAGGAGCTGAATCTAGAGGCTGAAGACAAACAACTGATGTTAGTGGAGTGAGTTTTATGTTTTACAGTGCAGAGTTACAGTGTGATTCCAGCAGACCTGACAAAAGCAGCGTTACTACAAGGTTAAGACATAAGACATATGCAAGGCTAAAGACATGAGTCTATTCAAGACTTAAACTGTGAGAGTGTGTCTGAGTCCTGAACATTGCCAGCAAACCAATAACTAATATAGTTGTGTAGCTAAATAATACTCAATCTAAATATTTAATTTGACCTCTACAAGTAATCAACATTTTCTGAAGGTTCAACACCTGCTCTCACTGACTATTTGAAAAAAATATTTATTTATTTTCAAATAGTACCTTTATTTTTTGAAAGTGCCTGGTAAAAGTGGACTTATTATAAAGCTTTTTCTTTCGTGTCCAACAGCAGTGAGAGAGTGAAGGATGATGGCATCTGCTGAACAGCATTTTGACACACTAGATGAGCAGAAAGAAGAAAAGCTGAAACACAAGGAAGGTAATAAAGGAAAGACAATATCAGTATAATATTAAAGTTTTCATTTAATAAATATCAATAATCTCTCTCTATTGTAGTCCAGATGAGCAGCAGCACTCGCAGTGGAGTCAGTGTTGATCTGAATGCTGAAACAGGAGCAACTGCAAATGTTCCTGTACTCACTGGAAACACCATCACAGGCCCAGTGATCTTCTACAACACTGCAGGAAACGGTATCAATTTAACAGTGCTTACCGAGACACTAATGAAGTTTGTTTTATGGAGATATTGCTTATGGGCAGACATGTTTTAGCTACATGTTCCCATTCAGTCAGTCATGTTCGACGTTACGTCGATACTGACGTAATGGGGTCTTGCTTGGGAGCCCAATCACCTCCAAATGGTACAAAACAAGCCAATGGGAATTGGCTAGTGAGATTTACATGCCGGGCCACACCCCCAGCATCCGGGTATAAATAGGACCGGCATACTCACTTCCATTCATACTTTTGCTTTGGAGCCGATCGGTTGTGGATCGTTCTCTCACCTTCATCTGATCGACTGATACTAACTGAGCAAAAACAGCAATTTTAATTGCTTGGAGTATCTCCAAAAAACAGCAATTTTATTGCTTTTATTGTTTTTGTTCCGGTGGCAGCTCGGATCTCTCTGGCTGGTGGGAAGGCACTTCAGCGGTGGGTGTAACAGCGCGCTGGCACAGGACGGTGCAGCACTCATCCCTGTGTGCTTCAGCTGGTAGAGCACTCTAAAAGAGCAGGCACGGGCGATCAGCGTCTTTTTCAAGATGTCTTTTCGTCCGTGTGTTTCTGGATGCGGTCGTTTCCTGACCTCATCTGACGGCCATGATCTCACTTGTCTGGGTAAACAGCATGCTGAGGTAGTGCTCCTGGATGGCACATGCCCTCACTGCGAGGGCATGTCCATGTTGGCGTTGCGATCGCGACTCTCCTTCTTTAACACGGAGGCACGAGTCCCCTCTGCTGCTACCCAGTCACCCGCAGCTCCAAAAGCTGCTGGTCTGGTTGGCACTCTTGGAGATCTGAGGGTCACAGTGGGAGCTTCTTCGTCGGGCCTGCCCCCACGAACCTCCCACTCCTCTAGCACGCCATGTGCTGCCGAGTTGCCGGCTGCTGCCGCGGGACCCTCTACGGAGGTTCCCCGCATCACTTTCGGCGCTCCGGATGAGAATCCGATGTCAATCGCTGCATCGGGGAGTGGGCTTTTGGACTCTGAGGATGAGGATGCCGAACTTCCGCCCTCCGGGGTGGTCGTTCAGGCAGAGTCGGATTCAGAGTTGACGGCCATGCTTGCCCGGGCTGCCGCGGGCATCGGGCTTGAGTGGAACCCTCCACCGTGTCCCGAGCGCTCGCGGCTGGATGATTGGTTTCTGGGTGCGGGGCGTGGTTCTCAGCCACGTCCCGCCACAATGCCTTTTTTCCCGGAGGTGCATGAGGAGGTTCAGAAGTCGTGGAAGGCACCTTTTGCTGCCAGGAACCGATCTTCTGCCTCCTCCACTCTCACTACCCTCGATGGTGGGGCCACCAAGGGTTACGTGGATATTCCACAGGTGGAGCGTGCGATTGCGGTGCACTTGTGCCCGCAGTCTGCTGCCACCTGGTGGAATCGTCCGCGCCTCCCGTCCAAGGCGAGTAAGACGACAGCAGCGCTCGCTGCTAAGGCTTACTCTGCTGCTGGACAGGTGGCCTCCGCCTTGCATGGCATGGCCATCTTGCAGGTCCATCAGGCGAAAGCTCTTAAGGAGCTGCACGAGGGTAGTTCTGAGCCAGGGCTCCTGCAAGAACTGTGTGTGGCGACTGACCTCGCCCTCCGGGTGACGAAAGTCACGGCGCGGGCCCTGGGTCAGACGATGTCCACCCTGGTGGTCCAGGAACGACATCTTTGGTTGGACCTGGCTGAAATGAAGGACGCCAACAAAGTCCGCTTTCTCGACGCCCCCATTTCCCAGGTCGGTCGGACTTCGCGCAGCAGTTCTCGGCGGTGCAAAAGCAGACGGAGGCCATCAGACACATCTTGCCCTGGCGTGATGTTGCCACCAATCTGCCACGGGCCGGGCCCCAGTCTGCTCCTCGCCGAGGGCGTCCCCCTGCGGCTGCGCATGCTCCCGGAAGGTCGGAACCTCCCCATCCTTCCCGAGCTACCCGCCCAGGCTGCTAAGTCCTCTAAGAATAAGACCAAGAAGCGATCCTGAGACGGATGGCCCAGAGACGGAGGGGACTGCTCTGTCCCAGGAGGTGGTGAAGGCACCCCACTCACAGCCTCTACTTCAGGACACACTGTCTCCCAAGTTGGGCCACAGCGCTCCACGCTGCCCCCCCGTGGGTACTTCTGCTGCCCGGTTGGTTCCACTTGTACGGTGCTTGGGGGCGTGGCTACGCCTCCCCAACCTGTCTCGTTGTCTCATTCGGACAGTCAGACTCGGCTACGCGATTCAGTTCGCCAGGCGTCCCCCCAGGTTCAGCGGCGTTCTGTTCACCTCAGTGACAGGTCCAAACGCCCCTGTCCTGCGCGCGGAGATTGCGGTCCTCTTGGCGAAGGACACAATAGAGCCTGTCCCTCCAGCCGAGATGAAGTCAGGGTTTTACAGCCCGTACTTCATAATACCCAAGAAAGGCGGTGCTCGGGGTTACGGCCAATCTTGGATTTGCGTGTCTTGAATCGGGCGCTTCACAAGCTCCCGTTCAAGATGCTCACGCTAAAACGCATCCTCACGTGCGTTCGCGCCCAGGATTGGTTCACAGCGATCGACCTGAAGGACGCGTACTTTCATATCTCGATCCTCCCTCGACACAGACCGTTTCTACGCTTTGTGTTCGAGAGTCGAACATATCAGTACAAGGTCCTACTCTTCGGGCTGTCCCTGTCACCTCGCGTCTTTACCAAAGTCGTGGAGGGTGCCCTTGCCCCGCTCAGGGAAGTGGGCGTTCGCATACTCAACTACCTCGACGACTGGCTCATTCTGGCCCAGTCGCGAGAGCAGTTATGCGAACACAGGGACTTGGTGCTCAGTCACCTCAGCCAGTTGGGGCTTTGGGTCAACTGGGAAAAGAGCAAGCTCTCTCCCGTGCAGAGCATCTCTTTTCTCAGTGTGGAGCTGGACTCGGTCAACATGACAGCACGTCTCACCAACGAGCGTGCACAGTCAGTGCTGAACTGCCTGAACTCATTCTCGCAGAAAACAGAGGTTCCACTGAAACAATTTCAGAGGCTCCTGGGGCATATGGCATCCGCAGCCGCGGTCACGCCGCTCAGATTGCTTCATATGAGACCGCTTCAGCACTGGCTTCACAATCGAGTCCCGAGGTGGGCACGTTGCCATGGCTCTTTCCGTGTGATCATCACACCGAGTTGTCGCCGTACGTTCAGCCCGTGGTCGGACCTTGCTTTTCTACGGGCCGGAGTGCCCCTAGTACAAGTGCCCAGGCATGTTGTTGTCACAACAGATGCCTCCACCCCCTGCTGGGGTGCCATATGCAGTGGCAAGGCGGCGTCGGGCTCCTGGACAGGACCCCAACGCCACTGGCATATCAACTGCCTTGAGTTGCTAGCAGTACTCGACCACTGCTGCACGACAAGCATGTACTGGTCTGGACGGACAACATATCAACCGTAGCGTACATCAACCACCAGGGTGGTCTACACTCCCGTCGCATGTCGCAACTCGCCCGCCATCTCCTTCTTTGGAGTCAGCACCGACTCAGGTCGTTGCGCACCATTTATATCCTGAGCGAGCTCAATCGTGTGGCCGACGCGCTCTCATGACAGCTCACGCTCCCGGGAGAATGGAGACTCCACCCCCAGGTGGTCCAGCTGATCTGGAGCCGATTCGGGGACGCACAGGTAGACCTGTTTGCCTCCCAGGAATCCGCTCACTGCCAGTTGTTTTACTCCCTGTCCGAGGGAACCCTCGGCACGGATGCACTGGCACACAGCTGGCCCCGGGGCCTTCGCAAATATGCGTTTCCCAACCGGACCTGGCCCAACCGGACCTGGTTCCCAGAACTGATGCTCCTCACGACAGCCCATCCCTGGCACATCCCCCTGAGAAAGGACCTTCTTTCTCAGGAGCAGGGCACCATATGGCACCCACGTCCCGACCTCTGGAACCTCCACGTGTGGAGGACTTAAGTGGCCTACTGCCCGCGGTAGTTGACACTATCACTTCGGCCAGAGCCCCCTCTACGAAGCGCGCTTACGCCATGAAGTGGAGTCTGTTCGCTGAGTGGTGTTCTTCCCACCGGGAAGACCCCCGGAAATACTCGGTCAGTGCCGTGCTTTCCTTCCTTCAGGATGGTTTGGATCGGAGGCTGTCCCCCTCCACCTTGAAGGTCTATGTGGCCGCCATCGCAGCACATCACGATGTGGTCGATGGCAGGACACTAGAGAAGCACGACCTGATCATCAGGTTCCTCAGAGGCGCCAGGAGGTTAAACCCCCCTAGGTCTCGCCTCATTCCCTCTTGGGACCTCTCTGTTGCTCTGACGGGTTTACAGAGAGCTCCCTTCGAGCCCCTTGAGTCAGTCGAGCTGAAACATCTGTCATTTAAGACAGTGCTCCTGACCGCGCTCGCTTCCTTTAAGAGGGTTGGTTGGGGACCTGCGAGCATTTTCGGTCAGCGAATCGTGCCTAGAATTCGGGCCGCCCTACTCTCACGTTGTCCTGCGACCCCGGCTTGGATATGTGCCCAAAGTTCCCACCACTCCCTTCCGGGACCAGGTGGTGAACTTGCAAGCACTGCCCCTAGAGGAGGCAGACCCAGCCCTAGTGTTGCTATGTCCCGTTCGTGCCCTGCACGTTTACGTGGACCGCACGCAGAGCTTCAGAAGCTCTGAGCAGCTCTTTGTTTGCTTTGGAGGTCAGCAGAAGGGGAAGGCTGTCTTAAAAAAGAGGTTGGCCCACTGGATAGTGGAAGCCATTGCCTTGGCGTACCAGTCCCAAGGCAAGCCGTGTCCCCTCGGGTTGCGGGCTCATTCCACTCGGGGTGTTGCCTCCTCCTGGGCGTTGGTGCACGGCGCTTCTGTAGCAGACATCTGCAGAGCTGCAGGCTGGGCGACACCGAACACATTCGCGAGATATTATAATCTCCGAGTGGACCCGGTGTCCACCCGTGTGCTGTCTACATGTAGATAGCTACGGGTGTTCGCTTGCTTGTGCCATTTCCCTCAGCTGAGGGAATGCGAGCACTTTTCCCGCTCCTCGGTTCAGTTCCCCACATGGTGAACCCTGTGGAGTTCCTCCTGCATCCTGGGAAAGGTCCAGTACTCGTGTGCATGCCTGTTTGGTCAGCCCTTGTGCTGGGCTAGATTCCCGTATGGTGTGATTCCCCTCGGGTAATCCCATATGTGTCTGTCCACTGTACGGTTTCCCTGTCGGTAAACCCGTGTCTTTCCCTGGGCGGCTCTGTTCTGCCCTGTCTCTGAGTGCTAGAGTTCCTCCCGGAAGGTAGGACCTGCGTCAGAGATCTTTCATATGCGTTACTGCCCCACGGGTCAGTCCATATGTGTCTTCCACACGTAACCTCCCTTCAGGCAGAGTGTGGTCTCCGTAGCTTTCTCCTCCTCTGGGAACGCTTTCCCGGCGTTTTGGTCATGGCTGAAAAACATGGGAATCGAGTCCCGAAGCACTCTTCCCCGGGGGTAAGGAACAGCAGCTTCGACCATTCCCTGTAGTAACGCCCTGTCCTCTCCATCCCACTGGTATGGAAGACACCTCGGGCTTACTCCGGGCGCTGGAGGGTTACAAGTCTGTGGTAGCACCTGCATTGGGCACGCCACGGCTTGCCAGCATCTGCTTCCCTAACACTCGTAACGTGGCTCAGTTGCTATGGCGTTTTCCATTAGACCCCATTACGTCAGTATCGGCGTAATGTCGAATGTGACTGACTGAATGGGAACGTCTAGGTTACTATTGTAACCCCCGTTCCCTGAAGGAGGGAACGGAGACGTTACGCCCCCCTGCCATAGCCCTGAGTCACCGCTGAACGGCCGGGTGACTATCTCGGCTCCTCAGCAAAATATGAATGGAAGTGAGTATGCCGGTCCTATTTATACCCGGATGCCGGGGGTGTGGCCTGGCATGTAAATCTCACTGGCCAATTCCCATTGGCTTGTTTTGTACCATTTGGAGGTGATTGGGCTCCCAAGCGAGACCCCATTACGTCAGTATAGCTTTCCTGTAGCTCAGTGGTTAGAGCATGGCACTAGCAATGCCACGGTCGTGGGTTCGATCCCAGGGATTGCACATACTCAGATACAAATGTATAGTATAATGCAATGTAAGTCGCTTTGGATAAAAGCGTCTGCCAAATGCATAAATGTAAACGTAAATGTAGTATTGACGTAAAGTCTCCGTTCCCTCCTTCAGGGAACGGGGGTTACAATAGTAACCTAGACATTCCATGTTACTTTTCTTCTTTTCTCTCTCCACACAGCACCACAAAAAGCCTCAGAGAGACAGACAGAGAAGCACACAGTAGAACAAGGTACAACAGTCATATTCTCTCACACTGTACTGACAGATGCTGACCAACACCAACAGACACGTTCGTTGGGTTTGGTTGGATCAGTGTGTTTCCTCTGTTGACATTGGCTGGTGTTTGTTTTCATCAAGTGTTTATCAGGTTGTGGAATGTTTGAACAGGGACATAACTTACGCAGCTCACACACAGTGTTGAAGTATACATTACTTAAGAAAGTACTTACAAATTATTAACAAACTATTAATAGTTTATTTTTAGTTTATATATTGTAGTCTCTACACCAGTGTTTCCCAAACTTTTCGTGTTGAGAAATTTGTGGCACCCCACACTAGTGTTGTCACGAAACGTCTCAGGTTACAACTGTAACCCTGGTTCCCTGAGAACAGGGAACGAGACACTGCGTCCTAGAATGCAACTGGGAAATGCCCTCGGTGGCCGGTGTCTGAAACATTCTGTCCAGTCACGACAATCCTATTGGCCCGCGACAGCCTATGACGTAATTCAGGTGTAACCAGGAAGTATAAAAGGTGCACCTGGAGAACATGTCATCCGCTTTTCGTCTGAAGGGACTGACAGCAGGCAGAATGGAGGCATGACAACGAGACGCAGTGTCTCGTTCCCTGTTCTCAGGGAACCAGGGTTACAGTCGTAAACCGAGACATTCCCTTTCATCCTAGAATGCAACTGGGGAATGAAATAAAAAATATATATGTGTAACTAGAGATAATGTGTAACTGTTGGTAAGGTGTTTATCATAACTTTGTAGTCTGAAGTGAACAGCTTTCAGGAATTGTTCATCTGTACTAAAGATATTGTTCATTGCTCATTGCTGAGTTGTGTTCTAAGTGATGTCTACTAAGAATAAGATGTCAATGACTCAATGCTATGTTTTTCATTTTTATCACTTTGTTAACAGGGAGATATGGGATAATCTATGTAGTAAAACTACATAATGTTTCACATGGTTTGATCCCTGAATACTGATTCCTCCCATGGGAGGGCATTATGTGTTTGTGTGCTATTTACTCACACTATAAACTAGAGAATACGACAAAACCCATAATAAATGTCATATTTACCTGTGGAAATTATATATTGAATAAATCTAAGTCTGAATTATAAATTAAATATAGATTAATCCTTATTAAAGCTACAAAAGTTCTTTAGTCAACAGCAGTGAGTAATTTTCTCTGTTATCTTTGTTCTTTGATTAACATTAATGACTGACAGTATGTGTTACCTTCATTTCCAGCCTTCATGAACAATTATATATCACTTATAAATTATTAAATACAAAATTAATAGTAGTTATTAAGGGGCCATTTACATGACACCATTATCAAATAAAAACAGAAAAAATTGTATGCGTTTTGGCCGTTCATTTACATGACAACGGTGTTTTGGTGGCCTGAAAACACAAACTTTTAAAACGAGTTTCAAACTGCAAGTTTTTGGAAACGGTCTCTGTGTAAACAACAAAAACGCGCATCTGCAAAAACGATGACGTCATGCACATGCATATTACATGTTCAGTCTGTAGTGTTTCATCGCCATCTAATGGCCTGCCAGCAGAATACAGTGTCTTTAGTCATTTTCACGGATTTGTATGAATGAGTATCGTTTTGACAATGGTGTCGTCTGTATGTGAAAATTCAAAGGAAAAACTTCTCAGTTTTAACCATATCGTTGTTGTGTAAACATACCCTAAGATGGTTTGGAATTGGTAAAATGTGCTTGGAAAAAAATATGATCAGAAAATCAACTTGCCTAATAATATATATATATATATATATATATATATATATATATATATATATATACACACACATACACACATACATTATGAGCACTGACAGGTGAAGTGAATAACACTGATTATCTCGTCATCAGGGCACCTGTTAGTGGGTGGATATATTAGGCAGCAAGTGAACATTTTATCCTCAAAGTCGATGTGTTAGAAGCAGGAAAAATGGGCAAGAGTAAGGATTTGAGCGAGCTTGACAAGGACCAAATTGTGATGGATAGACGACTGGGTCAGAACATCTCCCAAACTGCAGCTCATGTGGGATGTTCCCGGTCTGCAGTGGTCAGTATCTATCAAAAGTGGTCCAAGGAATGAACAGTGGTGAACCGGCGACAGGGCCATGGGCGGCCAAGATCATTGATGCACGTGGGGAGCGAAGGCTGGTCCGTGTGGTCCAATCTAACAGACAAGCTACTGTAGCTCAGATTGCTCAAGAAGTTAATGCTGGTTCTGATAGAAAGGTGTCAGAATACACAGTGCATCACAGTTTGTTGTGTATGGGGCTGCATAGCCGCAGACCAGTCAGGGTGCCCATGCTGACCCCTGTCCACCGCCAAAAGAGCCAACAGTGGACACATGAGCATCAGAACTGGACCATGGAGCAATGGAAGAAGGTGGCCTGGTCTGATGAATCACGTTTTCTTCTACATCACGTGGATGGCCGCGTGTGTGTCACTTACCTGGGGAACACATGGCACCAGGATGCACTATGGGAAGAAGGCAGTGTGATGCTTTGGACAATGTTCTGCTGGGAAACCTTGGGTCCTGCCAGCCATGTGGATGTTACTTTGACACGGACCACCTACCTAAGCATTGTTGCAGACCATGTACACCCTTTCATGGAAACGGTATTCCCTGGTGGCTGTGGCCTCTTTCAGCAGGATAATGCGCCCTGCCACAAAGCAAAAATGGTTCAGAAATGGATTGAGGAGCACAACAACGAGTTTAAGGTGTTGGCTTGGCCTCCAAATTCCCCAGATCTCAATCCAATCAAACATCTGTGGGATGTGCTGAACAAACAACTCCGATCCATGGAGGCTCCACCTCGCAACTTACAGGACTTAAAGGATCTGCTGCTAACATCTTGGTGTCAGATACCACAGCACACCTTCAGGGATCTAGTGGAGTCCATGCCTTGACAGGTCAGGGTTGTTTTGGCAGCAAAAGGGGGACCAACACAATATTTGGAAGGTGGTCATAATGTTATGCCTAATCAGTGTATGTATATATATATATATATATATATATATATATATATATATATATATATATATATATATATATATATATATATACACACACACACACACATATAAATGTATGAGTATATGTGTGTGTGATGCGATCTCGCGATGGAATGTTTTCAGTAAGTCAAAAAACAGGTCGAATGCCTTTTTTTTTTTGTCAAAATTGGGTTTTCATTAAGTTATTATTCTATAACATATTGTCTATCATCTGAAAATATCTTGGGAAAATTTGCATGTTTAGTGCAGAAAAATAGCAATTAATAGTGGCAAGCTGAAAAGACTGTCTTTCTCTAACGTTAATGTTTAGGAAGGAACACACCCGGCGGAGGTGGAAAAAAACCATAGCTTTCCCTCTCCCTTTTCTTGCAGTTTAAGAGTAAGACATGTTTTGTAATGTATTATTATAAAATATAAACAATTATATTTTTAACTTTTAATAAACTTCTATAACTTTTTTTTATTTCACTTTAATAATTTAAAACAAGACCAACCTTAGGTCTATATTTCAAAGCATTCTTGAATTACAACCATATAAGTTTTGAGTTTGCATTTTCATGTCTATGCGAAAAAAAGGGGGTGACAGTTATTTAAACCTGTTTTTCTCAAAATTCTGTTCCTGAAAATCACAGCAATCAGCTGACTTCAGATAATTATAACATTTGTTGCAGACAAACTTTATGCCACTTTATGATACCACTAAAGGCCCCGATATGCTTCAAACGAAATAGAAGAACGAAACTGATGTGACGTCATTTCGAACAAAATCAGGCCAAAACGAGGCTTGCCAAAGCGAACATTCCAGAAAAGTTAGCTCCAGCTGCAAAACACCTTCGTACTACCATTGGTCCGTGATTATAACATAATAGGAGGTGTGCGCTGAGGCTCCACCTTCATTTGCGTGGAACTAATCTCTGACTCATTTCATCTGTAGAGTTTGTTGAGGTAAGAGCTCCGCGGGTGAAAACATAAACACACTGGATAGCCGCTTTATAGTACAAAATGAAGTTGTGAAATGAGGCACTGACACTGTTTTTCATGTTTGATACTGTAAAGCTGCTTGCTTTTAAGCAATCTATTGAATAAAGAGCTATATAAATAAATGTGATGTGACTGGAGTGCTAATTTGCAGAGCTAACATACAGTTTTCTCATTTTTGTTGTGTTTATTTTATTACTGAGAAGAAAGTGTACAGCACGTATTTACATATTCATCTAACCGTCGCTCTCAGCAGTGTGGGCAGTGTCAGATGTTCAATTACAGTATATCGCTGCTCACGCATTTCGAACTTCGTTTTACTCGTAAACGAAGAATAAAAAAGAACTTCGTTTGAAGTATATCGGGGCCTTAACAGCTGACTGTGGAATATTTAGTAGTGAGGAAATTTCACTAATGGACTTATTGCACAGGTGGCAACCTATCACGATACCACGCTTGAATTCACTGAGCTCCTGAGAGCGACCCATTCTTTCACAAATGTTTGTAGAAGCAGTCTGCATGCCTAGGTGCTTGATTTTATACACCTGTGGCCATGGAAGTGATTGGAACACCTGAATTCAGTGATTTGGAGGGGTGTCCTAATACTTTTGCCAATATCTACCAGTCAAAAGTTTGGACACAGTAAGATTTTTAATGTTTTAAAAACAAGTTTCGTCTGCTCACCAAGACTGCATTTAAATAATTAAAAATACAGTAAAAACAGTGATATTGTGAAATATTGTTACAATTTAAAATAACTGTGTTCTATTTGAAAATATTTTAAAGTGTAATTTATTCTTTTGTTGGCAAAGCTGAATTTTCAGCATCATTACTCCAGTCTTCAGTGTCACATGATCATTCTAATATGATGATTTGATGCTCAAGAAACATTTATTGTGTACAATTGTACAAAATATTTGTGTACAATATTTCTTTTTTAGGATTCTTTTGATGAATAGAAAGTTCAAAAGAACAGCGTTTATTTGAAATATAATCTTTTGTAACATTATAAATGTCTTTACCGTCACTTCTGATTGATTTAATGCATCCTTGCTGAAAAAAATATTTAATTTCTTTAATTTCTTTTCAAAAAATAAAAAATAAAAATTCTTACTGACCCCAAACTTTTGAACGGTAGTGTATAATGTTACAAAAGCTTTGTATTTCTGATAAATGCTGTTCTTTTTAACTTTCTATTCATCAAAGAATCCTGAAAAAGAAATATTGTACACAAATATTTTGTACAATTGTACACAATAAATGTTTCTTGAGCAGCAGATCAGCATATTAGAATGATTTCTGAAGGATCATGTGACACTGAAGACTGGAGTAATGATGCTGAAAATTCAGCTTTGCCAACACAAGAATAAATTACATTTTAAAATATTTTCAAATAGAACAGTTATTTTAAATTGTAATAATATTTCACAATATCACTATTTTTACTGTATTTTTAATTATTTAAATGCAGCCTTGGTGAGCAGACGAAACTTCTTTTTAAAACATTAAAAATCGTACCGTGTCCAAACTTTTAACTGGTAGTGTGAGTGTGTGTGTATGTGTGTGTGTGTGTGTATATATATATATATATATATATATATATATATATATATATATATACACACACACACACACACATACGGGTTTATGTGTATTACAAGGACACTTCAGCCCAAACCAGTTTTTTACTGTATTAGGGGGACACCCCTTTCCACTTGCTCTACAGAGTTGTGGTGCACATCAAAAAAATTAGTTTTAGCCACACAACACAGATTTCACTTCAGAATGAGGACATATTATAATTACATGCAAGCCCCGCCTATGACACAAACCGTTATTATGAGGACAGTAGCTATAACACACACACACATGCCATTATCGTGTATTAAAGGGACACACGTGTATTAATAGGACATATCTAAACATACACAAAATAAAGGCATTGAGTATTAAAATGACATCGCTGACCTGAGGACAAATGGCTTAGCACTTCAATATATTTGTGAACCCTTATGAGACTACTGTCAGTCAAACCTTCTGGTCTCAAAGTTCTGGTCTGTTAATAATGCCCTGAATATCAAAATCCTTTAAAAGGTAGTAAACAGTTTTCTGACTTAGCTCCTAAACTTTGAAAGCCACCACAGCCTCCACAGCCCTGTTCAGAATTTAGACACACTTGATCAGTTTAAGTCTACAAACTCATCTCTTTAACCAAGCATACACATAATTCAGTGCAAAAACAATTTAATGCCGCAATAATTAGCTCAATCAGAATAAAGAGTAATTATTTTTCTGTTCATCTTTTACACTAAGTGTGAATGTGTGAGCTTTATGTCTTCCAATGTCTTATTCTTGGACAACCAAGCCATATATTTTTATATGCACCCCTATGAACACCTTTAATTGAAAACTTAAAAATGCAAACACAATTGTGAAAACATTGTGTATTATAAGGACAAAAGTGATCGATGAGGACAAACGGTTTAACACAAACACAAACTTAAAAATGTTGTGTATTATAAGGACAAAAGTGATTTATGAGGACAAACGGTTTAACACAAACACAAACGTGAAAACATTGTGTATTATAAGGACAAAAGTGATTAAAAGGTTTAAAGTGTCTCAGTACTGCTGCGATTTCAGTTGGAGACCATTGCTTCCTTCTGGCATCCTTCTTTTCAGCAGGATTTTCAGGAACGACTACAAAAGAGAAAAACAAATTCCTAGGATAAACACAATGATGACTAGATCTCATCTTTCTATTCTTCCAACCAGTCTAATAATTATCTTTATAGTCTAGCCCATAGATATATATATATAACTAGAACCGCCTTCAAGCGCTCCAGGCACGTAGATGTGTCCGCCATCTTGGAACGCTCCACATGTCAGCTGCTGCTGACGTCACTTACTGTTTGGTAAATATGCCACAACACTGTGCAGTAAAAACCGTTGCGATATAAATACCCTCAAAAAATGGTATAACCTTTCACAAGTAAGTATATATTATTTATTTTGAGTGTTTATATATATCAACTGATTATTAGTTGTTATTATAAGTTTTTAAATTGATTGTATTTTATGCCGTGTTTGCTAACGTTCTTGTTTAGCAGTTTAAAAAAAAAAAAAAAAAACGTCAACCAAAAATATTTAAAAGGGTTTTTTACCACTATTTTCATTAGCTTATGTGAAAAATTATTTAACATCAAAGATAACCTTAATCATATGAAAATCATGTGCTTTAACTCTACGGCATATGTAGACGATTATACACGTATATAGCTACCCCTCCAGACTCATTCAGCTCGCTGTGTGCGCAGAGCTGCTTGACGTGGTTGCCAGATCGCTGTAACATTACATAGTACAACTTCCCTATCCTCAACACTATAACCTTACTTTTTTTTTTTTTAATTTTGATTACGTTTAAGACAGCTGGCGAAAAAAATTCTTTAACCTTTAAACCACGGAAGAATAATACACTGCAATAATTTAAAAGTAGCGTAGTTTAGTGGGATATCATGGACTTGGCGTCCCTAACCGCTTGGACCGTTCCAATATGGCGAATGACCTACGTATAGCGGCTCATAGAAACAGATGCTAAGGCGGCTTAATCTACACGATTGTCTAATAAAGTGTTCATTGTGCATTTTTGTTGGTGTTTTTTTTACCAGCTTGTTCATACTGCTGCACTTCTTCTTTTTACTTTTTTGGTAAACTGCTTAAAAACAAAACAGAAACACAGGTACATCTAATTTAAATCAATCAAGCAAATGCAAAAAGTGATCCAGACCAAAATCTATATTATATATGCCACTGATTGTTAGCTTCGACTAACACTTATATATACTTAAAATGGATTAGTAGTTAAAAACTTCCATCTTACCTGCAGATGGGCTTTCTAAGGCAGGGTCATCATCTATGAAAGGAATAATAAAATACTGTAATATACAGTAGGCACTGCTTGGTCTACATGAACTGAATCAAACCTTGCTAAACATGCTAGTTAAATGAGATAAATGCCCATACCATCTGAGGTGCCTGGAAGATCCTCGACAGGTTGCCTAACTCGCTTTAGTGCTGTGGTATGAATAATATAGTTTACTATTAAGGTTTTGGTGTCACATGTTTATTTATATACAAGCATAAACTAGAGTAAACACCATCTCATCTCACTATTCTTTAAACCAGTCTAATAATTATCTTTGGTCTAGCCTTGTTTGAATGATTGCTAGTCTTAACTAAAGTGTTGAGTGGCTGTTTTGGCCTGCTTGTTTTAATAGGGAAGCAGGTTTTTTTTTCACCCAACCCCCACAACATGACACCAACAGTTAATATGAGGACATAAAACACAACACATATCCCAATCTGACTGTAGTAACCCAAACCTGGATCTTCACCCAACCCCCACAACATGACATCAACAGTAAATATGAGGGCATAAAACACAATTCGTGGCCCTTAAGGGAAACGCCTGTTTTACACTGCACGTGTAAGCAGTGTATTGATGATGTGGGAGCATAAAGGGTTTATTCACTATAGGAGAGAGTGATTGACGTGTGATGTAATCATTTTTCCGTTTTTTCATATTTGTGAATGGCGAATGAAATGTATAGCTTGAAGCCCTTCTTCTTTACTGTTGTTGATGTATGACTTCTGTGTGGATGACTAAACTAATTTTGTTAACTGTAATCCCAAGTGCATCTTGAATTGACTGAGTGAAAAGCGCCATTGTTCCCTATTAACGCAACATGCGCTGGATGGAACAAAGCTGGTTGAGATTTTAGCGGAAATATGTCATCGCCATGTAAGCATATACCCCAATCAGCATGAGCAGCGCAATAAAAATAGACTTGGCTCTGAAATAATGGCTGCACTGCTGCTTACGCATGCTATGTGATTGCTCTTAGGTGCCAAAAAATTTGCATTGCTTACACGTGCGGTGTGAAATGGGCGTAACTCTCTGAAGGGCAGTGGCTCTCCAGGAGCAGGATTCCTTTACCCTTATTAATACCACTATAGGTTACACACATACTTCACACTTACCATCTGTAATGTTTTACTCCCATCTCCACAGACGAGTGAGGCAGGTTCTTCAGTCTCCGAAGTTACCTGCGTAGATTAACAATAAAGTATTAACAAATTAAATTCTCGTGATCACATGATTGATAAACCATTTTAACAGAAACCTGTGTGTTTGAAAGATATATAGAAAAAAACTATAAGACCCCAAATATATTCACTTTTCATAGACACTTAGGCCCAATCCCAATTCTATGTTATACCCCTTCGCCTTTCCCCTTGAAACAGAGTGGCAAGGTGTAGGGGTGAAAATATTCCCCTAAGAATTGGGACACCACTACTACACTATTACAAACGTCATCATACCTAGTTTCTTTTATTAGTGTCCTGTAACATTTAACCAGTATGAACAGCAATGAAGTGCGCATATCAACAGAAATCAGGCGCGAGCACGTTTAACAGATTACTCACTCCCAACGTTGTTTTGCGCTGTATTTTGGACGGCGCTCGGTTTCAGTTCGAAAACGTATGAGCCTTCGAATTTCCCGAGTTTGTTTAACCGTTCCATTCCGTGCTGAGCCGGCCGGTACGGATATGGTTTCGTTTTCTACTGTGGTGCTGCGAAAACGGACCTCTTTGCAAAGCAATACAAACGAGTCAGTTGTTGCCTTGGTAACACAAGAGTTTACATACGATACGAGATGTAAATAGCTATGAAGGATGACCAGATATTTCTTTTAACTGTATTATTCAGTTGTGTTCACATCATGGCGCGTTTAGCAAGCTACGGAGAAACTGGCAGCAAGGTAATACATAAGTGATGGATCCTGAGTGGAAATATCACTACCATGATCGCTACACCCCAGATAGCACACGTACGTCTGCAAGATGTCTGTTAAAGATCACTTCATCTGGAAAGCATCTGCTGTTTACAAACATCTGATAGACATCTTTAAGATGTCAGTTTTACATACATTCTAAATCATAAACATCTTAAAGACATCTTCTAAACATCTATTTGACATCAGTCAGGAAACGTCCTATAGACGTAATGCAGATGAGCAAACACCCTAAAAATTACATCTTCCAGACGTAAACACAGACATCAAATAGACGTCTCCGAGATGTACATGTGCTATCAGGGACACATTCTAGCAGCACGGTCGTCTGTGTATGCAGGGAAATTCTCATACTCCTTAGTTCGAAGTGTGGTCCTGAAAAATCTTCGTTTGAAGGGCTATCTGGCCCTTCCCCTTACCCCTACCACTCCAGCCAAAAGAGAATCGAGACACCCCTACCCCTTCACGTGAACGCGCAAAACGAAGGGGTAGGGGAAAGGGGAAGGGGTAAGGGGTAGAATTGGGATTGGGCCTTACCATCTGTGATGTTTTACTCCCATCTTTCATGTAATCATCATTCACAAGACACCCTAAAGAGACATTTTTTTTTGGCAGCATCAACGCTGAAACATTAAAAAACATAATGCTACTATAGCTAAAGGTATAATAACAGATTCAATTACACAATATGTAAATGCAAGTCACTAGTTTACTATTACTGTTGCTATTACTTGCAGAAAATCCAGTTTGTATTTCTGGTTGACTTACAACTCTGTATATTTGTAAGACATTGTACATTAAATAAAGCCATATACATACCATAGTTGTTTTCCATTAAAACGGAATTCAAATAAAAACACTTCGAGTGAATTGTCATATAATTTGAGTCTTCTTTCATATTCCTCTTTATTTATGACCTCTCCTCGATATTCAATCAGAAAATCTCCTTTATGAAGTGGTGAACACTCCCCGACCTAACAAAGAATTAGTCTGATTAGTCAGAGAAAAGTTTTAACTAAAGATTTAGAGCAGGGTTGGAAATCCCTGACTTAAACATAGGTCTGTGTAACTTACCTTTGAATGAATTGATATATTTTGCTACAAATCCACCCTTGTCTTTACACATTGATGCATAATATACAGCCTCCTCTTCTGTTTTTTTTTTTTTTTTTTACCTCTCCTGGGCCTTATTCCTGCCATTTTCTACAAAGGTCCAGAAAAGCAAATCATTTTTTTGTGATTTATTGTTTTACACATAAAATCATCTTACATAATGAAAGAAACATTCTGTAAAAACATATCCTTGATATTTTTAATACTAAATAATACTGAACTTAACGATTTGACAGGCAGGGTTACATATGAAGCTGAAACATTAAAGACCTGAAACCTTAAGAAACATTATTTATAACTCATAGCGATCTATAAGCTCAGACTAAGTAAAATGACAACATTAAAATTATCATACAGTTACAGAAGCTGTTGCATTTCTTAGTGATGCACAAATAATTATTTCAGTAACGTTAGCATTCAGATTAGATTAATGGGTTACAGTAACAGCTAAAGCCGTGAAGCACTATTACGACATTTTGCAATGTAATGTGATCTTAAACAACAATAACGTGATGAGCTACTTAATATGCTAATAATTATTTTTGTCCCGAAATAATCACACCACTACTGTTTACTTAGTATGTATCTTTTTTGAACTTGTAAGTAGCAATAAAGCTGCTGATTTTACTGTTAATACAGTTTTTTTCAATTGCTAACAAACATTTACCAAGTACTTTTTCTAAACTCTTAACACAGCAACACACCTACATCACACAATTAGCCAAATAGTTAATTTTCTGCCCAAAACCATATTTTGTCAAATAAACACAAACTATACATTTCAAAATGCTAAAAACCTTTTTCAACACATACTAACTCTATCAAAACACAGCAAATGTGATTCAAAATCGAGTCGCTCTGTCGAAACATAGCACTAGTTTTCTATCCAACATGAACATATAGTCAATCAAAGTGCAGTGACTGTCAAAATACTAACAGTTGATGGCATTATGAAAACTGCATTACTTGTCATGTTTAGTTCTACCTACAGAAAATATGAAATCCATAGTTTTTATAATTCAGTTTCCTTTTACTGTAGTAAAAGTATAATGCATGTAAGCCATTCTAGATTTTTGGTTGAGTGTTGAATGTGTGCATTCTTGGCAACAGAAGTGAATGAGTCATTATTTTATAGAATGTACAGTAGAAAAAGAGAAGAAGAAGAAAGTAACAGAATTGCTCAGGGCAGCTACTGGTCAAATGAATCCCCTATGCAGAACTTCAGTTGCCCCCTTGGTTGAAATCTCTCTCTGGGGGTGGGTGTGTGGTGTTGATGTTGCCCCCATAGAGGGTGGGATGGTGTCCCCTTGGTAGCTAGTGCCCTACACAGACCACATATTCTGTAAATATGGAACAGTGGTAGTGGAATCGTTGTAGTAAAATCGTTGTAGTATGAAGCTTTTACTGAAATGAAAAAATGAAATTGCTGCCATTGATCAACAACAAATCCAACACACATGGTCTTTGGTTACTGGTGAAGCTTTTTTTCCACCACAGAATAAAAA
Source organism: Hypophthalmichthys molitrix (assembly GCA_037950675.1). Classification (NCBI taxonomy): domain Eukaryota; kingdom Metazoa; phylum Chordata; class Actinopteri; order Cypriniformes; family Xenocyprididae; genus Hypophthalmichthys; species Hypophthalmichthys molitrix. Next base: position 48,401,429 of record CM075494.1, on the reverse strand, counting down.
AGCGAAGGTAATTGTGACTTTTTATCAAAAATATTTTTTATTTTGCAATTGTGAGTTTACATCTCACAATTCTGACTTTTTCCACAGAATTGTGAGATATTAACTAGGAATTGAGAGAAAAAAGTCAGAATTGTGAGATAAAAAGACATAATTACCTTTTTGTATTCTCTATTCATGGCAGAAATAAGCTTTCATAGGTTCTACATGTGTGAGGGGGAAAACCATAGAGATGCACAATCCAGCACACATTCTTCCTCCTCTCCCATTCCTCTTCTTCTCCCTTGTCCTGATCCAACTTCTCCTCTCCTCCTTCATCTATTCTTTTCCCTTACCCAGACATTATTTTCTCTCTGCTCCTCTGTGTTGTTCTTCATCCACACTGAACAAATCCGATTCAAAGTGTCCTATTTTACTGTGTGTCCATGTAATGAAAATAAATTTAACACCTGACTACACCTCCAACTGAGATTGGAATCTGCTATTTCTCAATATTTAAGTGATCCGCTAAATAAAAATGCTTATCAATTGTTTCAGTATTTGTTTTATATTTTTTCCAGTACTGCTGTTGTTGCAAAAGTATAGGTTTTATCCTACATTTAAAGATTGGAACATTAGGTCTTCATTTCTGACTTGCTGTGTTTAAGGATTTGTAAATAAGATGAGAAAGATCCATGATTTTGGTATTGGTTAAGCTTATATGAAAAGAAAATGTAAGTATTTTAGAAACGTGTTAATTGACTGCATTTTGTGTGAAAATGACATGAATTGTGTTATTGGTATGATCACAACAGACGGATGTTCTGCTAAATGTGTTTAGAGTTTTGAAAATGTGACTACAGATTGGACAAAAGTATGTTAGCAATTAAAAAAAAAAAAAACTGTAAATGACTAAAAATTATTAATCAACACTAAATTATGAATTCGTCTCGCTTTATCAGAACCCAAAGATAAATCATGCTATGTTTCACCAAAGCTAACTTGATTAACAGTTCATGCTCTTTAATTTCACAATCGTCTTATTAACAATAATAGTTTAAAACGTTATAAACTAAAACAGATTTTAACATAAAAAGTAGCTTTGTGCTTATCATTAATCTTACCTTACGGGCGATGAGTGATGTCGTCGTCGTCAGACATCCACAGAGAAAAGGCTTCGGTCAGGTGGGAGAAGAGGGCTCAGTGTGCAGTGCTTTTTTATATATAACTTAGTAAATGTAACATGTGGCTATTATTTTATACTTAGAATTATATATTTTCCAATACCATCGTTGTCGTAGATCTGTGTTAACATGGCTTGAGTTTGACAAATTCCAACATTATGAAGACTTCTGGCGGTCAGCCAATCAGAAGCCGCGATTTCATACACACGTATTAATAATTAATGAGGAGACGCAGTACCAAGTCCAGCCTACAGAGGCGCACTTCCGATACACACGTCATACACAAATTCAGGTTTATGTGAATTATAAAGACATGTGGAGAAATTTTGGATTTTAGCTCCCCCTAGCTATTAGAGCACTTCTACATTGCCCGAATTATGAGGACACAGGCCATGTCCTTGTAATCCAAAATGTCCTCATAATGTGGCGTGTATTCATATGAAATGTCCTCATAAATCACAAAGACCAACACATATACACACATTACAGTATATATACATATATATAATTTTCATTTATCTAATATAAAGTGGGAACTATTTACGGTTAATAAGTTGTTAACAAAGCATAAAAAACATTATCTAACATATGAGCTTATTAAACAAAATTACAGTGACTGAATGGAGAACTCACTATTTGTATATAGCCTATTAATATGTTAACAATGTAGAGACTATTGTATAATATATTAACTATGAATTAACTATAAACTAATAGTTTGTGGTAACGCTTTATTTTAAGGTGTCTGTGTTACAGTGAAATTATGCATTGAAAAACTGAGTAAGAATAATGAACTACATGTACTTATTATAGGGTTAGAGTTAGGATTAGGGTTTGGTTTAGGGTAAGTCGCATGTAACTTCATGTAACGTGTAACAAGGTCACTAAAAAAAGTTTTACCTAGTATGCAAATGATTTGTAAGTACTTTATTACTGTATACTTATTATGAAGTGTTACCCAATATTGTGTTCATTATCATTAATAACAATCACCGTCTGTACATGGAAACAAGAATATATAACAAGTAGCAACTGCAGGGCTAAGCACAACTGTGGTAGATCTTATACAAATAAATAGAATACTAGTGTCCCTAATGGTGATTTCACAAATAGTTTACAATGGTCTAAAAGCTTTAAAGGCACAATATGCAATTTTTCGCCGCTAGAGGTCGCCTTTTCAAAACAAAGAATTGAGCGCGGAGTCATGGGAGATGTCGTCTTCACGTCACAGCTGGTGGAAAAGAATCGGGACAGGACATGGGCAGAAATCATGTTCATGGATAAGATTATTAACCTTACTGTAGTATAAAGCAGAGCAGGGCGAGTGCTGTAGGAGCGTAACAAGGCTGCTGGAGCGATTGCTAACGAGAGACGAGCACAACACACGTCTCGAGAGCAGCTGAACTTTATTAGGGGCTGTTCACATATCGTGCCTAAAAAGTGGAAAGCGCAGCTGCGCCGCATTCTCCTCCTTTCCACAAGCACTTGCACTCCCGTGGCATCTGTCGTTGCTATGCAACCATGAACTGCGCTCTCCACAATGACGAGGAAGTATCAGCAAAGGATTAATTGATTTTTAACCCTTGCATTAGCTCTACTACTAGATATATTTATGGAGATGAGAAATAAAAACTACCCTGTACAGATATGATCAGCTGTTCGGCTGAGCTTTCGATGTTGTTACGGAAAGGCCGAAGCTGATCGGTTGGTTCTTGTCACATGACCTGTGGTGTGCTTGCGGCATTCTGAAAAGTTGAGATGTTTTCATTTCGCTGCGGCATAGGCGTGCCTGGAAAAAATGAGCGCACTTCTATTATGAGCGCACTTGCCACATGCCTACATTTGAAATAACGAATTTGCGCGTGCAAAAGATGCAATATGTGAACGGTCCCTTATGTCACAGTCACTGCTTGCACTTCATCCGGTTAAGCGTATGTGGGGTAACACAGCCCTGTTTATCATATTAGATACATTTTAGTGTGCTGAAAATGATGTTACACATTACTCTGTGCGCTCACTCGCCGACTGCTACAAGACACTTGTTACACACTGCAGTAGATCAATATTAGTCATACTAAAACATGGTACTTGTGGTAAATAAAGAAAACGAGATTTAAACAATAACGCCAGTTTCACACCGCAAGCATCAGCGTGAACTGCAGCTGCAGAGACGCGCGAGTATTCACACTGGAAGCGTTTGTACAGCGTCACAGCAGCGGCTCCAAGCTACATATAAAGTGAGCATTTCTTCACAAAGACAACTATAAATTTGTTTTTATAAGTTGGTCATTTATAAACTTGATAGTCTTGAAAGTTTGTTAACATGGGGAGGTGTACAACACTCACATATAAACGTAAAATAAATAAAAATAAATAAATAAAAGCCTTGTGTTAACCATTGTTGCACATGAATGAGGTAAGCTTTGTGTTTTACATCATCTGACGCGTGCACATGTTTAGAAGACGGCAAACTTGCAAAAAAAGCCAGCAAACTCAGGTTTGATTTGGGTATGCTAGATCCTATAGCTGTCTGTGTAAAAACTAAAATAATGTTTATATATCATATTTTCTGGTTAGTTTACTTTAGTTTTTTATAATACACCATACTCTAACCCAAACTGAATAATTAAAAACAAGTGTAAATGAGTAAATCTTCTATAAATATTTTTCATATACTGACATACTCCAATTCTTGTTAAATCACACTAGATATGCTTATTTTTTTACACTTTTTGTGTGAAATCATATTTATTTTGTCCATCAAATGTGTACTTTCACTTTATTTGAGCATTAGTGGCGCAGCAAAAATAGACCCAGCGCCGAAACGATTGCGGCACTGGTGCTTCTGCTCTGCGCTCCCGCGCAGTCTCTGCGTGAGGTGTGAATGCTCTCATCTGTTAACATAGGCGCCAAAAAAAATATGCGCTGCTTACGCTCTGCTGATGCGTGCGGTGTGAAACCGGTCTAAGACTTAACATTTTGAGCTATATAACAATAATTAGTTTTCAGTCTATAAATGTATCCAAACAGCTGTTCCACTGTCTAATAAAACATTTAAAATATTAAAGCTTTAGTGTTTCCATGGCTTCTACAAAATAAAAAATCAAGGTTAACGGGTATGATGTCATTGATAGGCGACGCAGGGACATGGTCCGCGTCCTGGTTAAAATGGCATATTTCTCTGAATTTAATCATTCTTGGAAACATCTGGGATAATGTAAGTAATGTAAGTCAACAAAATACATAACACTGTTCTAGTGGTTTTTGGATATTTCGATCCATAAATATTACATATTGTGCCTTTAATCAAAACTTTTTTACGATAAAATTAAGGTTGACCAGTAGGTGGCACTGTCACCAAAATGATTTGTTATCCTCAAGGCATGACTGCAATCACACATACAAGGTTCATTTAAGCAGGACAAAACATGCTGAAAATACAGCCTCATGTCCTGTTTGGTGTGCTAGCTGTCAATGGTTTGATATATCAAAAAGCTTTCAATAACTTAATGGCTTAAGGATGATCATGATTGTCTAATGGAGACAATCCACTAAATGCTGTGGAAGGAATTAGAAAATATTTTAGAGACTTTTAAATTGAAACCAAGGTGTTAGGGGTGTGAAATATACCCGCAGACACGATAAACTATAGAAATTTGTCAAGCAATAGAGATTCTGTGGTTATCTGTCAAGGTTACATTTACGTGACATTGTTGTGCTGTGCCCTCACAAAAGCTTATAATTTTTAAGTCATGTGGATTAAAATCAAGTGATTTTAAACCGCTCAAGCGCAGTAAGCCATGAAAAAGAACTAAATTTAACACACATTTGCGGTAGGGGTGGGAATCTTTACACACATCACGATCTGATCCGTTTATGATTCTGAGAGTCACAATCTGATTCCAAAATGATTCTTGATTTACTTTTTTTCTTATTATTTTCTTATTATTTTCTTAATCTTACATTTTATTTAATTGTATATGCAATATAAGTACATTTTAAATAATTACAAGTTAAAATTAAATTAATAAAATTGTATGTTAAGATTTTTAAATATATAAACAGCTTCAAAACATAAAAGTAGCCTAAATAATAAAGAAGAACAACGAAATGTTACAAGCAATAAACAAAGAGTGCTTTCAGTATTTAAGTTTCATAATCTGAACATTTTCCATTCAAGATCTGTGAATGATTTTCACTTTCTCATCTTTACTGTTGTTTGCCCACAGCATTCCAAACAACATAATGATGCCTTCGTATAGCATTTGTAAGGAAAATAAGCCTACCGGCAGGTGAGATTGCAAACTGCATGCGTAACATCAAGCAAAGCGCATATCCTGTGCAATGAACCCCACAGATGTAATTCACTTCAGCCTTTCTGAGCTGAAAGATTATTTTATGAAGGTTTGAGTGGTGTGTGTGTGTGTGTGTGTGTGAGGAAATGGAAACAAGCAGAATACGGGTGCTTCTGACAGTATGTGTCCACTGGTGCGGACTCGCGGAGCAGAGGGAGCGTATTCAGTTCATTCCTATCGAAGTTGAGCTTCACGCTCGCGCATAAAGCACATGCAGCATCATCGCGCATCTGTGGGTAAAAACTTAAGCTCAGAATCTATCCAGAATCATTGGACAGAGAATCGCGATGCATTGATCCCACCACTAATGTCTTGTAGTTATTAATTTTAATAGGAATTACGGACTAGATTAGAATTTACATTAAGATTTTATTATTTTATTTAAAAACTGATAACTTTTTGCTGGCTGATTTTTCCCTCTTTCTCAAAGGCTCAACTGCAGAGGACAGTAAAGCTGCTCTTCATGAGATCAGCCGCAGACTGAAGGTCAAATTAAAACAGGAGTATGAACGAATATTGGTTGGTAATTCTCAGACGGGTCGTCAGAAATACCTGAACAATATTTACACCGATCTATATGTGGTGGAGAATGAGACTGGAGGAATAGTGAGTGAACACGAGGTGAGACAGATCGAATTCAAACAATTTGATGCCAAGGACACATCAATCCAGTGCAATAACATTTTTGAAGTCCATGAGGGTAGACGAAACAGAAAAGTGCTGACGGTGGGCATCGCAGGGGTAGGAAAAACAGTCTCTGTCAATAAATTCATGCTTGACTGGGCTGAAGGAACAGAAAATCAGGATATTGCATTAATTTTTCCTCTTCCATTCCGTCAGCTAAATTTGAACACAAAAAACTGCAGTCTAATGGGACTGCTTCACAAATACTTTAGTTATCCTAAAGAACTGGTCTCTCTTCCTGATGGTGACGGTAAAATCATGTTCATCTTTGATGGGCTGGATGAATGTCGCTTCCCTTTGAACTTTAAAAAGAATGACGGATTTACAAATGTTCACAAAGAAACAACAGTGAGTGAGATAGTTACAAGCCTGATCAAGAGACAACTGGTTCCTTCTGCTCTCATCTGGATCACATCCAGACCAGCAACAGCTGGTCTGATACCCCGAAACTACATTGATCAGGTGACAGAGGTGCGAGGATTCAATGATGAGCAGAAAGAGCAATACTTCAACAAAAACAGCAGTCCTGAGGTTGCTGGAAACATCATCCGTCACATCAGGAAATCCAGGAGCCTGTACATCATGTGCTACATCCCCGTCTTCTGCTGGATCTCTCTCACTGTTCTTCAGCCTCTACTGGCTCGAAAGAGCAAATACAAAACACCCACAACTCTCACAGAGATGTACACAAGCTTCTTACTTACTCAGCAGCAACAGATGACAGCAAAATACACTGATGATCATGAACCTGAAGCCAACGCCAGGTCTTTTGATCAGATTATTCTGAAGCTTGGGAAACTGGCCTTCCAACAGCTGGAAAAAGGAAATCTGATTTTCTACAAAGAAGATCTTGTGGAATGTGGACTAGAGGTCAATGAAGGGTCTGTATTTTCTGGGTTATGCACTCAGATCTTTCAGGAGGAAAAAGCTGTTTCAGCAAAAAATGTTTACAGCTTCGTACATCTCAGCATCCAGGAATTCCTTGCTGCTCTCTATGTGTTTTTGATTAGCAAAGATGAGAAAGCAAAGCTACTTTTTCAATCCCTGAGAGAAAAACTGACATGGAAACTGTCTAGAAAGACACCGTTTCAGCTTTATAAGGGTGCGATCAACAAAGCTTTACAAAGCGAGAACGGACACCTAGACCTTTTCCTCCGGTTCCTCCTGGGCCTCTCGCTGGAGTCCAATCAGAGTGACCTGAAGGAATTAGTGCCAGGACTGGAACTCAAAACAGAGAACATGAAAAACACTGTTGACTATATCAAAAAGAAAATAGAGAAGGAGAAATCAGTGGAGAGGACCATCAATCTCTTCTACTGTCTAAATGAAATGAAAGATGACTTTGTGGGGGAAATCCAGAAGAATCTGAGCTCAGGAAATCTTTCAGAACAGAATCTCTCCTCTGCTCAGTGGTCTGGTTTGGTGTTTGTGCTCCTGATGTCAGAAGAGACTCAAGAGAAGTTTGAACTGCAGAAATACAGAAGATCTGAGGAAGCAGTGATGAGACTGCTGCCAGTGATCAAAAACACAAGAAAAGCACTGTAAGAGTCTTCTTTACATTCATTTATATACACTGTTGGTCCTTTGTAATTGGGACTTCTTTTTACATGGATGACTTGTTGGCCTAGACAGTTCAGAAAAATGAATAAATGTAAATCAATGTGTGTGATGATATTAAATGCCAAAGTGTCTCCACCATCAGACAAGTTGAACCTGAGTTTTACCCATTTTATTATTCTTAATTGTATCATAAATTAAAGAAACTGAAAATACAGGTTTGATGTTTTATGAAAATTGGTTTAGCTTTGCTTCCATCGCTACAGTCAAAGGTTTTTCCATGTTATCTATGCTCTAGATAATAAACACTACCTAATAAGCATTGATATCACTGTTTTTGTTCACTACACAGGCTACAATGCTGTAATCTCACTGCTCAGTGTTGTGAGAGTTTGTCATCAGTTCTACAATCCTCAAACTCCTTCCTGAGAGAGCTGGACCTGAGTAACAATGACCTACAGGATTCAGGAGTGAAGCTTCTTTCTGATGGACTGAAGAGTCCAAACTGTCAGCTGAAGATACTGAGGTTTGAGTTTAAATGCTATATTTATTTATTTATTTCCATTAAGTTATTTAAAAACACACTTCTATGATTGATTCTGTATGCAATTACATTTTGTTTTTATTGTTCAGATTTTCCATATGTAATCTCACTGCTCAGTGTTGTGAGAGTTTGTCATCAGTTCTACAATCATCAAACTCCTTCCTGAGAGAGCTGGACCTGAGTAACAATGACCTACAGGATTCAGGAGTGAAGCTTCTTTCTGATGGACTGAAGAGTCCAAACTGTCAGCTGGAGATACTGAGGTTTGAGTTTAAATGCTTTATTTATTTATTTATTTCCATTAAGTTAATTATTTAAAAACACACTGCTAAGATTGATTCTGTATGCAATTACATTTTGTTTTTATTGTTCAGATTTTCCATATGTAATCTCACTGCTCAGTGTTGTGAGAGTTTGTCATCAGTTCTACAATCTTCAAACTCCTTCCTGAGAGAGCTGGACCTGAGTAACAATGACCTACAGGATTCAGGAGTGAAGCTTCTTTCTGATGGACTGAAGAGTCCAAACTGTCAGCTGGAGATACTGAGGTAAATGGTTTTAAAATAATTAACAAAATGCTATCACAATAAATGATTGTAACTAAATGTGACATTTGTTCTCGGTGTAATGGAAATAGTCAATGAAAATTAGTAGGGGCCAGTATCGGGCCCGATACCAAGCTCATGTACTGTAAAATATGAATGTGCTTGAATTGTTCGTTGAATCGTTCTTCAGATTCTTGACTTGTCACCGTCTGAACAAGCCCAACAGAAAATCACCGCTTCAGCGGATGGAATCAAAAGTTGTTATTGTCAATAGCGCACGCTCCACTGCTGTACGTGTTCTGGTGAGAAGACGTACGAGAAGCTGAGCTTTTGAGGCACTGTTATATATTGTTCATCCAAAGGTTCACTGAGATATTTACTTTTTTATGTATTTACGCTACTGTTATGTTTTTCAATGATTCAAGGACAGTACAAAGTGAAACTAGTGCAGGTGTTTTTTTTTTTTTAATTTTAATTTTTATAATTTTTAGTGAAATTAGTTGTGTGTGTGTATTGGTGAAGGGGGGTGTGCGTCAGATTTTTTTTAAAGGTTTAAAGGGGGGCGTGACCAAAAAAGTTTGAGAACCACTGTCCTAGGTTGTGTTTACATTGGTTCACAGTGTTGTGTTATAATCATTTGTTCTGTAATATTTGTTTAGCACTTTTTGAAAGGCAGGTTAAAAAAGACAATGTTTGTTTTTGTTTTGTATTATGACTTTGGAAATTATGCCCTTTAAAGGTTATTGGACACTGTGAAATTTGTGCTTTAAGTTTGTGACATTGGAGTAATAATAAAGAAGCTGTCCTATTAAATTAAATTTAATAAATTTATAGGCATCAGTATCAGCAAGTACCAGAAAAAAAAATATTGGTACTCGTACTCGGTCCTTAAAAAATGGTGTTGTGCATCCCTAGAAATGAGTTACTATTATTTACATTTTTAAACAGTTAAAAAAATAATATCTAATGAATGGCTGAAATAGGTATAAATGTTCAATGTACATTTAGAAACTACATTTAGAAAAGCGAATGAATACTTTGGTACATTTCCATAGACAATTTTGTTATTTTCATGACTGAATCTACAGAAAATAACAGCATACAAACTGCACAGGTCAGTGTGTGATACTGACTGATCTGATTGTCAAACTAATGTCATGTGGACTGTTGCTGTGTGTGTTTGTAGATTGTCTGGCTGTATGGTGACAGAGGAAGGCTGTAGTTATGTGTCTTCAGCTCTGATTTCGAACCCCTCATACCTGAGAGAGCTGGACCTGAGCTACAATCACCCAGGAGATTCATTCATTGATAAATTCAGCCATCAAAACTGCACACTGGATAAACTTAAGTATGTTGAACAGGAAGAGTTTGACTTTATTTCTTTCATACATTTACAAAAGTTCTTACTGAGAATAAACAGAGGTTTAGCTGCAGTTATACTACAGGGCTGTTGAATGCTTGATTCTGATTGTTTGACAAACTTTCTAAGGTGCTCAAATATTGTCAAGTAAATGCAGAGCTAAAAAAGTTCCAGGCAGGTCTCAACTAAATTAGAGCACAGGCATGAAAACGGGTCAGGGGTGAAAAAGGTGAGAAGGACATTTTAGAAAAATTTAAATATTCCATATTTTAAAGCATCAATCTGATCCATTTTGAGATGCTTTTTTGCCAACCTGGAGAGCTGGAGAAACTTAACTTCAGCCATGAGTCAAAAATTATTATGGCCTCCTTACTAAGTATTATGAAGGGGGATCGAGCGGGAATCTTTATTGGTGTCGATTTTCAGTCTCTTTTAAATGATAGGTTTTACGCATCTGTCAATCATCCCCACTTGCTATTTGGGGGAAGAACCTAGCACTATGATTGGTCGAACTCTTCTTCTTTTGCTGTTGCTTGATTTGAGGACTGCGCGTGCACAGAGGCGTCACCAGGTTTTTGCGTAGTTTAGAGTGACAAGTCGTACCAGCGTACTTTGAAGTCAAAATGCGTATCCGCTACGCAAATTGCGTACAGGTTGGCAGGTCCGCTTATTGATAGAACGGTGGACCACTTTACCTTCTGCCTTGTCAGTTAGCTAATAATTTTCCACCGGAGCTTTAGCTAGCTGGCTAACATTGCGTTCTCTCCTGCTGTGTTCAATGACTCAATTCATCAAGCTGTAGCTAACGTTAGCTAAGTCTATGTCAACAGAGCTCCTGGGTAACTTAGATATACCAGAATATATTAAAATTATTGAAACCATCACTCACCAAATTCAGTCAGGTAAATCGCCGAGGCCAGGCGTGCTTTCAGCTTCTGATGGTGGTCTGCACTGGTGATGCAAGGCCCTTTGCGTTAATATTTCCATGCACTCGCGCTCCCTTCTGGCACGCGCACCTGTTCGCAATTCACTGAATCGCAGTTTGCAGTTCACTGAATCTCGCGCTCCTTTCTGGTACGCGCACCTGTTCGCAGTTCACTGAATCGCAGTTCGCAGTTCACTGAATCTCGTGCTCCCTTCCCTGCGTTTCCGGGTCTTATGTCAGAATGCCAGCTCCTGCCTCATCACCACACGCGTACATCATGGTGCTCTCGTGAACATGTGTCAGAGACTGATATGGAACAGAAAAAATTGTTGAATAAAGTCTTTTTTTTTTTTTTTTTGGCACACAAAAAGTATTCTCGTCACTTCATAACATCAAGGTTGAACCACTGTAGTCACATGGACTGTTTTAAATATGACTTTACTATCTTTCTGGGCACTGAAAGTGTAAATTAAAGGGTTAGTTCACCCAAAAATGAAAATGTAATTTATTACTCACCTTCATGTCGTTCTACACCCCTAAGACCTTCGTTCATCTTCAGAACACAAATTAAGATATTTTTGATAAAATCCGATGGCTCAGTGAGGCCTGCATAGACAGCAATACAATTAACACCTACATTGCCCAGAAAGGTACCTAAGACATATTTAAAACAGTTCACGTGACAACGGTGGCTTAACCATAATATTATAAAGCGACGAGAATACTTTTTGTGCGCCAAAAAAACAAACAAAAAAATAATGACTTTATTCAACAATATCTTGTGATAGGCGATCTCAAAACACTGCTTCATGAAGTTTCAAATCTTTACGAATCGTGTTTCGAATCAAAGGTTTGGAGCGTTAAAGTCACGTGATTTTAGTAAACCAGGCTTTGTTACGTCATAAGTGTTTCGAAATTTCAGTGGTTCACGTGACTTTGGCAGTTTGATTCACGCTCTGAACCTCTGATTCGAAACACAAGATTCGTGAAGATTCAAAGCTACCTGATGAAAACAGGTGGCACGTGTACAGACTCAGTTTCTCAGTAACAAGGTAGTGATGTCACTGTTCTTTAAACAGTTAAGCTACCCTATTAGAGACGCTGATGCCAAACATACACTCACACACACATGAAACTACTCCGATCAGGCATAACATTATGACCACCTTCCTAATATTGTGTTGGTCCACTTTTGCTGCCAAAACAGCCCTGACGTGTCGAGGCATGGTGTGTGTAACGCAGTTCATTTATGTGGGAAGAAGGAGGCGGGAACTGGCGAACGTTCAACACATTTTAATACAAAATATACACATTCAAAAGAAAAGTAAAATGGTGACCATCCCTCACAGATGACTGCTGCACCCTAAAACAGTAAAAACATAAATCCAGGCCTGGTCCTCTCTGCTTCTGGAGCTCCTCCATGAGAGATACGAGACCGGTGCAGTGCGCAGGTGACGCTCCTTAGAAATCACGCCACCAGTCTCGCGCCGTTCCCTCACAGCTCTCGCTCCGCCCTGCTTGTCACATAACCCCATCATTTATCATTTCATCTTTGTTACTAATTTGCATACTAACTGTTAGATAAATCTTGTTCAAACGTTCTCTTGACTACCGAGTCTTTCTGGTAGAACTTATTTCCTGCACCTGTGGACCGTGTATGAGTTTGGGATACGAGGCCTCGTTGCCATATCTGGGCGGCGGGATTTATGCGGTGTTTTGTTTTGCTCCTGACTGATTTTCCTTCCACAATTATGTTTATATTCTTTTTGTAATAAATCACCTATTGGAACGAGCTGTGTCCGTAACAGTTATGTATTTGGTTGGTAATGTACTTAGCCTTACAATTTTCCAAAATTAAAATTGTTTTGTTTTTGTTTGAGTGAGTGAGTGAGTGAGAGTGTGTGTGTGTGTTTACTGACTAACTATCACTGTGTGTGTTTTCTAGTGTGGATCATGGGGGAGAGTTCAGGATAACAGCAGGACTACACAAATGTATGTCTACACACACACTCTCACACACACACACAGTATCTGTCATACTGACAAATGATGCTTTTTAATAATAAATAAAAATAATAATAACTATAATACCTTTCGATCACCATTATTAGAATTATCTCCAAGACGGTAAAATACTACTACTGTAAATGAAAAATTAACATTTTATAAAGAGTATATGATTTTACAATAGGATGTTACAATACTTCTGTCTTAATTTCTTCACTTAAGCTGTTATATTGGGAGAAACAGGCAGTTTCAGTGAAAACGGGTTTATAAACGCATCTTATTACAAATCGGGTGAAATACTGTAATCAACTGTTCACAAAAATATTGGATATAATGCGAATGTGAAAACAAAATGCACATTAAACTCAAGGCACATGCAGAGATGGAGTTCACTGCATTCATTCCCTATGAACTGAAACGTGGAAAACACAAGCTGATGGAGTGAGCAAAGTGTGCCCTTCACTCTGAAACATGCAGCACAACAGACTACAGACTTATTTAACTATTGTCTATTGTGATTTGACGAGGGCACAAAGCCATATCGTGCTTTTTATTTTAGTTTGTTTGAGAGATGCTTTGCCAAAGCAATGACACAAAACACAAAGACAAAGATTTATGTTATTATGAGACATGTAAAATACTTTTGGTTCAAACTGTGTTTCTTTAAAACCTGTGTTTACCTGGTCACTTCATGCATTTTCTCTGATGGGACAGCTATCCGATCGTGAAAAGACCAGGTGTAAATGCCCTCTGAAACGCATTCGCTCAGATCACTTCAGGAAGAGGTCTGGGACGCATTCCAGACAAAACTGAACACGTCTAAATGCATCTGGTTGTTGAAACCACATATGTAAATTTTACTCCTCCCAAAAATACTAAAAAATTAACATGTGAGAGTGTGTTATACACTACCAGTCAAAAGTTTTTGAACAGTAAGATTTTTAATGTTTTTAAAGGGTTAGTTCACCCAAAAATGAAAAATTCTGTCATTAATTACTCACCCTTATGTCATTCCGCACCCGTAAGACCTTCGTTCATCTTTAGAACACAAATTAAGATATTTTTGATGAAATCCAAGAGGTATATGACTTGTCCATAGACAGCAATATAATCAATACTTTCAAGGTCCAGAAAGGTACTAAAGACATCGTTAAAACAGTCATGTGACTGCAGTGGTTCATTCTTAATGTTATGAAGAGACGAGAATACTTTTTGTGCTGAAAAACAAAACAAAGATAACTTTATTCAACAAACTCATCTGTCCCCTGTCATTCTGCTACACTATTTACGCTGCAGAGATTCAGTGTTTACGTCTGAATGTGAGTTCAGTATTGGCCGGCTCTGGTCACATGAGCAGCACGACGCATACGTGAGCCTGCGTTCAGACGTAAACACTGAAGCTCTGCAACGAAAATAGAATCAGAAGCAGAATGACAGGGGACAGAAGAGATTGTTGAATAAAGTTGTTATTTAAACGCCCCTTTATTAAACCACTTTGTTGGATTTAACTCATCCTTACAGATGGCAGAGAAACGCTTATTTTCTTCATTCAGTTCTAACTGCGCTTATTGCGAGCAGAGCCATAGACATTAAAGACTTTAGATATAAAGGAAGGCACATGTTTAAAAAAATTTAAATGAATAATTAGCTGGATTCATCCTAGACGAACTGGTCTAAGAAAGCCAGATTTTGAGCAAATAGGCCTACAGCTTTATTAGTTCATGTGCATCCATACTCTCATTTTCTTCATAATTTTCACAATATTTATTAGTTCATGTGCATCCATACCCCCACTTTCTTCATAGGCAGTGACGCACAAATTAAATAGGTTATAGTATTCTGTAAGTTTCTCGTGAGCACACGATACATTTCTATTCTCTGTGTCTGAATATCTGTCAAATAACAACATCCAATGTCAAACCAACTTTGTGAGGGTCACCTGATGTGCTGCACTTTGACACAAAACACTGATCAATAATGACAGACTCATGAAATACAGTGATAGGCTTTGATCAAAACTCCTCTTTCTGCAGCTCTTCATTAAAAGCACACTTGTTTTGATCCTCCATTTTAATCTGGAGCGTTTCTTCACAGCAGCTGCTCTTGGTAACAGACCTGAGAGTCGATCACCGAACTGATGGAGCGCTTTAAGATTTCACAACTACAGATGAGATTCTGTGAGAGAGGAGAAGATCCTAAATCAAGTTCAGATTTGAGACAAATCTTACATGAACTCGTCAGATCTGAACTCAAGACTGAAGATAGAAAGATTCTGTAATAGATCCAGACCAGAGCAAAGCATGCTGGGAACTAAAAATACACTGCTCAGTTTCAGTTAGGGTTCAACACAAATGATGAAGTAAACTTCAGTTTGACATGTTTAAGTGGATTTAACTCAATTACATTAGGACAGAATGTGTAGTAATTGTGTGGTTTTAACTCATTTTAATGAAAGTTCATTTAACAAGCAGCAGAAATCATGTTTACAGTGTAGATTAAAAGATGGACAGATTGATAATTCCTGATTGTAATGTGTTTTATCTCCATCAGATTCCCATCGGCTCACTCTGGATCTGAACACAGTGAATGAATGCCTCCGTCTGTCTGAGAGGAACACAGTGATTACTAACACTTGGCCAGAGCGTCAGTCGTATCCTGATCATCCAGACAGATTTGATGGAGATCATTTTCAGGTGTTGTGTAGAGAGAGTGTGTGTGATCAACGCTGTTACTGGGAGATTGAGTGGAGTAGAGATGATGTGTGTATATCAGTGTCATATAAGAGCATCAGCAGGAAGGGACGGGGTGATGAGTGTTGGTTTGGATCTAATGATCAGTCTTGGAGTTTGTATTGCTCTCGCTTCAGATACTCATTCAAACACAATAACATAAAGACTGATCTCCCTGTAAAGTCCATCATCAGTAGAGTAGGAGTGAATGTGAATCGCTATAGAGTAGGAGTGTATGTGGATCACAGTGCAGGAACTCTGTCCTTCTACAGCATCTCTGGAGACACAATGAGCCTCATCCACACAGTCCAGACCACATTCACTCAACCGCTCTATCCTGGGTTTTGGGTTTATTATAGATCATCAGTGAAACTGTGTTGATGAATCAGAACAGACGGATGAGAGATTATACCCATAATGCTTTGAGCTCATGATGAATCAGTGACAGTGAGATGTTATAGTCTCTTCATTACATTAATACTGAAATATCATGACACAATAAATGTGTGAGTGAGTGAGTGTGTGCGTGAGTGTGTTCTTCTCTCAGTCTCTACTTGTTCTGATGTAAATCAGTTGTTTTTATTGTAGTGACTCATCAATCTCTATTATTACTGTCAAAATGAGCTTCAATTGAAAGTGTCTTTCTCAATCATGATTCATGAAGAACATGTCACTGTCATCATTCATGTGATTTTCCTCCAGTGTTTGTGCTCGAATCATAAATCAGATATGAATTGATGATGAATATGTGAAATGTCTGAATGCTGTATGAATCATCAGCTGCGTGTGAAATATGATCATTCCTTCAGGAGAGTTTCTGACATCATCAAATGTGACATTCATCATCTCACTTCATTAAATATATTTACTGTAACTACAGTAAAGTCATGTTAAATTATTATGGATCATAAATCAATTATTTTATTTACTAAAATGTGTAAAAATGTGCAGACTTTGCTGAAGTGATTTGAACAGGTATTAACTTAGATATAATGCAAATATTACTCTAGCTGAAGTATTTGTGTCAATACTGTATGGAGGACCAAATTACACAAAATCACATCATTAAATAAATGTTGAACTGCAGTTTACATGTATATTGTGTTATGTGGTGTCATTATGAGGAGCAGGAGTGACATTTAAAGATTTAGATCCACTAACCCTAACCCACTTAAAAATAAAATGAAGAATCAATTTATCAATTTAATAATTCAAACATAAATGGACATTTTTAAATGTATAAATAAATAGACAAATTTAAAACTGTTTATTTGATTCATGTTTTATAACGTAGATTAATAGAACAATAAAAAGTACATAAATAAACCCTTTTAAATGCACATTTTAAATTGCTTTTTAAAAACCATTTGCCAATAGCTTTTCTTTATCCATTTGTCAATCGAGTTAAAAATGCCATTGGACAGTACACACGTGGAGCAACCAATCAACTTTTGCCTCAGTTTGAAGAGCCAATCCTCTGTCACTTGTAAATGTAGCACGTGCTGTCATTGGACAGTGAGAACAACTATTCGTCAGAGCTGTTAAATATGAGAGTTGTGACACACTGGCTGAGTCCGAAACTACCTACTTGTCTACTATACAGTAGGCAAAAAGAAGTAGGCGAGCGAATAAGTATGTCCGAATCCTCAGTATTCATAAAAGAATAGGCGAGAATTACCTGGGTGATGTCTAATTCTCGCAAGATTCGGACATGCGTCTATTTAAAGTGTGTCCGAATATGCCTACTTACCTACTATATAGTAGGAAAAAAGCAGTAGGTGAAAGTAGTAGTATGTCCGAAACCTTAGTAACCTCAGTTTTCACACTTCCGGGTTTTTGGCTTCGGGAAAGATCCACGGCGTGTAAAAGTTTTTCCGGTTACAGTGATAGATAGCCGAGCCTTGATCAGAACCAGCTTTACGAATTAAATGTCATGAAAATGAAGTCTTTCCAAAAAAAAAAGAGGTCACCAATCATGCGCAGAATACATTTCTTTTTGCGCGGGCATTTCCAATCCGAGGATCAGCTCAGATAGATAATGAAGGTATAAGCTATTTTTTAAAACAAATAAACAGGGTCTCCCACGTGGTCGAGGGGCCGGTCTCTCCGGATGAGTCCGGTTGAATTCCTCCACAAGATTGGGGTCGAGTATGTCATCTGCAGTGACCCAAGAATGCTCCTCCGGACCGTACCCCTCCCAGTTGACCAAATACTAAATTTCTTTCCCGGCGCCTGGAGTCCAGCAGTTCTCAGACCCGATTAGCCTCCTTGCCCTCCACTATGATGGGTAGGGGACCCTGATCACCGGACACCTCCTCCCCCTCCTCGCTGGGACCAACAGCGGGCTTGAGCAGAGACACATGAAAAGTGGGAGAGATGCGATAATGATTAGGCAGGGAAAGGCGGAATGAAACGGGTGTAATTTGACAAATTATTTTAAATGGACCCACGTACCTTGGACTGAGCTTTTTGCAGGGAAGTCTGAGACGTAAGTCTCTGGTAGAGAGCCACACCCACTGGCCAGGACTGTATACCGGACCAGGACGACGATGGCGGTCAGCCTGTTCCCTTTGTCGGCGAACGGCATGCTGGAGGTGAGTGCGGGCCCTGTTCCAGGTTGCTTCACTTCTGTGCAACCAGTGGTTGACTGCAGGAACATTAGTGGGTTCTCCTGACCATGGGAATAGGGGAGGTTGAAACCCCAGGATGCATTGAAAGGGAGTTAATCCCGTAGCGTATGGAATTTTGGGCGTACTCTGCCCATATTAGGTAACGATCTCAGTCGTCTTGATGCTGATTACAGTATGAGCAGAGGAAACGGATGAGTTCTTAATTCAGTCTTTCAGTTTGACCATTAGATTGAGGGTGGTTTTCGGACGTCAGGCTAACGTTGACCTCAAGTGCTTGGAAGAATGCAGACCAGAGTCTAGACGTGAACTGGGGTCCTCTGTCGGAAACTATGTCTTCAGGTAAGCCGTAGAATCGGAACACCCAATTGCATAGGTGTTTGGCGGTTTGCATGGCAGTGGGGAGTTTGGGTAATGGTATCCTTGGAGAATCTGTCAATGACGGTGAGAATGGTTGTGTGACCGCTGGAGGCTGGCAGATCTGTAACAAAGTCAATGGCAATGTGTGACCAGGGGCTTTGTGGCAGAGGTTGAGATTGAAGCAGGCTGGGGTGCATTTCCCAAAGCGAACTACGGTCGCAAGTTCTGTCGTTATCAATAGAGTTCAATGGGACTTACAACAGTAGTTGACTAACGATGCTTCCGGGAAACGCACCCCTGGCTGGTAGTTGACGTGATAGTTTCTGAATGTTGCAAGTGTGACATTGATGTACAAATAAGGTGGTATCTTTGCACAGAGTTGACCACCAGAATCGGTTCTGTAGGAGATGGATGGTGGCAGTGTTACCAGGATGACCGGAGGAGGGTAGACAATGGACCTATTCTAGTAATTGTCTTCGGAGGACTTCAGGGACAAAGACCTTGTCAGGAGGGCATTCCACTGGAATTTCAGTCTTGAAGAAAATTTTACTGAAGAATAGTTTGCAGTTTCATCAGCGGAAGCCAGTTTCAAGTCTCACAAGGAGTTCGTAGGCCGTTCTGCGTACATTCAAATTTCCACAACAATTATACTCTAACAGAGTCAACTAACTACAACATTACTTCAGGTTGAATGATTCTGATTGGCTAAGAAAAATAGACAAATTTGGTAATCTTCCACACATGGACAGAAGCATATCTCCATTCGTCACGATGCTGACGAGGGGACCCTTGATTTAGGTACTGGATGTTCTTTTGGGGTCATGACATGGTGCCTGCTGGTCTCGAGCAGAGTGCCAGTTGTCCACCAGTACAAAGGACCTGCACAGAACACTCTGCTCTGAGCAGGAAACTTTCCCAAAACATACTGATAACATGTTTTTTTCTCTCAGTGAGAGGTACAGACAATATTCGAAATTATTTTCTAGTGTTTGAAAAGGTATGCTTTAACATAGATTGCAGAAGTCATTTTAAATAATTTAACAGAAAGATATTTGTTGATTAATAACTTAAAAGATATATATTGAAGTGGCAGTGGATTCCAGAATCCACCCCTTCAAAGTTATGTGGAATTCACATTTCTCCGTCTTGGCATACAGTTGATGCTGAATCAGTTGCCTGAGCACTGCCCTGACATGACAGACATGTTATTCAAGGGTGTCTGAATAAATTAAGATATCATCAATGTACACGATGACCATCTTGTTAAGCATGTCTCTGAACACATCGTTGATAAAGGACTGGAAGACAGACGGACTGTTAACCAGCCCGAACGGCATAACAAAAGGTAGTCTTCCATTCATCCCCCTCTCGGATCCGAATCAGATTGTACGCGCTGCGTAGGTCAAGCTTAGTGTAGTATTTGGCCGTGTGAAGTTGTTCCAGTGCTGCAGGAACCAGAGGTAATGGATACCGGAATTTGACAGTCATTTCGTTTAGACCACGATAATCAATACATGGTCAAAGACCTCCATCCTTCTTGCGTACAAAGAAAAACCCTGCTGACGCAGGAGACATTGACGGTCGTATAAAACCCTTTGCCATTTCCTCTTCAATGTACTTTGTAATGGCTTCGGACTCAGGCTGAGAGAGGGGAAATATACGACCCCTGGGAGGTGTTGAACCAGGGATGAGATCAATGGCACAGTCGTAGGCACGGTGGGGTGGCAGTTTGGAAGCATGGACTTTACTGAAGGCCACTGACAAGTCTCAATATTCCTCGGGAAGATTATAATTAGGAGGTGATTCGTTGACTTTAATGGATAGAACGGGCAGAGATGAAATGTGTGAGAGACACTCAGGGTAACATGCTTCGTTCCATTGTGTGATCTGACCCTCCTTCCCTGCAAGAGCTCCAGTAAGCAATCGCCTGCACTCTTGCCCTCGTTCGGATGATCAAACACTTCACGGAATTGCTGCATAAAATGTGATCCCTCCTCCAATGTATGTATTTACAACGTGTTTTGCAGCGGTCAGTAATGTAGCCAATCACAGACATAGTTGTTGATCTCTTGGCAAATCAGAGGTGAGAATCCACTCACTGCTCAAAACGCCAGATTTTATTTTTTACATATTTTTTATTTTATTATTTCATATTCATTCATTTTTACCTGTTATTGTAGGCTATATAATGTTATTCTCTTCTCTCTTTTTTCAGTGTTGATTGTCATCTGATTGTGTAAGTGATCAACCTAGTAGTCATCCTAGATTTGTGATTTATCATGTTCATACATAATGAACATAATGATCATTGATGAAAAATTGATGATATTTTAAGCCAAAATAAAGAGAGGGTTTTTTTTTACTTTATTTTTTATTATTAAATTATTATTTTTATTATTAACAGGACCCACAAATATTCCCCCATTGCATTATTATACTTTATATTCAACATTATATATAATCATTCAATGTAGTAATGTAACTGAAACTCCATAAACCTATTGTTTTCTATGCTGCTAAGAGGTCAGATGGCCAATTGCATGCTGCAAAGTTTCGGAAGTGACAGCTACGTATAAATGCTGGATTCACTCTACATGGGACAGAAATATGACGTTAAAATAGTAACAGATTAAAGCAATGTAAAGGCATAATAGTATTTCTACACATTTCTAACTAACTAATAGTTTAATTGAAATATGTTCATAGCAAAATATTTTTGAAATTCTATTCCAGTTATTGGTAAATTGATGACTTGTAAATCATTTTAAATGTCTGTTTGCTACAGTCACGCCTGTCCCGGACTCCGTTTCCCAGAATCCTCCCTGTTCCTCACCTGAACTCACTTCCCTCATCAGCTTTCCCACTCTCCCTGGATTCCCTGCACCTGTCCATCGTCATCAGCACACCCTTTATATTGGACTCACTCCCTGCACTCCTTGTCCGTTCTTGTTGTTGTCTATATTGTTTGCATATGTGTTTAGTTTTGCTGTTCTCCTTGTAAATAAATGTATCTTTATAAAAGTCCGTTTATGCTTCATCTCTGCCACGACCGTAACACTGTTATGGTTTCCTATTTATTATGTCTTGTTTGTTATTTCATATTTTATTATGGCTCCTTATTTGTTATTTTGCTATTTAATATTAAATCATGTTTACATTATTGTAGGCTATATATTCTCTTCTTTTTTCAGTGTTGATTGTTTGTCATCTGATTGTGTAAGTGATCGACCTAGCAGTTATCCTAGATTTGTGATTTATCATGTACAAATTGATCATTGATGAAAAATTTTATTTCTTCTTTTTCTCTCTTTTCTCTGTGTCAACAGGAGCTAACTACACCCCAAAGCTTCTTTGGCTTTGTAAGTATATGTTTTGACTAACTATCTGGTGCATAATGTGATTAAAGGGTTTATTCATCCAAACATGAAAATTCTGTCATTAATTACTCACTCTCATATAGTCCCAAACCTGTAAGACCTTCATTCATCTTCGGAACACAAATTAAGATATTTTTGATGAAATCTGAGGGTTTCTGAACCGCACATAGGCAGCAACGTCATTGCACCTTTTGAGGTCCAGAAAGGTACTGAAGACATCGTTCAACATTAAATATAAAACGTTAAACGTTATTTAAAATTATTTAAAAAATGAAGACACTCTAAATATGAAATTACACCCACCAGTAGGTGGCAGCAAATCACTGTTAATGAGCGAGTCATTGAGATTTGATTAATTCAAACAGCTGATTAATTCGGGAAGTGTTGCTCAAGAGACACAAAACAATGTGTCTCTGTGGACTCTGTTTGGAACTATTTTCGTTGTCGAAATACACTGAAACAGGCAATTTGGTGTTTAAAATGTAAGTCACTTGATATTAAGTTCTTGTTCATTAAATTGTACACTGTATAATATCAATATTACTTTTTAATCATGCTGATATTATGAGAAAAACTGCGCTCTGTGTAATATTGGTTACCTATTGTTACATGTGTCCTGGGTCTGTGTTCTGTTTTATCTTATGGACTCCATTTCCCATAATGCACTCTCACCTGTTTCCCATCAGTGACCCTTTAAAAGCTGCACTCACACACGCACTCTTTGCTGAGTATTGTTTCTGCCTTGTTTCCGTGTATTTCCGTCTGTTCCTTGTCCTGCCTAGCCTTGCCTGTGTTTGACCCTGGACTGATTCCTTGTTTATGATCGTTTGCTGCCTGCCTTGACCATTGCCTGTGTTTGGATTACTCTTTTGCCTTACCTTTCCTGTATCTGTTTGCTGGTGTATGACCTACTGCCTGTATGACTACGCTCTCCTGTAATTAAAGCCTGCATGTGGATCTCCAACTCCGTCGTCACGCTCCCTACGTTACACCTATATTAAAAGATATAAATATAAAAGATGTACAGGGGCATTTTTGTGCATCTATATAATGCACACCCTGCAGCACTGGCCCAATTGGGCAAGTAACCCCAGGCCATCAGGCAGTCCTTAATGTCAAGCGCTGAATAATCATACGACTAAAACTAAATGTGATACGTTTGTGCATACATAGTTTTTGCACTTTCAGTTTGATTTTGAGGAGCACCTTTTTTGTGAAACCTAAGAGGTTTCTTTCCATCCATCCCAAATCCATTCCTGAAACTTAAAAGATAAAAGATAAAAAAAAAATGTCATAAAGGCATTGTAAAAATAATTAACTGAGTGTTCTAATCCACTTGATTTATTATTTTTACGATGCCTTTATTACATTTTATTTATTTTTTTAAGTTTTAGAGGAATGGATTTTAAATGGATGGACAGAAACCTCTCAGGTTTCATAAAAAATATCTTCATTTGTGTTTGGAAGTTGAACAAAAGTCTTATAGGTTTAAAATGACACAAGGTTGAGTACAGAATTTAAATTTTTGGGTGAATTATACCTTATAAAAACTGCAAACTGAGCCGTTGATAAAACTAACTCTATATCACCAATCATATTGTTTACATCAATTATATATATCGTCACATTTTTGTATTGCGACATCTTGATATTACGATGTGTCGCTACACCCTACTTGTAATCCATAACATTTTAATATTTCTACAACAAAACAACTGCCTACATTTCTGCCTATTTTGCATCCATTTTTTATCTTGTTGTGATTGTTTTATAGTGTAATTTGGGATACGCCACTGCATAACATGACAAAGTAATTAAAAATTATACATGGACTTAAAAATATGTATGCGTTATTTTATATGCAGATCATATCCAGCCAGTGATCAGAGAAGATAGAGAGAGACCTGAACTTGAGCACATGCAAGTATGTACAAGTGCACATACTGTAGCTTGTGAACTTCTGACTTGAGAATTTTCTGCAGTCATGTAAAAAAGCATCAGCACACAGTAAACCATAGATTTGCTTGTGGAGATGGGCAATGTCCTGCTTCCTTTAAAAAAATTATGACATTTAAATCCCACATGCATATGAAACAAAGACGTAAACCAGAGAATAAAAAAGTTCAGAGGTACTCTTGCTTGCAACATTGAAGAATGTTCATTTGTGGCAGATTTTTTTTCTGTTACATGTTTCTCCAAGATGGGGACGTAACAGTGTTTGTGTGTGTACACACACACACATATATATATATATATATATATATATATATATATATATATATATATATATACACACAACTATTCAAAAGTTTTAGACAGTAAGGTTTTTAATATTTTTAAAATGGTCTCTTCTGCTCACCAAGGCTGCATTTATTTGATCAAAAATACAGCAAAAACTATAATATTGTGAAATATTTTTACAATTTAAAATAATTATTTGGATATATTTTGAAATGTATTTCTTGAGATTTGCTGCTCAATAAACATTTCTGATTATTTTTAGTGTTTAAAACAGTTGTGTACAATGTTTTTCAAGATTCTTTGATGACTAGAAAGTTCAATAACAGCATTTATCTGAAATAGAAAGCACTACTATTAAAAAAGTTTGGGGTCAGTACATTTTCTTTTTTCTTTAAATAAATTAATATTTCTTTTATTAACCAAGAATGCTTTAAATTGATCAAAAGTGACAGTAAAGACATTTGTAATGTTACAAAAGCTTTCTATTTCAGGTTTAAGTTTAAAGGGCCATAAAGTTACTCACTGTACCTTTATTGTGATTGTACATTCAGGCAATTAATAGAGTTCCCTAACAAGGATGTGCAATAATGCTATACTATTCAAACAGTTCACTACTGGGAAAAACTGCTGTTCCACAAGTTGTTACCTCGTCTCTTCATGAACAAATTTAGATGAAATAAATTCATGACTATTTTCCCTATTTTGTTTCTGATCAGCCATCAGTTGTTTACCAGTATGGAGACCAGCCAAGACCAACTGGGAGGTTTTGTTCATGCTTTTTATTGGGCGTTGTCATGATCTCTGCTTTGATTTGTTATGAATTCAGGTCTCTTTTTATGTTGCATCATGATAAATAAAATGGATGTAATTGATTGTGACAGTGAATAAAACATATATTGATATACATGGACTCAAGTCACTTATTTGGAATTTATTAAATCCCTGGAAATAAGTGCTTGCCGTCGGCAAAGAGTATAGAACCCAAGAGGTGACACTCTGATACTTTTTGGGTAACAGCCACTAGATGGCGCTCCGGTAGCACGGCCGCCATTATGGGGTGAAAATACTAACTGGACCATAGAATCCTTCACATCTTACGCACCCAAAATCAGCGAATTTCACTGCCAAATCAGAAGCGCAATAGAACAGATTTTTAAATTAAGTCATCAGTAAATTTTATGGCACCAACAGTAAATGTTGTATTGTCTTATATATGTTTTATTTTACCAGTTGTGGAATCCAACCATTTAACCATCTGAGGCAACGTAGTTAGCCTACCTTATTGAGTATTTCCATTTTATGCAACTTTACAAATTTATTAATAGTAAATTAATAATTAATATTTAAGATCATCATGTTTGCAGTGAACAATATATTTCAGACCTAGTGGAGTAATAGTAATAATAGTATCACTCCACTAGGTCTGAATTGAAATATATATATATATTGTACGTTTTAATGGATCACACTACAAACATAATGATTTTATAATACATGATGCATTGCTGTGTCCGTTATCCCATAATTCCCACTTTTGGACCGGAAGCCGGCCAAACCATTTTGTAATAGGGGTACCCGTGTTTTTGTGTGTGATAAAACCAAAGTGTTAAATGTATTATTTTTGTAATTAATGTTTTTATTCATGTATCATGTGTGGAGTTTGTGTTTAATGTTAATTGAATGTATAGGAATGAGTGGAAATGGGTTAAGTAATGGGTTTATACCTGCTATACATACCTGTTTATGAGAATCCCCGTGGAAGGGGGTGGAGTCTGGCCTATATAAGAGAAGACCAGACTCAAACTAATTGCTTGTTTTACCAAGCTGAAATGGGAGTGCAACTGCGGTGCCGCAACCCAGTGATGGGCAGAGCGAGGCTTCGCGAAACACTGAAGCAGTTGAAGCAAATGTGCCGTAATGTGTCGAGGCTTCGAAGCAATCTGACACCCGTCTCTGCGGTGACCCCTAGTGGTCAGAACAGTGTAAATGTAACAAAACTCAGGCCAAACATGCATAAAAACACCTTTTACAAATCTATTGCAAATGTTTTATTGAAAGTAAAATCTATTAAATGCAATTAACTAATCATCTAATAAGATTAAATATAGAGTCTCTGTATAATATGTGTTCTTTTTATCAGTTTTTAAGGCTTGTTTTGTTTGTTCCATGGCTCAAGCTAAACAGGCTAATAAGAGATTAATATCTACCATTATTCTAATGTCTAATTAAAACATCTACAAATGTATAAAACTGATCAGAGTTCAGGTAAAACCATAGGGTAAAGCCCATAGACACTTGTTCAATGGCTCTCAGTGAATCTGCATGATTCATGGGTTCTTTATCATCGCCCTCTACTGGTGAACCACTGAAATTTTGAAACAGTTATGATGTAACAAAGCCTCCTTTACTGAAATCACGTGACTTTGGCAGTTTGATGTATGCTCCGAATCACTAATTAGAAACAAAAGATTCATAAAGCTTTGGAGCTTCATGAAGCAGTGTTTCGAAATCGGCCATCACTACCGCAACCTACTGCTTTATCACAGCTATATTTTCAATTCTTATAATTAATAAAATCTGATTATCTTTTTTTTGCTGACACTGCCTCAGTGGAGCCACCTCAGATGTTTTGAGTTATATAGAATCAATACCACTTTTGGAGCAACACAATAAATAGTCATCTTCTTTGGAAAAGGTAAACTTTTTACTTTTTTTCTTTAAATAACATTCTCATTGTAGGTTACATTTGTATTTATTTAAAATGTTTTTACACTCTCACCTCCAGGATGTGTTGCCTGACAGTGACGCCGCAATCACAAGTCATCTGGTAAAGCCTGAGACTCAGCAGCTTGAATGCAAATCAGCATTTCTTGATCACAAGGTAATTCTAATATATATTATGAAGTAAAAGATATAATTGACCTGTTCTATGTTTAATTAGTATTAAGGGTTTACTTTGTGTTGATGATAATGTGTATTTTCAGGGCTCCTGTGAAAATTTGACAGCAGCTTTAAAGGATGACAATCCTTGTGAAGAAAAGGAGTCTGAATCTTCAGGTGAAAAGGTAGGAAATTTGTATATTTTTACCAAACAGCTCAGTTTCTGCTTCAGTAATAGGGAAAGCATGCAGAACTCACTCAAAAGTGAGATTTGAGATCGGCCTGTAATTGACTAATTCTCTAGGATCAAGTTGTGTTTTTTTAATAAGAGGTTTAATAACAGCCAACTTAAAAGTTTTTGGTACGTATCCTAGTGATAAAGATGAATTGACAATATTAAGAAGAGGATCTATGATCTCTGGAAGCATCTCTTTCAAGTAAAGAAGCTCATAAAGTCATTACTGCTGTGCTCTTTGGAAACATCAGAAGTTGAAGCTTTATTTCTTGTTCATTTAGCCACTGTATCAAATAAATACCTAGGGTTGTGCTTATTTTTTTCTAAAAGTTTTGAAAAATAGGCAGATCTAGTATTTTTTAAGGCCTTTCTGTACTCAATCATTCTCTCTCTCCACGAAATGCGAAAAACTTCTAGTTTTGTTTTCTTCCAGCTGCGCTCCATTTTTCTGGCTGCTACCTTTAGGGCCCGAGTGTGCTCATCGTACCATGGCGTTTGATTAATTTCCTTAATCTTCTTTAAACGCAAAGGAGCAACCGAGTCTAATGTGCTGGAAAAGACAGAGGCAATAGTTTCTGTTTCAACATCGAGGTCTTCTAAGCTATCTGGTATGCTAAGGCGATGAAACTGATCAGGAAGATTATTTATGAAGCGATCATTAGTGGTAGAAGTGATGGTTCTACCATATTTATGGCAGGGAGGCAGTTTAGCTGCCTTGACTAAATGTAGTATACACGAGACTAAATAATGATCTGAGATGTCGTCACTCTGCTGCAGAATTTCAACGGCATCAATATCGATTCCATGTGACAATATTAGATCTAAAGTATGATTATGACAATAAGTGGGTCCTGACACGTGTTGTCTAACACCAGTTGAGTTTAGAATGTCTGTAAATGCCAATCCCAATGAGTCTTTTTTATTATCTACATGGATATTAAAATCACCAACAACAAGAACTTTATCTGCAGCCAGTACTAACTCTGATAGAAAATCAGCAAATTCTTTGATAAAGTTTGTATGGTGCCCTGGTAGCTTGTATACAGTAGCCAGCACAAATGTCAACTTACATAATGTTACGTTAAGCACCATCACTTCTATGAAATTATATTTGGAAGACTTTTGAGTAATACTGTAAATATTACTATAAATTACAGCAACACCTCCCTAGGGCACTTTCAACAGGATTCTCAGTGGGTGCGTCACTGAGTGGGGAGAACCTGTTTGATGTTCTAATTGGAACGGAAGAGTGGTTTTCCGCGGCTAGGCCACCTCACTGTTACCCAACTGCCCTGCTGCACGGGCTCTACAGCCGGAACCGAACAATGTACAGAGTTCACTAAGCTAGTCGCATCCAAAACAGTATCTGAAGCCCTTGCATTCTTACTATCCTCGATTAAAGTTTGGATGCGTGTCTCTAATTCTGAGATTCTCTCTGTCAGCCTGACTATTTCCCTACATTTATGACATGTAAATCCCTCATCGCTGACAGAGAGAGCTATACTGAACATGTGGCAAATAGAACACGACACAATATTAGGAGAGGATGACATGACTCACCGTGTTTGTAGACTGATCCGAGTTACCACAGCTGTTTGATGAACGCGCTGAAAAAGGAGCGCGCGAGAGACTGATGACAAGTTAACAAGCTAGCGAGATGCAAACGCGTTGTAACAGCGATTTAGATTCAAAGATTACAAGCTAACAACGTCAGATTAATATGGTAGGCAATATTATATAAGGTAATGATAATTTAAGCAACAATGAACAAAAGTAAGAGATTCAAAACAAAGCTATACGGAGTTACAGACGCAAACCACTCTGAGCAGCGAGGCAGACGTGAGCAGTCAAGCCAGAACATAGGCTTCTGATCTGGTCCAAGTACCTCTTTGACAAAATACCTTCTGTTGTCGGTTACTGTTTTTCTCTACAGTAACCTATTGTTAAAGTTACATTATTAACATGCGTCATTAATATTGTGTCCTTACCGACACAAGTTGTCATTACCGCAGCAATGATTTATTTTAATTATTAATCAGCCTGTTGTTTCCAAAAATTACTTTAACCCTTCACTAGAGATGATTTACACATTAAAATGACAATATTTGTCATAAAAAGTGAAATATTTTATCTTTGGCGTGTATTAAAACAATTGGTATCTAAGGTTAGCATCAAAATTTTCCATGGCATCAATAATATCATAAAATCCCCTCATTTTAAATAATTTTTTAATATCTGTATTTACAAAAATGGCCAAATCTTGAATGTAACTATGTAAATGTATTAAAGTTTTATAGAAAAGTGTATAAAATTACCATTATTGTAATGTTGCGGTAAGGACATTTTGTAAGAAGAAGAGATGAAAACCATAAAAAATAAACATGTTCCAGATTAAAATCTTAACGTCTACAATCAATATTCTGTACGTTTTTATATGTATTACAGACTGTGATGGAATACATAGAGGTTGATTTTTTTTTTTTAAATTAAAAGTGCCCGTAGTTGCAGAAACACCCATGAAGTATGTGCGTTAATCACATGTATTTGTGTTCAAGAAGTTTAATGTGACACTTCAGTGTTATTTGTTGTACCCGAACATGTTTGATAGTCACTCTTACACGGCATAGGAGTCTGGTAGTCACTATTACACTGCATAAACATGTTTGGGTATTGTGTTATGGTTATGGATTTAGAAGGGTTACTTGTGTCAAGGATAATGTGTCCATTGTCATGTACAGTATTTGCACAGAATTTGCACAATAAGATGTTATTGTTTTTGACAATTGGTCGCTTACGCTAGTATATTGGATATTGCGCTCAGTACGTCATGAGAGAGTTCGAGTGTGCATGCTACAGAGAGTGTTCCCGATCTAACCTGTCTTTATTATATTTCTTACAGAGAAATAAATTTGTTGCACAAAGGATGAGCACCACCTCATTCTTAAATCCTACAGATTAAAATGGGATGTCATTAAAGTTTGTGTGCATGTAAAGGCAGATGTCCCAAAACTTTTGGCAATATAGTGTATCTATAGGCTGCACATCATTGTAAACACTAAAGGTACTCATTCATTTCATTAATAAGTTTAAATGAGTTCTTTTTGCATATTTTTTTCAGAGCGATTTCTGTCTTCCGGTTTGAAAAGCAAAGTCGGAGCAACGTCACGGATTCTGACGTCATCGTGTAATACTGGCTCCGGAGTGCTGATTGTGGCTGTTTGCAACTTTTAACAAACTCTGGCTGTGAGGGAACTGCAACATGCATGAAGTAACTTGTCTGCATCTGTCATAATTTAGAAATATTTTTAAGATGGAATAGAGATAATAGAGAGAGAAGTTGTTTTTCTTCAGACTGTCTCATTTTTAGTGTGGTTATCTGGGCAGATATTATGTAATATTGGCATGACTTGCTTGACCAATACACCTCAACCATCCCAGCCCAGACTGTAAAATCATTGTTGACTGTACAATATCACTATAGTGATATATATCTGTATTATGTAATATACATTGCATTAATAATGTAATATACATTGCATTAATAAAAAATGTTCATGAACTTCAGCATTGCGTGATACTATTTCTAATTTTTACAGATAATAAATTGTATTTACCTGTGAAAACAAACGTGGAAAAAGACATGAGGCTTTGAGGAGAAAAACGAGAGATTCTTTGTGCATTCCAGAGAATTATTAATAGGATATATCATAAATTATATCAGGAGAACAGACCACAAATGTGTAGTACATGTTGTCCTTTTTCATACTATTATAGCGTAATGCAAAGAGACAAAAGAAAATAATCACGAGGATAGAAAGCAGCGACTGAAAAGAGCTCTTGCCATAGATATTCTTGTTATAACATGTTACGTTAAAATACCAAGTGTTACGTTATTCTCATGATGTCTGAAAATAAAACATGAAAGAAAAAGTGACAGCATTTAGTCAAACTGACATAAGCTTTATTTGTAGGGCAACCTTATGATTTGAAACAATTAGTTTCAGTCTAACCCTAACCCTATCCCCAAACCAGAAGTGGAACCCATAATTCGAAACGCAGTAGGCTAGTCAGGAAAAAGGTGCATAATGAAATATTATTACTATAAATCCATTTTGATTCATTTGAATAAAAAGGTGTTTTCTTTACAAGTGGCAAGATGAAAACCACTATTTTCTGTTTCAAACTTTCACATAGCATCTTTTGGTTATAAAAACATTAAAAATGTCAAATCTAGATTTTGATTTTCAAAGGTTTATTATAAAAACTGATTATTTTTTTCCTAAAATACGATAAATCCATGACACGTTTTTTTTTTTTCAAAATGCAAGTAATCCATCAATATTAAAGTTATTTTTCATATTGAAAATACACAACAAAGTAAGTTGATTCATATATATGACAGAGTCTGAACTTTGTCAATAGTACTAATCTTATATACAAGCATTTGACTAAAAATACATTCAGTCGCTCCCAAAATGAATTCAAAAAGTCATCTTGTTAATGTTACAAATGAATTATGTCTCCGTTTGTCATTACCGATTAAAGAGTCTCTGGCGCCACCGCACGGTTAAAATAAAGTCAAGTCAAGTCAAGTCACCTTTATTTATATAGCGCTTTTTACAATGCAGATTGTGTCAAAGCAGCTTTACATTGATAACTGGTATTTAATTTAGGCTGCACAGCAGCTCTTAAAGAATAGTGTCAATGTCGGCAGATCAAAGCACTGTTGAATATCAAATGTCAAGTGTCCCCAACTAAGCAAGCCAAAGGCGACAGCGGCAATGAACCCAAACTCCAACAGGTGACATCAGATGGCAAACAGGTGGCAAATAGACTTCTGTGTTAAAATGGAGAAAAAAACCTTGGGAGAAACCAGGCTTAGTCGGGGGGCCAGTTCTCCTCTGGCGAACAGTGCTTTGTTACGATTCAGGTTGCTATCATATGTCCGATAGGATCGCAACATTCAAAGTATTTATTCCAGTTTAGTCCAGTTGAGGATCATATTCATCACACCGGTATGGACGGTTTGTTGAGGAGTTGTGGCACTGGCTGTCGTGTCGATGAGGCCTTCACAATGGATGATCTAGTTGGCTCAATCTCTGCTGATACTTCAGGGCTGTGTTGTGGTCGTGTCAAGGCGCCGATCCTCTGTCTCACCTGGATACGGCCCGGATCTGGTTGACTACGGTAAACCTCGGGATAAACAGAAAGACTAATATTAGCGTAGATGCCATTCTTCTTCTGATGTAACGAGTACATCTGGTGTTATAGGAAGTGTTCCCGGTTCCGGCTGACCTAATTTATGCAGCCTAATAATCCTTTAACGGATTTGAAAATATAAATTGATAATGTGTTATGTGTATGCCAGGTTAAAGAGATGCATTTTTAGTCTAGATTTAAACTGACAGAGTGTGTCTGCTTCCCGAACAATGCTTGGAAGATTGTTCCAGAGTTTAGGTGCTAAATAGGAGAAGGATCTACCGCCTGCGGTTGATTTTGATATTCTAGGTATTATCAGCTGGCCTGTGAATTCTGAGATCGCAATAGACGCGAAGGACTATATTGCTTTAAGAGCTCGCTCAGGTACTGGGGAGCTAAACCATTTAGTGCTTTGTAAGTAATTAGCAAGATTTTAAAATCTATACGATGTTTAACAGGAAGCCAATGCAGTGTTGACAGAACTGGGCTAATATGGTCATACTTCCTAGTTCTAGTAAGAACTCTAGCTGCTGCATTTTGTACGAGCTGTAGTTTATTTATCAGGCGAGCGGAACAACCACCCAGTAGAGCGTTACAGTAATCTAGCCTTGAGGTCATGAACACATGAACTAACTGTTCTGCATTATTCATTGAGAGCATATGTCGTAGTTTAGATATATTTTTAAGATGGAAGAATGCGGTTTTACAGATGCTAGTAACATGGCCTTCAAATGAAAGATTGGTATCAAAGAGCACACCCAGGTTCCTAACTGACGACGAAGACTTAACAGAGCAGCCATCAAGTGTTAGACAGTATTCTAGGTTATTACGTGAAGAAGTTTTTGGTCCAAAAATTAGAATCTCTGTTTTTTCTGAATTTAGAAGTAGGAAATTACTGGTCATCCAATTTTTTATATCAGCTATGCATTCTGTTAATTTTGTGAATTGGTAAGTTTCGTCAGGGCGCGAAGAAATATAGAGCTGAGTATCATCAGCGTAACAGTGAAAACTAACGCCATGCTTCCTAATGATATCTCCCAAGGGTAGAATGTACAGAGTGAAAAGCAACACTCCTAGTACTGAGCCTTGCGGTACTCCATATTGAACCTGTGATCGATATGACCTCTCTTCGTTTACTACTACAAACTGATAACGGTCAGATAAGTATGATTTGAACCATGACAATGCAGTTCCACTAATGCCAACATAATTTTCGAGTCTATTTAAAAGAATGTTGTGATCGATAGTGTCAAATGCAGCACTAAGATCCAGTAACACTAATAGAGAGATACAACCACGATCTGATGATAAGAGCAAATCATTAGTAACTCTAATGAGAGCAGTCTCAGTACTATGGTATGGTCTAAAACCTGACTGGAAATCCTCACAGATACTATTTCTGTCTAAAAAGGAACATAGTTGTGATGATACTGCCTTTTCTAGTATTTTTGACAGAAAAGTGAGATTTGAGATCGGCCTGTAATTGACTAATTCTCTAGGATCAAGTTGTGGTTTTTTAATAAGAGGTTTAATAATAGCCAGCTTAAAACTTTTTGGTACGTATCCTAGTGATAAAGATGAATTGACGATATTAGGAAGAGGATCTATGACCTCCAGAAGCATCTCTTTCAATAGTTTAGTCGGTATAGGGTCTAACATACATGTTGTTGATTTTGATGATTTAATAAGTTTAGACAATTCTTCCTTTCCTAAAGCAGTGAATGAATTGAATTTTTCCTCAGGGACACTACAATGCACTGTCTGACGCGATACTGTAGTAGACGGTTGCATGGTTCTAATTTTTTCTCTAATATTATCAATCTTCCAAGTAAAGAAGTTCATAAAGTCATTACTGCTGTGCTCTTTGGAAACATCAGAAGTTGAAGCTTTATTTCTTGTTAATTTAGCCACTGTATCAAATAAATACCTAGGGTTGTGCTTATTTTCTTCTAAAAGTTTTGAAAAATAGGCAGATCTAGCAGTTTTTAAGGCCTTTCTGTACTCAATCATTCTCTCTCTCCACAAAATGCGAAAAACTTCTAGTTTTGTTTTCTTCCAGCTGCGCTCCATTTTTCTGGCTGCTACCTTTAGGGCCCGAGTGTGCTCATCGTACCACGGCGTTGGAAAATAAACACATATTGTAGTACATTGGTATTAAAAACGGCTTTTAAAAACTGTTCGTGATTC
Source organism: Hypophthalmichthys molitrix (assembly GCA_037950675.1). Classification (NCBI taxonomy): domain Eukaryota; kingdom Metazoa; phylum Chordata; class Actinopteri; order Cypriniformes; family Xenocyprididae; genus Hypophthalmichthys; species Hypophthalmichthys molitrix. The sequence goes on along the minus strand of CM075494.1, from coordinate 48,366,457 downwards.
ACTTTTGGGGACCGTGAAAGAAGTTTGATGCTGTCGTGGAACAAGCAACAGCCGGCATTTTACCTCCTCCCGACTCAAGTGCCTCATCTTCTTAATCTCCTCACGTAAATGATTACATTTCGATGACTTGCGTTTCTTCCCCACCGCAGAAAACACCACAGGTTCATCAATGCTGTCAAAATTATTGATTTTTCTGTTTTTGTTGATCACAAAGGACAAAGTAGATAAGGAAAACTAGGATGCCAGGTGTATTCAGAGTGCCGCCATTACTGTTTGAAATGCGTGGAATGGTGCGCTGTGATTGGCTGAGCGGAGACTGCCGTTTGTCGTGTTTTGGAAAGAAAGGGAGAAAACATGACAGAATAACACGACGGATATCGCATTTTGCACAAAATTAATGAATGACTTTTCAATACCGACCAGATACAATACTGATTTTGGCGGAAACTCAATTTTTATTTCTTATTTTTTAAATGGCGTTTATTGCGATTTGGAACCAAACTCTTTATATGTTCTTAAATATTGCATCATTTCCTGTATAAAAGTAGTATATAGTCCTTTATACAGGGAGCCCAGGTTGCACTGTGCCCATAGGAGGAGGTGTCTTGCCATCTTGTAAAGAGTTCATGACCTGAGGCCGCCCTGGCAATTTATGAAGGCCACCAAAGGTTTCACGAGTTTACACGTACATGAAATCAAAATAAAGTAATTTGTATAGTAATTTATGCGTATTTAGCGTGCTGTCCGGGGGAGGGCTCCGAGCTCGGAATTTGGCCCGAACCCAGAGTACTCCCCCTCCTTAACTGGGATAGAAACCAGCCAAGAGTGAGGTGATGGGGTGGTGGAGGGATGCTGTGAAACTTGTCGCGGGATAGAGGTGAGAGACGGCTTTATATACCGGCTTCCTCTCGCACTGATTGGTTGATTTACCTGAACGTGCGCCTTCCAAATTTAGTTAAATAAACTTCATTTTGAGAGCCAGAAAAACATTATTTCAAGGCAGTTGATATGCAGGCGTTGCTCCAGGCTGGACCAGGAGCCGAATATGGTCTGCCCTCGCACAGAGTACCCCAACCAAAGTTAGAAGCATCTGTTCTGACCTTCCTTCTGTCATTTTTATAATTGATTGATGTTTTCTGGGTTTCAAATGGATTACATAATCTGAGAATATTTGTTTCTCTTGAATTGGTTCATTTAAAAGTAGACATTTCAAGATTTCTATAAATATATTTCTGTGAGGCAAGTGTGAGGCAACTCAGCCACGAAGTGGTAGGCCACGTAAAATCACAGAGTGGGGTCAGCGCATGCATGTCTAAGTTTGGCGGTTGCCAGGAGAACAGTACTTGCCTGACTGCATTGTGCCAAGTGTAAAGTTTGGTGGAGGGGGATTATGGTGTGGGTAGGGTTGGGCGGTATATCAAGTTTTGGCAATATACCGATATTTTCTTCTGGTGCGATACGGGATGAGACAATACCGTCTATATCGATATGGTTTGATGCGACCCTTCCCCACTCTCGCTTTGCGCGCGAACCGGACCCCGCCCACTCCATCACAAGTTCAACTGAAACATGGAGGAAAACACGGTCAACACTGCAGAAGATGATCTGGTTAGTAAAAAGAAAAACAATGGTTCAGTTATTTGGAGATGGTTTGGATTTAAAATATCAGATGAACAGCAAAAACAAGCCATCTGTAAAGAATGCCGTAAAACTATTAATTCAAAAAGGGGAAGCACATCAAATCTCTTCCACCACCTACAACATCATCATAAAGTGCAGTACGATGAGTGTTTAGAACTCCGAGCTTCGTCTGCTACATCAGCCACGAAAACTAAGCAGCCCGAAAAGTTTTCTGTCCCAAAACAAAGCTTGTTGGAAGCTTCGTTTACCCGCAGCGTGCCTTATGAAAAGAAAAGTTCCAGATGGCACGATATAACGAATGCGGTAGCTTACCACATCGCTAAAGATATGGCTCCAGTTTCAACGGTGGAACGGGAAGGTTTTAAAACGCTGCTAAAAACCATTGACCCAAGATATTAGCTACCCAGTCTCAAGTACTTTGCAACAGAAGCTCTGCCAGAAATGTACACTGAGGTCAGATGGAAGGCCACATTTTATTGAAGACGGTGAAATGAAAACTGTGTGTCTCCAAATCAGCTATTTTCCCCAAGACTACACCGGGGAGCATATAGCAGGAGGCCCTGCAGGACGCACTTGTGAACTGGAAGCTCGACGAAAAAGGTGCTAATTGCTATAACGACCGACAATGGCAGTAACGTTATCAAAGCTGTTGAACTGAAGAAGTGGCTGAGGATGCAGTGCTTTGGTCACCAACTTCATCTGGCCATTGGTGAGTGCTATGTTTGTATTTGATTCGGGAAAAAAAAACTTTTTTAGCTTGTTATTACGCTCAAATGATTGTTTGAAGTAATGACTGTTTAGAATGCCTAACCAAGAAAATGCAACCAAAGTTAAAGCAACATTTGAACATGTAGTGATTTCATCACACACCCAAGTTAAACACAGGTGATGATCTGTCTTGTTAAATAAAAAAGAAAGAAAAGAAAAATATTTAAGGTACTTTTCAATACAGACAGTAAGACATTAATCTCTCACATATTTCTGATGTGTGCACTAATTTGTTAAATAAATTTTATTTTATTTATTTATTATTTTTGCATTTATTTTGCATAATAAACTTGTTTCTGATTCTGACAGGACATGGCATGGATGACAGCCGCATCACCCGGGCCATTTCTCTGTGTAAGAAAGTTGTCAGCAGCTTCTCGTATAGCTGGAAGAAGAGAGCTTGCTCAAGTCCAGATTCAGCTGGGTCTGCCAGCTCACCAGCTCATCACCGAGTCAGCTACACGCTGGGGATCACGGGAGCAAATGATCAAGAGGTTTCTGGAGCAGGAGGGAGCAGTCACAAAAGTCCTGTCTGCTGACAAAAAATCCAGACATTGTTCTTACGTGGCAGGACACTGAGGTCCTGGAGTCACTCCAGAAGGCTCTGAAACCGCTTCAGGACTTCACAGATGCTCTCTCAGGTGAGGAGTACGTCACAATCTCATATGTCAGACCTGTACTGCACCTTTTCAACACAAGTCTCCTGGAACATGAAGAGGGTGAGAGTGAGCTGTGCAAATCAATCAAAACCCGTATTGTTGAATACCTTAATGCCAAGTATGCTGACCCAGCATCTAGTGACCTGTTGGACATGGCCTCACTTGTGGATCCACGGTTCAGGGACAAGTACATACCAGGTGAAAAGATCAATGCAATGAAAAAACAAGCTGTCTTAGAGGCAGAATCACCGCTGGCCGATCAGGGCAGCTGTCAGCCTGGCCCAGTTGTGCCCACTGTGTCTATGCCTACAGGCCAAGTAGCAATAATGCCACCAACAGCAAAGAAGAAGAAGAAGTCACTGGCAAGCTTCTTCAGGCAGAGCACAGCAACCACAATCAGGACGACACTGACACTGAGGGAGGCAATTGAAAAAAGCTAACTGCAGTCAGTTAATGTAGAGCAGTGGTCTCAAACTGTCGGCCTGCGGGCCATTTACGCACCCTCCACCCAGCCCGCAGCTGATCTAAAAAATAAAGCATAATAATAATAATAATTTAGCGGGCCAGATTATTTTTCTTTGGTTGTTACCTGTCTAACATGCTAAGAAAAGTTTGCCGTTCTAAGGGGCCATTCACATATTGCATCACATAAGAGGCCGTGCCGCTTTCTCCTTCTCCTTTCTCTGCTTTCTCCTTCTTTCCAAAGCGCTTTCGCTCCTGTGGCGTCTGTCGTTGCTGTGCAACCATGAGCTGTGCTCTCCACGATGACTAGTAAGTTTCAGCAAAAGAAAAATTGATCTCTAGTCTTTGCATTAGCTCTACTACTAGATATATGTGGCAGGCGACATCTAGGGAGTAAAGTTACGAATTGAGGGGTGTGGTTAGCTATGTATAAAGATTGGCGGTAGGAACGAGAACGGTAGGTGCGTTTGTTTCTGGCCGGCGGACATAGATCGACACTTTTACTGTTAGTTTGCGAGAGGTTCGCATGTGGATTTTCTTGCATCTCGGAGATGGGTATGAGTTTATATAAAATTTTTAAAGTGTTTTAATATGTGGTGTTTGTTTTTAGGAAAAGCATTATGGAGCCCATTGGTTCATATGCGAGAGGTTTGCATGTGCTGTCTTTTGGATCTTTGACATAGGTATGAGGTTGTTTGAAGCACTAAAACATTTTAATAGGTTGTGTTTGTCTTGTTATAAATAATAAAGGTATTTTAATGTGTGTGTTGCAGCTCTACGGAGCCCGTTTGTTGCTCTTGTTTTTTTGGTTTGAATGCTTGGGTTTGGGTATATTGTCTAGTCCGCCCAGGTATTTAATCGGTAATTGGGCTGAAAGAAGTGGTTATGGCCCTTTGGGCGGACTAGTTTCCATTTTGTTTTCTTTCCTTTGTAATTAGTTTGTTTCCCCCATTGTTTATATATACTTTACAAGGACACTATATGCTTAGTGTTTAAGCAGAGTTGAGCTTTTTTTGCATGTAATTTACTTTTGATGAATTGTGTGAATCACGAGGTGCTCAACTCTGGCTTGGTTACCTCATGTATTGGGTGTCCTGTATAAATAAAACTTTGTAAAGCCATCAATAAATCTTGGGGATCTATTTAAACGAACCTGAGTTGTGTTGATGTTTATTTAAAGGTGGACCTTGTTACATATTTATATGGAGATGAGAAATAAAAACCCACCCTGTACAGCTATGATCAGCTGTTTGGCTGAGCTTTTTTTATTTTGATCATAAGCTGTTTAATAAAGGTAAATGTGACATCTCAGATAAGGCTTTGACTTGCAAGTAAACATTTATTCCACTTTGTAGAAAATACCAAGATATATATTGCATATCACCATTAATCCTAGAAATACAGAGAGATGATTTTTTGTCAATATCGCCCAGCCCTAGGTGTGGGGTTGTTTTTCAGGGGTTGGGCTTGGCCCCTTAGTTCCAGTGAAAGGAACTCTTAATGCTTCAGCATACCAAGACATTTTGGACAATTTCATGCTGCCAACTTTGTGGGATCAGTTTGGGGATGACCCCTTCCTGTTCCAACATGACTGCGCACCAGTGCACAAAGCAAGGTCTATAAAGACATGGACGAGTTTGGTGTGGAGGAACTTGACTGGCCTGAACAGAGTCCTGTCCTCAACCCGATAGAACACCTTTGGGATGAAATAGAGCAGAGACTGCATCGTCCAACATCAGTGCCTGACCTCACAAATGTGTTTCTAGAAGAATGCAAAAATTCCCATAAACACCCTCCTAAACCTTGTGGAAAGCCTTCCCAGAAGAGTTGAAGCTGTTATAGCTGCAAAAGGTGGGCCAACTCAATATTAAACCCTACGGATTAAGAATGGGATGTCATTAAAGTTCATGTACATGTAAAGGCAGGCGTCCCAAAACTTTTGGCAATATAGTGTATATGCTGAGTTTCGGTTCAGTTTTGTGACACACAAGTTCACTAAGACCTAGACGGCAGAAAGCACATCCTGATTGTTTTCATTATTTTACAATAGCACAATGTTTTGTTATTGTGAGTTTACAGAAATAACAGTAGACCCTTTACAGTTTGCATTACTCTTATCTGTATGACCAAATATGACAGAGTATTTTAAGTTAAATGTAAGTGATCGTGCCAGCGCCTATATGTCATGCAGTAACCGCACTCTTCAAACAAACATAGATATGCGTCTAATAATATCACACATTTATCAAGGTTAGCATTAGAGCAAGCGGACTTGTAAAGTTGCTACTACTTACATGTTTCAAGTGATAAGCCATATTTGAGGTTGATGAATGATAGGCAAATGTTTGCCACAGCCTGCCTGATTTCGGCACTTCTTGTGGAGGTTTTTTTTTTTCTGCGATTAACTGACTAATCAAATTTTGGTCGACTAAGCCTCTTGTAGTCGACTAACGGTTAGTCAACTATTAGGGGTAGCCCTAGTAAATACTCACATGAGACCACAGTAGATACTTACACACGAAAAATAATCCAAACAATCGCTTACAACAACGGGACGGCCACATACCATTCCTCTCAGACAAAACAGTTGAAAATTATAAACCTAATAGTTTTAGACAAGCCCCAAATTATGTTACGGTCACAGCCATAACACAAAAGAGAGTAAACACAAAATGCTCAGTCCAATGGGGGATTTATTTAAGGACAATAACCATAACATAAAAGTGGGAGAAAGTAATTGGGAAAACAGGAAAAGTTGAAGGGGAGTGCAACGGGACTACCGCCAAAAATCCACACTCGTACGATTCGCAGGTCTAGGGAATCTGCTCATAATAACACTGACACAGGTAACAAACATTTCCAACCCTTAGGCTGGCCACACACTTGAAGATTTTAAGCCTGATTTGCGATCGGGGGGTGTGGCCCGATTCAAGGCTTGTTGCAAAGACTTTTTGTCAAAAAAATCCTCAATTGTATGGTGTCATTTCGATTATTTTACTGCTCCCAATCGTGTCGGAGCCCACACTATCCCAAATTATTAATATCAAACGTGACTCTTGATCGGGCTGCCTCTGATGTGACGACGTCGATCATCCTCCATTTGTTTTTCTTCTCAAGTCACATTTGATCTCACGAGTCTCTGTGACCGAATCATCTAGTGTGTGCGTTCAAAGGATTATAATGCTAAAAATCACATGAAACTGTCATTACTTCCGTGGTCTCCCACAGTTTTTAAATCGGTTAAGATAATCATAAAAATCATCTAGTGTATCCTAAGCCTTAGAGGGTAGATAAATCATTACAAAAGTAAAGTAACCCGTCAAGCTCCGTGCATAACACCTATAGGGGGCAACATCGATCATTCGTTGGCCAGAGAAGAACTGGCCCTGACTGATCCTGGTTTCTACCAAGTTTTTTTTTTCTCCATTCTGTCCCCTGATGGAGTTTGGGTTTCTTGCCACTGTCTCCTCTGGCTTGCTTAGTCAGTGGCAATATTATTCAACAATATTATTGATCAGACTGTACTGACGCTATTATATGAGTACTGAACTGAGCTGGACGATGAAATCACTTTTTTCTGCAGAACTCCTTTACAGATGAAATGAACTAAGTTAATAATTGATAATCTTTACAACAGAACTGAATCAACACTGAACTGACTTCAGCTGAACAACAGCTGAAATACCTAATTTTCCTGTTATCACTGTAAAGCTGCTTTGAAACAATCTGTACTGTATAAAGCGCTATACACAGTTGAGCTTAAATGTTTACATACCCCTTGCAGAATATGCAAAAATGTTAATCATTTTAACAAAATAAGAAGGATCATGAAAATTGCATGTTATTTTTATCTAGTATTGTCCTGATTAAGCTATTTCACATAACAGTTGTTTACATAAAGTCAGCATGACAAAAAAAAAAAAAGATGAATTTATAAAAATGATCCAGTTCAAAAGTTTACATACCCTTGATTCTTAATACTGTGTGTGGTTACCTGGACGATCCACAATTGGTTGTTTGTTTTGTGATGGTTGTTCATGAGTCCCTTGTTTGAAAAAAAAAAAAGAACTTTAAACAAAATAAGAAAAACGTGCACATCTTCTTGTTCAAAAGTACTTACTAGTGGTATATACGTGGTAACTATGTTGTACTCATGGACAAGTGTGTACACAAATAACAGACACTTACTTAACTACTGTGAAACAAATGTGCTTACCAAAATGACACACTGCAGTAACTATACAGCACTTCATAGTGTTAATACTTATCAAGTAGTCCTTTTAAGCAAAAGGCTTTTGACACATGACAACTGAGTATACCAAGTACAATTGTAGTGTTACTGATCTGTGTGTATGTACAGTTGCAAGAATAAGTATGTGAACCACTTGCAGAATCTGTGAAAATGTGCAAAATTTTAACAAAATAAGAGAGATCTGTCACAGACACGCCAGGCTCCAGCACCCTCCAATCACGTCGCACTCCCTCACCAGAATACTGATCGCACACACCTGCACCTCATCAGCACGTTCATCACCAGCACCATAAAAGACTCACACACACACTCACGCCTTGTCCGGTCTCGTTTGCGTTAAGGACTCTATCCAATGCTTACCTCAAGGACTCCCTGTGCTATACTTACCTGTCTCCAGCGTTCCTGTATTACCTCCTGTGTTCTCCGTGTGTGTGTGTGTGTGTGTGTGTGTGTGCGCGTGCGTGCGTGCGTGCGCGCGCAGTCTTCAGTCATCGTCTCATCTCCACCTTCTCCATTCGGATCTTCACTCTACAAAGAACAAGGACAGTATCAGTTTCACGTTATTCACCATTCAATTAATCTACTTCAGTTTCACTCACCTGTATTCCCGTTTATACTCTGCTTGCTGTCAATAAACACCTTACCTGTGAAATACCATCTCCGACCCTTCTGTGTTGTAACAAGATCATACAAAATGCATGTTATTTTTTATTTAGTACTGTCCTGAGTAAGATATTTTACATAAAAGATGTTTACATATAATCCATAAGACAAAAAAAAATAGCTGAATTTATTAAAATAACCCAGTTCAAAAGCATGTGAACCATTGATTCTTAATACTGTGTGTCATTACCTGGATGATCTATGACTGTTTTTTTGTTTTGAGATGGTTGTTCATGAGTCCCTTGTTTATTCTGAGCAGTTAAACTGAGCTCTGTTCTTCAGAAAAATCCTCCAGGTCCCAAAAATTCTTAGTTTTCCACCATCTTTTGCATATTTGAACCCTTTACAACAGCGACTGAATGATTTTGAGATCCATCTTTTCACATGGAGGACAACTGAGGGACTCAAACACAACTATTAAAAAAGGTTCAAACATTCACTGATGCTTCAGAAGGAAACATGATGCATTAAGGGTCGGGGGGTGAAAACTTTTGAACAGGATGAAGAGGTCCAAATTTTTCTTATTTCGCTTGAATATCATTGTTTTTCATTTAGTACTGCCCTTCGGAAGCAACAGAAGATCCTTGCATGTTTCCCGGAAGACAAATTAAATACAATTTACCTTGATCTTCAAATTCCAAATGTTTTCACCCCCCATCTATTAATGCATCATGTTTTTTTTCTGGAGCATCAGTGAATGTTTGAACCTTTTTTAAAAGTTGTGTTTGAGTCCCTCAGTTGTCCTCAGTGTGAAAAGACGGATCTCAAAATCATTCAGTCACTGCTGTAAAGGGTTCAAATATGCAAAAAATCCTTGAAAACTGAAGAATCTGCAGGACCTGGAGGATTTTTCTGAAGAACAGAGCTCAGTTTAACTGCTCAGGACAAACAAGGGACTCATGAACAACCATCACACAACAAAAAAACAGTCGTAGATCATCCAGGTAACCACACACAGTATTAAGAATCAATGGTTCACATACTTATGAATGGGGTTATTTTAATAAATTCAGCTATTTTTTTTGTCTTGTGGATTATATGTAAACATCTTTTATGTATAATATCTTACTCAGGACAGTACTAAATAAAAAAATAACATGCATTTTGTATTATCTCCCTTATTTTGTTAAAATTATTAACATTTTTACAGATTCTGCAAGTGGTTCACATACTTTTTCTTGCAACTGTATGTCATCAAAATACCCCTATTGAACCAATCGGTTAAGTGAATCATTGTTCTGTAAAGATTAGGTAAGTTGAACCGCAATAGTATATTAGACTAGTAAGACTAGTCTTAAACCTAAAGTCATCTATTTTTTCTTCAAGACTGATACTAACTTTGTACAGTCAGTTACATAAAAAGGTAGATCAGTCTCATTTGAATCAGAAAAGTAAGACTGATTAGCCCTAACTAACTGCTAGTTGGTCAAACTAGATCTTAAGTTTATGCGACTGGCCACAGGTGTAACTTACACATTAACTAACTGGTATATTCACTAGTAAGTTCATAGTGTCACAGTTCCCGTGTTCCCCAGACTCCATTTCCCAGGATCCTCCTGTCTCCACACCTGCACTCACTTCCCTCATCTTCTCCCCATCAGCACTCATCACCTGCACCTGGACCTCATCATCTTCACTCCCTTTATTATGGACACTTTCCCTTCACTCCTTGTCTGTTCTTATGTTTATCTTGTTGTGTTATGCTGTTCGTTCTCCCCTGGATTTAATAAAGCCCTTTTGTTTGTGGATTTCCGTATTCGCCTCGTCTCTACAACTACACCGTAACAGAAGAACAGATCAATACCGACTGGACATCCACAAGCTAATGATGGGCTTATTCATCACTGAGATCCCTATGTCTCCCATGCCTCCCACGCCAGCTTCTGCCATGGATCGCCTTATTGGGCTCCTGCAGGACGGTCGTTCACTGGAGAGGTATGTGGAGGAGTTTGTCGAGTTGGCTTATCTGACGAATCTGCCAGATGCCTGTTTAAACGCCCTTTTTTCTGGAGGGGCTGGACGAGAGCATGAAGAATCGTTTTAAAGAATCTGCCTGTAATTTTTCCCTAGTCGATTCAATCAATCTGATTTTGTTTCTTAATTGTTCTGATTTCGTAATTGAAGAGGTTCTTGATGAATCGTGCGCTCCTCGTCCAGTTCCTCCAGAAACACGGGTGGCCTGGCCGATTCGTCAATCTCCATCCTCCTCCGCTTGCCTCTCCAGTGAGTTGTTCCCCGGTGTCCTGCCGGACCCAAAACCCCAGAAGGCTGAAGAGAGATCCTCCGCTGGGCCTAAACGGCCGAGAAGGCGAAAAAAGAAGGCCGCCAAACAACCTCAGTCTCTTGAGTTTTCTGCCTCCGTGCAGCCCCTGTCTCCTGAGTTTTCTGCCTCTGTGCAGCCCACACCATTATCAGTGGGCCTGTTGGTGGAGTATGAGGGGATGGACTGGGCCCTATTCTCCGCTCCAGCTCCCGCCTGTCACGAGCCCGCTCCAGCTCCCGCCTGTCACGAGCCCGCTCCAGCTCCCGCGGCTCCTGCCGCCGCCGAGCCCGCTCCAGCTCCCGCGGCTCCTGCCGCCGCCGAGCCCGCTCCAGCTCCCGCGGCTCCTGCCGCCGCCGAGCCCGCTCCAGCTCCCGCGGCTCCTGCCGCCGCCGAGCCCACCTTACCATCCACTGGGAAATCCCCCAAGGTACTCCTGGGTGGGCGTCCAGGTTCGTCAGAGCCTGTTAAGGCTCTAGACCCGCCATGGCAACCTGCCACGTCTCCAGACCCGCCATGGCAACCTGCCACGTCTCCAGACCCGCCATGGCAACCTGCCACGTCTCCAGACCCGCCATGGCAACCTGCCACGTCTCCAGACCCGCCATGGCAACCTGCCACGTCTCCAGACCCGCCATGGCAACCTGCCACGTCTCCAGACCCGCCCTGGAGACCTCCGGTCCCGTCTGCTCCTCTTCCTGCACCTGCGTGAGGTCTCCAGGGCGCCCACCCCCCCTTCCCGGTTGTTCCTTCTACGGTGCGAGGCCGCGCCTACCGGGAGGGGAGGTACTGTCACAGTTCCCGTGTTCCCCGGACTCCATTTCCCAGGATCCTCCTGTCTCCACACCTGCACTCACTTCCCTCGTCTTCTCCCCATCAGCACTCATCACCTGCACCTGGACTTCATCATCTTCACTCCCTTTATAATGGACACTTTCCCTTCACTCCTTGTCTGTTATGTTTATCTTGTTGTGTTATGTTGTTCGTTCTCCCCTGGATTTAATAAAGCCCTTTTTGTTTGTGGATTTCCGTATTCGCCTTGTCTCTACAGCTGCACGGTAACACATAGTAAGTACATGGAAATACTACAGTAAAATAAAGTGCACTCTTGTATATAAACATTACATAGGAATTACCAGCTCTTTAACCTTTTAAATAATAAACTTAAGCATGTTAACTAGTAAGAACTGTAAAATAAGATGCACTGTTGTGGAGAGCAATTTAGCATTAACAGTTCATAAAACACCACATAAAGTACACACATAGTGCAGCAAAACAATTGCTTTATTTCTTGAGAATTTTGTTTTTTAAATGGCATCAGTGAGAAAACAACACTATTTGATAAGCCTCTGTTTTGTACTGTTGATAACATAACGGACACTTACTTACAGTGTGTGCATGTGTCCACGAGTACAACATAGTTACCATGTATATACCATTAGTAAGTACAGTAAAGTGTCTTACTAGTTACCACACATAAGTACCTGTTATTACCCACACTTGTCTGTAAGTACTACATAGTTACCATGTAAATACCATTAGAAAGTACAGTAATGTGTCTGTTAGTTACCATAAACGGACACTACAAGTAAGTGCGGTTACACTTTATTTTAAGGTGTCTTTGTTACACTGTAATTATATATTTAAGTACTGAATAATATTAAGTAACTACATGTACTTACTATAGGATTAGGATTAGGGTTTTTGTTTGGTTTAGGGTTAGTTGCATGTAATTATGCATAATTTATAGTTATTACTACAGTAACTACATGTACTGTAACATATGTAACAATGACACTGTAAAATAAAGTGTTACCGTAAATGCCTGTTATTACCCAACATTTGTTTATAGATATAAAGTAATTACCATGTATGTACTATTGGAAAGTATAGCAGTGTTTCTTATTAGTTTCCATGTACATACATGTCAAGTAAGTACCTTGTGTTACCACTCTTTTACCTGTATGTACAACATAATTACTATATATGTACCAGGAAAGTACACGTACTATAAAATAAAGTGCTACTTAAAAAAGCTTATTCAGGACAGTACTGAATAAAAAATAGCATACATTTTTCATTATCCTTCTTATTTTGTTAAAATGATTAACATTTTTGCATATTCTGCAAGGGGCATGTAAACTTTTGAGCTGAACTGTAAATAAAGGTGACTCGACCTGTCACTAAAGTGGACTGTGGCTGTCTTTTAACTTTTAACAAACTCTGGCTGTGTGGGAACTGCGACACGCATGAAGTAACTTGTCTGCATCTGTCGTAATTTAGATATATTTTTAAGTTTGAAAAGAGATAATAGAGAGAGGAGTTGTTTTTCTTCAGACTGTCTCATTTTTAGTGTGGTTATCTGGGCAGATATTGTGTAATATTGGCATGACTTGCTTGGCCAATGAACCTCAACCGTCCCAGCGCAGACTGTAAAGTCATTGTTGACTGTATATGGAGTGAAGGTTCTTCCTTTAGCCACTTCCTAGTTATCTTTTTTTTTTTCTCTCTGGCTGCCAGTAGAATATTGCAAAGATATCCATTATTGGTTCTCATCTTCATAGGAAAGATGCCCAGGTGCACTGCTTTAAAAATGCACTCGTAACTTAATCACAGTATTTTATTTATTTCTACATTTATATATTGCCAGTAAGAAAAAATAATATTACAATTACAAAAAATATATATCCACATTTCCCAATTGTTGGCTGCCTGATTGCAGATGTCTTATTTTGGGAGTAATAAAAAAACCTAATTGTGTTTTCCCAACCAAATTCCCTTCAACTGTCTGAACTTCGTAGTTCATCATGTTTGTCTAGGTTATACTTGATAGAATGTTGTTGAAAGTTATCTAGTCCGTTCTTAGTATAGATGAAGCAATACGAAGTTAAACCATTGTTTAAATCATCCATTAAACTGTACTGGTTTAAATCATATATCATATGTTGTCCATCAAAGTAGTTCTCATGATCACAACTTATTTTCTCGTCATCTCGACATAAAAGTTCTTTTTACAATGATTGATTCTGAAACACACTACCGGATTCTACTGTTGATATAGTAACGAACACAAATTTTACGCGCATCTGATCGACGGATAAATCATGCGCTCTTATATCTTGTGGATATTTCAGCAAAATGTTTACTTCACTTAATAATAAAGTTTACAATAAATAAATGCATGTAGGCTAATCAATCACTGCTCAATAAATGTATGCTAAACATATTATTTGTGTAATTAACATGTTTAGTAATCAACAGAGCATTCAACAACTCAAGCGCAGTGCCTTCAGAAAGATGCCAGATTATTCTATAACTCTAAAAACTTTTAGATTAAACCCACTTTATTTTCCTCATTCGTTTGAAATAAAATTATATTACATAATGTGTGTTATTTTTATTCGTCATGTAGGATAGGCTGTGATATCACGTGCATTAAACTGTCTTCCTCCTCCTAGCTCTTTCATTAAAAAGAGGTGCAATACTCCAGATTTCCAAAAAACAAAACTTTAATCCAGTTGATACAGGCTAAAACAATCTTGGGATGCTGTTTGAGAAGAGTGTTTATGTGCATATGTGTGTGGTTTCCTACAAAGAAATGTAGAAAATACAATAGGTTACACACTATCACTGAATTAAATGACAGGCTATAAATCATATTTCTTATCAATGTACATTGAGTGACAGTGAGGTAAACAAACACTGAAACTACGATGATTAAAGATACACAAAAATACACAATAAGGTGCAAAGAGAATACTAGTGACATCAAAATTAGTTTTAATAAGCACTAAGTTTAGAATCACACCAAACTATTGCGGTCATGAAACTGTGGTGAGTCATGCAACTAGTCAGAACGTAATGATTGCACTTTCAAGCAAAATAATTATATTCAATCATTTAAAGGTTAAGTTAATCACTTAACGCACACAATACTGCACAAAATAAAGTGATCACGAAAACTCTATGTCCGAAACTCGTAGATTCTGGGCCGATGTGAACTAATACAGTAAAGTGGATATTTACCGCACATCATCAGTTATATTTGGTAATATACTGCCACCTGTTGGCACATTTGTGTAACTTAGAGCAGAGATTAAGTCGGGATCACGAAAAAACAACTTTTGTTATCTCGAGATCACGAGAAAATTAAGTCATGATCACGACAAAACAACTTTTGTTTTCTCGAGAACGCGAGAAAATAAGTCGTGATCACGGGAAAACAAGATAGAAAAAAAATAATCTATGGCCGTTTAGGCAACTGTGTAGTGTTAAGTCAAGGTGTGGGTCATTTGTCTTTCCAAACAAATAAAAAATTAGCTAAGTGAGCTGAAAATGAACTCCAAAATGCATGAAGGTAAAGATGAAACATTCTTATCAAATTTTTAAGCAAGATTAGTTTTATTATATTTGTTTTGTAAAATGTTTGTTAAAAAAAAATAAAGAAGCATCATGTAAAAGTTTGGGCACCCCAAGAGATTTGAGGTCTCAGATAACTTTATCCAAGGTCTCAGAACTTACTTAGCTTGATAGAGCTATGGCTTGTTCACAATCATGTTAGGAAAGGCCAGGTGGTGCAAATTTCAAATCTTTGTACTCAAGACAACTCAAACCTTTTGTCCCAGAAATCAGCAGCCATGTGTGATAATGTTCTCAGTTATGATAGACTGAGCCATATTGTCTGGAAAAAAGTTAATGCACATGCAAGTAAGTTTCTTACGGAAGATAACAACAAAACAAGAGTTTGTTGTTTGAATTCCAGATGACCACTAGGGGTCACTGTATCCGTTTCATGTGTCCACAAACTCTATAATGAAGCTTTGTCCTTTATTTTTAAAACAGTGTCTTCCTCTTCTTATTGTTGTCATGTGACTCAATAGCTTTAGTATAAAAAGCCCAGTGTTGGTTGTAGTCTGTCTGATTTTGTACCTGTATGATCGTGTTTTCTGGTGAGTTATTCTGCTGTTTTATTGTTTTTCTCTTGCATCTCAACATCATTCTTTTTTCCTAAAATGATCGATTACTCAAAGCTTTTCAGCACCATGTAAATATGATAACTACTCAAGTACCTAGTATATATATATGATACTGAAAAAAGTACACAACTGTTTTCAACATTGATAATAATCATAAATGTTTCTTGAGCAGCAGATCATCATATTAGAATGATTTCTGAAGGATCATGTGACACTGAAGACTGGAGTAATGATGCTGAAAATTCAGCTTTGATCACAGGAATAAATTACTTTATAAAAAATATATAAAAAACAGAAAACAGTTATTTTAAATTGTAATAATATTTCACAATATTATTGTTTTTACTGTATTTTTAATTAAATAAATGCAGCCTTGGTGAGCAGACGAAACTTCTTTTAAAAACATTAAAAATCTTACTATGTCCAAACTTTTGATTGGTAGTATATATATATATATATATATATATATATATATATATATATATATATATTTGGTGCTGTTCACTTTATTTAAACAATTTATTTTGATTTAACACCAATTGTAAACAACAGAACATGAGGATTCATCATTATCACGCACCTGCAGCGCTTCTCAGGAGGAAAACAGGATTCAATCATATAAATGGAATAAATAGCCTATGCCTATATGCGAAATATATTTCACTTAAATAATTAACATATTAACAAAATGAAAGAAAAAAAAAAAACTGCCTAATAGAAATAGGCCTAATAGACTAAGTTGAGTTTCGGTTCATTTTTGAGAAGCAAATTCAAGGAAAGTGATGCAAAAGTGATGCTTGAGGCAATGAGATCCAGGCAGTCCAGCAATGATTATGTCAGATCAAATTTGAATAAGGAATAACAAATTTATTCATTAAAAATTATAAAGACAAACAAATTAAGTCATTAATAGTTAATAATAAAACAGATGAAGATGAAGATCAGAACATAGAGAAAGAAGGAACAAAATTAAGACATTTGCAGAATAAAATGAGAGGTAGAGGAGATGAAGCAGAAGAGATGCGAGAAGCAAAAAGAGCAAAGGAAAAGCTAAACTATCAAAGACCCAGTCTGTTTTATACCATAAGCATAGGAAAACTTATATCGCACTCAAACTTATGTTTTGGTCTAATAAGAAAAGGTCAAACAGACTTATCCATTATGTCATAGTTGGTGTAACGGCTAGGTCAGAGTGACTGGTCAACTGTCAAAAGATAGATGAAAATAAATATGGAAGGTTTTGTTTTGACACCCTTAAGAGAATATTGCGGATCTTGCATTATCACATGTCTGCAGAAATGGAAACAGACATATTTTCATACAAAGATACATCAAGTTCAAATGAACAACTAATTCTGCAAACATCATTGCTTCTGCAGTACTTGGCAAGCGTCCAATATCTAACCACAAACGTGTCAACATGACCTGTCACACTGGAACAATTGAAGATTAATTGAATATAACAAGATTATATTCTTATCTAATATTCTTATTCTAATCCATTATCTCTTAAAGATAAAACAAGAATAACCATAAAGGAGCACAATAAACAGTAAATACTTGAAAATATGATAAGGATTAATATATGGATAGGAGTACATGAATATATGAAATCAAAAGTAATATTGATAAATCATAAGCCATAAATGATTAACATGAAATATGAATAAAATGCATGAATATGAATATTGACCATTTTGGATCCACCAGAAAGGAAACGGAGACAGCAGAAAATTCTTTTTGTTTTCTTTATTTTACAAGCAATGTTTTGTTTTTATTGTGAGTGTATGAAAATAATAAGCCTAGTTAACCCTTCACAGATTCGAATGGTGTTACTCTTATGACCATAAATGTCTGCGTATTTTAGGTTGTTTCCGCTTTTATAAGAAAATTCAAGTGATCGCGCCGGCGCCTCACGCGCACACGGTTTTAGTAACTTGTCATCGCAGCCCTCGACAGGTGCTGTTTGAAAGAGCATGATGCATCTGTGTATGTTTAATGCATGGCGTGTGTTTCCCCAGCTCCGTTTCCATGGGCACATTTGATTTATCTAGGCTAATTCTGGATATTTCCAGTTGATAACTTAGCCTAAGACGTGAGAATAATTATAAGACCACACCAAGAGAACCCTATATTAATCAGTGATGCTGTGACTGTCCACACGGGAAGTGATGCGACTTGACAAAATGTTCTACTGTAACCGATGTCTTGTTCTATTTTGGATCTTTGAAATATGCATAGTATTTTAAGCGTTTGTCACATGCTGTGCATGTGAAAGTAGCAAATATGAATGTGAATTTGTGGTCCCATTTCAAATGCATTGATCAATATGCTTGAGTCGACTTCACTGTAGCCTATATGTGCACTGATTCGATCCTTTCCGTGTTCTGACCGGTGTCCAAATCTCAATCAAACACAAGCCCATTCATTCAAATGATTACAAATGGAAAATATCAAGCGCTTCCATTTCAGAGTCCCTGTTATCAGATCTGTTGAAGATATTGCTGTGTTGCTGCTTGCCAGCCCAGGACATTTTACAAATCCAGACCAGACGATGTTCTACGGTCATGTCTGGAATAAAGAGTAGCCTATCCATGTCACACAGTACAGTTAGGGTGATATTATATGACTTAACCTGTGATATAAGATTTTGGCCATATACCTATCCAAGTCATTCATCACAGACAGTATCAACGTCAGAAGGCTACACTTGTTGTATTTCGGGCACACCACAAGGTGTCACTGTGGCCTCAACGCTTCGCTCGCCTACTCTGAGCTCCATTGCTATGTCTGAGGTAAACCACGCCCTCCTCAATACCCTAAGGACAAAGAAATGTAAAAATACATAAATGTAAAAATAAAGAAATGTAGAAATGAATAAATGTGGAAATGAACAAATTTGTAAATAAATAAAATCTAAATGAATAAATACAGTGGGTACGGAAAGTATTCAGACCCCCTTACATTTTTCACTCTTTGTTATATTGCAGCCATTTGCTAAAATCATTTAAGTTAATTTTTTTTCCTCATTAATGTACACACAGCACCCCATATTGACAGAAAAACACAGAATTGTTGACATTTTTGCAGATTTATTAAAAAAGAAAAACTGAAATATCACATGGTCCTAAGTATTCAGACCCTTTGCTGTGACACTCATATATTTAACTCAGGTGCTGTCCATTTCTTCTGATCATCCTTGAGATGGTTCTACACCTACATTTGAGTCCAGCTGTGTTTGATTATACTGATTGGACTTGATCAGGAAAGCCACACACCTGTCTATATAAGACCTTACAGCTCACAGTGCATGTCAGAGCAAATGAGAATCATGAGGTCAAAAGAACTGCCTGAAGAGCTCAGAGACAGAATTGTGGCAAGGCACAGATCTGGCCAAGGTTACAAAAACATTTCTGCTGCACTTAAGGTTCCTAAGAGCACAGTGGCCTCCAATAATCCTTAAATGGAAGACGTTTGGGACGACCAGAACCCTTCCTAGAGCTGGCCGTCCGGCCAAACTGAGCTATCGGGGGAGAAGAGCCTTGGTGAGAGAGGTAAAGAAGAACCCAAAGATCACTGTGGCTGAGCTCCAGAGATGCAGTCGGGAGATGGGAGAAAGTTGTAGAAAGTCAACCATCACTGCAGCCCTCCACCAGTCGGGGCTTTATGGCAGAGTGGCCCGACGGAAGCCTCTCCTCAGTGCAAGACACATGAAAAAACACCTGAAGGACTCCAAGATGGTGAGAAATAAGATTCTCTGGTCTGATGAGACCAAGATAGAATTAAGGCCAAAAAGTTGTAAGTGGTATGTGTGGAGAAAACCAGGCACTGCTCATCACCTGTCCAATACAGTCCCAACAGTGAAGCCTGGTGGTGGCAGCATCATGCTGTGGGGGTGTTTTTCAGCTGCAGGGACAGGACGACTGGTTGCAATCGAGGGAAAGATGAATGCGGCCAAGTACAGGGATATCCTGGACGAAAACCTTCTCCAGAGTGCTCAGGACCTCAGAGTGGGCCGAAGGTTTACCTTCCAACAAGACAATGACCCTAAGCACACAACTAAAATAACGAAGGAGTGGCTTCACAACAACTCCGTGACTGTTCTTGAATGGCCCAGCCAGAGCCCTGACTTAAACCCAATTGAGCATCTCTGGAGAGACCTAAAAATGGCTGTCCACCAACGTTTACCATCCAACCTGACAGAACTGGAGAGGATCTGCAAGGAGGAATGGCAGAGGATCCCCAAATCCAGGTGTGAAAAACTTGTTGCATCTTTCCCAAAAAGACTCATGGCTGTATTAGATCAAAAGGGTGCTTCTACTAAATACTGAGCAAAGGGTCTGAATACTTAGGACCATGTGATATTTCAGTTTTTCTTTTTTAATAAATCTGCAAAAATGTCAACAATTCTGTTTTTCTGTCAATATGGGGTGCTGTGTGTACATTAATGAGGAAAAAAAAATGAACTTAAATTATTTTAGCAAATGGCTGCAATATAACAAAGAGTGAAAAATTTCAGGGGGTCTGAATACTTTCTGTACCCACTGTATATAAATAAATAAAAGAAAAAATAACTGTGGAAAAAAATAAATGGGTTGTATACCAGTGGCGAGCGGGACTATTTTAACTGGGTATGCTCGGTGTTGCGTCTTGTATAAAAATGTGGCCGATGCAGTTATGTTATGTTGCATCATACTAATAAAGTATATATGTACAGCAAAGCAGTCGAGCCCAGAATATGAACGCAATTCGTTTAATTACACGTTGTGTTTTCCTCCCATAGAAAACTGTTATAAAGAAAAACCTTTTAACATCGCTTAATGTAGCCTAGGCTACTAAGTGATATTAAAAGATCAAATTCAACACAAACCATTTTTTTCTGTATACTATGCTTTATTAGTATAGTGTTTACTAAGTTTGGTCTTTTAATGTCACTGTCTTAATAATACATTAAGCCACGTTAAGCATTTTCTTATGGGAGGAAAATGTTTAATTAAACGTGTTGCGTTCATATTCTGGGCTCATCTGATTTTCTGTACATATATGCTTTATTAATATGGTGTTTTGTAAGTTTGGTTTGATAATAACACTGTCTTAGTAAATTAAGCCACGTTAAGCGTTTTAGAATGTCCTGGACTCCCTGTTTAGGGCTATGGGAGACGCTCGTGTTCTCAGTGTTAGTTTACTCATTTGCTTGCTCATGACAAAATAGCAACACAGTGAAAAGTATTTCTAATATGTTGGACCTTTTACTGAGAGTAGGCACCTGTTGGGACGTGCCTTCACAAGCACCTGTAAGAGCTTTTGTGATGTTTGAGTCGATTGAGGCGCAACAGGCTAAAGTGCGTTTGCAAAATATGCTGTATTTTTGTAATCCGCTAGTGTCACACAAACAACATACTTCACCTTTAAACATATCAGTTTAGGACACAGATCTAAATCAAATAAAAAACACCATGTCAATTTAAATGTATGCCATAAGTATTTTTTAAACTAATAATTAAAAATAAATATAACATAATAAGTATTAGCAGCCTATTATAAATAAAAAATAAAAATGTATTTATAATATAAGAAGGCTAATAAATAAAAATATCGTTATTCTTAAAAAAATAAGTTGAAATTGTGCAAACTGACTTTTAACAAACGCACAGACTATCGATTAACATCCTCTGATAAGCCTAGTTAGATTTCTTGCTGCGCGGGATTAAATTTTGAAAGAAAGGCGTATTGTGGTCGGTAACTATAGTGTACTTTGGGCGGGAGCGGGCGGTCTGACAATAACCTGGTCGCTCCTGAGATCCTTTGACATCAGGGCATCTGTGCTTGAACTTGAAGTGAACAAAACTTTCTGCAGTGGTGGCGTTCACACAGTCCCCAGTTCTCTGTCCTGAGAAACCTGGCAAGATATGTTCTTTGCATTAGAGGTCTGCGCGAGTGCACCTTCAGAGAACATTCAACCTTTGTGATCGGATTTTGGAGAGACATTCTGAAACGGTCGTCAGTCAGCGTCTTTCTGTTTTTGCGAGGATGTTAAAAAAGATTTCATTCTTCATTGCAGTATAGCTAGTAAGCCAACAGTTTTCATTTATATGTATTTTTGGCTTAGCTTATTGATTTGAGGGACATGTTGTAGGCTATTTGATGTAGCCTATTTTTCTCTGTGATATTTAGCCTATTATTCGTGACATTTTTTATCTTAAATGTTTTTTTAGGGTGTTGACAGCATCAGGATAACAAATAAAAATCTTGTATATGCTATGCAACATTTTATATTTGTTATCCCCAGTCACTCTCTTTAGGGGAAGTTTAAATGTGAGCTTCTGGAAACAATCGAAATTTAGCGGGACCCATTGGAGTGAATTTTAGGTGGGAAAGGGTGCGTGCGGAATAGAACCTTGCGGGAGCGGTCCCGCGCAGACCTCTACGTGACACTCACAACCACACACACACACACCAAAGTCATATAGTAGCTCCTTTAGTTGGTAGATTAACAGCTGGTGCTCCGACCTGGCTATTGTGCTGCCATGACGCACAGGTGGAAGCCCTGTAGACATACCGCACTAAGGGTAAACAGTACACCGCACACACACAGCCTTGGCGGACCCACATCACACTCCGCAATCCACAGCAGTGAAAGAAAGGGGCGGGCTTTCGACCAAGACGCACTCCAGGGGGCATAAACAACAGGTTTATATACAAAAGCAGAGCGGTACCTCATTGGCCATGTATTTAATGATTGTGATGTTTCAGACATGTCACAAACATCACTACAAATGCTTCTAATTACACATTCAATGCATCCTTTTTTTTAACAGGTTAAGCTGTCATGGCTACTGGGAAGACTTTCCTCACTATCCTTTATCTGCTTCTATACAGCTGTTTCTGCACAGCTGAAATTAGCGTCGAACAAGTCAGTCAAGTAGAGAAGGGCGTGTCTTTGTCTAAAGATTTTCTCCAAGGTCTCAATGATGTGGCTGAATTTTTTTTAAAATCAAAGGACAATACAGCTCAAAAAACAATCAACAAAGTCCTCCAAGTCTTTAGTTCTCTTGGCAAAGTTGCAGCAAGTTTTGGCTTTATCGGGGCATTAATTAGCTTCATCTTCGCATTCATTCCACAATCGGATCCAATGCTTGAGTATATGAAGGAACAATTTGCCGAGGTCAACCGTAAACTCGACTCTCTCTCCCTTCAAATTTCAACCCTACAAACAGAAATGGAATGGACAAACTATGCAAGCAGTTATGGCAAAGATGAGAATGTGATCAAGAACTCCTGGGCCAAGTTAACAGAATTCATAAAGACCGCTCCTGCTGCTTCCACACTGGAACAGAAGACCAGACTGGCTGAGAGGTTCACCACTTTCTATGAAAACACTGGCACAGAGAACAGTGTTGCTAATTTCTACAGATACATCACTGAAAACAATCCTGTCAGCTTGAATAAGAATCTCTTACAGCTCATTATTGAGAAATCTAATGGTGATTTTAATGTTCTGGTGCAATACTCCACCTACTTCACCACTCTGATGGTTTCAGGACTAAA
This sequence comes from Hypophthalmichthys molitrix, assembly GCA_037950675.1. NCBI lineage: Eukaryota > Metazoa > Chordata > Actinopteri > Cypriniformes > Xenocyprididae > Hypophthalmichthys > Hypophthalmichthys molitrix. The sequence continues at coordinate 48,343,228 of CM075494.1, read as the reverse complement.
GTTAAATGTGTTTTATTACAAACTAAAAGGCTATGATGCTGAAGTAAAGGCACAAGAAGCAGTCGCACAACTGTCCAACACTTTATCAGCCATACAGGATGCCTTGATTGAGTGTGCTGATGACTTTGAGAAATGGGCTCAAAAGGACGCTCTGAAAATTAGCAATCAACGACTCTCAAGTACTGAAAAGCTGGCTACAGATATTAAGAAACATTTGGAGAGCAAGTTCCACTGGTTCAAATGGATAGTAATTGCCCACTCAAACGATGTTAAAAATGAGTTTACCTTTGGACAGTCAATTAACTTTGATGCTCAAGAAAAGACATCCGTTCACCTAATTTGTCAAGAAAAGGGCTCTGCTGTTGATCAAAACACTAAAGACAACATTAAATCTAGTTTGCAAAAAGAAATGGCAGGTTTGAGCATTACCATGCAGTGTGTAACAATGAAGGAGGAGCTGCTCAGCAGGTTTGGTGCTAAAGTTATAGGCCAAATACAGTTTCTTCATGCTGTTAAAAAAACATCAGATTATGCACAGACAGATGTGGCAGATATTCAGCTGAGCTGTCAACCACAACATATCTCCATCAGAGACTTTAATATCTTCCTCAGAGGAAATATTGTGAAGTCTTCCTGCTCAGATGTGAATTGTAAGCATGGAGAATGTAAACCCATCAAGAACACCACACAAGGATTCTGCAAGTGCCATAAGATGTTCACCGGTCCAGCTTGTGAGGAAAGCATCCAAAATATTATTGACTATGCAGCTCTCGAAGGTGAAATTGATGGTATGATCTATAAACCAGTCCCTGATCTGACAGCAATTTATTTTAGCATCAAGGAGCTGAAGGACTACACTAAAGAAATAGTTGAGTCTGTCCGACATGACATCCAGTGGACACAAATCTTTGTGAAATACAGCAGTGTGATTCAGAAGTTTCGCTACATCAATGCATTACATTTGTATCTTAAAAACAGTACAATAACCCAAAGCCACTATGTTTCTGAAGTTGGAGCTCAGTTCACAGGGGGAAACTCTTTTCAATTTTATCTCACAGACTTTCACCACATGATGATGGGCACTGGATTTGGAGACAGATACAACATTCTGGATATTTTTCGCAAGTCACTGGTCCAGGACACACAAAGTCAGTCTGGTGAGCCAGTAGAGTGCACAAAAAACTACAGTGACCAGATTGATTATTTTGTACGCTACATGTTTGCCCTTGAAAAGGAAGCTGTTTTAGCTTGGTCAAAATATCTACTGGTCACTGGGAAATCAGAGAACATTCATTTTGCTGGGAATTTTTTTCAGGACTATGTCTCACAGCAGTGGAAACTTTTCAATAAAAATGGATGTGGCCCTCTAAAGGCTGGGGATCTTCAGAACAACCACTGCGAGAAGCCCTACCACAGCACAGCCCAACAGCAGGTGAAAATAAAATGTGGTGGATCAAACAAGCCCTTTCCCGAGATTGTGATGTGCTCTGGAGGAAAGTGGAGTGCCCTACCTCTGTGCTACGCCGAGCAGGTAAACGGGCGAGTTGAGTGCAAATCTGAAGGTGGAGCCACTGTCTGCAAGGCCTCGTGCTCGTCTGGCTGGGGCTCTGCCACACACCCTCAGCCAGCTGAGTACAAGTGCTCACAGCCGCCCTGTCCATCCTTCATACCACACAAGTGTAACGACTGCACACAAAACAGCGTTTGTAAGGACAACGAGGTCTGCACTGGCACCTTTGGCACATGTCGTGATGCATGCCAGGTTAAACCCTGTGGAGTGAACGCCAAGTGCTCTTCCTCCAGTCATGGCAGGAGCTGCACCTGTGTGAGCCCGTGGAAAGGAGACCCAAACCAGGGATGCAGGAGTCAGGACCTCCAGTGGGTTCAGACCAGAGATGTGCCTAACAGTATGCAAAATCATTTGCTTTACATACACTCACATTAGATTAGGCTGATTCTTAATTCTAATGTGGTGCTATGCTTTCAAATTAATGTACAGCATCACAAATCATTACCTCTTTAAGCACTTGAGCACCTTTATGACTGAGCTTCTTCTTACAGGTCCATCCCTACCTGATCCCATGAAATGGAATTACAAAATCATGTAATTCACTGATAAGCACAGAAAACTGTAGGACATATCATTTAGGAAAAAAATCTGTTGTGCAATTTATCTTTATCCTCATCTAAGACAACAGCATTGTATCTTCAAACTAGAAAAAGCTCCTCTTAAATAATTGGGCTTGATTAACCATAAATCCCTGTGGTTTACAGATGCTGTTCGTTCTAAAACCCAACTTGCAGTGTGCAAAGCCATCGGATCAGACGGTGGATGGCACAGTGGATATGTAAAGGATCAGTACTGCTACTATGAATATGACTGGAAAGTGAATTGGGCCAAAAGCTATGAGGTAACTCAGTACAGTACATAAAGATAACAAACACATGCAGGACAGTTAACAGACTGTAGTCGAGGAGATGGTACCTCTTCTATTTCTTCAGGACTTAAATTACCGTATTAATAATCTGCAGGTTCTGGTTGATCCGTGTGGAGGACGTGGTTGGACATGGGTGGAGGGGGCACAATGGGACATGGTCTCATATGACGAATCAAAGAGGTTTCCGGGAGTCATGTACTACGTTTGTAGGTTAGTGGCAATACAAATACAATTAATAATGCTCATCTTGCAAAAAAGTAAACCTTAATGAAAAGGTTAATCCGTCTCAGAAATGATAAATGTTTTATTGAGATTAAAATAATTTCATGTTGTGCACGTCTGTGATGGTGTTCTAATGTGTTCTTTTTCACCCAACAGTGGGAAGAGTGATGGTCTTGTAGGGAAGCTTTTCAACACGCGAAACGGCTTTATGTGCCATATTGCCAGGTACGGTAGTACCAGGGATGGAAATTTCTATGCTCTGGTTCCACAGCCATGTGTCTGAAGACACTTAACCGTGATACACTTTTCATTGCTTAAGTTTCTCTAGTTCCTTTTTCAAGCTTTGATTTGATGGAGGTGCTGTATTCATCTTTCCAAAGACAGACTGAACGTAAATGCACAGATGGAAAGAAGTAGCCAACTCTCACAAAACATTAAAGCAAGTGGCACAAACACATATGGTTATTGTTAATCATTTAATTCAGTTGTTTTGCAATGGGATATTTTAAGGATTAAAAAGATTTCTAAAAAGGTATTAGACATTAATATTACACCTGCCGGATATGTTATATACATTTGTAGTAAAATCCAATGTTCTCTGCACAGTCAATACTATGAACTCAATTCCTTTGCTGCCATTATGATATAAAATGTGATTATTAGAATATAACTGTAATTCTTAATGTTTTTATTTTCACTCTGAGTGCAACATATTGTACTTCTGTCCTTCACAGCCTTGTTTTCTTTTGCATTAAAAAATAAAATATAGCATCAACCTGTCTCTATTGCACATCATTCACAGTGGATTCCATTATGAACAAACAATTTAGATATCTGAAAATGTAATTTTGACCAGTCCAGACTTAAATATATAGTTTTGACTAGTTGTACAGGTATCTTGAATCCAAACTTACCAGTCAATTTCTAAATGCAGATACCTCAAATTAGCATTGATTAGTCAAATTCTAAATCCAATTGAGTCATCATAATCCAATTATGGAGCATTAAAGAGTATTATATATGTATTATATATAAATTATTAACAAAACTGCCCTATTTTATTTTACCACAAAACATCAAGCCAAAACTAATTAAAAAAAAAAAAAAAAAAAAATTCTTTTTTAACACCATTCCAGCTTCTATTGCTATTCAAGGCAAGAAACAGGTTTATTTATTAGAAATAAAACTAAATAAGATGCAAAACGAAATAATTTAAAGTGAACCCTACCTTTCTCATTCGGCACAAATCCAACTGTTTCCATTTTCGAGACAAATGCTAAACTAACCATCAAGCAATTTTATGTCTAAAAGAGGTCTAATAGCCATCAAAACACAGCCAGGGGTGTGTTTCCCGAAAGCATCGTTAGCCAACTATAGTCGTAAGTCCCATTTAACTCTATTGGTAACGAAGGAACTTGCGACCATAGTTCGTTTTGGGAAACTCACCCCTGGTCGTCTAGGCTACAACGAGGCAAAATTTGGGCTGTCAGTGAAAATCTAATAGATGTCTAACCATAACCCAAAAATAGACTGTTTATCAAATATACAGCTAATGAATGACTACATCTATAGATGTAATAGACAACAAAATAATAGCTAAAGGATTCTTTTCACTTAAATATAACAGGTTCTCATAAATGACAATCCATCCAAACAAATTAAATATAAAGATTTTATTTAGAAAAAGAACTCAAGATAATACAAAATAATAAAAAAATTAAATAATGAAAATTAAATTTTACAAATACAATTAAACACTCAAAAAAATATGGAACATTTTACAACTTAACATAATAAAAATATAAAACATTGACAAAAAAGTTAAACAAAAAAAGGTTAACAATGTTTTTTGGTTTATAAAACAACCTGATTAATTGTCGGTTCCATAAATTCCATGTTTTATGTAAAGCACTTTGAATTGCCTTGTTGTTGAAATGTGCTATACAAAATAAACTTGCCTTGCCAAATCAAAAACTCATATTTTCATATCATAATGATCAAAAGATTAAAAGATATATGTGGCTTTCATAACAAATAATAATAGGTTGCAGAGGTTTTATGTTTACCCCCTTGTATTTAGATAATTAGAAAGTTTTAGGGCACAAGGAAACACTACAGTACATGTGCATGTAGCATTTAATCTAATGTAGTGATTTTTACTCCTTTCACTGGTGACGTTGTAGCGTCTGTGGTGGATCAAAAATCATCAATACAACTATAAATTAAAGAAAGCTTTTAACGTTTGACCTCCTTCATATACCCATAGACCATGGCTCCGGCAGGTCTGGATGAAATTACCCTGGTGGCATCTTTGTTACCTTCAGTGAGGAGAAGCAGGAGGCTTTCTTACCAGCTCTGGGGACTTCAAAGAGTCACCCATGCTCCCCCCCACAATGGCACTAAGGGCCATGTGGCATACCCGAGACGCTGCGAAAACCCAATACACATCACACACACATATACAGAGACACAAACACACATTTGGAAACTGTATCTACATTTAGCCTCAAAATATGGCTATACCAAAGTGTACCCATTGCTGTATTCAAGTGAACGTGCATGTATCCCTAGTATATAAGATTAGTTATGATTGTAGCAGTGTTAGTTTTATTCTAAGCGGTATATTCAAGTATAAACTGTATCCCTCACTTTTATGTGTTTGACGTCCGACAAGTTTGGTCTCATTGTAAAGCTCTCTTTATGCCCTAATTGACAATGTATGTCACATCACTGTAAAATGCATTGTTCTATTTTTAATGGTACTTTGAAGAAAATGTACTCAGATCTGACACTTCATAAACCATGCAAATGAGGCCATAAATGGAGACAAAGAAAAAGTTTGCCTGCCAAAGTTGCACCCGCACCATTGGCTGACGCACCCGAGGAGGCGTTTGGCTTGTTTGTCCTTAAAAAGACATTCACACGCATGTTTCCTTTGTCTCTCGATTGTCCGTCGCCACCTCACGCACGTCTCTCCCGGACGTCTCGGCGACCGCGCTTCCATCACGCGCTCCTCTTCATCTTCGGGACGACCATCTGTTTGGCACAAGTTCGCTTCTGTCAAGCCTCCGTCATCCTCCATCACCTCGGAGACGGACTCTCTCTCCTTTATTTTCCGGTTATCTTACTCTTAAGTTAAAACCTTGTTTGAAAACCCCGCCGAGAACCCAGCCTCAGAAAAGGACCAATCGCTCCAGCCGCACGCATTGAAACTCCTCCAGAAAGACAAGCAACCGCCGCACCTGAACCTATGCAAGTATAGAACCATTCTTTTCGAAGCGTTTTAAGCTCCATGCATAAGCTGAGTTTCCTTGCTGGCTCTCAAAGGTTTAACTGTTTGTAATTTGCCATTTTCTTTGATCACCTCTGTTTTCCTGCCTTTACTTTCGCTTTTGTATATATGTGTATTCTTTGTGTATATCTAGTCATATAACGTTAGCCCATGTAGTTGTAGTTACGTATATTAAATACATTATATTCATGCTCGATTGCCTCTGTGGCTCATTCAACGAACCAGGTCTCTTCTACGTTTGATTCTGCAAAACTGCTTTACGCTTTAATGCTATAATAGGAAGTTATTCTCGTGGCCAGAGACCAACTTCCTTTTATAAATAGTGTATGAGAAAACTGATGGTTTGCTGGACAAACTAGGACAGTCTTTCTCAAATCACTATTGAACTAGACCTAATCATATATGTAATTGATTATAATCCGTTGTAATAAATTCACAATATATGTGCATAATTCCCTCTTTGGTCGATCTATATTATAATTAATCATAACGCGTTATGACTTAATTATATATATATTTCACCCATAATTTGAGCTAATTGATTAAATACATGTAAATTCGTTACAACGTAGTGACTTTTGATCACATGTCACTTAAGGTGTGGTTATGAGTGTATCAGATGACCCCTCCCCCCTTTTGTAATACGGGGCACCAATTAAGAATACTATCTTAACAATTTAAGAACACTCCAAAAGAGCTGTTCAATAATTCAGAATTAATAAAAGGGAGTCGGTCAACTGATTTGTCTGAAGGATTTGTGAGAGTCTGGCCAACTAGTAGAGTCTTTGATCATCAACACAAGGAAGACACAGTTATAATAAAATCAATGAAATTTATTAACAATAGACATGCAAGAGTAAATACCACAACGATTAATAATGAATATGCACTTCTAAAAGATAGTAAAATAATAATCAAAGGAGAATACCAAATTAATTCAAAGAAACAAATAAATGAAGTGAACACAGAATGGATAAATGCAATGCTGTTGAACTGAATGTAGAATGGAAGAGAATTGTATGGGAATGCTTCTTATGGAAGCCACCTAATGGCTCTGGTAAAATGGTGATAAATAATTGCTTATTTATCATTCAACAAATAATATCCCTATTATTTGTAACAGCTGACCTCAAGTAACTGGGCTGGAGGATGCTGAACTTTGGTTGCGCCAAGAGGGTCCTTTAGGATGGACTGGGCAGCTGGGTCAGATGAATCGTCACAGGTTCCTTTGCAGGCTGGCTGCGTCGCTGAGGAGCCGTGTGGTACAGGCAATGTCTGCCGATGCAGAGGTCCTTTGCGGACTGGGCTGCGCTGCTGTAGGAGCCGTAAGGGTCAGATGAAGTCCCTCAATGCTGGGGCTCTTTTTGCAGCTATTGCGCATATGGAAGCAATGTAAAAGGTTTTGCTCGCAAAAGCTTAACCTTAACTGTCTTGTAGTCTCTTTCGTCGTCAGGTCAGAAACTCAGGACGTGGAGTGTCTGTGAACATCTCCTTCCCCGTCGAACTGGAAACGCAGAACAAGGGTGTGTCTACCCGGGGGACATATTTATCCCTTTATGATAAGCAGGAGGAGATTGAAATGTGGCGCCTTGCCGATCCTGGAGTGTGATTGGCCACTGTTATCTGAAGTAGCCCCTGTGTTGCCCACCCTAGTGTGGAACTCATTTGCATAGCATAAAGTACAGTGTTAAAATAGTATCTTTAACATTTTACCCATGCAATTCAGAGCTAAATTGTGACTACAGCTAGACCATGTCATGAAATGCCACTTACATCCTGTAGATATCACTGACATATTGCAAACATGATGGGATATCAACCATCTCATGCACTTCCTGTTCAAAAAACACAATAAATCAGGATTGACTATAGGTGGGCTACAAATAGCCGGTCTGACTATGAGCTAAATCGTGGCTATGCACAGCCAACGCAATAGAACGTGTCAAAGATATGAAACCAAACACCTTGCAATCACTGTTGACTTCGCTTACATGATGGAATATCTTACATCTCGCAGTTATTTTGGCAAAAACGACATGTAACCAAATTAAAGTTCTGTCAGGACCACTATCGTCAAATATGATTGATAAGTGCATAGAGTTTGTATTGGCGGTATGGTTCTGTTCTGGCCAAGAACTCCCTGCGCATCCATGCAGCCTAGCATGGAAAAGAGCAGCAATAACCCCCCAAGGGTAAACAGAACAGAACCAACATATGCAGATATAATTAATGTCAATAATTTAACATGTACACATATTTCAAGAATTAGTCTGATTCAGGGGAATCATAAGGCCAATCCTGACTGAAGAGAGGAGGAGCTGGGGATGGAGGAGGGTAATTAGCTCCTGAGAAATGCAATAGCTGCTGATAATACTGAAGAGCTTATATATGGATGCTGTGATAGGCGTCGTATTCCTATAGGTAGACGTGAGTCACCTGGGAGTCAGCTGATGCGAGTTTGACTGACGTGACCTGCCAGAACTGACGCTAACGCTGGATTTCTGTCAGGACCACTATCGTCAAATATGATTGATAATTGCATAGAGTTTGTATTGGCGGTATGGTTCTGTTCTGGGCAAGAACTCCCTGCGCATCCATGCAGCTTAGCATGGATAAGAGCAGGGAGAGCAGCAATAACCCCCCAAAACAAAACCATATGCTGATATCCCCCAACACAAACTGAGTGTGAAAATCTGAATGCCATGTTTCCTTAAAATGCAGTTACCTGAATGAGCCTAGGCCTGTAAAAACCCAGAATTTTTTTTTTTTTTTAATAAATGGGGGAATCTTACACCCTTAGCGGCAGCGAATCTGATACAACAAGCATGTTGTAAGTCACAGACTAGTATAAAACTAGTATTAACTAGCGATTTCCCCTTTTTTTCCCCCTCTATTGGGGGAAGCTTAACACCCCTAGTGGCAGCAATCTGATACAACAAGCATGTTGTAAATCACAGACTAGTATTAAACTAGTGGTAGTCTGGTCGGGGAAGCATACACCCACAGCAATAGCTCTGAGTTAGATGCAGCGTGCGACGGTTCATACCTCGGGTTTGAAGTCACAGTTCGGTACAGCAGGGGGAGAAAACTAAACAAAATTGCTTTATTTATTACAGTTTTTCTCAATCGATTTAATGACAAATTTAGTTGTTTTAGCTGCTGTTTGAAATGAGGCATGACAGTGATCTGTCACGCAACATAAAAGAGCATCTAAATGGCATTTTTTTTGGTTTGTATTTTGTGATAAAATGGACAGAATTCGAAAGATGACACTTTGTCTCTTATCGAAAGTAGCAAAACAAAAGCTACAATGATGTATTCGTTGTGTAGATCCAATGGGCCAGGGCTGGGCGGGGCAAGTTCAGTACGCCATGAGAGTATTGCGGTTCATACCGTGGGTGGAGTATCATGGTTTTTCGGTTCGGTTTGAATATCATTACACCCCTAGTAACAATATACAGTTTACCAGAGACCTAATGCACAAAGTTAATTTTGAGTTTCTTCAACTTGAAGCAAGAGATAAAGACAGAATGACTTTACAGCATCACATATATGTCACTTTGTAGAGATAATCTTACTTTTTCTTGATTATACCGCTGTAGAAAAGACCTGGCTCTTATCCTGTTTATGGTCTTTGCAGCAACTCGTGTATTGACAGACTGTAGAGAATTATAGAATTAGAAATATAATCTTCAAATTAGCTGCAAGTGGCAATCATCTGGGTATAAACAACAGTACCATATGTAGACAGCAATCCATTCATGATGCAGGTCAGGGGTACTCAAGTTCGGAAGCCAAGAGGGCCGCATTTAAACCACATAAAATGCAAAGGACCACAAATTACAACTTGGATCGTAAGACTTTTATTTAGGCCTACTTATGACAATATTTATAGTATTTAGAAGTGCAGTTAATTATCTAGCTTAGTCTTACTAGTCCTTAATGGTTGTCCTATTTAAAGTGTTACTGAACATGAAAAAAGGCATTAAAATTGAATGATTATTTTGTTTCTGTTTCATTGTTTTTTGCCTTCATAGTTCACTTACAAGGTTTGTACTGTAAATATGCTTGACTATTAAAGGTGGGATATTTTTTCCTAATGAAAGAGTGCTCTGACATAACAGCTCACTTTCAGCAGTTTTTTTTTTATCTATGGTTCATAACATTTAAAGACAGAATTCTGCTCATTGTAAATCAGATAAAGAATTAGCACATTAAATTAGCACATTACCGGTACGTAATGAGAATGATTGCGTGTATGAATTAGTCATTATTAATACTCTATTAACTGTGAAGCTGTGGGTTGTAAGTAGTTATTTCACACACGTCGTAGTTCTGTTTTAAGGCGAAAGTATTAACAGGATTAAAAAAACAAGGTTCTAAATTTCGGTTTCGATTACTTTTCAATTAATCATCCAGCCCTAATGAAAAAAGTTAAGTAGTGCAAATCTCATTCAAAGCACGTGCAAAGTGCCTTACTTTGTTCGTAGCAATTAGAAAAACCGTGCTGCGCACGTTCTGTGCTGCTTATGACTAAATGTGCATCATGTGCAGTGTATGTCTACCCTAGTGTATGCGTATTACCGAAGTAATATTCACAGTAATTTTAAATGCAAATTATAATAAAAATACATTCATATTTATTTGCATGACGTGGGCCACAAATTTAATTATGATGGGCCCACGAGCCGTCTGTTGAGTACCCCTGATTTAGGTAATACTTGAACATGTATTAGCTTAGGAAATCAGTATGAACCACTTGAATACTTAATAATAAAACCCACTTATCACTAGGGTTGGGTGTCAAATTCGATACTTTTTAGGTACCAACCAAATTGCCTCGATACTATCGAGTATCGAAAATTGTCTTGATATTGATTTTATTCGTCCTTTTAATAAACACATTAATATTGTGTTCTGTTTTTTACACAATATTTTCTGAAATTATCACCACAAACACCAAAACGTCTCAGGTTATGTATGAGAACAGGGAACGAGACTCTGCGTTTGAAATCCTATGGGGAACGTCACACGTGAGCCGGTGTCTGAAAGCCAAGTATCAAAAAACTCCAATCCTATTGGCCGGTGACAGCCTATGATGTCATATGGCGCGACCCGGAAGTATATAAGGAGCACCTGGAGAAACAGTATCTTATCGTCTTGAAGGGACTGTTCAGCAGGCAGCCCGAAGCATAGCATGGAAACGCAGAGTCTCGTTCTCTGTTCTCAGGGAACCATGGTTACATACGTAACCTGAGACGTTCCCTTTCGAAAGGGAACTCGCTCTGCGTTTGAAACGCTATGGGGAACGATATACCCACGCCGCCATGCTTAAGGAGAGTGCATGCCAAATAATATGGCTGAGACAAACGTCAAGCAGTTTCGAAGGAAACGCCAGCAACTCACCCTCGGGTCACACAAGGCTGTCAGTGACAGCATTCCCTACAGCCAAAAGGCTTCTGGGACCAACTTTTCCGAGGAAAAGTGGTCCCTTAAAGGGAATGTGGCCAGGGAACCGAAAGGAGCCCCGGCCACTCACTAGAGGGGAATGAAGTCACCCCCAATGCCACCAGGGAGGCCGACCTGGTCTGACGGAGGACAGACCTAGTCTTGGCCAACCCTGTCTGAATACAGAATCTCAAAACACATACTTCAGAGAAGAGAGCAGGTAAGAGCGACTACAAGAAGGCAGTAAGCAACTCAAACCCATGTGTAGAGACGGGCATCCTGGAGAGCAGAACTCAGCTGAGTGCTATGAACCCTCGTATTGAGGGGAGTATACTCTGCTCAATCCTAGGATCTACTCAGTGCCTGACAATCGCACTGAGGAGGCTGTGCGCTAAGAAGCCCTGATACAGGGGAGCACAAACCAGCCTGGGGGCTGATCTCAACGGGAGGCTTCACAGAAGTCTTCAACCAATGATCAGCTTAGGGAGCTAAGCACAATTACACAAACAACCCAAAAAGGGGAGTACGAAGGTCAACCTAACAGATAGACCATACTGTAGGCACAAAATCATGGAGGCCGGAAGGAGGCCTGCAACATGACAAAAAGTTCTAAAAGAACTACATATCACACTAGAATACTAGTCACATAGTGGAGTCCAAGAGCGGCCTGACAAGGCCGTACATCTTGACCTTAAAAACCTTGCTGGAAGCAAGAAGCCACTTGACCTAGTAGCAGCATATAAAGCCGATGTGAGTGCCCACGTAGCAGTCCATCCAACACAATCCAACGAGCAGTGTACTTGGTAAAAGAACCTTTTACTCTTTAAGCAAGAGGAGTACAACATACGCCAATATGCACTAAAGAAGGCCCCGAACAGGGCCTATAACCTCAGTCAAACACGTGGCATCAGCCCATGGCAGTGTTTCAAGCTCCGAGCAGAACAAATAACGAACTACAAAGGAGGTTAATAAGTCACCTGGGGCCCTGGCCAACCAGCAGTATACTCAGTAAAGCACCTCCAACTCTCTCAGCGAGAGGATTATACAAGAACAAACACCAGCATATTAAGCAAGGAGGCCCGAGGGCCTACCTATCAACACGCGGCGTGAGACTAGCGGCCACTAAAGTTCTAGGAGCAAAATAGAACCAAGTTACTTATGAGGTAACTACTTAGCTCAACTAGAGCTAAAGGAAAAACCAAACTCAAGGCAGTAAATGCAGAAAAACCGAACAAAAGTACAGTTTATTACACAAAAGTTAACTGTAACTTTCAGAGTGAGAGGAGTACAAAGCCGAACTCCAACATGACACATAGGAGGCCTAAAAAAGCCTACGACTTGTAAACACGAGGTGTCAGCTAGTGGCAATCCAGACCCATCCATGGTGATGAGTCATGTAAAAACCAACACAAAACTGCGCCAACATGCCATTTAAAAGGAGGCCCAGACGGGGCCTACAACTCCAAAAGTACATGGCACCAGCCAGTGAAAGTTTAATGACCAGATCAGCCAGCAGGCCAGGCACTCAGTAAAACCACCTTAACTCTAAAAGAGGAGTACAGCTCCGCCACAGTACTCTATGAGAGACCTCATCTAAGGCCCACAGAGGTGGGCGTGGCCAATGGCAGAAAGGGGTCATAGAATAAATAACGACTCACCCATGGAGATGAGTCATATAAAGAACCACCACACAAAGCTGTGCCAACATGCAACCTGAAAGGAGGCCTGGAGAGGCCTTCAACTCAAGAGCACATGGCGTCAGCAACATGTAGCAAAAGCTAATAGTCATACAGGGGACCAAGCTATAGGGGACCAGCTCTAGACCCAGAAACAGTTGTGGGCAACTAGCTATACACAACCTGAGCTAAGTCTACACATTCCAACAGGCAATGTACCAGAAACTCAAATAATAACAGGGTACCGTAAGATGCTACCATGGTCTTAAGGAAGGCCCACAAAGCCTAAAACCTAAAACAGACACGAGCATAAACCTGTGGCAGTGCTAATATATGTTAGCAAAACTCATGACCATAAACCAACAGCGCCATAAACACAAGCTGCAAGATAGAGGGAGGCTAAACAATAAAGAGCCAACAACTTCAACAGATATATGAAATATAGCTACTGTGGCAATGATAAAAAGGGAGCTAACAGAGGTAGCAAAAGCATGACTCTCTATACTCAACCTGAGTGTGCGATCCAACAGGTGATGCACTCAGAGAAACACATAAAACTTAACAGGGGAGTACAAAAACACCACGTTCTTAAATAGAGGTCAAAAATAGCCTACTATTATGAGAACAGGTGCGAACCTGTGGCAGCACTAGAGTAAAGCTCACATACATGTAGGGCAGTAGCTCAGAACCCAAAGCAACAAGCTTTGTATATACATGCCATCCATAAAGGATAAATATTCATCACTAAACAGAACCATAGATCTGAACTGAGCCCTAGAGGATGGGAGCTAAAAAGCTAGCACCGTAGCTCAAACTTAAATGGAATACAAGGGGCTCAGGGAGAACAAAATCATAGCATGAAGAAGTTCTGAACAGTGGGGTCTAGCATACACTGCCTAAACTTATCTAAAGAAGATAAGGGCCTACCACCTGAGAAACAGCACCAGGGAAGCTGAAATAACAACCTACAACCTTAGCTGTTAAACTCAGCCATTGCACCTAACATATAAAAAGGGGGAAATGGGCATATGGCCTACAACACTCTCAGGAGGAGGCCAGAACTAGTAACTATACAAACTGAAAAGGTATAGTAATAAAAGGGCTAGCCGCTAGCTGTGGGCCACAAGGCCAAAAAACACAGCAAAATAGCAACCAAAGTCAGGCGGCCGAGGAAGGCCGACCTAAACACAGATGCTCACTGAAGAGTGCTAACTCAAACTACTCTTAGCAAACAGTAAATGAGAAGCTACTCAAACAATAGGTGGCCCAGAGGCGGCCATTTTGTGGCCCGCACAATAAATATCGTTCTAGCCAACCTATAAACACTCCAGTTATGCCCAAAGAAACCCTTACACTTTGCTGACTATATGCTCAGGAAAACTATACAGGAAAAACATGGTCTGCATATTTTAAAACATAAATATAGACCAAGCTTACCTTCCTGCAGCCTGCAGAACGAAGACTCTTCCTTCATAATTTCTCCAGATAGAAGGAAAATCTAGAGTTCTTTTAGGCCTAAAAGAGCTTCTTCACTATCAAGCCAGAAGGCGGGCCCTTTTAAATATTATCAAAGGCCCAGCCGTCAGCCCGAGTGTTAAAGAAGCACCCGAGCATGAACCAAAAACTCCGGGAGGTGGAGGAAGAAGGGGCGAGGGCAGATGTAGAGTCACCCTCGCAATGAGAGGGAATCGATCACCGACGCTACTGGCGTATGTGATCGATCGCCTCCTTCAAAACCTGCTTCTCCCTCCTCGAGTCCAGCCGTCTCTGCGCCTCGCTCCGAAAAAGGGAGGAGGCGCCCGAGCGGCTATACTGGACTCCTGGCCCTGACTCTGAGCCTCAGCTCTACTACATGCTCAGAAAGACTATACAGGAAAAAAACAAGGTCCCATTTTAAAACATAAAATATAGACCCAGCTTACTTTCCTGCGGCTCAAAGACCAAAGATTCCTCATACTCCTTTTTCTCTACATGAAAGGATAGAATCTAGGGTTCTTTTAAGCCTAAAAGATCCTCTCATCATCAAACTGGAAAAGCGGCCCGACAGAAAAATAATCACTATGGGCCCAGCCATCAGTCTGACCATAAGAAGCATCTGAGCATGATATATGTATAAAAAATATACGCATACATACAAATATACACATACATATACAGTGGGGCAAAAAAGTATTTAGTCGGCCACCAATTGTGCAAGTTCTCCCACTTAAAAAGATGAGAGAGGCCTGTAATTTTCATCATACGTACATTTCAACTTTGAGAGACAAAATGAGAAAAAAAAAATCCCGAAAATCACATTGTCTTATTTTTAAAGAATTTATTTGCAAATTATGGTGGAAAATAAGTATTTGGTCAATAACAAAAGTTCATCTCAATACTTTGTTATATACCCTTTGTTGGCAATGACAGAGGTCAAACGTTTTCTGTAAGTCTCCACAAGGTTTTTACACACTGTTGCTGGTAGTTTGGCCCATTCCTCCATGCAGATCTCCTCTAGAGCAGTGATGTTTTGGGGCTGTCACTGGGCAACACGGATTTTCAACTCCCTCCAAAGATTTTCTATGGGGTTGAGATCTGGAGACTGGCTAGGCCACTCCAGGACCTTGAAATGCTTCTTACGAAGCCACTCCTTCGTTGCCCGGGCGGTATGTTTGGGATCATTGTCATGCTGAAAGACCCAGCCACGTTTCATCTTCAATGCCCTTGCTGATGGAAGGAGGTTTTCACTCAAAATCTCACGATACATGGCCCCATTCATTCTTTCCTTTACACGGATCAGTCGTCCTGGTCCCTTTGCAGAAAAACAGCCCCAAAGCATGATGTTTCCACCCCCATGCTTCACAGTAGGTATAGTGTTCTTTGGATGCAACTCAGCATTCTTTCTCCTCCAAACACGACAAGTTGAGTTTTTACCAAAAAGTTCTATTTTGGTTTCATCTGACCATATGACATTCTCCCAATCCTCTTCTGGATCATCCAAATGCTCTCTAGCAAACTTTAGACGGGCCCGGACATGTACTGGCTTAAGCAGGGGGACACGTCTGGCACTGCAGGATTTGAGTCCCTGGCGGCGTAGTGTGTTACTGATGGTAGCCTTTGTTACTTTGGTCCCAGCTCTCTGCAGGTCATTTACTAGGTCCCCCCGTGTGGTTCTAGGATTTTTGCTCACTGTTCTTGTGATCATTTTGACCCCACGGGGTGAGATCTTGCTTGGAACCCCAGATCGAGGGAGATTATCAGTGGTCTTGTATGTCTTCCATTTTCTAATAATTGCTCCCACAGTTGATTTCTTCACACCAAGCTGCATACCTATTGCAGATTTAGTCTTGCCAGCCTGGTGCAGGTCTACAATTTTGTTTCTGGTGTCCTTTGACAGCTCTTTGGTCTTGGCCATAGTGGAGTTTGGAGTCTGACTGTTTGAGGTTGTGGACAGGTGTCTTTTATACTAATAACGAGTTCAAACAGGTGCCATTAATACAGGTAACGAGTGGAGGACAGAGGAGCCTCTTAAAGAAGTTGTTACAGGTCTGTGAGAACCAGAAATCTTGCTTTTTTGTAGTTGACCAAATACTTACAGAGGAATTTACCAATTAATTAATTAAAAATCCTACAATGTAATTTCCTGGATTCTTTCCCCCATTCTGTCTCTCATAGTTGAAGTGTACCTATGATGAAAATTACAGGCCTCTCTCATCTTTTTAAGTGGGAGAACTTGCACAATTGGTGGCTGACTAAATACTTTTTTGCCCCAGTGTGTATATATATATCTTTTGAGATCTTTTGACAGTGCCCATAGTTGATTGTTTGCTTTAGTTGCACTTCCAAGGACTGAAATGCTGCAGGAAAACTCTTTTCATGCTGAGCTAATCAAAATGACCACATCTGATCACAGCTGAAAGTCAAATGACTTTGTGTGCCATTGAGAAGGTGTTTAACTACACCTGATTGAGTTTACAAGTCATTTTTAGAAGGGGGGTGATCATTTTTCCAACTCAGTGATTCTGATTTTTAATTCTTTTTTTTTTCTGACATGTTGGAGTGATATCTTTCATTTGGCTATTATAAGTTGTAAAGCATAAATACAGCTGGATAAAACAAAACTGTGTCCCTCTTAATTTCAGGCTGCAAAGCAACAAAATGTGATTATTTTAAAGGGGGGTGATTCTTTTCTATACCCACTATATATATTATGATCTACGCGTTGCCTCAGCAACACGAGATTGCAGCCAAAAGACTTTCTTCCCTCGAGAAGAGTCAACAGGAGCAGAGCTAAAACTACCGAAAGTGCACGCTCTTTTCACTGCGCACGTCGGTATTTTATGAATGAACATAGCCAGCGCCCCATTTTGAGAGCAGACTATGCGTGCTCCGCTCCTAAGCAACCACACATAGATTGCGTCTCCCGAAAAGAAACACACAGATCTGTGCTTATTATATACGGCCTATTGATCTACACGTTGCCTCAGCAAACGCAAGATTCAAGCTGTTAATACATATGGCTTTCTTCCCTCAAGAAGAAAGTCAACAGGCGCGAGGCTGAAACACCCGAAAGCCATGACTGTATGTGTCGAGATATTTCTCAATGAACTCAGCCAGCACCCTCAGGAGCTGACTGTGCTTGCCTCGCACCCAAACAGTATCACACATCGATCACGTGTGTCACCTCCCGAAGTTTAACACGGGAAGGAAAACACATGCTTTCAGCTGTGCATATACTAAGATTTCAAGTTTCTACGGGACAAACAACACCAAATAGTACAGACAGTTTCACACAGAGCGCTTGCTGAAGATCAGAAGCTGAAACAGCTGTGTTGCCGGCTCCCTTTATAGCTTCCGCGTTCCGCCAGAACAACGTTGCACCAATCAGAATTGGACTAGTTGCACACTCCTTCAGGAGAGCTTACGCTGAAGGGATTCCCTAAAATGTCGTCATGGCAACGCAGCATGAGTGCCCTCAAAAGGGAACTTCTCTCTGGTCTGAGTTCATACATGATTCTCAGTTTTCCTGTCTGTGAAACTCTTTTAGCTAGTATTTGAGTGAATGTAAATGTATGTCACTATACTTAAGTATCTTTTTGGATACTTTGTGTCAAAGATATAAGCAACTTTTACTCTGTACTTGACTACATTTTTGAACAAGTAAATGTACTTTTTACTCCTATACGTTTGTGATGAGTAATACAATTAACCTATACATTACATTTTGCATGGCACCTAACTTTTTCTGCAGCAGTTTGTTTCTGCTATAAATCTTGTGCGTTTTGCCTTTACTCACCCAAACTTGTACTTTACATTAATGTGAGTGCATTAGCAGGTAGTTGTGAATCTCAGGTGTTTGATTTAGGTGATGAGCAGGGTTGCCAGGTTCTCACAACAAAACCCACCCAATTGCTATTCAAAACTAGCCCAATCGCATTTCACAGGGGGTAAAATATGCATTTTTGGCGGGGCTCCCCAGGTAAATGCTGCATTACAGGGGCTAAATATCATATTATTTGGGGTTGCTTCAACCCGCGGATATGCAAAAAAACCCGCAGCAACAGTGTAAAAGTAGCCCAGTTCCGCTGGAAAACCGCGGATTTGGCTACACTGGTGATGAGGAAACCAACACATCCAGTTCAAGTTGAATTTAACTAAATATTATTTTATTTATATGCTGTATTGGTTTACTTGTGGTCTTTTTGTGCACTTGAGCTTAACTGAGACTTGAGAGTTTGTAGACGTTTGAAAGGCAGTTGTGTCAACCTTGATTTATTGCAATGTTAAGGTGTTCAGTTTTATTTTACTTTTAGAAAATAAACATGATTTTTCATCAATCAAATCAATTGTTTATTTTTACTGGCATGGCTAGTGCATCTTTGAGCCTACATCAGTAAAATACTTAAAATCAGATACTCCAAGACTCTTACTCAAGTTGTATTAGAATTGGTGACTTTTAACTTGTAATGGAGTCATTTTTGATGTAAGGTATCTGTACTTTTACTCAAGTATGGTTTTCAGGTACTCTTTACACCTCTGCTCTTTCCACAGTGACGACTTCCTAAAACAGTTCTCTTTCGAGTGAATCCTCATGTGGCACTTAAGGTCACCATTAAATATGAAACTCTTTCCACACTGACCACATGTAAAAGGCTTCTCTCCAGTGTGAATATTCATGTGTTCCCTAAGGCTTTGTTCCCATGTGAAGCCATTCCTGCACAGAGTGCAGTTGTAAGGTGTGAATTCTCATGTGGGCTATAAGGTTTCCTTTCTCACTGAAACCCTTTCCACACTGTTGGCAGGTGAACGGTTCCCTTCCAGTGTGAATTCTCATGTGGTCTTTAAGGTTTCCTTTTACAGGGAAACTCTGTCCACATTGCTGGCGGGCAAATGGACAATCTCCAGTGTGAATTCTAATGTGGGCTATAAGGCTTCCTTTATGTGTGGATTCTCATGTGGACGTTAAGGCTTCCTTTTTGACTGAAACTCTTTCCACACTGTTGGCAGGTGTAGTAAACCTTCTCTCAAGTGTGAACTCTCATGTGGATTTCAAGTTTTCCTTTTCCACTGAAACTCTGTCCACACAGTTGGCAGATTTAAGGCTTTTCTCCATTGTGAATTCTCATGTGGACGTTAAGGCTTCCTTTTTGACTGAAACTCTTTCCACACTGTTGGCAGGTGTAAGGCTTTTCTCCAGTGTGAATTCTCATGTGGACGTTAAGGCTTCCTTTATGTCTGAATCTCTGTCCACATTGCTGGCAGGTGAAAGGTTTCTCTCCAGAGTGAATCCTCATGTGGTCTTTAAGGTTTCCTTTTACAGTGAAACTCTTTCCACACTGTCCACATGTAAATGGCTTCTCTCCAGTGTGAATATTCATGTGTTCCCTAAGGCTTTGTTCCCGCGTGAAGCCATTCCTGCACAGAGTGCAGGTGTAAGGCTTTTCTCCAGTGTGAGTGCTCATATGGTCTTTAAGGCTTCCTTTTCGACTAAAACTCTGTCCACATTGCTGGCAGGTGAAAGGTTTCTCTCCAGTGTGAATTCTCATGTGGTCTTTAAGATTTCCTTTTACAGTGAAACTCTTTCCACACTGTTGGCAGGTGTAAGGCTTTTCTCCAGTGTGAATTCTCATGTGGACTATAAGGCTTCCTTTATGTGTGAAACTCTTTCCACATTGTTGGCAGGTGAAACAACTTTTAGTTCCTGTCTTTTGAGCTTTTTTTTGTGAGGAAGTCTTTTTAGCCTGTGTGGATCTTTCCCCAGTCATGAAATTGTGATGTTTATCATAATGTTCTTTCTCTTCTTCTCTTTCATTAAGTTCATGACTCGCCTCTTTCAGTGCCATTAGGTCTAGGGCAAAAATAGACATAAAACAATTTAGGCATTTAATGCATCAAAACCAACAACACCAATTTTATCTCTAAATTAAGCCATTTATATCACGGAAGGACCTGGAAAAGATTGTTCATGCTTTTATTTTTTCAAGATTAGATTACAGTAATGCACTATACTATGGTGTTCAACACAAAAGCTTAGATAGATTACAGCTGGTCCAAAATGTGGTTGCAAGATTCCTGACAGACATTTGAAAAATGAGCATATTACTCCTGTATTAAGAGAACTACATTGGCTGCCGGTTTCCTATAGGATTGATTTTAAGATATTATTATTTGTTGTCATTTACTCACCCTCATGTCATTCTACACCCGTAAAACCGTTCAAATCCGATGGCTCAGTGAGGCCTCTATTGACAGCAATGCCATTGGAAAATCAAATCAGTGATTTGGCGCGCCAAAGTCAGGTGATTTCAGCAGTTTAGCCATTTGATAGGAGATCCGAATCACTGATTTGATTTGTAAAGCTCCGAAGCAGTGTTTTGAAATCGGCCCATCACTATATTGTTGAAAAGTCATTATTTGGTTTTTTTGGCACACAAAAAGTATTCTCTATGCTTTATAATATTAAGGTAGAACCACTGAAAACACATGAACCGTTTTAATATGTTTTTAGTACTTTTATGGATCTTGAGATTTTCAATGGCATTGCTAGAGGCCTCACTGAGCCATCGGATTTAATCAAAATATCTTGTGTTCCGAAGATGAATGAAGGTCTTACGGCTGTAGAACGACATGAGGGTGAGTAATAAATTACATAATTTTCATTTTTGGGTGAACTAACCCTTTAAGTACTGTTCTGCATTGCTACAAAGCCCTTAATAATCATTTAGCCCTAAAAAAACTGATGTGCATTTTTAGCAATATAAATAAGCCTGTTGAAAGTATGATGTGAAACAGCGTGTATTGTAAAAAATAAAACTCAAAACTTGAGTCAAATATTGCAGAATAGTTGTTTAGAAGAAGAAGAAGTTTTATTTATATAGCGCCTTTCCATAGCTCAAGGTCGCTTCACATAGTGCTATACAATACATTTCACATCCACATATACAATACAAACACATAAGGCTACATATAGCGACATTATCCAAAATACATATTGAAAAGATATGTTTTTAGCAGAGTCTTGAAGGTAGGCAAAGATGATATATTACAAAGTGTAAGGGGTAGCGAATTCCATAATTTAGGAGCATTAACACTAAATGACCTACAGTGGACAGCCAAAAACGAGGAATAGACAAAAGACCAAGCTCAGATGATCTGAGGGACCGGGCAGGAGAGTAGGAGTAGAGTAGGTCAGACAGATATGGAGGTGCAAGACCATTTTTAATGCCTTAAATGTTAGAAGTAATATCTTAAAGTGAATACGTGATGCCACAGGTAAGAGTGCCAGTGAAGATCATGCAGTAGAGGAGTAATGTGAGCAGAACGCCTGGTAGAGGTGAGAACTCTTGCTGCTGAGTTCTGAACATACTGTAACCTTGCAACAAGTTTTTTAGGCAGACCAAGAAGTAGAGCATTGCAATAATCCAGAGGTGATGTGATTAATGCATGAATCAAGATTTCATCATCAGCTAGAGTGAGAGAAGATCGAAGACGTGCAATATTACGAAGTTTAGTAAATGTTAAACTTGTTTAAAAGTCAGTGGTTTATGTTCTGTTACTTGTGGGAGATTTCATAACTATAGCAACTGCTTCTCCATTGCCATGTTTTGCCAGAAACTATCACAAAATGCTTAGTATAAACGCTTAGGTAAGGGTGACCGTGAAGACGTTTGTTGCAACACTCTTAAAGAAATCCCTTGCATCAGGGACTTTTTTTCCCCCTAAGGGACACCCTTACTTAAGAGGTTTCATGCAACCGGGCCCTGTTCATCAACTGGATCCATTATAAACCTAAATATACTCGAATGAATTAAATGAAATGAAAAGCTGTTCCGTACTCCGGTGTGGTTACCGATCTCACTACGTACAACCCTATCTAAATCTCTCTTTTTTTTTCAAATAAATCCCGTGCCATGGCAACACCATTCGAGATATCGAACATCTGTTCATAATTTAGCATAAATAAAGTCTTGGGCTACGTTCACACTGTCAGTCCAAATCCGCATATCCGATTGAAATCCTATCAGATTTAGCAAGTGTGAACTGAAAAAAAAAAAAAAAAAAAAAAAAAAAAAATTCACATGAAATGCGACTTTATGAAAAAAAAAATCAGTTTCAAGCTTCATCCCAAATCCTACTCGAAAATCAGGTCTGACTGTTCTGACTGTTCTGATTGGATTGTGACTTTCTCACGCCACATAAAATGTACACGTCAGACGTTGTCACTGCAGAAACAAGGTTGTGTTTGTTGCAAAGTGCCGGACAAGCAGAATAACAATATAACGGAGACATATTTTGAGACCGGTGGAGACGACAGCGCAGAATAAAGCCGCTCATACCAAGAAGATGCAGGAGTCCAATGCGGCTGCACAATGTCATGTTGTAAATAAGACAACATCTGAACTGCAAACCCCACTTGTTGCTGTTTTTGGCTTATGCCTACCAATGCAACGTCATTGCCATAGAAACCAATGCAGCTATTCCAGAAAATGAAAGAGCGACATGTACACACAAATCAGATCCGAACAGCTGCGATACACAGTGTGGACGTCAAAAACTTTAGATCAGATTCCAGTCGGATACACAAACGATCGGATTTGGACTAACAGTGTGAATGTAGCTTAAATTAGAGGTGGGGGTTCACCCGAGAGGAGAAGTTTGCAATAGAGTTGTCAAAAGTACCGACATCTGAGCGGATTCGTAAACACCTCTGATTGATATGTCTGTGATTGGCTTCAATGATCAACGCTGTAAAAACGTGGTAAATTGTCATCAATCACAGATACACACGGGAGTGTTTGAAAGCAGGCATCTTTGTGGACCAGTCCATAATAGAAGCGACGCCGTGCACCTACATTTGTAATAACGAATTTGCGCGCACAAAAGACATGATATGTGAACAGCCCTTTCACACAGGACGCGGAATGCATTGCGCTCACCGCTGGGTTCAGCGCAGCCCTTCAGATGCAAAACGATTTGCACTACGCTGGCCAGAGCAAAGTAGGTGGAGTTTTCAAAACCGTTAGCTGGAGTTCTATATGTCTAGTCATTTGATGCCCTGTTTCAATAGACTATATGCACGGTTACTTCCTGGTTGTCGTTAAGCCAGCTCGGGCATTTCCGGTGAACTGTTAGCTGTTCATTCTGTACTGCTGTACATCGACACAAAACCATCAATGACTTTTTAATGTTGTATTCATATTTTAATGCAGTTATCACATTTACCTAATTTGCCAGTAAACCAGTTTTATTGATTGCAACAAAGACGAA
The DNA here is from genome assembly GCA_037950675.1 of Hypophthalmichthys molitrix. Classification (NCBI taxonomy): domain Eukaryota; kingdom Metazoa; phylum Chordata; class Actinopteri; order Cypriniformes; family Xenocyprididae; genus Hypophthalmichthys; species Hypophthalmichthys molitrix. Next base: position 48,319,406 of record CM075494.1, on the reverse strand, counting down.
GCTATTGGGACCATTTAAAAATGCTGTGTCTGTAATTAGACACACACACACACACACTTTTTACCCCTGCACTTCAAATGTTATTTTTAATGTGATGACCACAAACATTATTTGTTCATCCTTCTGAGATTGTCCCCATTGTAAAACTAAACATTAAAAAATGTAGGAAATTCAACATTTGATAGAAAACACTTATTTAAAAAAAAAAAAAAGACAATAATTACCACTTTAGCCAGCAGGTGGCGGCAAAGTAGCATTTATTTGCGCATATATCAGCCTTTTTCACTTCGTTTTTGACAAATTATTAAACATTTTAAAATAACTAAGTTTAAAAATACATTTTGTCAATGTGAAGTATGAAATACTCAAAAAATCTTAAGAAAAACAATAACTTTTCTTGCGAGCACCGCACTTTCCCTTTGTAACCACAGCAGCTGTCAGTCAGTGCAGCGCAAGATCAATGATTTCAGCACACTTGTAAAAACCCACATTTTATTCAATTAAAACTAAAGTGCACAATAAATATTTAATTTTTGAAGCTTTTTTTTCCACATGAAAGTGTGTAAACTGATGGTCGAATTGAATTTAGCCAAGTAGGAACACTGAGGTACGTCTTTATTTATTTATTTTTTTATGCCGTCTTACATTTGAAAAAGTATTACACTACTGATGCTCAACACACCAGCAAATGACATCTCACCGGAAGTGTTCGAGCTGGCTTATATTAATGCGGAAGTTCTAAAGAACGTTCCGTGCATATAGTCAATTGGCCGCGCAGGTAATCGTCACAGAGCGCAGCGGAACTTTGACCGCGGCACAAGCCATTGAAATATATGGGTTTCATAGCGCAGTGGTGCCGTTGTCGCGTCCTGTGCGAAAGGGCCTTGAAAGGGCCATACTCTCCAAAGCTCAAACACAAATACCCACTGGAGCATTTGCCAAGAATGTTTTGCCATCATTCCCCGGGGCTCTAAGCAGCCACTTACCTCACTTATTGGTTAAAGTCCACACCTGCTCGCTACTTTAAAATGTTAATAAATTGGCCAAATCATGTTTATATTTAAATCTAATGATTTGCACAGCTTTCTGTGAGGGTTAGGTGTCAGCTTAGGACATAATATCATAAGATGTTCTTACTAATATGGTGCAACAAAGCCCTGTGTATACTGTTTTGACTTGCTGTAGATTTCTTTTTTGTAAACCTTTTCTCTGAAAATTGTCACCTTAGCCTTTGCAAAAGTTTTCCAACAGTTAGTAAATATTATAACTTAATACCTCATAATATATATTTAAAAACAGCCTGTATGATTAAATTCTCATTACCGAAACAGAAGTTCTCTCTTCCGCAACTGGCCTTAAATTATTACGATAAGTGAGAATGGTTTTGTGGAGGATGAGGTACCTTAGCATATTTTATTAAATTCAGAGAAGCCATGATGATTTAGACAATTTTTATTTAATGTACATAATTAGACATTAATGAAGTACATTTTTCACAGAAAATTACTAATTTAAAGTTTTTCCAAATGAGGAAAATTTCCTGTTACGGTAATGATAGTCAAAATATTGTGTACATGGTCTGATAAGAGAATTAACTTTTAACTGGATAAATATAAAGAGATCTGCCTACTTGGTCAACATCTTTGAGGTTCTAGCACACATGTTGCTTAATTCAAAATCAAGATTTTTTTAAAAATTTTGTGTGTGTGTGTGTAAAGAGTCTTTTAAAAAATGTTGCGGAGGATGAGAATATTAGTCATGGACACTTAATTTTTCCACTATCATTTCATTATACATTCATATTTTTTCTGTCATTTGAAAACATCTATTAGAACATTGTATATAATTTGTTTTAGAATATTTTCATTTTTTCCTGTTTAAATTAGAACAGAACATACATTCAGACATACCTGGACGCATTGCAGTAATGAGAATTTCAGCTGAAACTATAGTAAAATACAAAAATAATCCCTTTATATGTTGAAATCACTCTTTGTTCAGTGTAGAGAACAATATTGTACAATATCATGGTTTTAATGGTTTCGTGAGAACTATTTCTGTAGAGCTGGACATTTTAATAAAGATCAAATGACTTGATCAAATGAGTTCAGCTGTGAGAATAAAACCAACCTGTTTGTTCCTCAGTATCTTCGTGTTTCACTCTGAATGTTCCTTCAATCTTCATGTCTTCACTCTCCTCTTTAATAAACTCCTTCTTTATGTCTTCAGTTTCCTCTTTAATAAACTCCATCTTTAAGAAGAGCATAATTAACAGAGTTAATGGTCTTCAATGACCTGGTTAGACAAAAAGAAAATTCAAAACTAACACTGCCAATTAATAAACTTAATATTTAGGCATGTATGATCTACATTTGGTATTTAATGAATTATAGATTATATTTAAATGATAAAAACATGATTAGTTTGTTAGTGTTTGTTGTTCTCGTTCACTTTTACTGTATGAGCAGCACGTGTCGTGATTCACTGAATCATTTCAAAGTATTTGATTCAATTGACTCGGAGTTGAAAGGTTCAGTTTCTCCATCATTACTCTCCAGAGACTGAACTCGTGTTCATAATAAACTGATTTATGAGATATAGAGAGAGAAATGAGACGCAGGTTTACTGTTTCTCATCAGTGGATGAGCTTTACTTAAAGTTAGATCAAGAATTACAATGTTACATTAAATAGTAAATAAACTAATTTCACATCGCTTGTAAAAAAACAAAACAAAAAAACCTAAATCATTGAACTGTTTCTATCGATTAAAACGGCTTAAATTCTTTAAAACAAACCTTTATTCAGCAGAATCACAACAGATGCAGGAGCGCGGCGCAGGCGTATGACGTCATGTAGCCACTCCAAAATAAAAGTCCTGTTCAGACGCTGCATTGTCTACACAGAAGTGATCTTTATAATCTTTTTTTATTAAAATTAAAATAGTGACAAATATGATACAAACACACCTTAATTAAAAAGGTTGTATGACTTCATAAAGCAAAGTTCATTCATGTGTCCAAAATATTGAAACATTTAAAGTTGGTGTGTTTTACCAATATAAAAAATGTTATGAAAAAAATGTTAAAAGTTAATTTGAGTTTAAACATAAGTATAAAATAAAAATGTATCTTTAAAGAATCAGTATAAATAAAAGAAGCAATCAAAATTTCAAGTATAAATGTAGTTCATTCAATACAAAAATGATTTCTAAAAGGTACAGTTAGGGTTAATCTTTCACATATTTGTAATTAAATCAATAGCAAGTAAAGTCTTCAGTGTCAAGGGTGATTTATGTGAGTTGCTGTCTATGTAGTGATTTAAATTCTGTGATGCTCTTATAAGAGACTTTCGGTTCTCTTATATGCTTTTATGTACCCTGCTGAAAAAAAACAATAGAAACCATTACAGAAATCCTAATGGTTTCCACTACAAAACCATTACAAACCATCAGCCATTAACCATTAAAACCATTACCAAATGGTTTCCACTACATAGTGTGTTTTGGGCATATTCCATTAGGATTTATTAGTTTGTACTGGTCTTTATTTGGAAATATTTAATGGTTTCCATTGCAGTTTTTGTATTGGTTCTAATGTTTCCATTACAAATTTGTATTGGTCTTTATTTGCATTTAATTAGGCCATTAATTATTAAATATTTTAAATGATTACTACACTTATACGCTGGTTTTGTCCTTGTTGCTTAAAAAAACCTCATATATATCATTTTAATTGATAAAAACTGCACACCAACTTTTTAATAGCTAACAGCTCAGGTTGTGTTTTGCAAAGAATGAAGAACATGCACCTGAAATCAAAATTACACTTAGGATTAAGACCAGCTTATTTACTCAACCAAGCTGGGAATAAACATCTGACACAAAAAATTAACATGACATTTTTATGAATTAATGTATACAAGAACAAGATGAACAAGAAACTAAAAGAACTATGATGTTTGTGGCATCACTGTGTCCACTGTGGCTGGCTTAGACCTGCAAAAAAGGAGAATTCATTAGGACAATGTACCTCTTAAACCACATTATCAGTATATGAGATCATCCAAACATCATACATGTATATTTATATGGGAATCTCAAAGAAATTGCAAAAACTTAGCTGTCAACAAAACATCATCATGCCTTAATTCATTCAACACTTTGGGTGTACTTTGAGCAGACTCAAGATCTTGACAGCTGTGAACTTTGTCCATTAGTCATTTCATGTTCATAGCATGACAGTCATCTGTTATTTAACCTTCTCCAGGTATATGTTTTAATTTATGAAACAGATGGTTCTGGTTAGGGGTGCACCAACATTTTCCGCTGAAAATAGCATTTTCGGTTTTTTGACTGAAAGAGAAAAAAGGCTGAAAATATTAACCAAATTTATATGCTGCCTGCCCCTCAGTTTTCAGTGCTCAGGTTTTAATCTCAACATGTAACATACACCCTATCACAAGAGCAGCAGTCATCTGCATCACTCATCACTCATAAATCACAATAACTGATAAAGCTTTGGTGGGACAAAAATTTGTTTTGGCGGCCGCCAAAATTTTTTCAATGTTGGAAAAACCCTGCAATCATAATCAAGGACTGGAACTATCCATTTTATAACACTACATAAGCATTAAGAAGTGTAGGAACTGATGTGTTAAAGAAAAAATCTGCTCAAAAGTTACCCAATGTGATCATGAACATGTAAATGAAAAAAAGAGACAAAGATATTATTAGAGAAATTTGCTATTACATTCAGAAATGGGTATGTAAATACTTACCACTGACAGTTTTTATCCGGTTTATGTCACTGATCTTCTCAGCCAGGTATTTTCGTACACTTAGGAGGCGCTTATTTATTTCCTCTGAGGTGTGGCCTCTTTCCTTCAGCCTCTGAGACAGACACTCTGTTTGGAACACACAAATAAACAAGAAGTGAAATTCAAGAACTGATGGACTAATGTCAGACTTTAAATCTGACCACTCTCAAATACAAATCAAGTAGCATATAATGCTTGATAACTAGGGATGAAACGGTATTATCAATAAGCACTGAAGAATATAAACAGATGATTTAATATATTGGTAATGAATAGGCTTCATAAGAGAATTAATATTTCAAGTTCAGATTTCAAATGTCACGCCCATAACATAATTGACAGTTTTACCTTTGATAGCTGACACCTTTTCAGGAGTCAGAGGTGGTTTTGCCTCAGCAGCTTTTTTAGCGTTGCATTTCATGCCGGTCACACTCCTCTGTTTGAGGACTGTGGTACCCCATATAACGACAGCCAGGCTCTTGCAGAATTTTGAGTCACCCACAACTCTCCTCACGATGCCCCATTTTTCTGTGGATATCATGACTCCATGTCCTAGGATCCTGAAAACAAAAACGCAGATTACTATGCAGAATAAGAAAATTCAGTAACACTTTATAACTCACGCTATGAATCATTAGTTAAACATTAGTAAATATTCAATTCATCATTTATAAAGCATTAATAGACATTATTAAGCAGTTTATAAATACAGCTATAAATGCTTTATTCTTGATTTATAACCATATCTATAATGTGTTTAATAATTATATTTTTATACATTATTAATGATCAATTTATCATTTCTAAATTAAGTATTACATTATTTACAAGCCAGTTATTTAGAAGTTATCAGTGGTTCATAAGATCATTTATAAAGTGTAAGTAAATGATTAATAAACTATTTAAATGTACATTTATACAATTTAGACAGTAATAGTTATTTAGTGTGTTCATAAATAAATGATAAATTGATCATTAATAAAGTATGAAGATACAATTATTAAACACATTATAGATATGCTTCTAAATCAAGAACAAAACATATATAGCTGTATTTATTAACTGCTTAATAATGTCTATTAATGCTTTATAAATGATGAATTAACTATTTACTAATGCTTAACTAATGATTCATAGCGCGAGTTATTATAAAGTGTTACTGACAATTCAGAACCAAAAGGTAGGGCCAAGTACTGTTGCCTACTAGGGATATAATGGATCTCGGTTAAAAAAAATCAAACTGTACCATTCTCCACCCATGGTTCAGCACCAACTTGTACCATGGTTCATCTCAAATCTGATGGTGCATATCTATAATATGGTTTGTTGAAAATCACAACACATAAATCAGGCAGACAGAGTTAGGCTAATGTATGTTTCTTCAATTTCAAGTGATCACAGGAACCACAAGACAAACATTTCCTTGTGGAAACTTTCATGTGTTTTGTCTTACTACTTTCAAATCCCCATTAACCCTTTCGCACGTAAGTTTAAAATATTCTGGCTGACACCTGGTGTGAGTTTTTTTAAGGCAACCGTTATTTAGAACGTATCACTTTATTGTTTCCATGGTGATGTGTCATGTATCACAGCACAGCGCTGTATGACTGATGATCTGCTTTTATTTCGTTTTTCCTTTTTTATTCAAAATATTCACAAATTTGTTAACTATAGACCCATTTGGAGCAGACGTCACAGTTAAGTCACTTGCAGCTGCGCGCGCATAGTGGTTGCAGAAAAATAGCGGTAGCAAGTGGAGGAAAATGTGCAAAATCCAGAAAATAAGAGGAAAATGTTTTGTTGTGCCTCTGGATGTCGGAATCAGAATGCAAAAAATATAGACTTCATTTTTCATAGAATACTGTCCTTTGAAGCTAAACGGAGACATTTATGTTGCAAGTCACAGACTTGACTGATGAAACCTGCAATGATTAGTCTCCTATTAAAGCAGGAATTTGAGGTAAACAGTAAGTCTACATAATATTCACATATGCAGTCCATAGAGGACATACATATATAGCATTTTAATATAACATTTTACATAGATAACTTTTAAACATAGCCTATAATATTTTTATTTCACAATTCTGAATTTATTTCTTGCATTTGCATGTTTATATCTCCCAGTTCGGGCTTTATAACTCGCAATTGTGAGTTTGTTTTGCAGTTCTGAGGGGAAAAAAGTCAGAATTGCGGGATAAAAACTTGCAATTCTGAGGAAAAGAGACACACATTTCTGTTTTTCCTTCAAAGAAATGAGAGATATAAACTCGGATTTGCGAGAAATAAAAGTCAGAATTGTGAGATATAAACTCAAAATTAACTTTTTATTCTTTTATTCCATGGCTTCCATAGACTGCTACTGATGTCATTTTCTGCAACCAGGTAGGCTCCGCCCACAAAAAAACGTCATGGCTATTTGCAAACACCAAATTGGTCTATAGCATGAAATATCTGATATTCTGATTGTCAGATATGTGCAAGTGGATGTGTTTTGCTGTTTAAACACCTTTATAACGATTGCGTTTAGGGATGCACCGAAATGAAAATTCTTTGCCGAAACCGAAAAAGAGGAAACCAAGGCCGAAAACCGAAACACCGAAAGAAATTATGCCAATTATTAGTACCATTGCATTTATGGCTATGACTGTGTACTAACTTTACTAAAATCAAGGCATTGCAATTGCATAAATTAATATTAAAGTTTCAAAGAATAAATCAATTACAAATTATGCAAATATTTATTTAGAACATTGCAACAATGCACAGTATAAAATAAAATTCAAACTAAAATGTTTAACTTGACCCCACTCATGTGTACATTAAATAATAATGTACAGGCCTACTGGCCTGCAGAAAGGTTTTAAAATTAAATGTTCTCTCATAAAAACAAAGTGCATTTAGGTCAAGTGCATTTTAAATTTTTCTCTGTAGGACTACTACAAGAAAGTGCATTCAGAAGTGCAACTGCTTAAAGATACAACAATATTTTCTCTGTAGGCCTTCAACATAATAGTGTATCAAAACAAAGACTGCCATAGCCCATATGTTAACTGTAGAACTTTAACAACAACAAATGCACCAAGAATTGCAGATATGCAAAGTGGATAATAAATATTTAAACATTAGACAAGCCCATTCTACTTCTTGAGGTAAAGTGGCAGGTTAGCTTCTCTGCTTTATCACAGTGAAGTCTGTTCCTCTTCTCATCGAGAACATGAGCTGCTGCACTGAACAGTCTCTCGCTGTCAGTGCTTGTTCACGGAGCGAACAAGTACTTGCGTGCCATCTTTGCCAGGTCAGGAAAGCGGCCGTGATTACTTCTCCAGTAGGCAAGAGGGTTATCACTTCTGGGGATGGGGACTTCACTTTCCTTGCGTGTAGATCTGTTATCCTCTCGCGGAAGTGATTTACTGCGCGCACAAGCATCGGTTGTACGCTCGTCATTAATGGCATTATAATGCCGCCATACTCAGGGAATGACCTTTCACAGTAAGACTGACAATTTTTTTTTTGGTTGCATTTGGTGATTATATAATTATGTAGTAGTTGGCCACCGGAGTCAGTCAGACTAAAATAGATAGCGATGTCACTAGTTAGCTGTGAAAGTTGAGACATGAGTTTACATGATTTCTAATATAGTTTTAGCTTATATGTTATTTTATAAACGAAAGTTTAAATATGCATCTCTATTTTATTAAAACCGACTTTTATGACAAGTACTCGTTTCGGCTAGGTGACTGATAATCTTTGCTAATCTTACTGTAACGTTAATTAGTTGGCGAGCTTCTCACACATTAAAAGGTTTCACAAAGACAACGAGTTGAGGAGACAGTGGGAAGTAGCTAGAAGGGAAGTTTCCCAACTCATCTACATCATTTAAAAGTTTGCCATTAAATGGTGATTTGCTTATATTTTTATTTCCTTTTCAGCCCGTTGCAACCAGGGCTACACAAGCCTCAAGGAAAGCTGAGGAGAGCCTGTCAGTGCACTGTTCTCACCATTTCCAAGAGACTGGTGGAAACTATATAACCTTTTGTTGTTATTATCATTATACCAATACTATATTATTATTGTACTAGTCACTATTTAATTTACTATTTTTATCATTGTCTATTTTATTCTGCAATTTATATTACATTGTATTTGCGATTATTATATTATACCAATACTATTATATTATACCACTTGAGATTATCAATCTATTATAGTTATGCTGTTATATTATTGTCTATATTCTGTAAATGATACAACATACTCTATTGCTATTATTATAGTATTATTATACTATATGCTATTATCAATATATTATTATGATATTATATTATTGTACTTATATTACTGTAACAAAGCGGGACTCAGGCAGGGATCCATATGCAAAGCTTTATTAAAAGTGAGCGTGGTCGTACAGGCAGGGTCAAACGGGAACAAACAGGGACAGCAAGGGACAGGCAGAATCGTAGTCGGGATACAGGCAATGGTCAGGACAGGCAGATATCACTCACAGAACAGAATACCAGGCAAGGATCAAAGGCAGGCAGCAACGGGTCGATAACGGGTAACAGGCGGGAACGGGAACAGACAGGCAGACAGGATAATAAACGCTCAGAAATGCAACAACAGTTAACAAGACTTCGCAAAGAGGTGGTGTGTGAGCGAGTCTTCAATAGTCCAGATAATAGGCTACAGGTGTATGAGGCAAATGATGATTGGTGTGGAGTGTGCATGTGACAAGCAGGGAGGATTATGGGAAGTGTAGTCCAGGAACTGACAGGAATCGTGACAACTATTATATAAATGTTCTATTCATTACTATTTTATTTGCTGTATACTGTTTGTTTAATGACAATATTTTAGACTTTATTATTGACTATATTATTATATTATATACTACATAAACTATTTCTTATAGTGTATAACAAACTATTTACAATTCTCACTTTCTTATATTTACTATTTGTATTGCACTGTAGTTCAATACAATATCTTATGTATTACCATAAAGGATCCATCAGTTATCGTTGTTGTTGTATGTTTTTGGAGTATCTATCTGTAAATATCGGTATCATTTTAGTGCTATAAAAATACAGAAAGCAGCCTGTGTGATTTGTATTTGATGATTTGTTTCATTTTATCAATGGTGGTCAATTCTAAGCTCAAGAAAAGCTAAAATTGGGTTAAAGACAGAAAATCCCTTTTCCACAATAAGAAAACTTTATTTCATTTAATGTGAAAATTAAATTATATCTCAGTATGGACATTTTCACAATTCTTATGCAAGAATAAAGCAGCCAAATATGACAAGCCTGAGCTTTGACTATTTCTTATTAAAATAAATATTTTATATGTCTAACTATAGAGATTATAAGTAACTAGAACTTTTTGTACACCACGTACATTATAAACCACTGAAATTGGTTGATAAATGTAAATGTTATTTTTGTTTTTATCCAGAAAAACCGCAGCTCGTCCGCGTTTGTTAACAGCACAGTCTTGCCCCGCACAATATGGTGGACTCGTTGACGTATCGCAGCAACAGTCCAAAGAGGCCAATAGGGCGTCTAGTGTTTATTATAATGTCTATGGTGGGCGGAGCTAAAGAGTCACGAGAGCGTGTAGCTTCTGTGTAGAGATTGCATGCTCCTCTCGCATCCTTTTTTTGAGGTTGTAATATTTGTCTTGCAGTTCCTTGTGCACAGCCACGGGGACATATTCCATGTGGGATTCAAAACTGCTCTGGACAACCTTTTTTTTTGTCTTGTCATTTGTCTTGTCACACTTTAAAAAACAGAAAATAATTCACTCAATGTCCAATTCTCACAAAAAGCCAAATACTCATATTATATACTGATTGTGACATTAAAACAAATTGACACTATCTCTGTCCAATCAATAGGCTTACTGTAATAATACTGCCTTTTCCATTCTATATTTTGTCATTGCGTTTTTGTTTTATATTTTGCCATTGTGTCCCAATAGAGTGCAACAGTTGGGTTTTGAAAATTAAAACTCATTCATTAATTTTTTTCCCATAGGGAAATGTATTTTTAATGATAACTTATAAACCATTAAAGACAGCCCTACTGTGAGTTTTGAGTTTGTTAATTGACAGCATTTGCTTCTGTTGAATTTGTTAGCCTGCATTATTTAACTTACAGATGGATTCATGGAGTTTTTATAGGATGAACAGTCTTCCTCATCACTGTCAAATGGTAACAAAGTAACAACAAACCAACAATAAAATCAAACACAAAATAACTACAGTTCTTTGTCAGTCACCAGTGTAGATGTCAGTGGTTGTTATCAGAATCTTTTGTAGCAGGGACTGTAATACCCACATATATGTTTCTAGCAGTGCAACAGATTTGTACAAGAATATACTTAAAATAAAATGGCTTAGATACATTTAGGAGATACAGTGTAGCTTTAAAAGCCTACCAGCCAATTTTAATATCTGTGCTTTGTAGTATTGTCCCTGGTCCTCTGGTGATTTCTTCCACAAAATATGATATTTTTTCTTTATTTCAAAATCATTGACATCCTGTGGACAGAAGCCTTTTATATAGTCCAAGGCACTTTATATATCTGTCGGATGTTGTCGTCGATATACCGGACGTAGGCAAACATGCTAACATACAACACAAATGACAATTAATAAAAACATATTTAACAGATTAATTTGCATTAGCAACACCAAATGAATGTTTTTGTGAATAATTACCTTGACAGCCAGCTTGCTCTCTGTTTCACTAGAATACAAATAACCAAATTACAAGCAACATGTCAAAAAAGTCAAATAAAAACAGATACAAAATATGGAATAAACAGAACTTTAAGTATGCTTATCTAACAGTACTATTCAAGTATTAAACTGAAACTGATTAATCAAACGCAAATATGCCTAAATCAATTCATGCATATCCAATCAAAAACCGATTGTTTGTCTTTTGTTATTCAGTTAACATTTGATAGAGAGCAGCAGGTTTGTTAGACAAAAAGTCACTTTAAGACCTAATGCACAGATATTGACACACATCGGATTTTTCCAATTGTTTAAGTTTACTTATGAAGAATTCCCAACAAATTGTATTCACGTCAATACTGGCTAAGACACTGACCATTAACTTAATTCGGAACTTGATGTCTTTGTCAGCCTTTATGTGCGCGAGCTTCACGGGGCCTTCCATTGTATGTTACATTTACATTCTGAGACAGAAACGATTTAGCAAAATCTCTATTGACTGACAAGTTAAACAGTCAAATCGTCCACCCTTTCCAGTAGTTTCCATATTTTGGGGATGACTTTTTGAGTCCACTTTGACTAATTTTAGATCGCTATAGATTTTTTTTTACTTCGAGAACAACCTCTGGCACTGAGGTAACACACGACCCGGCAGTCTACCTCAAAGTAGTAGTAAAGACTGAGAAAAGGTATTAAAATATAAACAGAAAATTCAATATTTCATCGAAAATAACAGCAAAGACAATGATTAATGACATTACCTGACTGAAAATTTGGGTGATTACGCTAACGGACGACGGCAAATCAGATTTAAAAAATCTACCGTTATTTTCAGTTGACATTCTAGTCACGCGCAAGCTAAGCTCCGCCCCTTTGTACGTGATAAGCGCTCCATCAACAACTCATCTCAAGCACTTTGCATCTTTATTAAGTTTTTAGACAGAAATATAAGCTTTACCTGGAACCTCACAGTGAAGCAAAGATACCTCGCCAGACTCTGTGTCGACATGACAGCGAAGGTGTTGATGTTAACGAGGAAGACAGCCAATGAGACAGGTAGGCTCCCGAGCTCACATCCAGTAGGATTGTCCCGACTACTTGAATGAATTTAATTATTAAAAAAGAAAGAAAACTTTAGTAAATATGATGGAGGTCATCCAGGAATGTCTGATTTACTTACTAATGATTAACTTTTGATTTTTAATAGGCAAATAAATTAATTGAAACAAAGAGAAAAGGAGAAGAATTCCCCTCGGATATCAAAATAAAAGTCCTCACACGGGCCTACTGTAAAACAAAAGGATTGGGGGGTATAAACTTTAGTTGAGTAGTTTGAATGCAGTGCTACATTTTGTGAACTGTTGTTAAACAGTCGCATAGTGTTCAAAGAAACATTTAGGCTATTGCAACACAGTTTGAGTCCATTGTAATGATGTTTATTCTCGAATAAAGTCCATAAAAAAAAAAGTCAATTAATTCAGTGAAATGTCAAGCTTGCAGTATTTTTATTAATTTAACAATATCAAATAATAATATAGGTCTATTTGTAAATGTATTAATTGTCAAATTTATCTGATTACCAGCATAATCAGTGATATTTTTGCAGCTTAATTTTTTTATGGTGTTTTTAATAGATGTCTCAGAGGCAGAGAGTGAGACAAACAGCACAACAAACAACGAGAGAGACAGCACAGAACATTATTTATGATACTACTGATGTTTGAAATAATACAAATTTATATATAACACTTTGCAATGTATGTTAAAAAAACATGCATTCTTGTTCGCATTAGGCTATCGCAATGCAGTTTAAGTTCATTCTAATGATGCTTATTTTCCAATAAAGTCCATTCATTAATTGAAATGTCAAGCTTGCTGTGTTTTATATATATATTTTAAATAATTTAATAGTATTAAATAATAATATAGGTCTATTTGTAAATATATTATTTGTGAAAAGTATCTGATTGCTTGATTACCAGCATAATCAGTGATATTTTTTCAGCTTAATGTTTTCTTGTTGCTTATGGTGTTTTTAACAGATATGTTCTTAGAGGCAGGGAGTGAGACAAACAGCACAGAAAACAATGAGAGAGACAGCATACAGAACATTATTTGTGATACTACAGATGTGTACACTAGTGATGTAGAATTTGCATCTGTCTCAAGTAGGCCTTCAGAAATACATGTGAGTACTGTTTAGCTTGTTTTGTTTTTATGTACTTAAAGTTTTAAATTATAGATTGACCAAAGTATTTGAGAGTCTCTCAATTTTTGGTGGAGTCATAGTATCCAATTCAAAGTATTTTTAAAAAATAACTAAGAACGTACTTTGTGAATATGTGAATGAGCAGACCTACCCCAAACATACCTTTAACAGAGATGTTGCTTTTTAAAGGCATGTAGTGGAACAGAGTCTGAGTCTGAGGTAGACCGTAGGACAGGCAGCATGAGACAGAACCCTCCTGACCCCCTGTCAATGATCGACCTTCAGCCTGACATGGACGCTGTTTTGACTGCCACAGGAACTACCACAAAAGCTGAGGCAATGCTTATGATTATGAGCCATGCAGCAAAGCATAAAATAACTGGTTGCCAGTTACATGATCTGCTGTAGTTGATAAATAATTTGTTTGGGCAAGAAGTTGTACCTCGATCCAAGTATCTTTTTAACAGAGTGTTTAAAAACAGTTGTGAGGAGGTAGAATTCCAGTTCTACTGTGAAACTTGTAATTCAAACATTGGAACAGCCCAGGAAATCAATGACAGACAAATGAATGAATGCGGATCATGTGGCAACACTTTTGATTTTGGTTCTATGAATGGTGGTAACTTCTTTATCGATGTTCCTCTTGCCCCACAAATTCAGACTCTGCTTGAAAGCACAGAAGTGAGTGCCCATCTGAACTATAGGTCTGACAGGCAGAAGAGCCATAATGAGATGCTGTCAGACATCTATGATGGGGAGAAGTACAGACAGTTGTCTGGCCCAAATCAGGTCCTCTCAGTTTCTCACAACTTCTTGTACATATTCAACTCAGATGGAACCCCTGTCTTCAAATCATCAAAATTCTCTATATGGCCCATTCACATAATGATCAATGAGCTTCCCCCTGAAATTAGGTTTAAGCACGTGTTGCTTGCTGGCCTTTGGTTTGGCCCAAAAGAGCCAGTGATGGAAATCTTCCTCAAGTCATTTGTGGACCAGGCCAAGACCCTAGCCGACACTGGTGTCACGTGGCATAACGAAGGGTCTGTTATTAACAGCAAAATAGTTGGCCTCTGTTGTAGTGTTGATTCCAGAGCAAGACCACTGATGCAAAACACTACCCAGTTTAATGGCTATTATGGCTGTGGATTCTGTCTGCATCCAGGAAAGCTGGTTGATAAGGTGGTGAAGTATCCAGTTTCAGCAGGAGAATACTGTGACAGAACAAATGAGGAAATGGTTAGGGATATGGAGTTGGCTCTAGAAGGTGGGACAAGTGTTAGAGGCGTAAAAGGTCCATCTCCACTAATCAACTTGCCATACTTCGATATTGTCTGGGGTTTTGTCCCCGACTACATGCATGCAGTTTTACTGGGGGTTTCAAGACAGTTGACTAGACTCCTTGTCGAAACTTCTTCATCCACCCAGCCATATTATGTAGGCAGCCCTGCCACTTTGAGAGCGATAGATGCTAGAATTGTGAGTATCCAGCCTCCACACCTGATTACTCGACTGCCTAGAGGGTTGTCAGATAGGGTGCACTGGAAAGCCTCTGAGTGGCGATCCTGGCTCCTGTTCTACAGCCTACCATGTCTTGAAGGAATTCTTCCCAAAAAGTTCTTCCAACATCTTGGCCTTCTTGTATTAGCCATTTGGCTGCTATTGAAGGATGAACTAAAACCATGTGAAATCAACAGAGCTGAGATCTTGTTGCTTGATTTCATATTCAGGTTTCAGCTCTTATATGGCGAGTCACAGATGACATTTAACATTCCCCTTCTCAGTCATCTTGCCAAGTCAGTCAAGTTGTGGGGACCATTGTGGGCACATTCTGCATTTCCTTTCGAGAACGCAAATGGCAAACTCCTGACTTTGGTGAAAGGAACAAAAGGAGTGGCTAATCAGATAGTTACCAAGTTTCTTTTGTTTAGATCAATTCCTTACTTCTCATCCAAGTACACAGTGAAAGAAGAGGTGTTACGGTTCTGTTCTGATTTGAACAAGTACCCAAGGGTACAAAATGCTGTCAAATGTGACGATACCACACTACTTGACAATGGAAGCGTGCACGTTGTTTCACAGGATGAACAGGCTGCCTTCTCACGTGTGCATACCTGATGAAGTTGTAGTGCACAAACGTATGATCAAGGGAGGCCTGGTGTATACTAGCAGAGACTACACCCAATCTCACAGACGAGATGAAAGCTATGTGAAACTAACTGATGGAACATGTGGGGTAATCGATAAAATTATTTCTTTCTCTGGCGAAGATCATCACATAGCATTATTAATAACAACATTTGAGGTAGCTTCAGCCTTTCCACTACCACAACCTTGTGGTTTTGTTCCACACATTTCCATTGTGCAATGCTTGGAGTCACCTAAGACAGAATTAGTTCCTGTTAGTTTCCTTCAGGGCAAATGCATGGGCATCAAAGTGCAAGACAAATTATACATTTGCACTTTTCCAAACGTGCATGAAAGGGATTAGAAAAAATTCTTGAGAGACGTGTGTGTGGGTGTTGACTGATATTAAGATATACAAGTCAATAAGTCACTGATATATAAGTCAAGTTATGTTAACAAAAGATCTTTTGCCAATTTCAGTCTATAATTTTAAGTAAAATGCAGTATGTAAATGGCAGGTTAATGTTTTTTATTATTATTATTTTTCTGTACTGTTTTAGTTTTCATAAATTTCATACATTTGACTTGCTCCTTCTTATCTTTACTTGATCTAAAAGAAACCTGTTGAAAGTGTTCTGAATCATTTTAGTGGTACTATACCACCTGGAGCCAAAACATGAAATTAATAAAGTAATGTCCACAGCAATATCATGCATTATGTGTATTATTCAAATTGACCTGCTTCTGTATGCCTGTCTGATTGTATATACTTTTTCTACAGGCCTAATAAATTGAAGTTTGAATAGAGATCCCAGTGGGTCACTACACCAATCAGAACTGTGCAGCCATGCAGATATAGCTGGGGTTAGTGACACCAATTAGAAAACAATAAATACCTCTGCGTTGTGTAGTTGTGTTGGACAATTAGACACAGTGCAGCAGGCATTCGTTTCCCTGCTGATACAACACAAAAACAAGCAGCATCCCATTCAGTTGCAAAAGTGCAGGAGACTGAAACATAAACTGAGTAAAGAAAAATCATTTTAAGCCAGAAAATAGTATAAAACAGAAAACTTACCTGATACAACAGACAAACAAGCTGCCCCTTTAAGTGAACTGCTGTTGATTTTCTTTATAAAATAAATATGCATACACTGATCACCATGTGCTCTCATTTCCACATTGAGACAAAAAATATAACTCAAAGAAAAGGAAGAAATGACAAAAATAATCACACAGATATGTAAAATAATATTATACACATGAATTTTGGTAAAAATATGTTGAAAAAAATTACAAATTCTGTGATGGTTTCTATTGTTTTTTTCAGCAGGGTTAACAATCATCTTTCCTAAATTTAAGGAAATAAAAAGTCTTTAATACCTTAATAACACGCGTCCTAATTATCATTATAAGGAGTCTTAAATCGCAATACTGCCTGATTGTTAAACTACAAAAGGCTATGATTTGATTAAATAAATGTGAGTGCTGTACATCTCAAAGTAGAAAGATGGCGCTGTTGCGCATTCTACAGGCACGCGCAACGTTTCAGAATGAATAGCGCACAAGCGACTGCTTGAATATATATATTTTACTAGCATAACGGTTAATAGTTAAATAAAACCATATTTTTACTTGAAATTAATGTCAACTGAAATAAAATAAACTACAAAAACTTAAACTTTTCTTATTTTTATTTAGTTTAACCTGATGTAGGCTACTAAATTAAAACTAAAATTAAAAATATAAAAACTATACAGACATTTAGAACTAATACAAATATCAAAAACACAACAAAACTATTAAAAGTTTTAACCTAAGTTAAAATCAAAGCAGAGTATAAAATTCAAAATATAAAAATATTAACAAAAACTATTAAACTATAAAAAATATTATTTCAATAATACTAAAATAGCATAGCAAAAATTGTTTATAGCTAACTGATATATAGGCTACTCCAGCAGAAATAGTAAACAGTGTCTGATAACATATTATAATGAATTAAATGATTTTGCTTGTAAATGTCTCATTGTATCTGTTTATAAAGGGGAAAAATTATAATTATTTGCTTTTTCCCCCCACTCAATAGGTTCGTATCGCTGTTATTTTTAGTGTTTATCAAGCTGCTTTTATGGCAGGAGTACTCAATACCTTCATATTGCGGTGTTATTTTTGTGTGCTGTATACTATGGATACACAAACCTCTAGAGTAAATGTTATATATTTTATGACATGATCCTTGTTATTTTAAACAACACATATCACTTGTAAAAATATTCCATAAACATCTCCCAGGGCATTCTTGACTATAGTAAAACTAAAGCAAGTTATCCCATAATCCCATAATATAGCTACAGTGTACAGTTTTTTTTTTTTTTTTTTCATTTATTTTAAATAGTATAGGAGCTTTGGCATCATTTTCTTATTTTTTTCTAGTTTTATAGTCTAGTAAATGTATATGCATTTTAAGGGTATTTTAATCATTTCTTTCTTAAAAGGAGGAAACAGTTTCTTTATTATTGACTTCTTTAATTCTTCAGTTACCTGGATAGAAACTGGATGACTCAAAGAAGCAAATACTGAAGAGGTCTCTGATGCTGGCCAGTCAATGATTACCAAAGGACTGGATGCAATAATGGAGATGCATGAAAAAAGGAGTGCGTTTGTTACACTTGATAATCTCACAGAGTTGACATTGTGATGCATAAATGCCATTGCAAACTTGGTTTTCTCACTTTGTATTGTAGAGAAAGAAGGATTTGAAATAAAAAAAAAAAATTTTCAGCCAAGTCCAAGTTTGTAAATTTGAGTCTGAAAAAGTATAGAATTTGGAAATGGAAAATGCAAAGGAACCCTGTGTTAACTTGCTGTTATGGTCTTGGTATAAGAAAATTAAAGAACAATTGATTGTAAATAATCAGTTAACTAACTGTATTTTTATTGTACAGTCTTTCTGTCCAATAATACAATAAAATAATCAAATATAATTATTACTTCTTTCCTTTTTGATGCAATTACAAAAATCCAGTGAAAAAATAATATAAAAGCCAACATATGTATCAGCAAAGATGTGTCATTAAACTGCTGTACTTTTAACTTTTTATTTCATATAATCATTATTTTTAGACATGAATCAATGAACTTGAATATGCCCCCCTTTAAACCAGGCCCAAGGCCAAGGGTCACCTGGCCAAAAGTTTCCCAGTGTCTCCAGAAGTGTTTGTAAGGTCTTCATGCAATTGAAATGCATAATTATTTTGGTTTCAATTTACACTGATAGTCATAAACAAACAACATAAAATGGGGATGTCCATGATTTAATATCTAAAAGTGAAGCCTGCAGGTAAAATACATTTTCCCATATTTCCTGGACCACTTTCTTTAGACGTGTAAATTTGGCTGTCAGGAACTTTTCGTTGCTGACCAGCTCACTGCTCTGCATCTGAAATGTAAACAAATTACTCAGAAAATCATAACTTTTAAAAAGACAAATTTACAACTCCCTCAAAATGGACAATTTCCTAGTGACAAATAGTACAACAGAATAGCAGTATTTTGTGAAAGACAAGAAGACAAGAGTGTAGAGGATGTAGAAATATAACTGTGAAATACACAGTTTAGTGCACAGTGAAGTCAGTTTGGTGCACTTGGAAGGCTGCACACCCGTGTCAGCCAGCTTTCCCTGTATTTTTGTTTTCTGAGCCTTTGCTTTTCACAAAAATCCACACTGTTGCTGGAGTAATCTAACATATTATGCTCTGATGTTTCATGGATTGATTGTACAATACCACTAACTGCACGGGCATTCATAATGGTTTGGAGCAAAGTGAGCGTTTTCAATTAATTCCTATGGAAATTGAGCTTCCATAGGAATGAACTGAAAACGCTCGCTCTGCTCGTTCCGAGCCAGTGGAAAAGCACCGTTATGAATGGCCGTACAGCTGTGTGCATTTTACTTACGCTTTCAAATTAGCTTCAATTGTTTGAATGGTAGGTTCATTAGCAGATTATTCTTAGTGATAAACACAACAACAAATCAGTACAATGACAAAGTCACATAAATAGGCGCCTTTGCATTTCACTTTGAAACCAAATCTTCCGCTTTTTATCTTGTTTTATTCTGTGCTGCGACTTTCGTTTGACTCATGCTTTATTAAGCAGATATGTTCAGATTTTAATTGTAGTGTCTGTTCTCTAACTGAACTACATGATTTTATTACTATAGAAAATAGAAATGATGGTAGGGGCGGTGTCGCGGTGGGCAAGTGATGCAGTGTTGAGGCTGAACACCGGTAACACCGCCAACACCGACTATCGCAGCAGGCCTAATTACCACTCATAACCACAACACTTCTTTTTTTAAATATATTCAAATCTATAATACTATTTTAAAGGTTTTGGAGGTTTCCTACAACAGTTAAATATGCATTTAAGGTAAAAAAAAAAAAAAAAAAAAAAAGAAACTTTAAATCTGATTTAATTAAATCCAATTTGAAGCTTGTGAAATAAAGACATTTTAATCCGGTCATCTTATTTAGCGTTCCGCTCAGGTCAATGGTATATTCAGATTCATCAATCTGAATGATTTCATTCTGATTGAAACAAAAAGTGTCCATGTAAACTTGGCCATTATGTAAATTTGTTACAAAAGTACCAGGAAGTGACACTGGTACTCCTGCCCTGAGAGCAGTGCAGTAAACACTAAAAATAACACAGCGATACATACCTATTGAGTACTCCTGCCCTGAGAGCAGCGCGATAAACACTAAAAATAACAGCGATATGAACCTATTGAGTACTCCTGCCCTGAGAGCAGCGCGATAAACACTAAAAATAACAGCGATATGAACCTATTGAGTACTCCTGCCCTGAGAGCAGCGCGATAAACACTAAAAATAACACAGCGATACGTACCTATTGAATATTCCTGCCCTGAGAGCAGCGCGATAAACACTAATGACACAGTGATTCGAACATATTGAGTACTCCTGCCCTGAGAGCAGCGCGATAAACACTAAAAATAACAGCGATACGAACCTATTGAGTACTCCTGCCCTGAGAGCAGCGCAATAAACACTAAAAATAACAGCGATACAAACCTATTGAGTACTCCTGCCCTTAGAGCAGCGTGATAAACACTAAAAATAACACAGCGATACGTACCTATTGAATACTCCTGCCCTGAGAGCAGCGCGATAAACACTAATGACACAGCGATACGAACCTATTGAGTACTCCTGCCCTGAGAGCAGCACGATAAACACTAAAAATAACAGCGATACAAACCTATTGAATACTCCTGCCCTTAGAGCAGTGTAGTAAACACTAAAAATAAGACAGCGATACGTACCTATTGAATACTCCTGCCCTGAGAGCAGCACGATAAACACTAATGACACAGCGATACGAACCTACTGAGTACTCCTGCCCTGAGAGCAGCACAATAAACACTAAAAATAACACCGCGATCCGAACCTATTGAGGCTTGACGCTTACTTTTTTGCCAAAGAGCAGTTGTGCTCTTAAGTTGAAAAATTTAAGAGCGCACTTACAATCTTTAGGGGTGCAATGACAGGGGAAAAAAGCAAATAATATATATTTTTTCCCCCTTTATAAACAGATACAATGAGACATTTACAAGCAAAATCATTTAATTCATTATAATATGTTATCAGACACTGTTTACTATTTCTGCTGGAGTAGCCTATATATATCAGTTAGCTATAAACACGTGCTATTAAGGTATTGAAGTCTTTTTATTTCCTTAAATTTAGGAAAGATGATTCTCGGGCATGTTAATTCGCACACACAAGTGTTCCTAAATACATTTTGCAGGTCACACACATCTATTTTTAGTCACAAATGCACGTGAAATGTTCGCATACTATAAATAACAGCCATATGAACCTCTGAGAGCAGGTGTAACGCTAAATAACACAGCGATTCGAGTACTTCTGCCTTTAGAGCAGCACTGGGCCAGGAGATATATCATTTTGACGGATGAAATGTCGCGGAGATTTGAACAAGTTTTGTTTTTTCGGCAAAAAAGCATTAGAAGCATTGGAATAGCATGTTTTACTCCAGTTAAACCATAAGCAGCTTTGGTGTGGTTGACTGATGAAGCAGTCGAATGAAAATGATATAATAGTGTATTTAGGCGATGATTATTAGTTCTGTGCATTTGTAATGTTCGCTAAATTTCTTATGAAACGTTAGAGGATGTTGAATTTTAACACAATATACAGTAAATTCACTTACCTTGCAATAAATGCATTCTTTCACGGACAGCGATAACGGCTCTGTCTGAAGGATTCCCTCCACACGATCCAAGCTCTTAACCCCGCCTCTGCTTCAATTTCATTGGATGAATCTGTAAACCAATCATTTTCCTTTCTGCCCTCAGAACATGTTTGAGTAAGTAAAACTCCTATCTGCGTTTTTGGTGGGGCTCCCCAGATAAAAGTTGCATTACAGGGGCTAAATATCATGTTATTTGGGGTTGCTTCTACCCACGGATATGCAAAACCACCTGCAGCAACGGTGTAAAAGTACCCCAATTCCGCTGGAAAACCACAGACTTGGCTACACTGGTGATGAGGCTGAAACCAACACATCCAGTTCAAGCTGAATTTAAATACTTAACATTATTTTATTTATCCGCTGTATTGACAAAACCTTTATGAAGGTTTACTTGTGGCCTTTTTGTGCACTTGAGCTTAACTGAGACTTGATAGTTTGTAGACGTTTGAGAGGCAGTTGTGTCAACCTTGATTTATTGCAATGTTGAGGTCTTCAGTTTTTATTTTGATTTTAGAAAATAAACATTATTTCTCATCAATCAAATCAATTGTTTATTTTCACTGGCATGTCTCTCAGGTGTCGAGGACTAGTGCATCTTTGAGCCTAAATTCAGCATGAGTAAAATACTTAAGTACAGTTAAAATCAGATACTTTAAGACTTTTACACAAGTTGTATTAGAATTGATCACTTTTAACTTGTAATGAAGACATTTTCGCCGTAAGGTATCTGTACTTTTATTCAAGTATGGTTTTCAGGTACTCTTTACACCTCTGCTCTTTCCACAGTGACGACTTCTAAAACAGCTCTCTTTCGAGTGAATCCTCATGTGGCCCTTAAGGTCACATTTAAATCTGAAACTCTTTCCACACTGACCACATATGAATGGCTTCTCTCCAGTATGAATTTTCATGTGGTAATAAAGGGTCAATTTATGTGTGAAACTCTTTCCACACTGATCACATGTAAATGGCTTCTCTCCAGTGTGAATATTCATGTGTTCCCTAAGGCTTGGTTCCCGTGTGAAGCCATTCCCGCACAGAGTGCAGGTGTAAGGCTTTTCTCCAGTGTGAGTTCTCATGTGGGTTATAAGGTTTCCTTTCTCACTGAAACTCTGTCCACACTGTTGGCAGGTGTAAGGCTTTTCTCCAGTGTGAGTTCTCGTGTGGACTTTAAGGCTTCCTTTATATGTGAAACTCTTTCCACATTGCTGGCAGGTGAAAGGCTTCTCACCAGTGTGAATTCTCATGTGGTCTTTAAGGTTTCCTTTTACAGTGAAACTCTGTCCACATTGTTGGCAGGCAAATGGGCTCTCTCCAGTGTGAATTCTCATGTGGACAACAAGGTTTCCTTTTTGACTGAAACTCTGTCCACATTGCTGGCAGGTGAAAGGTTTCTCTCGAGTGTGAATTCTCATGTGGTCTTTAAGGTTTCCTTTTACAGTGAAACTCTGTCCACACTGTTGGCAGGTGAAAGGCTTTTCTCCAGAGTGAATTCTCATGTGGACTGTAAGGCTTCCTTTTTGACTGAAACTCTTTCCACATTGTTTGCAGGTGTGAGGCTTTTCTCCAGTATGAATTCTCATGTGGTCTTTAAGGTTTCCTTTATGTGTGAAACACTTTCCACACTGTTGGCAAGTGAAGGGGCTCTCTCTAGTGTGAACTTTCAAATGGACTTGAAGGTTTCTATGTTGATCAAAACTCTTTCCACACTGTTGGCAGGTGAAATAACTTTTAGTTCCGGTCTTTTGAGCTCTTTTTCGTGAGGAAGTCCTTTTAGCCTGTGTCGATCTTTCCCCAGTCATGAAATCGTGATGTTCATCATAATGTTCTTCTTCCCTTTCATAAAGTTCATGACTCGCCTCTTTCAGTGCCATTTGGTCTAGGGCAAAAATAGACATAAAACAATTTAGACATTTAATGCATCAAAACCAACAACATGTATGCTCTATACCCTATCCAATCCTATGGATCAAGAATGGGCAGCTTTGGTCCTGGAGGGCCACTGTCTTGCAGAGTAAAGTTTAATCCTTAATCAAATACACCTACCTGTAATTTTCAAGCAGAATTAGGGTTAAATTTTGGGGTTGGGATAAATTTTGCAGGTGTGTTTGAACAAGGATGGAGCTAAACTCTGCCGATACTCAATACACCAGTGGTTTTCAAACCTGGTCCAAAGGGACCCACCGCTGCACATTTTGTATGTCCCCTTTACTTATCACATCTGCTGAAGATCATCAGCTTGTTAGAAGAGAGCTGACATTGATGGAGGATTTTGCAGCTTTAATCGCAAACTACTATTCCTGGGCCTGGTTGCATGAAAGCCCTTAAGTTAAGAAAACCCTTAGTTATAAGGTTAAGGGTACCCTTAGTGAAACATGGGTTGCAAGAGAAAGGTGCAAGAAAAAAAAACCTTAAGGCTAACTAGTATTTCCCTTAAGTGTTCCTTTAAGTTCTGTTATGCATTGCAACAAAGTCCTTAGTAATCATTTAGTCCTTAGTCCCTTAAGTCATCTGCTGAACTTAAACACAATGGATGATTTCATGTCAACTCGGGATGAGGAAGTACCGATGTGTATTTTTAGCAATCGAAATAAGCCTGTTGAAAGTATGATGTGAAACAGTGTGTATTGTAAAAAATAAAACTGAATAAACACAGTGTTTTCATATTTTTATCACTTCCACTATGCACTTGAATTGACCCTTTCATGTTACGCTTTTGTATTGTGTGCAAGAGTGACTGATTATAGCGGCAGGCTTGGGTGTTTCCCCCCCTTTATAAAAAAAAAAAAAAAAGTAGCTTTTTTTGTCCTTGGTTCAGTTTGGTTTAGATTTCTTTTTAAGAAACTTTTTCAGAAACTATTGCGAAATGTTTAGTATAAACACTTAGGTAAAGGTACAGTTAAGACGTTTGTTGCAACACTCTTAAAGAAATCCCTTGCCTCAGGGACTTTTTTCCCCTTAAGGGATACCCTTACTTAAGAGGTTTCATGCAACCGGGCCCTGTTCATCAACAGGGTGAGAACTGGATCCATTCTAAACCTAAATGTACTCGAATGAATTAAATGAAATGAAAAGCTGTTCCGTACTCCGGTGTGGTTACTGATCTCACTACATCCGTACTGCACCCAAGCATAATCCAACTGCGCCTATTCACGCAGGCCAGGGCACGGTACGGAGTGATCACACTAGTTAAACAAGACAGACTTAAGGGGTTAAAAGTGCTCTGCTCGGTTCAGATCACCTAGTGCGAGTACACCCTTAATTTCTGTTTCAAGACACATTTTAATTCATTATCAAAAGTCATCTATCAAAAATCTGTATCATCCAGGAAAAGTGGTTAACTCTTTCCCTGCCATTGATGAGATTTTCTATAATTTATGACGCCACCCTTTCCCGCCATTGACAGAATTTTCTGGCAGTCCATGCTTTCAATTATTTCACAAGTTCACATTTACATTTAAGTATATGTAACATAGTTATGCGTATTTGGCATGCTGTCCGGGGAGAGGGCTCCAAGTTCGGATATTTTGGCCCGAACCCAGAGTACTCCCCCCAGTTGTGGTAAAAGTAGATAGAACTGAAGTGAGGAGATGAGGTGGAGGAGGGATGTTGATGAACTGTCAGATAAACAGAGATTAGTCTGCTGTATTTATACCTCTTGTCATTGGTTTGTGTTGATTAACTGAATGCTCTCCACCTGAGGTAATTAGTTTAATTATAAACTAAACCTGTTCCTCCAGAACTTTGTTATAAAACATCATATACGGTAGGAGTGCTATTACTCATCTGAATCAGTACAAAACCTCCGAGTCAAGATCAGATGAAGAAGCAGAAACAAACGATAAAAGCTTTGATAAAGTACATGCAAACTAACGCAATCATTAGCAACATTAACAACATTACAACATTCAGAGTGTGAAAAGGAAACACAATCAGTGTTGAAGTTAAGTAGATAATTAAGTGATGATTGAGCATTAGTGATGAACACCTGCTGTTAACAAGCAGAATCACTGAAGGACAGATAAACACAAGAACTACAACTGACTTCAGCCACAGCCGTATATGAAATCAACTTATTATAAAAGACATTCAATCTTTTAAGATCTGATTAAACAACTCCACAAACAGTATTACCAGCTTCACTTATTATTAACCAGATTTACTATATTTCTGACATACGTCTACAGCAGTTCTTATTGAGAATTAACAGAGGTTTAGATGTTGATGTCTTATGAAAATAAGTTCTGATTGAAGTCACCATTATGGTGGTTAGTGCTTGCCTTATTTAGGCAGTCAGACTCTTGACTTTTTAACATTACTTTTTCTCTGGCTGTTTTAACTGTTTGTTATGGCAAGAACAGTAAGAGAAAATGTGATCAGATGATGTTGGCTTGATGATAAGGATGTAATCATCATGTGACTGATCTCATTCAGAGTCTAGTTTTTGATTATATAGGTTATGTTTTAAGAACTGCTCATCATAGATCACACTAGCCCTGTGACTGCACATCTTGATATTCATCACTGGTATTCATAACTTGAAAAATTATACTGTACTGTAAACACAATTGTTTTTTTGTTGTTTTTTAAATGGACGCCATCTGAATACACACAGATATCAAGGATCAGCATATGAATCTCAACAATGGTGACATACTTCGTGCCACAACGCATACTTCAACCACATACGTCACCACTGTTGAGATTATGCTGATTCTTGATGTCTGTGTGTGTCTGAGCATTTTTATCCTAAATGTTTAAAAATCAATATTCAAAATGATCTCAAGCAAACCAGTATTGACAATGAAAAATAAAAGAATATTTAGTAACCACTTATGATCAATAATATATTTTTTTAAACTATCCTATGATAATAAAAACTATATCACCTGATCAACTTTGTTTATGACTTTTTCTCCAATAAATTATGTTTTGGTAAAATGACCGCAAACATAAATCCCCAGTGTCAAGAGCCCAACTAAAGCAAACACTCGTCACTACAACTACAAACCAAACTATTTTTAATAAGACCTTCTGTAGATGTCTGACAGAAAGTCAGTCTGGTTAGTAATAAGTGAAGCTGGTAATGCTGTTTGTGGAGATGTTTAATCAGATCTTGAGAGACTTAATGTCTTGTTTTATCTTCAGTTGATTTCATCTAATGCTGTGGCTGAAGTCAGCTATAGTTTGTGTTTTTCTTTTCTTCAGTGATTCTGCTTGATATCATAAGGTGTCTTCAATAATGCTCAATCATCACTTAATTACCTAATAAACTTCAACACTGCTCCAGTGTTACTTATAACACTTATAACAGTGTGGACTAATATAAACCCTGAGCAGTGTTAATTTAACACTGGGAAATTTGCTGTGTGGATGTCCTGGGGCCCGTTTCAGAAAGGAGGTTAAGTGAAAAGTCTGAGTATGTTAACCCTGAAATGAGGGAAACTCTGGGTTTTCCGTTTCAGAATGGGAGGTACGTCAAACCTGAGAAAGCAGGGTAAGTCAAGCCCGTTTCTGAAAGAGAGGTAACTTATACTCAGAGTCAGTTACCATGGTAACTTACTCTGTGAACCTAACCTGATCGGGAGCAGTTTTTCTTTGGTAAACCCAGAGTTTCTTTCGGTCTCCTCCCCCTTTTTAAAGTGCAAGTGATGTTTAAATAGTTCATTCATTCATTCACGCTGCAAAAATGCTTTTCTTACCGAGTATTTTTTGTCCCATTTCAAGTACAAATATCTAAAAAGTCTTGTTTCCTGGGGGGATCTAAATTAAGTGCATTTTACTTAAGTAAAATTATCAATATCTGCCAGTGTGGTAATAAAAATAATCTTAATGCAAACGGAAAACAGGATTATTCGGAGTGTCTAAGTGCAAGTTTACAGTAGCCCCGCCCACCAATATCACACAAGTTTAAAAAGAAACGCATGTGATTAATGGCTTCAGTGGTGTAGGCAGTAGCGCGTTGGGTGCGCAGAACTAACCTGTGACGCGACTGACTGGGTTCGAATCTGCCTTTTGCTGAGCTCGCTCTTCTCTCTTTTCCTGTCACATATCACATCAGAAAGGCATTTATTATCAATAAAAATGAAGAAAATGTTCTAAAAGTGGAAGTAAATGGCCTAAAGAGTGTTTAATAATGATAAAATAATTTACACTCTGTTATTATTGCATTCTGTTAATGTACAATAATACTGAGGTGCAAATAGTATGTATCTGCCAGTATAAAATATAAATAGCATCTAATTACCATTTACACTTATTGCAAAGAACTGCTACTTTTAGCCTATTTGATAAATAGAACATAATTTGCAAAAAAAAAAAAAAAATGGACTTCAATTTTTCTTTTCTTTTTTTTGTATGTGGGATACCATGAAAATGAATATTAGTTCAATAACTTACCGTTCTGTCAGTTTTCACCTTTGATATTATAACAGTGATAAGTATTAAACCTGCATTGACTCAGAAGTATGCGGACGTCATTTTGTCACGTGCTGTTGCCATGGTGAATCGTAATATCGGAGCTCCATTGATAATGGCTTTTCATAGTCGTGGCGCACGCGCTTAACTTGAACTAACTCAATTCAGCTGTTCTGAAACAGAAAACTCAGAGTTTCCCATTTCAGGGTAAGTCAACTCAGAGTTCAAGTTTCAACTCAGATTTGGTTGAACCTCCTTATTGAAACGGGCCCCTGGAGATCTACCTTTCCTGCAGAGTTCAGCTCCAACCCTGATCAAACACACCTGAAGCAGTGAATTACTGCGCACATCTCCCCCACCGGACGAGAAGTTTATACTGGACCTATATTTTCATTAAAAGGGATTATTTCTGGTATTGTTGCACATTTTGTAAATGTAAGCAACTAATTTAGACTCAAAAACTGGGTGCCGGTGTGGTGAAATGTACATGCTCAGCCAGATTCACCTCCCATTCGTGAATCTTCGGATGCAGAGCCGCGCGGAGAGTTACAAAATTTCCTGTGCTCACTCCCAGGCGAAATGGGTTCAGGCGCACTCAATACACACTTCCGCCAACTCCGCGATCACACAAATTTGTCATGCGCACCCAAGCGAACGTGTCTAGAATAAATCAGGCTTTAAAGGCCCACTGAAGTGTTTTGGAACGCGCAGCATTATTCAATGTGTTGATGTAATTTCAACTGAAACAGGAAGACAGGGCGGGACATATCGAACAGCTCCACCCCTTTTTTAAAATAGCAAATAGCGTTTCGTTTATACCACAGCTCGGCCAGAGACGCTACACTCGGTAAAACCTCCATTTCCTTCTAACCTCTAACCGGTTTTCCTCCTAATCTCCTCAATATCACTTTAAAATACAGCATTCTGTGCAGAATTCAAATGGATCCGATACCTTTTGTGGTATGGCCCACAGATATTATCCACTCTGTGCTCTCGTGTAGTAAACTAGTAAATGTGTGAACAAATGGCCGATTTCAGCCGCAGCTTCAGTGCCTGTTTATAGTGTGGGAGGGGCAGGACTTCAGATTCTAGAGAGCATTTGATTGGGCAGAAGATCTGACGAGAAGCTGAAGTGTGATGTCATGAAAATCTGTGATCCATTTTAACGAAAGTGAGAGACTAAGTTTTGAATGCTTATATCACCTAAATGCGAATTTTGTCATTGTTTTGGAACACACCAGCTTATTCATAACCTTAAGGCTAACATATTCATACTAAAAGCTAAACAACTTAATTTTTGAATTCAGGGGCACTTGATAATTACAGGCAGGTGTGTTCGATCAGGGTTGGATCTGAACTCTGCATGCATGTAGATCTCCAGAAACAGGATTGTGCATTCCTGCTCAAGATTCAACTCATCAGCTCATTATTAGAGACTCATGATTAGGGTTGCAAAGGGGCGGAAAATTCCGGTAAATTTCCGGAAACTTTCCACAGGAACTTAACCTGGGGAATTTTGGAAATATTCCAATTTGGAAACTTAACAGGAATTTATGGGAATTTACAGAAATGTATGGGAATTTATGAGATTTTATGGGAATTAATTGGAAATTTTGGGAATGTATAATATTTATTTAAAATGTATCATATACAAACAAATATAAACATTTTGTTTGGTCATAATAGTTATTTCTTTTTCGCATTCAATTAATTTTAATTTAGTACATATGTAAAATAAATATATTTTTATTGCAGCAATTGTTATGTGTTATTTATTTCAGTGTCACATGATCCTTTAGAAATCATTCTAATATGCTGATTTGATACTCAGTTATTATCAGTGTTGGAAACAGTTTTGCTGCTTAATATTTTTTTGGAACCTGTAATACTTTTTTTCAGGATTCATTGATGAATAACAAGTTAAAAAGAACAGCATTTATTCAAAATGGAAATCTTTTCTAACAATATCACTTTTTATCAATTTCCCACATAGTTGCTGAATAAAAGTATTAATTTCTTTCAAAAAAAGAAAAAAAAATTACTGACCCCACAATTTTGAACGGTAGTGTATATGATAATGACTGACACTGAAGACTGGAGAAATGATGCTGAAAATCCAGCTTTGCATCACAGAAATAAATTATATTTTAATGTATATTAAAATAGAAAACCATTATTTTAAATTTTAGTCAAATTTCACAATATAACTGTTTTTTCTGTATTTTTGATCAAATGTGCATGTTATGGACTGGGGGAATGCACAGTGCATGCAGGGGGTGTGGCCTCAATAGCCCTGCAGTAAGTAGTGTGCTGTGTGAATGTGACTGAGGAATGTGCAGGGTAAAAATTCAACTGAAATTGCATTATATCTGGTTGTTTTAACCAAAATTATGCTGTAAGATGTTTTTTTTTTTCAACTACATTTAAGTGCCCTGTTATAGGCTAACCTATAACATTAATTCCCATATATTCCCGTTAATTCCCATGGAAAGTTTCCAGCTTTGAAAATTCCCGGAATTTTGCAACCCTACTCATGATTGGAAAAGGCTGTGCTAAAGTTCAGATTTGTATGCCCTTCCCTTGCTAGCTTCCCTCCATCCTGTGGACTCAATGTCTATCACTGTTTACATTGAACAAGTGCAATTGATTGAAATCCAATCAGATTTAGCAAGTGTGAACTGAAAAAAAAAAAAAAAAAAAAAAAAAAATCACATGAAATGCAATTTATACAAATCCGTTTTGAACTACATTCATATGTGGTTTGAAATCCTATTCAGAAATCTCATTTTTCTAAATCCGTTTCAGTCTGACCACTCTGATTGGATTTTCTCATGCCACGTAAAATGTACACGTCAGACGTTGTTATAGGAAACATGCTTAAAGTCACTGCAGAAACAAGGATGTGTTGTTGCAAAGTGCCGGATTAGCAAAAAATGACAATATAACAGAGACATGTTTTGAGATTGGCGGAGACGACAGCGCAGAATAAAGCCGCTCATCCCAACCTCCTAAAGTTCTGCCACTGCCTCAGAAGATGCAGGAGTCCAATGTGGCTGCTAGTGGTGGAAATTGATTCTTTCAAGAGATTAGTTCATTTTCAGTTCATTCACCAAAAAAGATTTGTTCAGATTCATTCACTGATTCGTTCAGTGACCATTTCTTCATATTACATAAATACGCCAGCAGGTGGCGAAAAAGAGTGTCTTATGTGTTATGTCTTAATTTAACGAACGTATTTACTTGTTACAAAAAACTGTGCCTAATCTAGACCCAACTCATTAAAAAAATAAAACAAGTGGTTTAGATCACCAATGCACAAGGTTCTTGCATAATTAACATTTCAATTGTTTGGTCAGACATTTACACATTCATAAATCTGGGATTATGTTAAATGTAAAATTCTGTAAGTTAAATATAAATATATTAACAAGCAAATGTGCACAGTACTATAACTGCGCTTTGCATCCATTTTCTGCTGATTGTTGAACGATATTGACTCATATGCTAAATGACTGATCTACCGGGAACACTCATTTATTTCGTTCACGAACGAGATGTACCAGTTCAGATTCAAAAGCATCTCGGTCAGTAAAGGGCATATTCGTTCACTGAATTCAACAAATCACATGCTCCGTCACATCTCATACTCGAAGGCTATTGGCTCTGGGTTTAGTCATTCTTTGACAGGATGAAACAGTCTACAGAACTGCGCATGCGCTCGCTGCTAATAGCGCCGCACTGCTGTGGAGGGAGGAATTTCAGTGAACGAGAAATATGAGTCAATGGACTACGTGAACGATTCGTTCAAAAAGAACAATTCGATCACGAACGTAACATCACTAATGGCTGCACAATGTCATGTTGTAAATATAACAACATCTGTATTGCAAATCCCTCTTGTTGGTGTTTTTGGCTTATGCCTACCAATGCAGCGTCATTGCCATAGAAACCAATGCAGATAATCCAGAAAATGAAAGAGTGGCATGAACAAACAAATCAATCTGAACAGCTGCGATACACAGTGTGGACGTCAAAAATTTTAGATCAGATTCCAATAGGATATGCAAATAATCGGATTTAAAAATATTCGGATCAGGTTAAATTTTCTGCGTTTTTCGCATCCGTGGCACGCATTTTGAGAGACGTTTGGACAATTCAGAGCCACCGTATGCGAACGCCAAAATCCCCAATGCCATCTGACAAGTTGATCCACGTCAGCACAAAGCAGTAGCACTGTATGACAAATATTGTGCGGAATACAAAGAGACAGAATATAAAGTCAGATTGTGCCAGTAGCAAAGCATCAAACTGAGCCACTGACATCCTGAAGTAAACTTTGAAACACTCGGGATAATCACGCAGCTCCTTGATGAGGTGGAACTCTCCTTTCTTGAATGGACCCAATATTTCCTCTTTCTTTTTCTCTTTTTAAGAAGAGAGAGGACAACTAAATCATGCTCACTGCTTGAAGACTCCATTTTGTATTGTTTTGCGATTTTTTTTCGCAACGGATTCATTAATACGCGTCGGACTCGTGCAAGGTCTCTGTGCGTGACGAATTTTTAGGATCACGAATATGAAAATTTCGGACTCAGTGTGCAAAGGCCTTAGTCTTAGTCTTGTAGGAGCGGGAGCTGCCTAAATTAGAGGGGGGAGAGTTTGCAAGTATGTATCTGAAGTGAAGCAGAAGAAAATTTAGCCAGTGGTGGAGAGTAGACATGATCTGGAGGATCATATATGAGCTAATCTCAGTATAAAAATCCACCTGTTACTAAAGATCCTCTTGTACGAGACAAGTGAATTTTGGGGCAGGTAAAAGAGAATTGTACTTGCCTGACCGGGTCACTGAACAAGTAGCTTGATTAAATGAAAATGTTAAAAAAATAAATATATTTGCAAGCAGCAGTTAACAGAACCAAGCACAACAGGGGCAAAATGAGGAGCAAAACACACATGGCATGGAGCATCAACAACAAAAACAGCAATTTTAAAGATTTAATTTTTGGTGCCTTTATTGTGACTGAACCGTAGAGAGTGGACAGGAAGTAAGGTGGGACTGCCCACAAGGATATCGGCACCAACAACAACAAAAATAGCCATTTTAGGCATTTGTACATGTAAATGATAACCATGATAATTCTGTCACAATAATCACGATAAGTAATTTTCATACCATTTCACCTCTAGCCTCAATCTGCTTATTGATTTCCAACCTACACCTGTACCACAAATGACAAGGTAAATATTGTTCACTAGTTTCATCAAATATTAGCAGTTCACTCTGTTCTACTTCAAAATGTTTTACACACTTCCCCTGCTGACTTTCCTCCATATGACACACACACACGTGAAATGGTTATTGATGTAAAATATTTAAATTAGGACTTATTTATTGCTTGATTTAATGTTCAATTTCTGCTATTTATGTTCAGGTATGTTAAAATGTTAGTACAGCCCTTTTGAGCATGAATAGAAAAAAATCTTACTTTTCCATTGTTCTCTATTCATAAGAAGATATTGGGTTTAATGTTGCAGAAAATAATTGTTTCGTTTTGGCTACTTCTGTAATATTCTCTAAGATTATACTTCTGTATATTCTCTATTTCTGTAGAGCTGGACATATAATGACTGAGTTCAGCTGTGTGAATAAAACCAACCTGTTTGTTCCTCAGTATCTTCATGTTTCACATTGAATGTTTCTTCAATCTTCAGGTCTTCAGTCTCCTCTTTAATAAACGCCATCTTTAAGAAGAGAATATTTAACAGATTAATGGTCTTCTGACCTGGTTAGACAAAAAAAAAAAAAAAAAAGCACTCAAAAGTGACGCTCCAAATTAATAAACACTTCTTATTTAGACATTTATGTATTTACATTTACATTACCTATTTACATTTTAGTATTTAATGAATTATAAATTATATTTAAATGATTACACTTTGATGAAAAACATGATTAGTTTGTTAGTGTTTGTCTCGTTCATGTTCACTGTTTGAGCAGCACGTGTCGTGATTCACTGAATCATTTCTCAAATTATTTGATTCAATTGACTCGGAGTTGAAAAGTTCAGTTTCTCCATCATTACTCGCCAGAGACTGAACTCGTGTTCATGATAAACTGATTTATGAGATAGATAGATATATATATATATATATATATATATATATATATATATGAGAGAGAGAGAGAGAGAGGAGACGCAGGTTTACAGTTTCTCATCAGTGGATGAGCTTTACTCACACAAATATCATTCATTACAGTTAAACACAATGTGCACAAAGAATCAAAATGTTACATTAAATAGTAAATAAACTCTTTTCACATCGCTTGTAAAAAAAACAAAACAAAACACAACTATAACTCTGTTTCTGTCAATTAAAACAGCTTAAATTCTTGAAACAAACCTTTCTTCAGCAGAATCACAACAGATGCAGAAGCGCGGCGCAGTCTTGTGACGTCATGTCGCCACTCCAAAATAAAAGTCCTGGTCAGACACAGCATTGTCTACAATCACAGAATGCATAGAAACCTAACTATTTTTATCAGATAATTTTTATAATAGTTTTTTATTAAAACAGTGACAAATATGATACAAACAAACATGTTAAAAAAGTTGTATGAGTTCATGTGTCCGAATTGAAACACATTTAAAGTCAGTGTGTTTTACCAATTATATAAAATGTGGATAAGTTCATTTTAGTTTAAACATATAAAATGTGTAAAAAGTTCTTTCAAGAATCAGTTTAAGTAAAAGAAGCAATCAAAATTAAATGTAATTCATTCAATACCAAAATGTATTGCTAAAAGTTGGAGTCAAATTAAAAATGTAATCTTTCACATATTTGTAATTAAATCAATAGCAAGTAAAGTCTTCAATGTTAGGGTCATTTGTGTGAGTTGCTGCCTATGTAGTGATTCAAATTCTGCGATGTAGATGCTCTTAAAAGAGACTTTCGGTTCTCTTATATGCTTTTATGTGGTTGTCAGGCTTGTTGTTTAGAGAAAATCAAAAAGGAAGAAAAAGAAATAATCACCAAATATCTATATTTCATAGGTGTGTACTAGAGATGCGCGGTTCCCTTTTGAAAGGGTGTCTGAAATGCTGTCAAATCACAACAATCGTATTGGCAGGTGACAGCCTATGACGTCACTACTAGTACTAGACGCCTAGAGAACTTTTTAACTTTCTATTCATCAAGGAATCCTGAAAAAAAAACTATTTTCAACATTGACAATAATCATAAATGTTTCTTGAGCAGCAAATCATATTAAAATGATTTCTGAAGGATCATGTGACACTGCATTCTTCCATCTTAAAAATATATCTAAACTACGACATATGCTCTCAATGAAAAATGCAGAACAGTTAGTTCATGCGTTCATGACCTCAAGGCTAGATTACTGTAATGCTCTACTGGGTGGTTGTTCCGCTCGCCTGATAAATAAACTACAGCTCGTACAAAATGCAGCAGCTAGAGTTCTTACTAGAACTAGGAAGTATGACCATATTAGCCCAGTTCTGTCAACACTGCATTGGCTTCCTGTTAAACATCGTATAGATTTTAAAATCTTGCTAATTACTTACAAAGCACTAAATGGTTTAGCTCCCCAGTACCTGAGCGAGCTCTTAAAGCATTATAGTCCTTCACGTCTATTGCGATCTCAGGATTCAGGCCAGCTGATAATACCTAGAATATCAAAATCAACCGCAGGTGGTAGATCCTTCTCCTATCTGGCACCTAAACTCTGGAACAATCTTCCAAGCATTGTTCGGGAGGCAGACACACTCTGTCAGTTTAAATCTAGACTAAAAACGCATCTCTTTAACCTGGCATACACATAACACATTATCAATTTATATTTTCAAATCCGTTAAAGGATTATTAGGCTGCATAAATTAGGTCAGCCGGAACCGGGAACACTTCCTATAACACCAGATGTACTCGTTACATCAGAAGAAGAATGGCATCTACGCTAATATTAGTCTTTCTGTTTATCCCGAGGTCTACCGTAGTCAACCAGATCCGGGCCGTATCCAGGTGAGACCGAGGACTGGCGCCTTGACACGACCACAACGCAGCCCTGAAGTATCAGCAGAGATTGAGTCAACTAGATCATCCATTGTGAAGGCCTCATCGACACGACAGCCAGTGCCACAGCTCCTCAACAAACCGTCCATACCGGTGTGATGAATACGATCCTCAACTGGACTGAACTGGAATAAATACTTTGAATGTTGCGATCCTATCAGACATAAGATAGCAACCTGAATCGTAACAAAGCACTGTTCGCCAGAGGAGAACTGGCCCCCCGACTAAGCCTGGTTTCTCCCAAGGTTTTTTTCTCCATTTTAACACAGAAGTCTATTTGCCACCTGTTTGCCATCTGATGTCACCTGTTGGAGTTTGGGTTCCTTGCCGCTGTCGCCTTTGGCTTGCTTAGTTGGGGACACTTGACATTTGATATTCAACAGTGCTTTGATCTGCCGACATTGACACTATTCTTTAAGAGCTGCTGTGCAGCCAAAATTATATACCAGTTATCAATGTTAAGCTGCTTTGACACAATCTGCATTGTAAAAAGCGCTATATAAATAAAGGTGACTTGACTTGACTGAAGACTGGCCCTGATGCTGAAAATTCAGCTTTGCTATCACAGGAATAAATTACTTTATAAAATATATTCAAACAGAAAACAGTTATTTTAAATTGTAATAATATTTCACAACATTACTGTTTTTACTGTATTTTTAATTAAATAAATGCAGCCTTGGTGAGCAGATTAAACTTCTTTTAAAAACATAAAAAATCTTACTGTGTCCAAACTTTTGACTGGTAGTGTATATACTTTATGTTTTGGGGCATTTAACTGGGGCCCTGGAGCTCCCATTATTAGGGAAGGTTATTGTGACACCCTTACTATGTGCCTCCTCTCTTTGTGAGCTCCAGGTAATATTACGATTTGAGGTGTATGGCTGTTGTTAGGCCCCCCTGATGCCTTCCCTAGGTTGAGTGAAGTGGTTTCCTCTCCCTAAGAGAGTAAAAGGCGATATGCTGAAGCCTCCACTCCCCCAAGCTGTAGATGTCGGCCCTCTCTGGGCCGCTTTGGCATTACCCTGTGGTGAGTGAGCTGGCTTCCTCTCGTTGAGCCAGCACTTCATTGAGCTCCAGGTGGTTAGTTCACCTGTATGTTGTGATCCAGCCTCCTTTCTTTAGAGTTGTTAGGCTGAAGTTTCCGCTCCTTTGAGCTCCAGGATGGTCATGAATGCGTGTGTGTCGGCCCTTCTTTTCGGGCGGCCCCGATATCCGGTCTAGGCTAGTACTTTAGGAGTATGTCTTCAGACAGGGTGGTTCCGCTGTAATTTTCCGCCTCCTAGCATGCCGTAGGACTAGCAGTCAGTGATCCTGGCATGCCTCCTCTCATTGTGAGAGTCGTCCCCGGCCGGGGCCCCTTCTGCATTAGGCTATTAATGCAAGTAGCAGGCTTTAGGGCCTCCTCAATTTGCTTAGGTTAAGCTGAGACTCCTCTTGGCATTACAGTAGTAGCGATATGCTGAGCTTCAGTTCCCTAGTGGTGTTAGGCACTGACAGATAGCCAGGTGTTGTAGGCTTTCGTAAGAAAGCTTCCCTGTGGTTATCCTTGAACGTTGTTAGACTTCCTCTCGTTTAGAGAGTGGAAAGCACTATGCTGAAGTCTCTGGTCTCTAGAGCTTTGGTAGTAGCTTTATCTATTTCAAGCTTAGAGCAGTCACTCTGCCAAAAGCTCCTTGATTATCATCAAGTTGCGAGTCAAGTGTTGCACGCCCCTCCCGTGGAATTTCTTCCTGTTGAGGCCTCCATTGGAGGTCTTGGAGCAAGAGTTTTTGCTCAGGCTTTCACCCTTGAGCCCTTTCTCGGGTTTAGCTCACTTCGCTTCCAGAGCTCTGTGCCCCATATGTGCCTGTCACCAGTGATGCTCAGGTCGAGCGTACCGAGTACTCTCTCCTTTCCTCTCCCTTAGAGCTCGAGCATTAGCCCCAGGCCTGTGGCCGTGTTGTGCTAGAGTAGTTGGCCCTATCTGGGGCCTCCTCCTAAGCCTGGTCCCTTAGATTTGTACTCCCCTTGTTTTAAGGATAGAAAGCGATATGCTGAGTACACGGCTTGTGATGGCAATGCGAACAAGTGTTCCAAGCCTGCAAACCTCTAGTGGCTGCTTTCTGCTGGAGTTAGATTTGCTTCTAAGTAGTTGCCCTCCTTGGGCCTCCTTGACAGCGATCTTCTGGATTGAGCTAGGTTCCTAGTTCCCTAGAGTTGAGCAGATGGTAATCAGGTAGCTCAGGCTCCAGTGGAGCCTCCCTGATACTAGCCCTAGAATTTTAGATCTGCTACCAAGTAGTTGGCCCTCGAGCGGGCTACCTTGAAGGCGATCCTTTGGGTTGAGTTAGCCCAAGAATTTTAGATCTGCTACCAAGTAGTTGGCCCTCGAGCAGGCTACCTTGAAGGCAATCCTTTGGGTCGAGTAGGTCCTTAGCACTTTCAGCTAAGTTAGTATCCTGACTCATTAGTTATATCAGAGTGTAGGCTCGTCAGGAGCCTCCCTGGTACTTGCGTTGAGCTTGGTTAATACTCGTCTCGGTTGAGTCCAGTTAGTACTCCCCTCGAATTGAGGGTCGTTCTTAAAGTACAGTGCTCCCGAGGTCTGGTCGTAAGGTCGAAGGTCTCTCGTGAGACCTCCCTGGTAGATCAGCATTTTAGGCTGTAGGTACCCCCCCTCTCTTGTGTGGGTCGTCATATAGAGGACTTCGCCCCTTGATCTGGTCTTAGAGGTTGAAGAAGATTCTTTTTAGAAAGGAGTCCCTTGGTAGATCAGCCCCTGTTGGAGCTGGAGGTATGCCTATCAGACAATTTTTGGTCAATTTACAACCATCGGCATATCGACTATAGTAGGAAAAAAGCAGATATAACAAACCAATGGTTTATTAATTAACTGCGTGTAGGCGCTGAGCTTTATAATGACTGTTGTGTAATCCCAGCGCTGCTGTCTGCGCTTTAATGTTAATCAAATAACAAAAGATCGCACACTATTCTTGACTAAATAACTTTTGTAACTTTCATAAGTGTAGCGGACCCCATCCGAATGATGACCAAAACTTTACTAATGTTTTATTAAGTTTATTACGTCCGTTTTTTCAAATCACCACAAAAGCTAAACAATACAGAGCACAAGAAGTGCGTATTAAACTCTCTCTCCATTGCTTTATCATCAACATATAGCGAATTACTCAAAACACCTATTACAACTAACAGTTAACAAATACATACAGACCTTATGCCTTTTCAGGGGGTTCTTAATAAACTGACAAACTTTAAATCTGCAAAATATCTCTGAAGAACTGCGTGCAAATCTCATACATATTTAAACTTACAAAAAAGATTAAAATGTATATAAAAACAAATTAGAAGATTAATCACAATAGTCTGTTACAATAAAGAAGGATTAATATGTACATAATTTATACAGTGAAGAATATGCAGTGCTATTTTACATTTATTTACTTTATACCTGTACCTGAAAACTTTTAAACCTACCTAAAAAGCAGCTTATTTCATATGTAACTTTTTCTGTTGTCTTTATGTAGGCCTGCTGAATGTTAAATTGATCTTTGTCATGTTCATTAAAAATTATTTGATGATGCAACAAGAAACCTGCTAGTATATTTTAATGCAGGTGTTTTTGAACTTTGCTTATTTAAAACATGATCAAAATACTATTTTGATGACAAAATTTCAAATAAGAGAGGAAGTGACAAATATCGGTATCGGTATCAGCCAATAATTGTTTGTTAAAATCGGTATCTGCCCCAAAAATTCATATCGGTGCATCCCTAGTATGTTATAGACTTTTCATGAAGACCCTAAAGAATCATACTAACTTGTGGAAAACTGGCATCCGATGTCCCCTTTAAAACATAAAACATCTACGATAATAATAAAAAAAATAAATACAAAATGCACAAAACCAGTGCTTACAGTAATTATTTAACCATCAGCTTGCGTTATTACACTGTTTGCATTACAATGGTAAAGTGTAAATTTCTTTCTTAGCTGCAAATATGCCAAACTACACAAGCTGAGCTCTACCTGTTCGCCATCAGCATCGTTCAACAACTGGTTCATTTCGTTCACGAACGACATGTACCAGTTCGTTCAACTCATTCACGCACGAGATCTCTCTCGTTCAGACTCAAAAGCATCTCGGTCAGTAAAGGGCATATTCTATCACTGAATTCAACAAATCACATGCTCCGTCACATGAAACAGTTCACAGAGCTGCACATGCGCTCGCTGCTAATAGCGCCACCCCAGCAAACAGGGGACATCCCCCGGACGTTGCGAACATCTGTTCAGGTCCGCATTTGGTCCACTTTGTAACGTTCATGATGTATTTTGCATTAATATTAATAAAAGAAAACGCAGCAGTAACAAGCGTGCAGTAGCTTAACACTCCATCCTTTTATTCTGCTTCTTTATTTTCCTAAACACTTCAGGTTACTACCGACCCCTAGTGGGCAGAGCATATTTACCCAGCATAACATTTTAAGCAGACACAACATTTTCCCCACTTTTTAAAGAATATTACTCAGGGGAAGCTCTATTTAACATGGCTTGGTCATATCCAGAACAAGATCATAACCAAAGAACACCTGTTTTAGACGTACCTAATTCACCAAGGTTAACACGTGAACAGTACATTAAGGTCTCTTATTGCATAACCCAAGAAATGCATATTTCCTCATATTCAACAACAAATATGGACTCCTGCATGTATCTCAACACCTACAATCACTGAAGCAGTAGAACAGTACAGATGCACTATTCAACATCAAAATGTAACATCTGAATATTAACAATTTTATGGTAGTGATGTACTATAGTGATGAGTGTGCGTGTCTGTACAGTTCATGTGACAAAGTCTTTGTGCCAGACTGGCAGGCGTCTAATTCTGAACTGTCTTTGAGCTACCGGTGTGACAACCGGCTTTGGAACCTCTGTAGGTTAATTATCTAAACAACCCAGACAAGGTGACGGGTGTATTGTGTTCCACACTTTCCTGTCATCAAGGATGTATGTGTCCTGACCTTTTTGTCCCAGCACTGTACAAGGCGAGCTGAATTTCGGCCTGCCCTTTTTCACACGAGTAGGTATCCTCACCTGCACTCTGTCCCCTGGTCGTAAAGCAGATGGTTTCGCTGCACGTTTGATGTCAGTGTAGGTTTTGACTGGAGACTGGCAAGCTCGCACTGTAGCATCAGTACATGCAGAGGGCCGGGTGGGTAGAATGTGTAAGGTCGTTCTCAGTTTGCGTCCAAGCAAGAGTTCACTGGGAGCAACACCAGTGGTGGCATGCGGTGTTGCACGGTAATGCAGCAAGAAGTCCCTCACCGAAGTTTTCCAGGGCTTCCCTTCCAGGCTTGCGGTTTGAACACAATCTTTCAGGACATGGTTCATACACTCCACAGCCCCATTAGCTTGCGGAAAG
The DNA here is from genome assembly GCA_037950675.1 of Hypophthalmichthys molitrix. Lineage (NCBI taxonomy): Eukaryota > Metazoa > Chordata > Actinopteri > Cypriniformes > Xenocyprididae > Hypophthalmichthys > Hypophthalmichthys molitrix. The sequence goes on along the minus strand of CM075494.1, from coordinate 48,277,279 downwards.
TATGGGGAGGTACGAACATATTTGATATTCCTACTTGCAAGGAAATCAGTAAAGGTAAGAGATGTCAACTGCACACCATTATCAGTCACAATTTCCACAGGGTTGCCAAACCGGCTGAATGTTGTGGCCAGAAAGTCAGTGACAGTATCAGTAGTGACATTGCTGGTGAATGCTATTTCTGGCCACTTACTGTAGTAATCAGTTAAAGTGAGTGCATACCTGCAATCCCAGGTCCCTAACTCAAATGGTCCAACAATGTCAAGTCCAACCTTTTCCTATGGTGCAGAAGGAAGTGGTATAGGCTGAAGGGGAGGCGTATGTGTTTTGGCACTTTTGTCATGTGTTTGGCAAAGCTGTCATGAAGAGATTATGGTCTGGGCTGAGTGGTCCATGCCAGGCCACCAATACAAGTCACGAAGACGCTGTTTGGTCCTGACCATGCCCTGGTGACCCTGATGAGCTAAATTAATTAGGACCCTGCGCAGAGATACAGGTACCACCAAACGGTATGAACCTCTAAAGACCAAGCTGTCTTGTGCTGCGAGTTCATCCCTGACATGAAAGTATGATGCCAGCTCAGGTGGAAGGTTTTTCTTGTTTTTAGGCCAGCCTATAAGTAGTTGCTGTCGCAATGCTGACAGTTCAGGGCAAGCAGCACATTCTTTAGAGAACTCCTCCGATGAAAGAGCACGGGGTTCAGCAGAGAGAAATGCCACTATATCAGGTTCAATGGTTGAATGGGCATCCTCACAGATGGGCAAGGGTAGGCGTGAGAGGCAGTCTGCTGTGATGTTTTCAGCTCTTGGCTTGTATGACATTTCGTAGTTAAAGATGCACCGAAATGCTGCTTATAAAGGTGATGAGGGAGGATGCTAACAGCAGAACCTGTGTCTACTGTGAGCTCAATCAGCACAGGGCTCACTTTCTCAGTTCCAATGGTCACAGAGCATTTTATTTTATCACACTTTGGTTTCCCTTCCACTCCAAGCACACACAATTTCGGGGACCTCAATCTCAGGTGCATCAAGTACTTGCACTTTTTTCTCTGAGCGGCAAACCCGTGCAAAATGTCCCACTTTTCCACAATTCTTACATTTAATTTTAGCAGCAGGGCAATTTGGAGCATTAGTCAAGTGAGAGCTAGACCCACAACAGAAGCAAGCACGATTGGACTGTGCAGTACGCTGTGGGCATGTTTTATTTGCGCGTGCCCGACAGCGGTCTCAGGACAGGAATAGGTCAAAGCCATCAGGTGCCCAATTTAGAAAAAAAAACAAAAGAAGATGAGGAGAAATGAGCAAAAGATAAAGGTATGCAACTATGTTCTCTCTGTATGATTATTACGGTATCCATGTCATGAATGAAGGGCTAATGTTAATTGGTGGGTGTAACTCTTAAGTTTGTTAGCCTTTTTGCTATGATGCTTGCTATGCTTATACAACAATAATTCAGTTTTAACTCAACAAACACAAGATCTAATTTTACCATAATATTGTGCTTTGCAACAAAACTGTTACAAGTTCAGTTATTATTTATTTCCATCAGTTGGGTTAACGTTAGGCCCTGTAATTAGCCAACAGAATTTTCAAATCTGTATAATTATAATTTAAATCGGACTACTTTTCAAATTGTATTTCATAAACCAACATCTCAGATGTTATGTCAAAATGTTATGGGGGTTTCAAATCAAAAAATGACTTTCTGTTACAGAACAGGACATTGATTTCATACATGTCCACTGTAGAGGACATCAGGACTTAAAGCATGTATCAGGCATTTTGGGAGACCCAACAAGTGAATATGGAAATAAATTATACATCAATATTCCTATGAAATATTAGATATTATTATTAAAATGCTGCGATTTATTACTCCAATTATTACACTTCTTCTTTCATTAAATGTTGCTCCAAGAACACATTAATATGCAAATTCGATTTTTTTTTTTGGTAGGGGTCTTGCCCAGGGTGTAATTCAATGTAGAACCACCACTGCTAATAGCCTATTATTGTATAATATTATTATCTACATTATCTAATAGTGGTAAAAATTTTACTTAAATATTGAATTTCCATTTGGTGACACTGAGACACCTTAATGGGGCAAAAAAAAAGCCCATTTGGGACGGCCTATCTTCAAATGTGCGCTAATCTTGGTCTAACGAAATCCAAATATATATATATTTTTTTTAATAGACAAACGATACTCCTAGACATATAAAGTCATAACATTATTGAGTGTGTTTATTTTGTCGTTTTAGGTTAGAAGCCAACGGAAGAACTGCCATCAGACTAACCCCACAGCTGACAACGAGAGACACGCAAGCATACACAACTGCATGTTTGCCTAAAGCCCCAGGTATACTTCGGCCGTCCGCGTTCGTGCGCAGCTGGCTGCACACCCCGTCTGCCTTCTCCATAATTTTTGATTCCTGTTCTCTTGGTGTATCTTCTGAACTATGTTGCAATGGTGGAGGAATTTTTCTTCTCCGATCCTGCCCATCTTAGCCTATAAGTGTTTAGCTTCATGCTCAAGTGCAATGCCCGATTTTGACTATCTGAGTTATTTGAGATGTTCATATTGCTTTTAGATGTTTCTTTAAACAAAAAAAAAAAAATACTGATGTTATAATAATGCAGCAGTGCTTTTTTCGTCGTATTTGTTAAATGGCATAATTCGTATGATTTGGCTTTGAAAACGCGCAGGCCATTTATGGAATCACGTAGTAATGTTGATGAAAATAAAGCACAGATCTTTATAATGAGAACTTTATAGAAATCTACAGTAAATTCTGTCCTTGCCCGTGTTTCCGCGTGCTGTCATGAAAGCACATCACGGCGTCATGGAGGAGTGGAAGAGGACTCCGGTGGCAACCTGTGAAGCTCTGGTAAACTCCATGTCCAAGAGGGTTAAGGCAGTGCTGGAAAATAATGGTGGCCACACAAAATATTGACACTTTGGGCCCAATTTGGACATTTTCACTTAGGGGTGTACTCACTTTTGTGGCCAGCGGTTTAGACATTAATGGCTCAGTGTCGAGTTATTTTGAGGGGACAGCAAATTTACACTGTTATACAAGCTGTACACTCACTACTTTACATTGTAACAAAGTGTCATTTCTTCAGTGCTGTCACATGAAAAGATATAATAAAATATTTACAAAAATGTTAGGGGTGTACTCACTTCTGTGAGATACTGTATATATATCTATATATGCTGTATATAAAAACAGGTTAACACTCATGACAAGATAAAATTATACAAATATTTATAAATATGATGTTAAGCCTCAACGCACAACGGGAAGGAAAATGTAAACATACCAGTAATTTTCAGCCGGTCCATTTGTAGATTGAAGTATGCAGCCTGGAGTCCTGTAACTTTCTCCTGTTTAGTGGTTTAGTGTACCTCAGTCTCATGTAGGGCCTTAGTTGGCAGCTAGTTTGGGTTTCAGATCCTCTAGAGACTGGGCCAGCTTGTGCTTGTGCAAAGCGGGCTGTTTCTGAAGTCCAGATGAACCGGCTTACACAAGAGGCAGACTCTGAAGGTCCATGGAGATCTCCATCTCACATCCCACATCTGGCACCTCGGTGGATGAAAGTGCTTCAGCTCTGCTTGAGGGCTGTGTGTCGTAAGCACAGGAAGAGGTGAGCTCGCTCCAAAAGAAGTAGAAGCCACCATACTGCAGACCTCCACTTCCACTGCATTGATCCTTGAAGCCAGCCCATCCACGTTCCTGTTCACAGCGTCCATCCTCTTGGTCACAGATTCCCCCATGGCCTTCACCATTTCCTCAACCCTATGTTTAGCTGCACTAAAGTTGCACATCTGATGGGAAAATGAAAATTTTGTAACAAATCCATTAAAGTTTACATATTGTTGCAAAATCTTCTATCTTTTCAAAAGTCTTTTAAATTTCAGTAAAACATTCATTAATTCATATACTCTTTCCATTCTTTTTTAAAAACAACTATCAATTATTACATCTTACATGTATCATTTAGGTCTTAGTTTCCCTCTCAGTACTTCATTTTGTTTGATTAGACCATATAAATGCCAAATTGCAACTTCACAGTTAGGATTATAAATATATGGACACATGTAGAGAATAAGAAGCAGGCCTATTATTGATGAGTAATTGCTTTTATATATAGTGTACATGACTTGAACCCCTAAGTTACCAAGATTTTTTTGTTTTCAGGCAACATAAAGAAGGATAGCGAATTTCCAGGAAGAACAGGGATACTCTACACAAAGAAACTGAACAACTAAAGAAATCGCTAGAGAAGGACAGAAAACGTGCTGACAAGTACAGAAAAAAGATATAAGCGCTTAAATAAGAATGACTCTCCTCGTTAAAAAATAAATTAATTAAATAAGAGAGGCAGAATAAGCTCAAATGAGAAAAACACTACTCTATCATGAAACCTTGATTGAACACATAAAGAATAAGTAATGTAAAGCAAAAAAAGAAAAAGTAAAACAACTAATAGCAAAGGTAACAGTGGGCAGGATTGTGAAGAAGTACAGGCTACAAGGATTTGCTGAAAATGACCTTGGATTTTCAAAGAAGCGTTGCAGTGTTCAGAGTGAAGACCTCTGTTTCACCAACAGAAATCCCACAAACAGGTTCACTGCTGCTTTCAAGTCCAAAGTCAAAATCTTCTTCACCCAAGATGACAACAGTCGGATAACAACTGGGCGAAAACAAACATTTACCAGGAACAAGGTGAAGAAGCAGGAAAGGTTTCTGAGGTGGGAAAATGTTTTTTTTTTTTTTTTGGATTAACATATCTCCTAAGTTGTAGGTTTCTTTAAAAAAAGTTTGTTCTTAATGAAAAATTTTAAAAGTGCAAGGTGGAAATGGCATGCATTTCATAGAATGACACATATACAGGTGCTGGTCATATAATTAGAATATCATCAAAAAGTTGATTTATTTTACTAATTCCATTCAAAAAGTGAAACTTGTATATTATATTCATTCATTACACACAGACTGATATATTTCAAATGTTTATTTCTTTTTTGATGATTATAACTGACAACTAAGGAAAATCCCAAATTCAGTATCTCAGATAATTAGACTATTACTTAAGACCAATACAAAGAAAGGATTTTTAGAAATCTTGGCCAACTGAAAAGCATGAGCATGTACAGCACTCAATACTTAGTTGGGGCTCCTTTTGCCTGAATTACTGCAGCAATGCGGCGTGGCATGTAGTCGATCAGTCTGTGGCACTGCTCAGGTGTTATAAGAGTCTAGGTTGCTCTGATAGTGACCTTCAGCTCTTCTGCATTGTTGGGTCTGGCATATCGCATCTTCCTCTTCACAATACCCCATAGATTTTCTATGGGGTTAAGGTCAGGCGAGTTTGCTGGCCAATTAAGAACAGGGATACCATGGTCCTTAAACCAGGTACTGTGTGCAGGTGCCAAGTCCTGTTGGAAAATGAAATCTGCATCTCCATAAAGTTGGTCAGCAGCAGGAAGCATGAAGTGCTCTAAAACTTCCTGGTATACGGCTGCGTTGACCTTGGACCTCAGAAAACACAGTGGACCAACACCAGCAGATGACATGACACCCCAAACCATCACTGACTGTGGAAACTTTACACTGGACTTCAAGCAACGTGGATTGTGTGCCTCTCCTCTCTTCCTCCAGACTCTGGGACCCTGATTTCCAAAGGAAATGCAAAATTTACTTTCATCAGAGGACATAACTTTGGACCACTCAGCAGCAGTCCAGTCCTTTTTGTCTTTAGACCAGGCGAGACGCTTCTGACGCTGTCTGTTGTTCAAGAATGGCTTGACACAAGGAATGCGACAGCTGAAACCCATGTCTTGCATACATCTGTGCGTAGTGGTTCTTGAAGCACTGACTCCAGCTGCAGTCCACTCTTTGTGAATCTCCCCCACATTTTTGAATGGGTTTTGTTTCACAATCCTCTCCAGGGTGCGGTTATCCCTATTGCTTGTACACTTTTTTCTACCACATCTTTTCCTTCCCTTCGCCTCTCTATTAATGTGCTTGGACACAGAGCTCTGTGAACAGCCAGCCTCTTTTGCAATGACCTTGTGCCCTGCTTGTGCAAGGTGTCAATGGTCGTCTTTTGGACAACTGTCAAGTCAGCAGTCTTTCCCATGATTGTGTAGCCTACAGAACTAGACTGAGAGACCATTTAAAGGCCTTTGCAGGTGTTTTGAGTTAATTAGCTGATTAGAGTGTGGCACCAGGTGTCTTCAATATTGAACCTTTTCACAATATTCTAATTTTCTGAGATACTGAATTTGGGATTTTCCTTAGTTGTCAGTTATAATCATCAAAATTAAAAGATATAAACATTTGAAATATATCAGTCTGTGTGTAATGAATGAATATAATATACAAGTTTCACTATGTAATGATGGGTCAACAGAATGTGGATCCATTTTCAGCTTTTATTAAAAAAAGAATACACACAGGTAAGGGCAAAGGCAGAGATGTAAACGGGGACAGGCAATGGTCGAAGCAAGCGGCAGACAGACGGAATCAGGATGCAGACAGAGATCAGGGCAGGCAGCAAGCAAACACAGTCCAGTAAACAGGCAGAGATCAGGGCAGGCAGCACAGAATCACAAGAGGTAAACAGTCCAGACGGCAACAGTATAACAATCCACAGAAAATGCTCAGAAATGATCACCGGGGCAAATCAAGACTTCACAGTGTCAGAGAGTGTGAGAGTGTGTGTGTGTGTGTGTGTGTGTGTGATGTGGTGCAGGTGTGTGCGCAATCAGTCCCAGGAATGAGGGCCTATAAGAAATGTAGTCCGAATGATGGTAAGTTCAATATTCCGGTGAAGGTTCCCTCCGGTGGTGCAGGGGAGGATGTGCGGGAGCCTCATTTGTGACATACTACATTTGACAAACAAATAATGTGTGATTTTTAACAGTATTTTTATTTATTGAAATGAATTTTAATTACATAGCATGCTATTACATTTAACTACATACTAATATTATGTATTAATATGCATTGTAAATTATGCAAAATTACAGCATTTAAATGGTTCTCCTTTTCCTGTTCTCCTTGCTATGTATATAGCAAGTGTCATATAGTCTTTCTCAGTGAATGGGACACAGATTTTACTAGTGAAATTTATATAATGAACAATATATGTGTCTTTTCTTCCTCTGGGGGGAGACTACAATAATTTACTATGAATTAAATGGAAATCAAATTAAATACCATTTATTGTGTAACCAAAATACCAATAATCCCTAGAAGAAGAAGAAAAAAACTTGTGACTTTTAATTATAAACAAGCCGAAATTCACCGGGACTCTTATTTTGAAATGTCTACACAATTGCGGGCTGATCCTTCAGATTCTTACAATCGTCTAAAACATATTATATAAAGGCCACAAAGTAGAACTTGTCATAATTTATCAACTTGAGTTCATTAGCAATCGCTTGGCATAAATCTGCGCTTTTCGTTGATTGAGAATCACTTTGAAGCAGTCTGAAGTGCTGTTGCGCGAGCCTGTAAAACACGCAACAGCGCTGCATTGTAACTTTGCAACATGCTTTGCGCTCTTTGTGAAATATCCACTGCATATTGGAGTACGTAGGAATGTTAGCGGGAGTAAACAGACGCACACGTAACAAGCAGGTATGAAACGCGTAGGACGAGGGGAGTATACGAGGATAAAAATAATAAAAGCATAAATCTGTCTTCAAATATACTTATATCTGTCTACAAATAAACACTGAAACACACAATAACATTGAAACACACAAAGACAGGGTAAGCGTGGCATGTGTGGGATGGCCGGAGATGGGTGTGGATTTTGGGACCCTAGGCCCCGCAGCACCCCACCCTGATAGCCCGTTGCAACATGACGCTGGCGGGGGTCTAACCTATGCCATGGCTATGAGGGGAATAGAGGCAGCTTTATAATACCTTATCGTTAATAGCTGTATCAATATTACCATTATTAATATTATTACTATTATTATTATTATTATTATCATTGCTATTACAACTACTACTATTATCATTATTATTACTGGCTGTATCAATATTACCATTATTATTATTATTATTATTATTATTTTTTATCATTATTATCATTGCTATTACTACTACTATTATTTTTATTTGTCCTCTTCCTGATCCTTTATCCTCCCCCTCATTCCGGATGAAATGAGTATATTTGTTAATTTGTTTATCATTACTACTATTGCTAATACTATTATTACTATTTGTCATTTCTTATTAATTGAATTTGTAATTATTATTATTGTTATTATTATTAATGTTGCTATTACTATTGCTACTGTCACCCTCCTCATCCCCCATTCTCCAGTTTTTTGTGTGATACTATTATTATCATCACCATTATTATTGTCATTAAAATTACTTATTATTTTTTTTTTTTTCTTTATTTCATTGATATATCTTTTTTTTTTTCTTTTGAAAAACTCTGGTTATGTCTGTTGTACTTCCCTACATGCTCCTTTATTCATATATTTCCACTCCCACACTCAGTTACACTTGCAGTTACACACACACACACACACACACACACAAATCTTACTGGCTGTTATGTATGTTTTGTTGGTCTTTGTATTTGTATTTTGCATTTAATTTCTCATCTGTAAATATTGTAATTGTCTGTTTGCATAATAAAAAAAAATAAATAAAAATAAAATTATATATACTTGGGCGGCCGTTAATATACCTGGGCGGCCTGCCCAAGTAAAGTCTATGTGTGAGAAGCACTGAAGTATCTACATTTCAGGTTTGACAGTACAGTTCTACGTAATGCTGACTTTACTCTTTGCAGATAGTTCAGTGAGATTCGACTGTGTTGCTGCTATATGTGATTAAAACGCATATGAAGAACCTGAAATGGTGCATTCTTTCCTTTATGTCAACAGGTCAACTTCTGAGCTGGAATCATTTCACAATCACAGACTTACGTATGCAAGCAAGCACTTCTGTTTCTCACCTCCTGTATACTCAGCTTGTACCATGCTTGCTGGCTTGGACTATAATCACCACGTTCACAGACCAGCCAAGACAAGACCTGATGGCTCAATTTTCAGTGCATTATTTTTCAATTGCTGATTCACAGCAAACTAATAAGATTGATAACCACAACTCACCTGAGTACTAAAGAAAGCAATGTTCAGAAATGTCAGCTTGTGCTAGTCTGGCTTCTAATTAACATATAATTTGCTGTTTTTGCACTGCAGTTTATAAGAGAAAAAATTATTTTGCTACACTTCCTTGGTCTTGAATCAATTCAGTGTGCTGTTAGCAAATGTCTTGTTACAATGACTCTTTTGGTTCTCTGCACATGCAGAAAACTAATTTATGATACAAAATACATTTTCTGCTTGCTGATTACAGGTAGACATTCCATATTGTCTCAGGTTATGCATGTAACCATGATTAGAGAACAAGTCATCCACTCATCATCTGAAGGGACTGTTCCGCAGGCGGCCCCGAGGAATGGCCGGGAGACGCAGTGTCTCGTTCCCTGTTCTCAGGGAATCATGGTTACATGCGTAACCTAAAACGTCCCCTTTCAAAAGGGAACTCGCACTGCGTCTTAACATATATGAGGAACAAAATACCCACACCGCCATGCTGAGGGGAGTGCATGCCAAAGAATGGCTGTGACAAATATCAGAAAACAATTTCAAATGAAATGCCAAAAACACTCCTCCTATGGGTCACAAAGGTTGTCAGTGACAGTACTCCCTATGGCCACCACCCAAGCTTTAAGCCTCAAAGAGACCTCCCAAGGCTGCTCAAAAGCTTGAAACCAACAACTTCTAAACAGAAGGGGTCCCTTTAAGGGAATGTGGCCAGGGAGCTGAAAGGAGCCCTGGCCAGTCACTTCTCAGGGAAGCATAGCTGCCACCATGGAGGCCGACCTGATCCTACTTTATTAGTAACCTAGTCTGGTCAGCAACCTGTTTTTACCTGAACAGAGTATCAAAAGCACTAGCCTCCAGAGGAGGGTTTAAGAAAGAAGGACTGCAAGCTGGCAGTAACCAACTCAGACCGGATCGTAGAGACAGGCATCCTGGGGAGCAGGACTCAGCATAGCACTTTTGAACCCCTGAAATAGAGGGGAGTTACTCTGCTCAACCTAGGATCTACAGAGCGCTTCTAAATAAAGCACTCTCGAGAGTGAGTACTCTACATAGGGTCCATTATGAGAGATGTACCTCCAGCTACCAAGGGAGTTCTTACTAAAAAGAACCTCTTAAACTTTTAAGACCAACTCAGGGTGTGAGGTCCTCTATATGACGACCTACTCAAGAGAGAGGAGCACCACAGCCTTAAATACTGACCTACCATGGAGGTCTCACGAGAGACCTTAAACCTTCTGATCAGACCTCGGGAGCACAGTACTCTAAAGAACAGCCCTCAATGCTAGGGGAGTACCCACTGGACTCAACTGAGACGAGTATTGACCAAGCTCAATGCAAGTACCAGGGAGGCTCCTAAAGAGCCTACACTCAGATATAACTCTAGGGAGTCAGAATACTAACTTAGCTGGAAGTGCTAAGGACCTACTCGACCCAGAGGATCGCCTTCAAGGTGGCCTGCTCGAGGGCCAACTACTTGGTAGCAGATCTAGAACTCTAGAGCTAGTATTATGGAGGCTCCACTGGAGCCTGAGCTACCTGATAACCGTCTGCGCAACTCTAGGGAACTAGGACACTCAGGAACCTAGCTCAACCCAGAGGATCGCTTTCAAGGAGACCCAAGGAGGTAGCAAATGTAACTCCAGCAGAGATAGCCACTAGAGGTATGCAGGCTTGGAAGACTCATTCGCATTGCCATCACGAGCAGTGTACTCAGCACATCGCTTTCTACCCTTAAAACAAGGGGAGCACAAAACTATGCGACCGGGCTGACGAGGAGGCCTCAGTCAGGGCCTACTACTCTAGCATAACATGGCCAGAGGCCCGAGGCTAATGCTTGAGGTCTAAGGGAGCGTGCTCAACTCTCCCTAAAAGGAGGGAGTACTCGATACGCTCAACCTGAGCATCACTGGTGTTGGGCACATATGGGACATATGGGAGCCCTGGGAGCGAAGTGAGCTAAACCTGAAAAAAGGCTCAAGGGTGAAAGCCTGAGCAAAATCTCTTGCTCCAAGACGAGAAAAGCCTTCTGAGCTCAGCTCTGGAGGAATGGAGGCCCCAACAGGAAGAAATTCCACAGGAGGGGCCTGCAACACTCAACCCCACGACTTGATAATCAAGGAACTTTTGGTGGAGAGATTGCTCTAAGCTTAAACTAGACAAAGCTACTACCAAAGTTCTAGAGAGCGGAGACTTCAGCATAGTGCTTTCCACTCTCTAAACAAGAGGAAGTCTAACAACTCAAGGCTAACAACGCTCAAGGACAACCACAGGGGAGGATTTCAACGAAAGCCTACAATACCTGGCTATTTGTCTGTGTCTAACACCACTAGGGAACTGAAGCTCAGCATATCACTTATACTCTAATATCAAGAGGAGTTTCAGCTCAACCTAGGTAAATTGAGGAGGCCGTAAGGCCTGCTACTTGCATTAATAGGCTAATGCAGAAAGCAGGCCCCGGCCGGGGATGACTGTCACAAAGAGAGAAGGTGTACTAGGATCACTAGCTGCCAGTCTTAAGCTGGAGAGGCTCTCCGAGGAGTAGCCTACTCCGAGCTACTGCATGCTAGGAGGCGGAAAGCTACAGTCGAACCTCCTCTATCAAAAAAGACTTATATCTAAGTACAAGCCTAGGCCGGATATCGGGGCGGCCCAAAAGAAGGGCCGGCACACATGCACTCATGACCTTCCTGGAGCTCAATGGAGCGGAGACTTCAGCCTAACAACTCTAAAGAAAGGAGGCCGGCTCACACAACACACAGGTGAACTGACCACCTGGAGCTCAATGGAGCGATGGCTTCAGCAAAATGACTTTCTAAGTGAGAGAAAACCAACACACTCACCACAGGGAATGTCAAGGTGGACTTAACAGGTCAACGCTTGAGGAAATCAACTACCTGGAGCTCAGTGGAGCAAAGGCTTCAATAAAAACTCTCTAAATAAGAAGAAGGCAACACACTCATCATCGGGTGATTGTCAAGGTGGCCTTGCAGTAGGCCAACGTCAAAAACATCAACTACTTAGAGCTCAAATGGAGTGGCAGCTTCAAACAGACTCTTAGTCAGAGGAAGCCAGCTCACTCATTACAGGGTGATGTCAAGGTGGCCCAGAGATCTGGAGCTTGGGGGAGTGTGGAGGCTTCAGCATATCACCACCTACTCTCTCAGCGAGAGCAAACCACTTCACTTGACCTAGGGAAGGTATCAAGGGGGCCTAACAAAGGCCAAACACCTCAAATCGTGATATTACCTGGAGCTCAGCAGAGCAGTGGCATATCAACTATCTGAAGTTCAGATGAGTGGCGGACTAGAAACCGACTCTCAGATCTAGAGGAGGCCATGCCATTCACTACAGGTGATATTTAAACTAAAACTAAAATGTAGCTATCACTTGGCATTTCCGCTTATAATTTCATGAAACATGCATAGATTGTAATAATCACATCATTACTTAAAGTGGATTCTCCCAATTGAAATGAGTCCAAGATCAACAAAATCCAATAAGCTGATCATGAGTTACGCCATGTGAAAGAACGATTTTAAAAATGCCCATCAGGGGGTGCCAATGGATAAACAAAAAGGCTACCTTGGTTCCAAATGCTGTCACCAGGAAATTTGAACCAGATAAAGCACACTAGGGTGACCATCCGTCCCGCATTTTGCGGGACAGTCCCGAAATTGGGAGCTTTGTCCCGCATCCCGCAAGACTTGTGTCCCGCATTTCATTTATGTCTGTATTATAATTTTTTTTCATCCCTGGAATTACAATACCTCAATAAGAAATATAATAAAAACTGTGAATGGCATTTAAAAATCTATTTGTACAGCCGTCATATTTTAGCTGTGAAAGTAACAAACCAACGCAACCATAGAGAGAGGTTTTTCCCACTGATGACAACTGAATGGACAGCGCAAAGGAATAGCTAAGTGCGGGCCTCATCAAAGTCGGTAAACACAACTACACCAGCAGGAATTTAATCTCACATACTGGATAAGAACCTCAAGAGCTGCTCAAAGCTGTCCAAACTGATGATTTAAAGCATGTAATCATCTATCCTGATGTAAAATATTTCCAACGAACATGCGCCGATGCTCGAGCGCCACCTACGGAAATGGTCGAGCACCTACGGAAAAACATTAGATAATTCTCCATTTGTTTTAACCACTAAAAAAAAAGATTGCGACTTTCAGACACGACTTTCTTTTCACGTTTATAGTTCATTTAATCCGGGTTCTTTGGCTTTATTATAATGAAAAATGTCGAGAGCGCATTATTGTAACACGAGCACAGGTGGAATCTGCGCGCGCACACTCTCGCTCAGATATTACATGTGCGTGCTCAAACTTTGTCCTCCTGCATGTGCAGCCATGAATCTAGAATTGTCTTCTCTCCAGGATTTAATGTTGCCAGAAGCGCAACATTATGTGGGCACCCGACCCACCGCCAGAAACATTAACTGGCGCATATGCCAAGTTTGCTAACAAATGTAAATCAATCAATATTTACATAGCGTAGTAATTGTAAATGTATCTGTCCCGCAAAATCACATCTACTGTCTTGCAACAAATCAATAGCCAGGTGATCACTCTAAAGCACACATATAGAGGAACATCACCAAAAAAAGAATTGTCCTCCTACCTTTTTTCCTCTCTAAGTTATTGCATGTCAAATATGAAATATATGTAAAATGTCCCTTGAGCAAACTTCTTTTTTTGTCTTTCAGCAGTTTCTCAGCATGATAATGTGCACATTTATTTTTTTTTTTTGTTTAAATATGTAAAAAGTTTTCTTTCAAATGATACCAACCTTTTGACTCTCCTTTCTAGATATTTGAAGTAATGACTCATTATTTTTGTGCATGTCACTCAGAAAAAAAAAAAAAAAGCCTACCTTTGTTCTATATGCTGTAACTTTTGATCTCTTCATGCGATCACCACAAAATTTGATCCAGATACTGTCACGGTTCGTAGGTCTGTGGATTCTTCCTTGTCTTGTTGTGTTTGTGTGTGTGTGTGTGTGTGTGTGTGTCTGTCTGTCTGTCTTGTATCGTTGTGTTTGCTCACTCTTGTTCTTTGTCCAGTGTCACCTGTTCTCCCGTGTGCTGTGCTCCAGTGTTCCTGCCGTGTTTGGACTACCTGTCGTTGTGGATGTTATTGCCTGTCGTTTGTGGATTTTCACTGCTGTTGTAGATTATACTGCCTGTTGTTTGTGGATTACGTTTTCACTGGACTTCTGTCTTGGAATTCATTCAGCTGCCCATTGTAGTCCCTGCGCTGCCTAGGAGACCATCTGCACCCACAACTGTCCTGTTTTATTCTGCTGTTGTCCATCGTGTTGAGTTAATAAACTTTTGTGCACTGGCAACTGAATCTCAAGTCATTTATTCTGACAGATACAGCTCACATATAGAGGAACATCACCAAAAATGAATGAACCTGCTACCTTATTTTTTGTGTCACTCAGAAAATAAAAACTCTGAAAGTACCCTCAGGGCTTTAGGGGTTAAAAAACAGCATTAAAGTTTCATTGTATTATATAACTTTAAAAATAAAACTGGATTAGTTAAGCAAATTGCTTAAAATATTAAAATTATGAAATCATAATTCAGGGGAACCAAAGTTTACCACTTTAAATTTAATATACATGTTTGTTATAATGCAACTTTTACTTTATTTATTTGTCTCTTTTTACCTACCTGTAATCTTGCAGTCATTCTAATGAATAACACGTGGGATAAGTTGGGTATTTTGATAACAGACAGTGAATCTCCACATAGTTTCACTCTTATGTCATGAGTCCTTTTGAAAAACTGGTTCTATTAGTTTTCTGAAAAAGTTCTCTTAAACAGGTTTAAGTTCTGAGAAAAAAAAAACTCCTCCACTCTCCTTTATAAAAACGCAGAATTGAAAGAAGTTTCAAAGTAACTTCTGCTCAAGACAGTTCAAGAGACATCTACACCGTCATTATTCCTGGTTAGTAAATACTATTTTATCAAAAATACTTACATATATAGATTTAACAGCGTCATGAATCCACACTGATTATAGACTTATCAAACAGCACTGACACATTGTGTATAACTTTTTATTTCTGATTGCCATTCTGCTTTTTTTTCATCTTCATCTTTCTTTAGTGTGTAATGTTGCAAAGTCCCTCCTAGAGTTATTCTCTATATCGGTGTCAAACATCTCTCTTTAAAAATTATTTAAAAGTTGCTTTAGACTTCTAATTTGTGACCGGTGTCTTGTTTTGCCTGAAGAGGAACTTGATATCATAATCCAAATAACATTTGAGCGCTGAGGTCCACATGTTAAGAGTGAAACTACTTTAGATCTTTTTCTTTTTGTCCTGCAGCTGTGAATCTGTAAAGAACGATGTCGTCTGTTAAAGAGCTGCTCAAGAAATCACTGAATGAACTAGAAGAAGATGGTCTAAAGGAGTTTCAGTGGTACTTAGTGAATGATCATGAGTGTATATCAAAGTCTGATATGGAAAATGCAAATAGGTTAAAAACAGTGGATAAGATGGTGGACTGTTTTGAACCAGAAAAGGCTGTGAAGATCACGGTGGAGATCCTGAGGAAGATAAACCAGAATTACCTGGCTAAGCAGCTGGAGAACAAACACAAGCAAGGTAACGGGTAAAAGTTAAAATGAAGTTGTTAAAGGATTAGTTCACTTCAGAATTAAAATTTCCTGATAATTTACTCACCCCCATGTGATCCAAGATGTTTATGTCTTTCTTTCTTCAGTGGAAAAGAAATGAAGGTTTTTGAGGAAAACATTCCAGGATTTTTCTCCATATATTGGACTTCACTGGGGTTCAACGGGTTGAAGGTCCAAATGTCAGTTTCAGTGCAGCTTCAAAGAACTCTACATGATCCCAGTTGAAGAATAAGGGTCTTATCTAGAGAAACCATTGGCCATTTTCTAATAAAATAAAAATTATATACTTTTTTACAACAAATGTTTATCTTGCACTGCTCTGCAATCCGCAAAAGTTTTTCACCCTACCGCGGTACTTCCGTCTACGTCATGCGTGACCTTTCCAACATGATTACGTAATGCGTGGCGCATCGCAGAGCAGTGCAAGATGAGCATTTGTGGTTAAAAAGTATATAATTTTTTTTTTTTTTTTTTTTTTTTTAGAAAATGACCAATGGTTTCTCTAGTATTGCACCTACTGTGCACCCAAGGGTAGGGAAAACAGGAAAATGGGTGGATAGTGGATTATATTTGTGTGTAAATGTAGTGCTGCCACGATCGTGACAGAGCCCTCTGTCACAGGGACATTTAATGAAAATGCAATCGTAAAACATATATAATATGTTAAACATGTTATATGTTAAACATATATAATAATTTCTGTAATACACTTTTTTGATTTTCATTTTTCAACTTACAAAGCATTAAAATGTATGTTTAAAGGAACACTTCACTTTTTTTGAAAATAGGCTCATTTTCCAACTCCCCTAGAGTTAAATAGTTGAGTTTTACCTTTTTCAAATCCATTCAGCCAATCTCTGGGTCTGGCGGTACCACTTTTAGCATAGCTTAGCATAGTTCATTGAATCTGATTAGACCGTTAGCATCTCGCTCAAAAATGACCAAAGAGTTTTGATATTTTTCCTATTCAAAACTTGACTCTTCTGTAGTTACATCGTGCACTAAGACCGACGGAAAATGAAAAGTTGCGATTTTCTAGGCTGATATGGCTAGGAACTATACTCTCATTCCGGCGTAATAATCAAGAAACTTTGCTGCCGTACCATGTGTGCAAATGTCTCCATGGTAGCAAGGCACGCTCCCTGTGCAAGCAGGGGGTCACAGTCACTGCGTAATATCATTGCGCCTGCTGCACACATGGTACGGCAGCAAAGTTCCTTGATTATTACACCGGAATGAGAGTATAGTTCCTAGCATATCGGCCTAGAAATTCGCAACTTTTCATTTTCCGTCAGTCTTTGTACACAATGTAACTACAGAAGAGTCAAGTTTTAACCCTCTGGAGTCTGAGGCTGATTTGGGGCACTGGAGAAGTTTTGACATGCCCTGACATTTGTGCTTTTTTCAGTTGTTCATAAACATATTCATGGGAAAGGTGTCATTACACTGTATTCAGCATGAACTAGGCTGCCATAATATGTGAGGAACATATATGTACATGTTTGTATTTTTGAAGGAACAATGTTTATGCGTGGTTATTGAAAAAACAAAAAACAAATAAGGCCAAAAATTAAATATTAAATATGTGTTCACAAGACTTCTGTGTATTGGAGGTTGTAGACTAGACTTTTACTTCAAAATGATAAAAGTTATCTTGCCTACTCGTTTATATAAAACAATATATTAACTTAAATTTTGGGGTAGAAAATAAATAAACAACTTGAATATTTGATCTCTACATGTGGGCAGGAATGAAACACCCCTTTCCACCGATGGATCAACCAAATATTAAACTGTGCCATCATCAGTTCTTCCGCAGTTCAGCGCAGCAGAATAATAGTCCTTCGCTGCGATGGATTTGACACATTTATTGCAACTACATTTAATCTCTTTCTCATCAAACAGCCAGACTAACAAATGGCTTGACACATACCATACCAAGGCAGAGCCTAGACAAGGCTTTCTTCTGCATGTGTATAAATTCACGTGTTTATCTTGCGCAAGATAAACGTAAAGAGCGAACTGGACAGAGCAAAGCCAGGGCTGGGTCTGCCTCCTCCGGGGGCAACGCTTGCAGGTTCACTACCTGGTCCCTGAAGGTAGTGGTAGGAACCTTGGGCACATAGCCAGGCCAGAGTCTCAGTACCACGTGGCCATCGCCTGGCCTGAACTCAAGGCACGATTCGTCGACCGAAAATGCCTGCAGGTCCCCTACCCTCTTGATGGAGGCCAATGCAGCTGAAAAAGTCTTCATGGACAGAATATTTAAGTCTGCTGACTGCAAGGCCTCAAAGGGAGCATTCTGAAGTGCTCGAAGCACCAGAGCAAGGTCCCAGGAGGGTATGGAGGGGGGTCGAAGAGAATTTAACCGCCGCGCCCCCCTAAGGAACCTGACGACCAGGTCGTGCTTACCAACAGATTTGCCATCGATGTGGTCGTGGTATGCGGATATTGCGGCAGCATGAACTTGACGAAGATAGACAATCTACTCTCCAAGCCTTGCTGCAAGAAGGAAAGCACAACTCTGATCGAACATCTTTGACAAACTCGACAAACAGGTTCCACTTCAAGGTGTAAGCACGTCTCATAGACGTGCCAAAGTGAAAGTGTTAAATACCTCAGGGGGTAAGTCACCTAGAACCTCTGTGTCCTGTCCAGGGACCAGACATGAAGTTTCCAGAGGTTTGGACGTGGGTGCCAGAGGGTCTCTGACGGTCCTTCCTCAGAGAAATGCGCCAGCGAGGGGCTGTCGCGAGGAGCGTGAGTTCCGGGAACCAGGTCCGGTTGGGCCAATAGGGCGCAACTAGCAGGACCCAGAGTCCAGCTTGTGAGAGCCTGTCGGCCACATGGTTGAGCACACCAGGGACATGAATGGCGCAAAGCGACCTCAAGATGCTTCTGACTGCAAAGGAGGAGATGGTGGGCTAGTTGTGACATGTAACAGGAGCATAGACCACCTTGACGGTTGATGTATGCAGCTGTATTGGTGTTGCCTTTACGGACCAGCACATGCTTGCCTCATAACGGCCCTTTCAGGCAGCTCAGGGCAAGACGTACTGCTAGCAACTCAAGGCAGTTGACATACCAATGCAGTTGGGGGCCTGTACACACCCCTGATACTGCTTGTATGTGGCACCTCAGCTAGTGGCAGAGGCATCTGTGAATACCACAGCATGCTGGGACACCTGCTCCAGGGGCACTCCTGCCCGAAGAAACAAGGTGTCCGACCACGGGCTGAAGGCTTGGCGACATTCTGGAGTGATTGCCACTCGGTACGTGCCGTGTTGCCATGCCCGTCTTGGGACTCGGCCGTGGAGCCAGTGCTGAAGCAATGAATTTCAGTGGGACCGCTGTCCTGCCTTTGAACGTATTCAAGCAGTTCAACACCGACTGAGCACATTCCTCTGTGAGGCGCGCTGTCTGTTTGACTGAATCCAACTCTATACCGAAAAAAGAGATCCTCTGCACAGGGTAGAGTTTGCTCTTTTCCCAGTTGACCTGAAGGCCCAACTGGCTTAGGTGACTGAGCACCAGGACCCTGTGTTCGCACAACAGATCCCGAGACTGAGCTAGTATGAGCCAATCGTCATTCTCATGGGAACAAGGGCTCCCTCCACAACTTTCGTGAAGATGCAGGGAGACAGGGCCAGCCCGAAGGGCAGGACCTTCTAGTGGTATGCTTGGCCCTCGAACGCAAAGCGCAGGAACGGCCTGTGTCGAGGGAGAATCGAGACATGAAAGTATGCGTCCTTCAGGTTGATCGCTGCAAACCAATCTCGGGGACGGATGCACTCGAAAATGTGTTTCTGCGTGAGCATTTTGAACGGTAGCTTGTGAAGGCTCCAATTCAAAACTCGGAGGTCCAAGATCGGTCATAACCCACCGCTCTTCTTGGGTACAATGAAGTAGGGACTGTAGAACACTGACCTCATATCGGCTGGAGGGACTGGCTCTATCGCATCCTTTGCCAGTAGGACCGCGATCTCCGCACGCAAGGCACGGGCATCAACAGCTTCCACTGCAGTGAAGTGGACACCCCTGAACTTTGGGGGACGCTGGGCGAATTGAATCACATAACCAAGCCTGATGGTCCGAATGAGCCAGCGAGATGAACCATGGAGCACTAGCCAGGCTCGCAGAGACCGTACAAGGGGGACCAAGGGGACCGTAGGCGTACCCGCAGTGGGGCAGCGAGGCAAAACTATCTCCTTACCTTATCCCAATTCACAACAGTCAGCTTGTAATAATGTTTCCTAATCTGGATGGTACTGGTGGGTTTCCGTAGGAAATTCGAGCATGCCGCTGTTCGTCTGTCTTTGCACCACTGCGTCTTTTTTCTCAGTTGGTCAGAACAAAAGTGTCAGACATGTTACTTGTTCAGATGACATTTTCCATTGAAAATTCTTATTTTGGTCATACTTCAAAACTACAGTCTGTGATTCCTAAGTACAGTATCCATACCGGTGTGGTGACTGACAGCAAACATTAGATTCACCAGTGCTGAGGAGCCATGCTGATCCACAACCCACGTAAAGATAATTCCACAAATAACTGCAATTGCAGGTTTCAAACAGAGATGGCGACAAATTTCTCACTTTAACTCATCCTGTTAATTTAGCGCATAGTGATCGGATATTAACTCATCTCAAACAGAGCCAATTCGGACAGAAATAAAATGCATGGAAATTATTTAAATGTAAAACCGGAAAAAAAACAACGCAATTCACAAGTGCGTACTGAACCGAGGACATTGTACCGGTTTAGTATTATATTGATAATTGTGGCATCCCTATAGTGTAGTAATAGTAATACTAACACTTCATTGCACTTTCTGCAGGTATTCATGAGATAATGTGAACATAAATATTAGGCTCAATTAGGCTGCTGCTTATTTCATATTACTACATTATGCAACATTATACAGTTATGCAATTAAACATTTGAACTAAAGTACTTTATCAGCAGTTGTCTTCACTTTTGCATGGAATAGACAAAAAAAAAAAAACCCAAAAACATTATTGCAATTTCTTGTGTTGTTTACTTATTGCAAAGTTAAGTTTAAGTTTTTACCCCTAAGTCAAGAATGAAAAAATAACTTCTAAGCTTGAAGTAAACTGTGAGAAATCACAAAGTTGTAAAGAAGGAAAAGCTGCAGAATGTGAGTAAAACAGGTCAAACTGGTTCATCCTGGTGAACTGAAGGAGAGAAGAGATTGACTCTCCAAACACTGGTCACTTCTAACACCACTAACATGAGTCTACTGTAACCTGTATTTACTGTTAAAATCACATATTTACATACTGTTGATTCTATTGATACCGAGTCGAATGAATATCTGATAACAATATGTTTTTAAGAATTTAAGAAGTATGTTTTTTTATGATATCAGTATTTAAAACCAAACATCAATGATGCATTTTATGATTTTAATAATTAGAGCTAAAATGTGGCTTCCATGTATTGACAGAAATTCTCATAATAAACAATAGAATTATACTGTAGGTTAATCATATTGATCACAAGACATTTATTGATCAATCAGTGTCTCTTTGAGAAAGAATAAGGAGGTCAGAGATTAAAACTCAACTCAGATTTAAAAGGGAACCCCTGGTATTAAGACTTGTATGGCTATGTATGTAAATGATGTCTCTTACTGAAATATGTGGTAGAAAACCCATGAAATATTGACGTTATTTAAAAAATCCATGACATATTTGGGCAATGGGGGGTGACATTTTGTTTAGGCGCACAGAGCATTCTATGCTGATGACGTCAAATGGTTGCACTCGGTGAGCTACTGACTCTACCCTGTTATTTTTACCACAACACATCTCAGAATATAATATACAATGCCAGTTTCCAGTCGAAGGGCAACAAGAGAAGTGATGTAAGGCCTCAAAAGAATAGGAAGTTGTGATGAATGTGAACGAATAAAACTCTGTGTGTAACGCATTCAGGTGATCAGATGATTTTAACACGTCAATCATACAACAGTAGTTTGAATAGCCACAGAGACATTGCATGTCTTTGATGTTTTCATCCTCACTAATTTTGCGCTCTGGCTCAAACTGAAAAGGCTGATTGGGTTTTAAAAGGAACCCCGCGAATATTAAGACTTGTATGCATTACTAGATTACCGTTGCACCGAAGTATACAGATGAAAAGTATCAAAGGCATCAGGCATGTGTGTAGAATACATGGTGGACGGGGACGTGTCCCCCACACTTTCTGCATGACCTGCCATTTTAATTTCAACTAAAATGAGGCGATCTGAACATTATGGAGCACTCACTCTCGTTTATTATATGTTTCATTCATACTGGAAGCCGGAGGGCACTCTCTCGCAGAATGTCCAAAAAGAATGTTTCGTAGAAGTAATTCACTGAAGAAGCTATTCACTGTAGCAGCAACTGAGCTGAATAAAAAGCAGAAACGTATTGACTGATGAAACGTGAAGACAATATACACAAGATTGCGACAAGATATTGTTTGTGTTTTTCAAGCCATCTCAAGGTATTTATTGAGAATAAAGTATATGAGTAATGCAATGCTAATTGACAACCTTTTTTATGTTTTTGAGAAGGGGTCCCCTATGCTCGCCTAGGCTGCATTTATTTAATCTAAAAATACAGTAAAAACAGTAATATTGCAAGATATTATTACAAATTAAAATAGATGTTTTCTATATGAATATATAGCAATCTAATTTATTTCTGTGATCAAAGCTGAATTTTCAGCATCATTACTCCAGTCTTCAGTGTCACACGATCCTTCAGAAATCATTCTAATATGCGGATTTGCTGCGAAACATTTATTATTAGTATCTGTTTTAAAAACAATTGCTTAAAATTGTTGTGGAAACCATCATACATTCGGTTTTTCTGGATTCTTTGATGAATAGTCACTGTCACTTTTGATAAATTTAATGCATCCTTGATGAATAAAAGTATTAATTTCTTTCTTTTTTTAATCTTACCACAGATGTTTTAATTGTATCATGGTTTCCACAAAAATATGAAGTGGCACAACTGTTTTCAACAATAATAATTAGAAATGTTTCTTGAGCAGCAAATCATCATATTAGAATGATTTCTGAAGGGTCATGTGACACTGAAGACTGGAGTAATGATGCTGAAAAGTAAGCTTTGACCACATATATTGTACATCTTAAAATATATTCACATAGAAAACAGCTATTTTAAATTGTAATACTATTTCACAATATTACTGTTTTTACTGCATTTTTTTTATTAAATAAATCCAGCCTTGGTGAGCAGAAGAGACATATTTCAATTGTACAATTACAATTGTAATGTTCCCAAACTTTTTTTTTTTTTTTTTACATTGTATAAAATCCATGAGGACTTAATGCACAAGTGTTTGTACATAAACCAGTCATAAAATTGTCATAAAATATAGGGAAACAATATTAGATATTTTTGTTCAGCAGTGTATTTGATTTCTTATTAAAAGGAAACTGGTTTCAAATTAAAAGATGAGATTAAAAATAAATAAATAAATAAAATATATTAATTAGACAAGGTCAGATAAAAACTGGTATTACACCCAACATTTCTGTCCCCCTCACTTCTGAAATGATGGCTACACCCCTGGCATCAGGGCTAAAGTGAAAGAAGTTTTTAGGAAGTTTTTTTCGTCCACATTCAACTTACCATTCTTTTCTCCTCTTCTTATCACTAGTAAAGCAGTGAAGACTTACATCTCTTCTCTTGTGGCCCATCACCTGAAAATTGTGAAATCGTCTATTATATTTCGAGTTGTGTTGCGGTAAAAATAGCAACAGGGTAGCGTCAGTAGCTCACCGAATGCAACCATTTGACATCATCGACATAGACATACCTAAACAAAATGACATCGCCCATTGTCCAAAATGTGTCATTGATTTTTTAAATAATGTAAATCTTTCATGGGTTTTCTACTACATATTTCAATAAGAGACATCATTTACGTTATATTAAGCTATATAAGTCTTAATACCAAGGGTTCCCTTTAAAGGGCTGTGTCACAGACAGTTACATTCCCTCAAATCAAATCCGTGATCAGTTCATGTCTACAGAACCCAAATCAAACATGGTGACGTGTCAATAATATCAATCCTTCAATAGTGGTTGTGTCAGGATTTGGGCTCTGTAAACAGCAGAGACATTTCTCTAAATATCTTGGAGGATTTCTGCATGTGTTAGCAATTGATGCAGGGATGATTTTCTCTTGACATGATAATCACACTCTTCATGTCTCTTGATTTCCACAGAAACTGTTCCCAAGACCAGGAATGACTTCCTACAATGTAAGTCACTGAGAAAACAAGCAGAAAATCTCACTGAGTGTGTTCATGTTCTTCTTGGAGAAGGAGAAACTTTGACGACAAAACACTGATAAATAATGACAGACTCATGAAATACAGTGATAGACATTCTTGGTCCAGTTCCCGGACACACTGCCGCTCGGTCCTCAGCTAGCCGAGAGGCAATGGTACCAGACGCTTGGTGGACAGCTCGATCCTGGCGGCCAGTGATGGCTCCTCCGACTGAGGGCAGCCGGCAGCAAGTCCCTGTTCCCTGCTCCTCCCCTTCATGGCGGACGGCAGCAGGCCTCGGCCCACAAAACGAAAGTAAAATGGCAGCAGTCCCTCACGGCAACTGCCGCACACACAAACATAATATAAAATCCAGGCCTGGTCCTCTCTCGCTATTCACTGTTGTCGCTCCTCCTTTTATGCTTCCGGAGCTCCACTGTGAGGTACGAGACCGGTGCAGTGCGCAGCTGAAGCTCATTATCACTCACGCCACCGGCCTCACGCCATTCTCTCACGGCTCTCTCCCCGCCCTGCTTGTCACAATTATTACAGAGGCCGATTCTGATCACACATGCTCTGCTACCACACAATGATTCTCCTGTGTCTATTAAACCTTTGTCAAAAGTACACCGCTGACCCAGAGAGAGCAGTTGTGTAAAACAGCTTTTCAACCACAAACACACACACTTGAAACAATAACAACGATATTTCTGTCTTACAAATATTCAGATTATCATAGAAGCACTGGGATAAAAGTTTAGTTCAGATATGAACACTGATGTCTATGGTAGCGATCAAAATAGAGTGAATCACTTTTTAAAAGTTACTTGTCGCTTAAATAACGATTGTATCTATTGCATTGTTACGGCAACAAGTGGCGACAAGTGACTTAAAAAATGTTTGTCATTGAATCAGTCATTCAAGTGTTTCATTCAAAAACACTGATTCATCTAGTAATGAAACAAGTGAAGTCTTAATGAGCAAACCATTGAATCAACTGATTTTTAAAATAATTCATTCAAATTAAACATTTTTAAATACTCTGCATTTTTAAATGAAACCATGTTGCCATGGACAACAGTGAATATGTCTGAGTACTAAATGCTGATGGACCAATCAGAATCACATATTATAGAGAACCATGTAACAAACGCCTCAGTCAAGTTTGATTTTTGGCCCTTCGTTCATAAGTTTGTGCAGCTCTTCTCGAGCGTTTCCTTCACAGCAGCTGCTCTTGGTAACAGACCTGAGAGTCGATCACCAAACTGATGGAGCGCTTTAAGATTTCCCAACTACAGATGAGATTCTGTGAGAGAGGAGAAGATCCTAAATCAAGTTCAGATCTGAGACAAATCCTACATGAACTTGTCAGATCTGAACTCAAGACTGAACATAAAAAGCTTCTGTAATAGTTTCAGTTTATTCAACACAAACAGATGAAGTAAACTTCAGTTTGACATAATTAAGTGGATTTTACACTATTAAATTAGGACAGAATGTTCAGTAATTGTGTGGTTTTAACTCATTTTAATGAAGTAGATTTAACAAGCAGCAGTAGATTAAAAGATGGACAGATTGATAATTCCTGATTGTGATGTGTTTTATCTCCATCAGATTACCTTCAACTCACTCTGGATCTGAACACAGTGAATAAATTTCTCCATCTGCCTGAGGGGAACAGAGTGATTACATTCACTTACACAGAGCAACTGTATCCTGATCATCCAGACAGATTTGATGGTTTGTCTCAGGTGTTGTGTAGAGAGAGTGTGTGTGATCGACGCTGTTACTGGGAGATTGAGTGGAGTGGTGCTGCTGTGTTTATATCAGTGTCATATAAGAGCATCTGCAGGAAGGGATCAAGTGTTTTGTGTGCGTTTGGACATAATGATCAGTCTTGGTGTTTGTTCTGCTATCCTGACAGTTACTCATTCAGACACAATAACATATGCACTCATTTCCCTGGAAAGTCCATCAGCAGTAGAGTAGGAGTGTATGTGGATCACAGTGCAGGAACTCTGTCCTTCTACAGCGTCTATGGAGACACAGTGAGCCTCATCCACTCAGTCCAGACCACATTCACTCAACCGCTCTATCCTGGGTTTATGCTTGGTTTAGAGTCATCAGTGAAACTGTGTTGATGAATCAGAACACACTGTAGAGTTTCTACCCATAATGCTTTGAGCTCATGATAATTGAGTGACTGGCACAAGCTGGCTTGACTAGATGATCCAAGATAAGAGGCTTGATGCAGAAAGACGATGAAAACTTAGATTTAATAAACACCAGCAGGAAACTTTAACACAAGACACTGAACATAAGATGACTGAGGGTTTAAATACACTAGATAACAAGAGACTGATGGGGATAATCATTGTCATGGTTACAAACATGAAGTCCAGGAAGACTGAGACAGACAGGTGACAGTGACAGTGAGATGTTATATTATTATGTTATAGAGTCTCTTCATTACATCAATACTGTATCAGTGTGTGTGTGTCATGATGAGTGACGGTGTGTATCTGTGCTTTTCTCAAACTACTTGTGCTGATAGAAATCAGTTTTTAATCCAGGTGTATTTTAGGGGTTCAAGCACTGAAGCTGCTGCATTATTATTGTGTTTGTACTGTTTTATCAATTATTGTTTTTTCTGCTCTAAACATGTCTGGGTGTCAGAGACTGTATGTCATAGAGGAAATAATAAAAAACTTCTTCTAGACTGTTGGTGTTGTTCACTCAAAACTCGCAACAAAACTCATGAAAACACTGATACATCAAAGCTCTGTGAAGATATTAAACTGTGGGGCGTCACACATTTTGATCTGTATCTGCTGATCAAACTTAATGAATCATGAAACACACAAATGATATCATGAGGAAACAGGTCAATATACTCAAATCCAGCCATAGGGGGCGCTACAGCTGAAAAACACTCGCTGATCTGCAGCCCTATCTTCAGGTTAACCCTCTTGAGTCTGAGGTTAATTTGGGGTTGTTCTGGAGTAGTTTTGACATAGAGACAGAGCGACACGCGTCATAATCTGAAAGCCACGCCCACCGGGGGGGGTAAACAATCCAACCGTCTCCATTGACTTTGTATAGCGTGAGGCTGCCTCCTTGTCATTTCTGGCTTATAACAAAAAATAGAACAATGTCTAAAAGCTGCTATGTGACAAGGTGTACAGAAAACAAGCTAAAAAAACCCAGAACAATGGCTTTTTGTACTTTACAGACAAACTTCAAATCTTAATAATTCATTCCAAATGTTCATGACACGTTTATGCGAGTTCATGATCCGATTCGTAAACAAATTGTTCTTTTGAGACAATCTTTCAAATGAATCATTTGTTTTTGATTACAAAAATATGAATGAGTTATTCACGAATTTGATAGATCTGGGGTGTGTTTCCCGAAAGCATCATTAGATAACTATAGTCGTAAATTCCATTGAACTTCATTGCGAACATATTTGATTTACGAAACGCATCGTGACTATCAAGTTTGACTCAGCGATTCTGTTGTGGCGGTTGTCTCTCAATAGAGAGGATAATAAGTGAAAGAATCACTCAAAGTTTTCTCCATTCATTAAACAAATCTGTTGGAGAACTGTGCCAGATGGCTACTTTTATTATTACTTTTGGCGCGTTTGGATTCGTTTTGAAGCTTAACTCTGAATCCCATTCACTGTAATTGCAATATAATAAAAAATCCTTAATTTTTTTTCTTACTTTGATTTATTGTAAAGACCAAACTTACTGACAGGATGCTTGCTGCAATAGAAACGGATACTAGGGATAGTTCACACAAAATGACGATTTTTTTCCAAACCTGTATTACTTTCTTATGAAACACAAAAAGAGAATAATGGTGGTGGAGGAATGCAAAAAACTGTTGAGAAACCGTAGGTGAGTCAGCTATGAATATATAGGCCTTCTCTCAAGACGATTGGGTAGATCATTTGAACATTTTCTTTATAAATGTTCTAAATGTTACAAACAAACTTTGTTTATTAAACATAATTTAAACCACTGTGTTGATTTGACTCTAGCAACCTATAAAACAACCTATATGCAGAAGGGCATTTCAAAAATACCATGGTGTCCAAAAATGTACCATGGTATTTTTGAAAGCACCTGTGAAAGCACTTTTTTTTTTTTTTAATGCTTTGGGAAACTGATGTTAAAAATAAACCAAATCCTATGATGTGTAGAGGTCATTTTTATTTACAGGTTGTACACTTAAATGGATAGTTCACCCAAAAATGTCATCATTTACTCACCCTCAAGTTGTACCAAACCTGTATACATTTCTTTCTTCTGCTGAACATAAAGGAAGATATTTTGACTTTCCTGTAGCTCAGTGGTTAGAGCATGGCACTAGCAATGCCAAGGTTGTGGGTTTGATCCCAGGGATTGCACATACTCAGATACAAATGTATAGTATAATGCAATGTAAGTCGCTTTGGATAAAAGCGTCTGCCAAATGCATAAATGTAAAATGTAAAGAATATGGGAATCTGAACAGTTCTGGGGCACCATTGACTTCCATAGTATTTTTTTTTCCCCTACTATGGAAGTCAATAGTGCCCCCAGTAGCCTGGTTACAAACTTTCTTTAAAATATTTTCCTTTATGTTCAGCAGAAGAGAGAAACTTTGGAACAACTTGAGGGTGAGTAAATGATGGCAGGATTTTCATTTTTGGGTGAACTATCCCTTTAAAACACGATGTAAACTTAAAACAGGTTATCAAGTTAATATGGTCCTTTGTGTTAAGTATTTCAAAGTATTCCAAAGTATGTAGATTAAGTTACTAAACTTGAGTAATGTAATGAAATATGTTACAAATTACTTTTTAAAGCATGTATTTTGTAATCTGTAGTGAATTTTAAAAGTAACCTTCCCATCCCTGTATGTATGTAACCACTGCATGTATGGAAAGCAGATTTTATATCCTTTATTGTTTTTAAGATATGATGTTTTAAAAAAGAGTGCTAACTGTCTAAGAATGTAGGGGGTTTTAAAGCAGGTCGGTTATGCCATGCAAGTAAGAGTTAGAGTTTGATTGATGAGCATGGAGATATACATATGTTACCTTTTATTTTTATGTCTAAGTATTGGGTCACTTTTCTGCCATACATTTGGTAGAAAAACTGAGATATATTGTTTTGTATGCTTTTCTATCTTTCTTTGATGTTGCAAAGCTAATCTACAGTTTCTGTGAGACACAACTTGAGAAGAATGACTCTTTCTGCCATCAAGGTCAGTTAGCTGGGAAGAAGTTTAGGGAGTTAGATAAGATGTTTCCAATTAAAATTATTTACACACGTCAGGTGGACACAACTATTATGGGATGTCGATGAACTGGAAATTGTACTTGTATGATAAAGAGAAGTAGGATGGCTCTATGATAATTTACTCGTTTGTTTATCCAGTCAATTTTGAAAGTCTTTGTCTGCTGAAAAAGTAATATGTATGATTTGACTGAATAAATCCTCTGTTTTGTTTGGAGCTCTCTGAGGTATGTTAAAGATTGTAAGAGAGACTACCCTGATTTTCAATTTTCATAAATAAATTTGGTTTGATAATTTTACTGTTGAATGGCCTAGCAATGTTAAACTAACACAGACCAAGTATATATCAGTGAGTGCAGCAGAAAAAGAAAGTTGTAGCCAACAATGTACACCCAACAGTGTCACACACCCAATGATGCCTCCTAGTAAGGGATACAAAATATTACAAGAATAATGGAAAGACTAGAACATAGAGAAGTAACTGGAGAAGACTGGTGGGAAGTACAGGAATGTTTGTGAAAGTGGAATATTATGTGATAATAATAATAATAATAATAATTGGTTTGTTTGCATTAATTTTGCTTTGCCTTTGGCTATGTATTATGTCAGTGTGATGTACTGAGAATGTGATTCATGTACCCTTTTACAGATTAACCAGATATTTTCTATTATATATTTACTACTCATATTTATTATATATTGTATATTATTATTATTATTATTATATATTATTTATATATTATATATTCTGTTACAAAAAGAAAAGGTTCATTATTTCCTGTTATATTATAAAATTATTAGTTATCAGTTGTTTGAGTTTAAGTAATGATCATTTTATGCATGTGTAATAAGTCATGCCTATGTATTTACGTGCTCACGTCGACACACACTTAAAGAGAGAATGTTCAAGATGCGCTTCGTTCATGGTGAACTATCGTTGAAGCCCACATCTGTCTCTTTTCCTTCTTCTATTATTTTTCAGGAGAAAATTTGTAGTAGGCTACTCCTGAAAAATTTCCATCTATTTCCATTTTGGATGCTAATTGATGTAAAACACCAAAGAAGAAAAAACTATTTTAATATTGTAACATTTTAATGACTGAAGTGGAAATTTGAATGAGGAAAAACAGAAAGTTTTCCTGAATTCAGTTTCAGTAGTATTTGCGTTGGGTGAAATCTTTCTGACTTCTGCATCAGACGGTTTAATGCGGAGGACTTTAGTCTAGAAGCCTCAGCGCTCTTCAGTACATTTGTGACGGAAAAGCTTCACTCTCAACTTTATTCAGCAAATAAACACTTTGTCCTACAGACTGATGAGAGCCCAGTTTAGATGTGATGATAACACTAGGAGAATCACACCAGAGATGAGAAACAAGAACCAGTCCAATATGAGCTTCATTTACAAGCAAATTCATACTGAATAAGAGCAGAAATAAAACAAATTATTACTAAAAACAGTCTAAAACTAACTGGAACATGCCATCATAGATCAATAAAATGATGATTAAGAACAAGAGTTCAAACTAATCAATAAATAGGATGATAAAATCAAAACATACATCTGCAAAGTCATTTTCATAAATATCTAAACAAGGTTCATTTTCAGGTTCAAGCTTCTAAAATAAGAAATAAAACAGCAAATCCTCCCATGTGGAAATATCCAGCAATGTCCCAATGGTTCCCATGAGTTAGTTACACAGCTGTAATGATCATGTGCTGATAATGACCCACAATTACAGTAAAATAACAGTCTCGCCTCTATAGACTACATCTATTTTGATTGCTTCTTTTATTTATACTGATTTTTGAAGGATAAATTTTTACATATTTTATACTTATGTTTAAACTCAAATTAACTTTTAACATTTTGTTTTTCATAACATTTTTTATATTGGTAAAACACACCAACTTTAAATGTTTCCATTTGGACACATGAACTCTGCTTTATGAAGTCATACAACCTTTTTAATTAACATGTGTTTGTATCATATTTGTCACTGTTTTAATTTTAATAAAAAAAGATTATATAAAATAGATTTTTATGCACTTCTGTGATTGTAGAGAATGCAGCGTCTGAACAGGACTTTTATTTTGGAGGGATGACATGGCGTCATAAGCTGCGTCGCGCTCTTGCATCTGTTGTGATTCTGCTGAAGAAAGGTTTGTTTTTAAAAGAATAATCTGTTTAAATCGATAGAAACAGTTAAAGGTTTTCATAGTTTTTTTTTTGTTTGTTTTTTTTTATACAAGCGATGTGAA
Organism: Hypophthalmichthys molitrix; assembly: GCA_037950675.1. NCBI lineage: Eukaryota > Metazoa > Chordata > Actinopteri > Cypriniformes > Xenocyprididae > Hypophthalmichthys > Hypophthalmichthys molitrix. Next base: position 48,245,600 of record CM075494.1, on the reverse strand, counting down.
ATTAGTTTATTTACTATTTAATGTAACATTGTAATGCTTTATCTAACTGAAGGATATTTGTGTGAGTAAAGCTCATCCACTGATGAGAAACAGTAAACCTGCGTCTCATTTCTCTCTCTATATATCATAAATCAGTTTATCATGAACACGAGTTCAGTCTCTGGAGAGTAATGATGGAGAAACTGAACTTTTCAACTCCGAGTCAATTGAATCAAATACTTTGAGAAATGATTCAGTGAATCACGACACGCGCTGCTCAAACAGTGAACGTGAACGAGACAAACACTAACAAACTAACTTTAACATTAAAGTGTATCATTTAAGTATATATCTATAATCATTAAATACCAAATTTACATCATAAATGCCTAAATATGAAGTGGTTATTAATTTGCAGCGTTAGTTTTGAGTTTTTTTTTTTTTGTCTAACCGGGTTATTGAAGACCATTAATCTGTTAATTATTCTCTTCTTAAAGATGGCGTTTATTAAAGAGGAGACTGAAGACATAAAGATTGAGTTTATTAAAGAGGAGACTGAAGACATGAAGATTGAAGAAACATTCAGCGTGAAACATGAAGATACTGAGGAACAAACAGGTTGGTTTTATTCACACAGCTGAACTCAGTCATTATATGTCCAGCTCTACAGAAATAGAGAATATACAGAAGTATAATCTTAGAGAATATTACAGAAGTAGCCAAAACAAAACAATTATTTTCTGCAACATTAAACCCAATATCTTCTTATGAATAGAGAACAATGGAACAATTTTTTTGTTCATGCTCAAAAGGGCTGTACTAACATTTTAACATACCTGAACATAAACAGCAGTAATTGAACATTAAATCAAGCAATAAATAAGTCCTTATTTAAACATTTTGAACATAACCCCTATATCAATAATCATTTCATATGTGTGTGTGTCATATAGAGTAAAGTCAGCAGGGGAAGTGTGTAAAACATTTTGAAGTAGAACAGAGTGAACTGCTAATATTTGATGAAACCAGTGAACAATATTTACCTTGTCATTTGTGGTACAGGTGTAGGTTGGAAATCAATAAGCAGATTGAGGCTAGAGGTTGAAATGGTATGAAAATTACATATTGTGACAAAATTATCATGGTTATCATTTACATGTAAAATGTCTAAAATTGCTAACTAGGTAATTGCAGTTGTTGTTGATGCTCCATGTGTGTTTTGCTCCTCATTTTGCCTCTGTTGTGTTTGGCTATGTTAACTGCTGCTTGTAAATCTATTTAAATTTATTTATTGCCATTTAATCAAGTTACTTGTTCAGTGACCTGGTCAGGCAAGTAAAATTCTCTTTTACCTGCTCAAAAATTCACTTGTCCCATACAAGAAGAACAGGTGGATTTTTTTTGCTGAGATTAGCTCATATATGATCCTCCAGGTCATGTCTACTCTGCACTGCTGGCTAAAATTTCTTCTACTTCACTTCAGACACATACAAACTTGAGTTGTCAAAAGTACACACTTTGGTACCACGTCGGTGCTGAAATTTTAAAAATCTGACGCTTTGAGTGCTGTTGAGTGGATTCGTAAACACCTCTGATTGGCCATTGTGTTGACGCACTCATCAGATATGCTTGTGATTGGCTACAATGATCAACGCACGGCAGCGTCTGTACGCACACTGTAGCGAATTAACTCAAAGGGGGAATATTAATAATTATCCATAACTCATTATTAATTATGGTCAATTATGAATATTTGAATCAGTTAATCAGATTAACTTGATATAGCTACATTAAAATTATAATCAATAAATCAGTTCATCCTGTGAACACTCAATATTGATTATTAACTAATTCTAAGAGAATGGTATTTTTCATGGGCACAGAATAATAATTCTTTCTTAGCATTTACAGTGCTTTGTAAGCATTTACAGAGCAGGTAATAAGATCTGATCATTTAAGAGACAATCTATTGCAGACAGAGAATCAGAACGAAATATGTATTGTGCACAAGTTTTGTTAACTAAATCATGACCACTTAACTAAACTAACAAACACATAACATACACGCAGGTCACACACATACATAGGTAAAAATGAGCAATGATAGAGTTGAACCGGAAGTGGGACAGGAAATGGAGCTATGGGGAAAAGTCAAAAACAATCCGGAAAAAAACATTAGTTTTCTGAGTAATTCTTTGCTTACAAAGTTGGTTCACAAATTAGTACTAAATCGCTGTTTAGTGTTCAAATGTATGATACTTGCAAAATGCCTTTACTCTGTTGAGGAGCATCAGGTCTGCAGGCTGAGGAGAAATCCTTGATGGTTTGGTCTGAAGTCATAATCAATATCTTCTGTGTTGGATGAAGAAATATTAAACAACTTAAGCTGTTAATTTTACTCTTGTAGTAGGAAAGATGAGCACATGGCTTGGGTGCAGGTTTAGGACTACAGGCCTTGGCCTGAAGAGGCCTGCAGCAAAGGGGGTCTCTTCAGTCTGTCCAAAGAAGCAAGAGAGAGAGGCGGAGTTGTGCGTCTCCTCTTAAGGTCTGGGAGGAGCCACACCTCTTCGGGTGGACCTGTCCTGACCAATGAGCAAAGTGGAATTTCTGTAGCAGGAACTTCCTTTGTGGAGGAGTTTATGGCTCTTGTCTTTGAGCGTGATTAAAATGACTGAGTTGTTTTGAAGAAACTATCAAAGATTCTTGTAATACTGATTTGTTGCACAGGTATCAATTAGGGATGTTGCAATATACCGGTATTGATGATAATCGTGATATTCAAAGCATGAAATATTGACATTGTGTTAATTTAGGGTGTGACAATATACCGGTATTGGCGATAACCACAATATTTAAAATGAATAGGACTCTTATGATATATCATGACACGTAAATACTCTAGCGCCAGTACCTGGTTGACCTCTCAGGTGGCAGTATACTCAGCGTGATGTAGCTATGCATGCAGTTATATGCCCTCAAAATTCAAGATACACTGGCATTTTTGCCCCGACGAGTTTTTGTCATTAACTTATATCATATGATATGATGTACAATATCACACGAGCAAGAGTGCCGTGCAACAGACCGAAATGTTTTTGTTATACTGACTAAATCAGTTTTGTTTTGTTTTGAACAAATCGATTGAATGAACTCACTCACTCATTAAGACAGTGACTTGCTGCCACCTACTGGCAGTTTAGTTTTTATATTTAAAGTAAATTTTAATTAAAAAGTTAAAATTAGAATTAATTCCGTATTTAAATATTGAATTAAATTTATGTAGACAAATTGTAAATGCTGTGTAAATATATTAATGCCACTTTTCATTCTGTGTCACCTCTGTATTGCAAAGATGGGTTTTGTTGATAATGATTTCATTTGATTTGTAACAGCCCTAATGTATAGGCTACTAGGCTAGTATTAATTTTTCAAATGCTCCCGTGTGTATCTGTGATGGCGCTTGGTGAAGAGCTTCATTGATGACAATTTACCACGTTTTTACAGCGTTGATCATTGAAGCCAATCACAGACATATCTGATGAGCCGTGAACACAATGGCCAATCAAAGGTGTTTATGAATCTGCTCAACAGCCCTCAAAGCATCACATTTTTTTACATTTTCTGTACGGACTAGGTACAGATGTCGTTTTCTGCTCATCCGGCACTTTGCAACAACACAACCTTGTTTTTTCAGCGACTTGTGTCCTATAACAACGTCTGACGTGTACGTTTTATGTGGCGTGAGAGAAAGTCACATAAACCATGTAAAATCCGATCAGAGTGGTCAGACTGAAACGGATTTCAAGAAATTCAATTTTTGAATAGGAATTCAAACCACATATGAATGTAGCTTGAAACTGATTTTTTCATAAATTGCTTTTTTTTTCTTTTTTTTTTTCAATTCACACTTGCTAAATTTGATCGGATTTCAATTGGATATGCACAAAAATCGGATTTGGACTGACAGTGTGAACGTAGCCCAAGACTTTATTTATGCTTAATTATGAACAGATGTTTGATATCTCGATTGGTGTTGCCATGGCGCGGGATTTATTTGAAAAAAAGAGAAAGATTTAGATCACATTGGGGTTGTATATTTAGTCATGGAGCTGATTAATTGTGGTTCATGGTCATTGTAAAATGAGGTCAAGGTACACACGTCCAAAGCGTCTAGGCCAGGTGCAAGTTCAAGTATTTACAGTATTTTCTGGAACATAAGTTGCATCTGACTACAAGTCCCCAATCATGAGTCTCTAATAATGAGCTGATGAGTTTAATCTATAGAAGCATTGCCCAATCCTGTTTCTGGAGATCTACATACATGCAGAGTTTAGATCCAACCCTGATCGAACACACCTGCCTGTAATTATCAAGTGCCCCTGCGGATCCTAAAGCCTGATTTATTCTCGACATGTCCGCAAGTTCGCTTGGGTGCGCACGACAAAATGGCGAAGTGCGCATTGAGTGTGCCTGAACCCATTTCGCCTAGCGGTGTGCACAGGAAATTTTCGTCGTGGTAAGGTCGTGGTAGTGGGATCCCAGTTTCTAATCACTCCAGTTGATAATCAAACAAATGCACAAAACTACTTAAGGAAAATGATTGAATTTATTAAAAGTAAATATAACAAGTGAAAGAGAGCATCTCTTCAGGGTGTCCAAAGGCCAACATAACAAACAGAACAAATCTAGAAAGAAAAAGGAGGGAGGGATTAAATAACCTAAGTAAATATAAAAATAAAATACATTTACCTTCCCTAACTCCCTAACGAAAAACAAAGTACAAACCAAGTTACCAAAATAAATAGGCAGGACACCCCTACGCTCCACGTTCTTGAAACATAACTTTGGGAACAGCTGAACATGATCAACAGGTTATACAATCGGTACACTTTCACTTGCAAGTGACCAGTTTGATCATCGGCCGGAGGAGGGATCCAGGAGCTCTCAACCCAAACGCGGCCGAACCAACAATGAGCTCTCTGTTGAACGCCGGCAGCGTCCTTATAAAGACCACGCCTCTGAACCGCCAATAGAGAGAGTGTACACCATCATTGGACAACCTATTAGAACACTGACAGAACAAAAGGGAAAAGAAAACAAACACATACCAGATACAAGAACGCAGGTCGTAACAAATGAAAATAAAGGTCCAGTATAAACTTCTCGTTTAGTGGGGGAGATGCACACAGTAATTCACTGCTTCAGGTGTGTTTGATCAGGGTTGGAGCTGAACTCTGCAGAAAGGTAGATCTCCAGGACCAGGACATCTAGAGTGCTTGTTTCTGTTTCTTCGTCTGTGTTTTGATCTGGAGGATTTGTACTGATTCAGATGAGTAACCAGTGAAAACGCAGACTGCTGGAAAATTCCGTCAATGGCGGGAAAGTGTGGTGTCAAATTATAGAAAATCTCATCAATTTCAGGGAGAGATTTAACCACTTTTCCTAGATGATACAGAATTTTGAAAGATGATTTTTTAAAATTAAAATGTGTCTTAAAATAGAAATTAAGGGTGTACTTGCTCTAGGCGATCCGAACTGTGCTAAGCACTTTTGACCCTCTAAGTCTGGTTCGTTTGACTAGTGTGATCGCTACGTACCATGCCCTGGCCCACTTGTAAAGGCACGGTTGGATTATGCTCAGGCGCAATATAGATGTAGTGAAATCGATAACCACACCGGAGTACGGAACAGCTTTTCATTTCATTTAATTAATTTGAGTATATTTAGGTCTATAATGGATCCAGTTCTCACCTTATTGATGAACAGGAATTGTAGTTTGCGATTAAAGCTGCAAATTCCTCCATCAGTGTCAGCTCTCTTCTAACAAGCTGATGATCTTCACCAGATGTGATAAATAAAGGAGACATATAAAATGTGCAGTGGTGGGTCCCTTTGGACCAGGTTTGAAAACCACTGGTGTACTGAGTATAAGATCTATAGACAGGATGGCAACTCTGGTCCTTGATCCAAACACACCCGCAAAATTTAACTCAATCCCAAACCCAAAATGTAATCCTAAATCTTCAGGACTGTTTGAAAATTCTCAATTACAGGCAGGTGTATTTGATTTGGGATGAAACTTTACTTTGCAAGACAGTGGCCCTCCAGGACCAAAGCTGCCCATCCCTGATCCATAGCAGAGTGTATAGATCATACATGTTGTTGGGTTTGATGTATTAAATGTCTAAATTGTTTTATGTCTATTTTTGCCCTAGACCTAATGGCACTGAAAGAGGCGAGTAATGAACTTAATAAAAGGAAAGAAGAGAAAGAACATTATGATAAACATCACGATTTCATGACTGGGGAAAGATTGATACAGGCTAAAAAGAGTTTCTCAGAAAAAAGAGCTCAAAAGACAGGAACTAAAACTTATTTCACCTGCCAACAGTGTGGAAAGACTTTTGATCATCGTCGAAACCTACAAGTCCACTTGAGAGTTCACACTAGAGAGAGCCCCTTCACTTGCCAACAGTGTGGAAAGAGTTTCACACTTAAAAAAAACCTTAAAGTCCACATGAGAATTCATACTGGAGAAAAGCCGTACACCTGCCAACAATGTGGACAGAGTTTCAGTCAAAAAGGAAGCCTTATAGTCCACATGAGAATTCACACTGGAGAGAAACCTTTCACCTGCCAGCAATGTGGACAGAGTTTCAGTAAAAAAGGAAGACTTATAGCCCACATGAGAATTCATACTGGAGAAAAGCCTTACTCCTGCAAACAATGTGGAAAGAGTTTCACACTTAAAGAAACCCTTAAAGTCCACATGAGAATTCACACTGGAGAAAAGCCTTATACCTGCCAAGAGTGTGGACAGAGTTTCAGTCAAAAAGGAAGCCTTATAGCCCACATGAGAATTCACACTGGAGAGAGCCCATTTGCCTGCCAACAGTGTGGAAAGAGTTTCAGTGGAAAAGGAAAATTTGAAATCCACATGAGAATTCACACTGGAGAAAAGCCGTATACCTGCAAACAATGTGGAAAGAGTTTCACACATAAAGGAAGCCTTAAAGTCCACATGAGAATTCACACTGGAGAAAAGCCGTATACCTGCCAACAATGTGGACAGAGTTTCAGTCGAAAAGGAAGCCTTAAAGTCCACATGAGAATTCACACTGGTGAGAAACCTTTCACCTGCCAACAGTGTGGACAGAGTTTCAGTCGAAAAGGAAGCCTTAAAGTCCACATGAGAATTCACAGTAGAGAAAAGCCTTAGACCTGCACTCTGTGCGGGAATGGCTTCACACGGGAACCAAGCCTTAGGGAACACATGAATATTCACACTGGAGAGAAGCCATTTACATGTGGTCAGTGTGGAAAGAGTTTCAGATTTAAAGGTCAACTTAAGTGCCACATGAGGATTCACTCAAAAGAGAACTGTTTTAGAAGTCGTCACTGTGGAAAGAGCAGAGGTGTAAAGAGTACCTAAAAACCATTCTTAAATAAAAGTACAGATACCTTACAGCAAAAATGACTCCATTACAAGTTACAAGTCACCAATTCTAATACAACTTGAGTAAAGGTCTTCGAGTATCTGATTTTAACATTACTGAAGTATTTTACTCATGCTGAATGTAGGCTCAAAGATCTACTAGTCCTCAACACCTGAGAGACATGCCAGTGAAAATAAGAAACAATTGATTTGATTGATGAGAAATCATGTTTATTTTCTAAAATAAAAAAACTGAAGTCCTCAATATTGCAATAAATCAAGGTCAACACAACAGCCTCTCAAAGGTCTACAAGTCTTAGTTAAGCTCAAGAGCACAAAAACGACACAAGTAAACCCATATCCTTCATAAAGGTCTTGTCAATATAGATGATAACATTATTTTATTTAAGTAAAATTAAGTAGTCAAAGCAATTAAGTGCTGGTTTCAGCCACATCACCGGTGCAGTCATGACCCCATCTCATATATGAAACACCTGCGATTCAGCAACTACCTGCTCATGCACTCGCATTCATGTAAAGTAGCCTGGTTGACAAGTTTGGTTGAGTAAAGGCAAAATGCACAAGATATAGTATCTTCAATGCCTTTAGATCAGGGGTGGGCAACATTGATCCTGGAGGGCCATTGTCCTGCAGAGTTTAGCTCCAACCCTAATTAAACACACCTTAAGCTAATCAAGGTCTTAAGGACTGCTAAAGTTACAGGCAGGAAAGTGTTTTTTTCAGGGTTGGAGCTAAACTCTGTAGGATAATGGCCCTCCAGGATCAATATTCCCCACCCCTTCTTTAGATGGCAACATCGCTTCTTTAACCATTTGCCGCATACAATCACACTGGTGTGATTAGAACGTTCAGCGCATCGCGTGATCAACTGCCAAATTCAAATGTGTTATATTTAGAGTTTGTAAAATACACACTGATGTCTATAGAAGTGACCACAGGTGTATAAAATCAAGCACCTAGGCATGCAGACTGCTTCTACAAACATTTGTGAAAGAATGGGTCGCTCTCAGGAGCTCAGTGAATTCAAGTGTGGTACCGTGATAGGTTGCCACCTGTGCAATAAGTCCATTCGTGAAATTTCCTCACTATTAAATATTCCACTCTCAACTGTTAGTGGTTATAACAAAGTGGAAGCAGTTGGGAAAAATAGCAACTCAGTCTTAAAGTGGTGGGCCACGTAAAATCACAGAGCGGGGTCCGCGCATGCTGAGGCACACAGTGCGCAGTGCATAGAGAGCTTCATGGAATGGGTTTCCATGGCCGAGCAGCTGCATCCAAGCCTTACATCACCAAGTGCAATGCAAAGAGTCGGATGCAGTGGTGTAAAGCACGCCGCCACTGGACTCTAGAGCAGTGGAGACGTGTTCTCTGGAGTGATGAATCACGCTTCTCTGTCTGGCAATCCGATGGACGAGTCTGAGTTTGGCGGTTGCCAGGAGAACGGTACTTGCCTGACTGCACTGTGCCAAGTGTAGTTTTTCAGGGGTTGGGCTTGGACCCTTAGTTCCAGTGAAAGGAACTCTTAATGCTTCAGCAAACCAAGACATTTTGGACAATTTCATGCTCCCAACTTTGTGGGAACAGTTTGGGGATGGCCCCTTTCCTGTTTCAACATGACTGCGCCCCAGTGCACAAAGCAAGGTTCATAAAGACATGGATGAGCAAGTTAGGAGACTGCGAGCCAGGCCTTCTCGCCAACATCAGTGCCTGACCTAACAAATGCGCTTCTAGAAGAATGGCCAAAAATTCCCATAAACACACTCCTAAACCTTGTGGAAAGCCTTCCCAGAAGAGTTGAAGCTGTAATAGCTGCAAAGGGTGGGCCAACTCCATATTAAACCCTACGGATTAAGAATGTCAGGGATGTCATTAAAGTTCATGTGCACGTAAAGGCAGGCCTCCCAAAACTTTTGACAATATAGTATATGTTATGTACATATGTAATATATGATATATATTATGTACTAATATATATTATGTAACATTTCAGGGGAAAAAAACACTCTTGATGTGTTTAAATATGCAGATTAGCTTATTTTGGTTAATTTATAAGAAATCTACAGATGCAAGCAGGGTAGTAAGTTTAAAACAAACACCATCTTAATGTGTATTTTGGAAGTTTTCTTTTCATTAGAGTAAAAGAAGACATGGAAGCAAAAACAGACCAGAATCTTAAAATTGTCCACTACATGAAAGAAGTATTCCAAAAACAACAAAAGAATTAAAATGATTTATTGATATGTGCAAAATAAACAAATTATTAGTGATGCTGTATCCCTCCCCTTGGTGCAGTCATTTATTATGCCAGTGGGACACTTTGGGCTTAAGGGGATAAGGAAGAACAGTTACTTGTGTGTTTTGCAATGTATATGTATAAATTGTTCTTACCCAATGGTCAGTTTGGCCTTTTTGCCTATGCTTCTCTCCACATGAAGGACAGAGCTTTGGAAGGTCATCTACAATATGTAGATGAAGTCATCATGCCCAGAAAAATGTATAAAAATGTCTGTCACCAGTTTCTCTTAAAAGCCTTTTTACAATTTCCATGCAGATTAAAACAATGCCTGCTTCATTTGAACAAAACTTTATTTCTTCCTCCATAAGAAGAAGCTCTGCAAGCTGATGTGAGCAGTTATGTCATACATGTATTATGTTTTATCAAGAAAGACTGTAAAATTCATAAATTTACACTCCCCTCTAAAAGTATTGGAACAGTGAGGCCAATTCCTTTATTTTTGCTGTAGACTGAAAACATTTGGGTATGAGACAAGAGATCAGCATTTCAGCTTTTATTTCCAGGTATTTACATCTGGATCTGATACAAAACTTTGAAGACCTTCTAACCTTTTGTTTGAATCCACCCCATTGCTCTTGTGACAAAGTATTGAAACATGTGACTAACAGGTGTGTTTTGTTGCGCTGGTTTGTCCTATTACATTGATTATTCAAACAATAATGAGCACTGAATGTCTGCGCTCAGTTTCAGATTTGGGTTTTGCCTGCACAGACTACATTTATAGTTAGACATGTAACCAACATCAAAACCAGAGAAATTAAACACTGTATTAGTTGAACCAATGGCTTCACAAACTGATTCAGTGGATCGCTCAAAACGCCACACATTGGCGACGACTGCTGGTCAAAACTGGGTAAATGGAATGAAAACTCAGCTCAAACATGCAGAACCACAGCTTATACAAACCACATTGAGTTTGACATTGTTTTCCTCTGCCATTTTAGCCAACTCGAGGGAGATATGTGATGCATGGCCATCGAAAATGAGAATCCTTGGAAAGTTTGGGACTGAATACTTTGCAGACTCTGGCAAGAAAAGGTTTTTGAAGTAATCCTTAAACAATGCTCTCTCCATCCATCCATGATGGGACACAGCAGCTTCTACACCACCAACACACCAAGAGCTGTAGAGGTGTTTTGCCTTGTAGACTGTAAAGGGTGGCAATCTTTCACCTGCTGCATGCACACAGTTATCTGCTCTTTACCACTTCCCCGTGTTTTGGTAGACATTTTTTGAACCTTTTGGTGCAAGGACCGGTCATGAAGCCAGTTTCATCCACATTGTATATGTTCTGTGGTTTATCATGCAACTGTGAGTCATCCATTGTTTTTCTGAGAACTTAATTAAACCAGTGGTCAAGAACGGCAGTGTCATTCATTGCCCTGGCCCTTGACTCAAAAAACTGCTCAGATTTTCTGACCGTCAACTCGGGATGGTCTCTCATAAATCTCTGGAACCACTTTCGGCCAGGCCTCCCAAGTATAAGAGGCGTATCCAGATCATTCACCTGCACCAGATCTAAAAGATCAGATCTGGTAAATCCTCAGCCCCACTGGGAAAGGATCTACACAAAGAAGAAATTAAATTAAATTAAATAATTAAATAAAAATTAAATAAATAAATACATTCACACACAAATACAGTATATTCAGACATATTAATATCGCTGGTCAAAACCTATTCTATAAACTAACGGTAACACTTTACAATACGTGTGCACTAATAAGCATTAATTCATGCTTAACTAATGCACAGATAATACTGAATTAATGTATAACTCATGATTATCTAAGCTATTCGTTAATGATTGCCACATTAGCAACTAATAAAGAGTCTGTCTGGTTAATATATTAGCTCATATGAATTGTTATCAATTAAATATGTCATAGTGGATTAATTACCTAATAACTTATTTTATTAACTAATAGTGTTAATTAACTTGTTAGCTAATAATTTATTAATGAACATCACTATGTTTATAAAAGCCATTTATTAAACACAGATTATTAAACATTTAAGCACTTTCCAAACATGTTTCAATAACACATACATTAAAACAAATCATTAAAACATTTACAAAACATAAATTTAAATATATACTCCCCTTTCTATGGCAATGTTAGCCTAAACATTAAAAAAAATTAGATCCTTAGAGGAGTTGTAATAAAGAGAAAAAAAATAAATAAATCAAAAAGGGAAGATGATTATTCTAAATTCTTGTTAGTAGCACAAGAACAAAAGCAGTCATAACCAGTAACAACACTGCTTAAAATGTCCTTAGAATGAGAAACAGGTAATGTAACTTTACTTTTTTTTTTTCCAGAATGTCTAACAGGTGATTGGCCTGTTTCATGGACCATTTTAAATTCTTATTTAGCACCACTAGTCATTTAGTACCAAAAGGAGTCATAACCAGTAACAACACTGCTTAACATGTCCTGACGAACAGGTCTAATGCAACATTTACTTTTTCAGAATGTCTAGCAGGTCATTTGCTTTTTTCATGGCACTGATCTGACTTGCATTTGGCTCTGAGATGCATTGAGCCATACATGTTTCTGCAAATTTTTGCAGACTGTCCCCTTTTTTGAAACCAGTCCTCAGTATCTTGAATAGGTCAGGGCTAACAGCAGCCAGCTCTGCAATTGGTGCTTGGTTGACAATGGTGTTGCGATCAATCCCCACACTGTTATAGGCATCCGCCTTTGTTGAGCCACTTTTGACAAGTCGGAGGATTTTCTGGTACTGAAAAACAGACTCCTCAGGAGTTCTTACTGGAATAAATGCATGAAAGAACAGAAATGCAAATGAGGACAAATCACTTCATAGACAAAGCATGCTACCACTACTAACACTAATATATACAATTAAGGTACTTTAAAAGGTTTAGTTCACCCAAAAATGAAAATAATGTCATTTATTATTCACCCTCATGCCGTTCCACACCCGTAAGACCTTTGTTCATCTTCGGAACACAAATTAAGATATTTTGGTTGAAATCCGATGGCTCAGTGAGGCCTCCATAGCTAGCAATGACATTTCCTCTCTCAAGATCCATTCATGTACTAAAAACATATTTAAATCTGTTCATGTGAGTACAGTGGTTCAATATTAATATTATAAAACAACGAGAATATTTTGCGTGCCAAAAAAAAAACAAAATAAGGACTTATTTAGTAATGGCCGATTTCAAAACACTGCTTCAGGAAGCTTCGGAGCATAATGAATCAGCGTGTCGAATCATGATTCGAATTGCGTGTCAAACCGCCAAACTGCTGAAATCACGTGACTTTGGCGCTCCGAACCGCTGATTCGACACACTGATTCATAACGCTCCGAAGCTTCCTGAAGCAGTGTTTGAAAACGGTCATCACTATACAAGTCATTATTTTGTTTTGTTTATTAGCGCACCAAAAATATTCTCCTTGCTTTATAATATTAATATTGAACCACTGTACTCACATGAACTGATTTAAATATGTTTTTAGTACCTTTATGGATCTTGAGAGAAGAAATGTCATTGCTCCCTATGCAGGCCTCACGGAGCCATCGGATTTCAACAAAAATATCTTAATTTGCGTTTCGAAGGTCTTACAGGTGTGGAACGGCATGAGGGTGAGTTCATATTTTCATTTTTGGGTGAACTAACCCTTTAAGTCCATAGCATTGGCTTGAAATCAACCTAACCTAAACTAGCTGTGGTCTCTGTGAATACATTAAGTGACAATGGTAACTTGTCATGTAGTACCTCTTTTGAAATCGCCGGCTTGTGCTTCCTTTGATTTCTTCTTTTTTTATTTCTTTTTATACTTCTTTCATGAAGGCTCAGATGAATCAGAGCTGGAGTCATCTACAGATGTTGTATCTTCAGATGACTCCAGCTGGAATGCTGTAGGGTTCTGGGACTGTTCTGGAATTTCAGCTTTCAGCTTAAGGGCTGCGACAGACAAAACAGGATGTACAGATAATTATATCTTCTTTGAGTCTTGAACTAAAAAAGCATCTGTCTATCTATCTATCTTTATATATATCAGTGAGTATATGATTTAATAAAGTTTTTTTTTTGTTTTTTTTTTTTTAATAAACATAAGAATGAATGTAATGGCTAGCTATGTTAAACTTGCAGGGTGTGCTGAGGATTTGATATTATGGATGGAGGACTCAAATCGAAAGAGATGGTTTAAAGTTCAGAATGTATTCGTGATGGATTTCTTGTCAAATTTCTGCTTTACAAGATGTTAACTGATCAATTTGAGTCACACAGATTAATGTTTTCATTTAGCTGTTTGGACTCTCACTGTATTGCCCCCATTTACTGCATCCTCGCACAGGAAGTACATGTATTATTCACACAGAAATCAACCAAATGCAACTGTTTTTAAATAAACAACATATCAAGAGGTCAGAGTGTTTGAGCAACCTTTCTTTTCAGTTGCACAATAATCAGTAATTCACAATTTGTGCCACAGGAGTGGAGGGGGATCTTACCGTCTTCCAGTCTCTCTCTGAGAAAGTTTCTCTCTTCAGTCAAAGACTCCACTTTTTCCTCCAGAGCATGGATCTTCTCTTTCAGCATCTCAACTGTTTGTTTTGTTTTGGAAAGAGTTATATGGGCAGTTGGAGCCTCTTCTAAAAGACAAATCAAAGAAAAATATGTAGGCATGAACAAATTGTGCAGGTGACTATGAAATATTTGCATCAGAAATACGTTATTAAAGTTTTGTTTGTTTTTTAGTTATTTTTATGGGCTTTTTGTGCTTTATATGGACAGGACAGTAAAGATCAGACAGAAAAGCATTGGGTGGAGAGAGGGGAGCAGGATCGGCAAAGGATGTCGATACACAAATCGGTTGCGCATGAAGGCAGGTGTGCCACATGTCGGCGCAGTAAACACTAGGCTATCTGCACCAAAACAGTATTACAGTTTAATGCAGCCCCTACTATGAAAGTTGCAATATCCTTTTTTAAAATTTATTTCTACAATAGTAACATTTCCAGTGTTCAACATTTTATCACAACAGGCTATCCTGTTGTGACATTTACACATAGACATTTATCATCACAACAAGGATATAGGGAAAGACAGTCTGACTGACTACTGAACTATAGTGTTGTAGACTACCAAGGAAATGCAATTACCCAGCCGCCTTGTTTTAGATTTTAAATGCCTTTTGCTACACATTTGGCCAATGTATTAAGTATTAGGCATTGCTTACAATATTGTTATTTATTTTTGTTTATTTCTAAGAAATGCCTTCCACCGTATGGGCAGATATGTACAGTTGTTAGTTATGTGTGTGTGGTTCTACGTGTAAACTCTGCTGCCAGCACACAGAAGTGTGTGCGGTTCTATGTGTGCTCAAGGACACAACTGTGGTTCTACTCCTAGAACCTTATAAGGACATCAGCCATCTTGCTGAAGTTTACTGGAGTTCAAGGACATAAAAATGCAGACAGAAGGATCTTGGAAAGTTGGGGAAATTTCAAACGGTTTTTAACACAATTACAATAGCGAGACTTCATAAAATTTAAAATGCAAGCTGTTGTCCAATCACAGCACTGAGTGTTTAAGACCAAGCCTCGCTTGTGGCACACCCCTTAAATAGAGCTGAAGGTCAAAAATGGGATAGAAAATGGCTTATTACTTATAAATTAGGATTTTTTTTAAGGTAAAAACTTCAATAACATTATAAATAGTCCTCAAAGAACATTATAAAATTAAAAATAAATGCAGTTCATGACCCCTTTAAAAGAGAGATGTAACCAAACAAGCTGTTGAAATCATTTTAACTTTCAGCGGCACTTCAGAAGGCTCAGCTGACCAGCAAAGCCAAGACAGAAATTTTGCTTTCCTTGGACATGAGAACCTTTTTTCTCAAATATACATGATTCGGCCTGAAGGACAGATGCAGTAATCGCACTCACTGTCTGTTTAGGCTTGTTAAGCGCAAATCTGCTGAGCCTCTGTACAAATCACCATGGTACACTTAATATTCAGTACAGATGCACGAAGTGTAAAACAAGAGGGGCATAACCTTACGAAAAAAGAAAATGCAAATATCTTAGCTGCTAAAAGTTGCTTGGTTGCTGCATTTGTTGCATTCCTCTGAAGTTAGGCTCATCAATAGCGTGATATTACAAAGTTGTGGTTTTCACAACAGCCCTATGTGGAGTATGTTTATGATTGATGGATGCAAACTACCATTAGAAAGTTTGGAAGAGCCAAGATATTTTACTATAACTTTGATTGCATTCGTATGAAAGAAGAAAGTCATAATAGCCTAGGATGGCTTGAGGATGAGTAAATCATTTGATAATTTTGTTTTAACCAACACAAGATAATTAAGGCCACCCAAGATGTGTACAACTTTCTTCGTTGTGCTGAACAAAACTAAAGAATTTTAGAAGAGCATTAGCTCTTTGAGGTCCTTTCAGTATAAGTCAATGTGCACCAAAAGGCTTAAAAAATACACACACACCAAAGAACACACATATATATGTATGTGTATATATATATATATATATATATATATATATATATATATATATATATATACACACACACACATTAAATATATATATAAATGGTATACATTATGGTTGTTCATTATGGAATATTTTTTCCGCCACTAAATAAATATAAATGAATTAATTAAAAAGGTAACTGCGAGGAATAAAGTCGGAATTGCGTGACATAAACTCGCAATTGCGAGAGAAAAAAGTCAGGACTACAAGTTTAAATCTAGCAATTCTTACTTTTTTTTCTCAGAATTGTGAGAAACTGTTTTCACTTAGGAGGAAAAAAGACTGATTTTTTTTCTCTCAGAATTGCGAGTTTATAGCTCACAATTCTGACTTTACTCAATTGTGACTTTTTATCTCGCAATTATGAAAAATAAATAAATAAATCAGAATTTAGCATTATAAAGTCAGAATTGCGTGATAAGAACTCGCAGTTGCAAGAAAAAAAGTCAGAATTGCGTGACATAAAGTCGCAATTGTGAGTTTATCTCACAATTCTGAGAAAAAAAGTCTGAATTGTGAGAAACACTCTGTTACTTTTTTTTTTTTAAAATCTTTTATTTAGTGGTGGAAACAAGCTTCCATACGTTTTGTTGCAATAACAGGCTAGCAGTACAGTGCGAAAAGGGTATGCCTGCGTCTCAATGTGCAAACTATCCATCCTAAATAGTGTGTGACACTTGTAATATTCAATACTATTTAGGGTGGATAGTATGCACATTGGGATGCAGGATATGTTAAGGGTCCGCATTTTCGCGGCTAAATTTAGGGTCATGAGGTCAAGAAGTCAGTTTCACACTGAGGTCGAGACGATTGGTTTGACGTACTGTATAAAATTTGGATTACTGCTTAAAAATGAATCTAACGACAGAGCTGTTACTTCTGCTGATCGATAAGCCAACTAAGAGGACTACTGTAAGACTCGTAAAATGGCTACAGAAAAAGAGACTTCTAGCAAGGAAGATCTTGTGTGATATTTGTGGTCGTGGCATGAAAATGAAGAGACGCCATGATACATCAGACGGCTTTCACTGGTAGGTTGTATTAGATTCCCTGGCACGATTTTATTTGACCTTTCAAATACTATTTTATGTGAAGTATACAGGGTAACTTTGTCCAAGTGCTTTGCATTGCAACGGTCAGGTTGTTGCGTCTGTAGACACGGTGTAACATTACTGGCAGTCTGTCTTTGGCAGCCTGTAGCAGTTAGACTGTAGTGAACTATTTTCAAATTTTACAAAAAATTGGCAGTTACAAAGAGAAGAAATAATGTATTTTTTAAAAAAAAAATTGTAATATTATTTCACTCTAATAAAAACCCTGCTTAAATGATCTAAAATGGATGTATTGCTTTAGAAAATAATAAAGTTGCAGTCGTACCTCTATTTCAATATTTTTCATTTTTTATGCAAACATGCACACCACAGTCATGGTCGAAACTGAACTTCTTCAGTTAATATTACTTTATTACTTCATTAATTAAATAAATTATTTATGTTTCCCTTACAATTAATACTTTTGTAATCTTAAACAAATAATAAGAAATATTTAAATAAATAACTATTAAGCCCACTGTAAAAAAAAATCTTTTACCTTCAAGTCTTGACTTTTCTTGTGTCGCTCTTTGATGCTGTTTCACACCTGTGGCCGCAGCAGCAGCAGCTACCGTTTCTCTCACGCCCGCTCGGTTTGTGGTCCAAATACACCGTGACCAAAGGCGATTTGTTTGTGAGTCATCTTTAAAAAAACGTAATGCAAGCTCTGACCATATATCTGAGGAACGTTCAGTGTTTCTATTCAAAATATCAGCTTTCTGCAGTTTTTCGATTATAGAATGGGTTCCTCCTGCCTTTTCCCATAGATTTGATCTTCTTTGTTTGCTACCCTTTTTAAATCTGCCCATTTCGCACACAGACTGTGGTCATTCTGAATACATCTGACCAGAACTCAGATTTTTATACCAGTGTTGTCCTGGGAAAGTGCTGTTATCTTTTTCTGAAGACACAACATGTTTGCTTGGGACAGCTGCTTTTGTGTCTGCTGTGAAACAATATAAAGCAGTAAAAATAGTTTCTGACACACACACACACACACATATATACATGTATCCACAGTTTATAATATATATATATACAGTATATATACTGTGTGGTGTGTGTGTGTGTGTGTGTGTATATATATATATATATATATATATATATATATATATACATTAGACACTACATTAAGAAATGGAAAACAACATCCAGAGCATGAGGTTACAAAAAAAGTATATTGTAACACAGTAAACACTTTTTGCCATTACATAAAATGTATAGAACTCACAGTTAAGTAATGTGAATATATAGTATACTGTATGTACTGCAAGTACAGTATTATATTCAATATTATGTATTGAATGACTGTACATTCAGCACTTACTTACACTTATATACACTTACAAAGGCCTAAAAGGTCAAAGAAAACTCTAAATGAAAAGCATGTTACAGTACACTCAAAAAAGAAATAAATAATAATAAAAAAAAAAACAGTCCAAAGTCAGTGAGAGATTCATTCTGCTTCAGCATCACGTCTTCATGTTGGGTCCGGCCTAAATCAAGTCAAGTCACCTTTATTTCAATTGAAATTTATACTACTACACAGATACTAGTATAGTACAGTATAGTCAAAGCAGCTTTACAGTAATAACAGGTACATGATGATCAGTAATGCAAAGAGGGTAATTTCAATTGCTAACAAGCATTTACCAATACATAAAGTACCTTTTCTAAACTCACAGCAACACACATACATCACACAATTAGCTAAATAGTTAATTTTCTTCCCAAAAACACATTTTGTTAAATAAACGCAAACGTCTCAGGTTACGTATGTAACCATGGTTCCCTGAGAACAGGGAACGAGACTCTGCGTTTGACACGCTTTGGGGAACGCCTCCGCGTGAACCGGAAAAAAAATATCAACTCACGACAGTCCTGACAGTCCAGTCAGTATCTTAACGTCTGAAGGGACTGTTCAGCAGGCAGCTCCGATGCATGGCTAGGAAACGCAGAGTCTCGTTCCCTGTTCTCAGGGAACCATGGTTACATACGTAACCTGAGACGTTCCCTTTCGAAAGATAACTCAACTCTGCGTTTGACACGCTTTGGGGAACGATATACCCACGCCGCCATGCTTGAGGGGAGTGCATGCCAAAAATGGCTAGACAAACGTCAGAACTAGCAGCTTCAACTGAAGTGCCAGAACCACTACATCTACAGATCATACATAGTGGCTGGAGAATTACGGCAAAAAAGGAACCGTTCGACGAACCGTCCGCGAGCGGTTTCTTTCTTAACCTGCTCCAATGGCAGCCGCAGTCTGCCAGAGGCACGTTCCATAATCTCACACTGCTGTACATACGCGGGGGCAGGGTGGCTCATCAGCCATCTCCTGCTCTCTTGTTTGGCTTAGAACAAGAAGAGCAACTGCTGCTAAATCTAACGATGTCATTACGGCATTACTTGACATGTCTCGGTTCTACCTAGAGAAAATATAAAATCCATTGTTTTTATCATTCAGTTTCCTTTTACTGCAGTAATATTAGAATGTTTACATGTAAGCCATTCTAGATTTTTGGTTGAGTGTTGAATGTGTGCATTCTTGGCAACAGAAGTGAATGAGTCATTATTTTATAGAATGTACAGTAGAAAAAGAGAAGAAGAAGAAAGTAACAGAATTGCTCAGGGCAGCTACTGGTCAAATGTGTCCCCTATAAACTTCAGTTGCCCCCTTGGTTGAAATCTCTCTCTGGGGGTGGGTGTGTGGTGTTGATGTTGCCCCCATAGAGGGTGGGATGGTGTCCCCTTGGTAGCTAGTGCCCTACGCAGACCACATATTCTGTAAATATGGAACAGTGGTAGTGGAATCGTTGTAGAAAATTATTGTAGTATGAAGCTTTTACTGAAATGAAAACATGAAATTGCTGCCATTGATCAACAACAAATCCAACACACATGGTCTTTGGTTATTATGGAAGCTTTTTTTCCACCACAGAATAAAAAAAGCATAAAAGCTAATTGTGACTTTGATCTCACAATTCTATATATATATATTTTTTTTTTCAATTGTGAGTTTACATCTCACAATTCAGACTTTTTTCTCCTCAGAATAGTGATATGTAAACTATAAGAATTGTGAGATAAAAAGTCACAATTACCTTTTTGTATTCTCTATTCATGGCAGAAATAAGCTTTCATAGGTTCTACATGTGTGAGGGGGAAAACCATAGAGATGCACAGTCCAGCACACATTCTTCCTCCTCTCCCATTCCTCTTCTTCTCCCTTGTCCTGATCCAACTTCTCCTCTCCTTCTTCATCTATTCCTCTCACTTACCCAGACTTTTTTTCATTTGCTCCTCTGTGTTGTTCTTCATCCACACTGAACAAATCCAATTCAGAGTCCTATTTTACTGTATGTTCATGTAATGAAAATAACTTCAACACCTGACTATTCCTCCAACTGAGATTGGAATCTGCTATTTCTCAATATTTCAATGATTTTCTCAATATTTTTGAGCCGCTGTTGTTGCAAAAGTATATGTTTTATCATATATTTAAAGATTGGAACATTGGGTCTTCATTTCTGACATGCTGTGTTTAAGCATTTGCAAATAAGATGAGAAATATCCATGATTTTGATATGGGGTAAGCTTATCTCCAGCCAAAATGCCAATTGTCAGCACCTGCACAGAATATTAGCACACATACACGGATGCTTCTTCAAGGTTAAAGTCGGTCCAGGCTCCAACTATAAACAGGAAAGTTTCTCAAAACATACTGATAACATGTTGTAGTTCTGATGAGAAGTACGTATAATCATCTTTATTCTTTAGAGAAATACATAAAGACAGGATAACACTCTAAAAATGAGGAATAGTCACATAGTCCAGAAGCTAGGGTGACCTCTGTGACCCTAGCTGTCCAGGGTGTTAAAGAAACATAGATCTATGGCTGGACACATGTGACAGTGTCTCCAAACGGACCTGAGATTTTCCTTTCTGTCTCTGCACTCAGATAAACACACTGCCCTTAATGCGCATCAACACTCATGTGCTTCTTCACTCTCTGGGTCAGAGCTTTCCTGTCTACTCCAAATTTCGTGGACAGATACGACAGGTTTCTGATGGCTCCTTCTTTGTACAGACGACACGCCTCTTTCATCTTTGAGCATCAACTATAGTTCCTAGATTTTGTCATCTTAAGGCTGTGGAAATAAGTTATTAATCATTTTATAAAGATTAACTTAAAGTGACAACCATCAGTTAATATTTAAAGTCTGTTTATGAAGTATTTACATAGACGTTCAATGTGGATGAGCTTAAAGGGAGCACTGAGATTAAATTGGAGCAGCAACAATTTTTAATTAATAAATATTACATTAAATTTAAAGGACACGATTTTGATAAATAATCTAGGTCATGTATTAAGTTTGTACATATTTTAATATGAACAACTATTATTGACAATATCTATGAAATTATACTTTTTTCTTATTGAAGTCACACTGATATATCATTATATCAGTATGTCATGCAGAAAGCCCAAATCAAATCGAAGTCTTTGACTGATGATCAACAGGTTACAGATGTAAACTCACAGTTAGCAGATATAACGGCTCACTAGCCTCTTCCATTAGAAATTTTCATTACTTTACTAACTGGGAAATTTACTACTTAGAACTTAAATATGAAATAATTAACTAGATTTCATTTACATTTACAACAAAATGGGTTGGCAATTTTATTTATTGTATTTTCCATTGCTGCTTACACAGTTAACAGATACAGGATGAGTCAATGAACAGTAATTTTTAAAAAATTTATTTTAAAAGCTTTAAGTCTAAAATAGCAACACAAAAGAGGATTTATAGAGTGTAAACGCAATAATAACTTACACACTCTCCTTAAATCTCATTACGTTTATGTGATGTCAGTTCATAATTCATAGTCATTGGTAAAGACAACCACATAAAAGCATATAAGAGAACTTAAAGTCTCTCATCTACATCGCAGAATTTAAATCACTACACAGGCAGCAACTCACACAAATGACCCTTAACATTGAAGACTTTACTTGCTATTGATTTAATTACAAATATGTGAAAGATTAACCCTAACCCAAACTGTACCTTTTAGCAATCATTTTTTTTTATTGTATGAATTACATTCATACTTAAAATTTTGATTTCCTCTTTCATTTATACTGATACTTGAAAGATAAATCTTTACATATTTTATACTTATGTTTATACTCAAATTAACTTTTAACATTTTTTTCATAACATTTTTTATATTGGTAAAACAAACCAACTTTAAATGTTTCAATATTTTGGACACACGAATGAACTTTGCTTTATGAAGTCATACAACCTTTTTAATTAACGTGTGTTTGTATCATATTTGTCACTGTTTTAATTTTAATTTTAATAAAAAAAAAGATTATAAAGATCACTTCTGTGATTGTAGACAATGCAGCGTCTGAACAGGACTTTTATTTTGGAGGGATGACATGACGTCATAAGCCTGCGCCGCGCTCCTGCATCTGTTATGATTCTGCAGAAGAAAGGTTTGTTTTAAGAATTTAAGCTGTTTTAATCGATAGAAACATTTAAAAGTTTTAATAGTTGTTGTTTTTTTTTGTTTTGGGTTTTTTTTGTACAAGCGATGTGAAATGAGTTAATTTACTATTTAATGTAACATTCTAATGCTTTATCTAACTGAAGGATATTTGTGTGAGTAAAGCTCATCCACTGATGAGAAACAGTAAACCTGCGTCTCATTTCTCTCTCTATATATCATAAATCAGTTTATCATGAACACGAGTTCAGTCTCTGGCGAGTAATGATGGAGAAACTGAACTTTTCAACTCCGAGTCAATTGAATCAAATACTTTGAGAAGTGATTCAGTGAATCACGACACGTGCTGCTCAAACAACGAGAACAACAATTTTTACAAACTGCTCATGTTTTCATCAAAGTGTATCATTTACATATAATCTACCATTAAATACCAAATGTAGATCATAAATGCCTAAATATGAAGTTTATTAATTTGCAGCGTTAGTTTTGAGTTTGTTTGTTTTTTGTTTTTTTGTCTAACCAGGTCATTGAAGACCATTACCTTTGTAATTCTCTTCTTAAAGATGGCGTTTATTAAAGAGGAGACTGAAGACATGAAGATTGAAGAAACATTCAGCGTGAAACATGAAGATACTGAGGAACAAACAGGTTGGTTTTATTCACACAGCTGAACTCAGTCATTATATGTCCAGCTCTACAGAAATAGAGAATATATAGAAGTATAATCTTACAGAAAATCCAATATCTATGTCTGAATAGAGAACAATGGAAAAGTTTTTTTTTTTTCTATTCATGCTCGAAAGGGCTGTAGGCTACTAACATTTTAACATACATAAACATAAATAGCAGTAACTGAACATTAAATCAAGCAATAAATAAGTCCTAATTTAAATATTTTGAACAATCCCTATATCAGTAACCATTTAATGTGTTTGTGTCATGTGGAGGAAAGTCAGCAGGGGAAGTGTGTAAAACATTTTGAAGTAGAACAGAGTGAACTGCTAATATTTGATGAAACAAAAAAAATATTTACCTTATCATTTGTGGTACAGTGGGTAGGTTGGAAATCAATGAGAATTGGCAGATTGAGGCTAGAGGTGAAAAATTAATGGTATGAAAATTACAAAATTATCATGGTTGTCATTTACACGTTTTTATTAATGTTCTGTAAATGTTCAAAATTACTAATAAAAAAATTAAATAATTTCAAAAAGGTTTGTATTAAACTAATTAAATTAGCATGGCTTTTTTTTTTTTTTTTGAGTGAATAAACATTAAAGGGATAGTTCACACAAAAATGAAAATTCTGTCATCATTTACTCATTTCGTCCCAAACCTGTATGAGTTTCTTTCTTCTGCTGAACACAAAAGAAAATATTTTGAAGAATCTTGACCAAACAGTTGACGGCACCCATTGACTTCCTCAGTAGGAAGAAAAGTACTATGGAAGTCAATGACAACCGTCAGCTGTCTGGTTACCAACATTCTTCAAAATTTGTGTTCAACAGAAGAAAGAAACTCATACAGGTTTGGAACAACATAATGATGAGTAGATGACAGAATTTGTATTACTAGCCCATTAATATTTCAAGCCAAATGTCAAAATTTTGATTGTGAGTGTCAAAAAAATACAATCAAAGTCAGACTTAAGTAGTTTTCTCGACATGTGCTCATAAATATAAATGTCTAACTCCAAAATTAAATGAGATATTTTTACCAAGCTTGACACACTCACATATGGGCTCACTGTGAGGACACATAAAAAAGCGGTGGGACTGCGCCACTAGGTGGTGCTATAATTGAACAAAACATGAAATTTGATCTTACTATAGTATTGTTGTTCCTTTAAAAAAAAAATGGCCACCATTTTAACTGCAAAATAAAGGTTTTGCATATTGACACCAACCTCTGTGTCATTGTTATGCCACACTGACCACATCAATTATGTGACAGTGCCACCTACTGTTCAAACACGGACAGCAATTAAATCAGTTACACTTTATTTTAAGATGACAGTTACATTGCAATTACTCAAAAAGGTACTGAGTAATATAACTCCATTTATTTACTATAGAGCTAGGGTTAGGTTAGGGTTGTAATTAAGCATTATTAACTCATTATTATAGTAAGTACATGTAGTATTGAGTAACTGCATCACTTTAAAATAGTGTTACCATTAAACATAGAGCAATTGATTGCATCTATGATCTTTCAACCATTTTGCCTAAAATAATGTACAAATGTCTAAAATTGTCTCGTACAAGAGGATCTTTAGAAACAGGTAGATTTTTATACTGAGATTAGCTCATATATGATCCTATCAGATCATGTCTACTCTGCACCGTTGGCTAAAATTTCTTCTGCTTCACTTCAGACACATACTTGCAAACTTCCTAGGATTAGTTCACTTTCAAATGAAAATTAGTCCAAGCTTTACTCACCATCAAGCTAATCCTAGGTGTATATAACTTTCTTGTTCCTGATGAACAGAATCGAAGAAATGTTAATAAATATCCTGACACTTCCGCCAGACTGCCTTTCGTACTCAAGTTACGAAGTAAGTGTCACGTCAGTTACACTTTTTCCGTAAGTTGAATAGGGAATGGGTAGGACGTAGCGTAAGCTTTGTGAACTGCAAGAGTTTTACACTTATTTCATACGTTGAATACAGAAGGCGGTTTGGCGGAAGCTCGATATTTGATTTCATAACTTGTTTAAATATGGACTTTTTTTTACACAAACACTTTGCTTCAGAAAGCCTTAGATCTTTTGAGTTCAGCTCATGAAAAATGGGGGCAAAAACAAAAGTTTTGCATTTATAATTTTGTTCAGTGTAGTTTGTGGTTAAAGCTGCAAATTTCTCCATCAATGTCAGCTCTCTTCTAACAAGCTGATGATCTTCACCAGATGTGATAAATAAAGGAGACATATAAAATGTGCAGTGGTGGGTCCCTTTGGACCAGGTTTGAAAACCACTGGTGTACTGAGTATAAGATCTATAGACAGAATGGTCTGGTCCTGGAGGGACACTATTCTGCATAGTTTGCTTGAAAATTACAGTTAGGTGTATTTTATTATGGGTAAAACTTAATCCTGCAAGACAGTGGCCCTCCAGGACCAAAGCTGCCCATCTCTGATCCATAGGATATTATAGAGTAATAGTAGTGTCCAATCCTGCTCCTGGAGGGCCACCATCCTGCAAAGTTTAGTTCCAACCCCAGTTAAACACACCTGAACCAGCTAATCAAGGTCTACTAGGCATACTAGAAACTTGGTTAGGTGCGTGGAGGCAAGTTGGAGCTAAACTTTGCAGGACAATGGCCCACCAGGACAGAGTTTGGACACCCCTGGCAAAGAGAATTCATGTTGTTGGTTTTTATGCAATAATTGTCTAAATTGTTTTATGTCTATTTTTGCCCTAGACCTAATGGCACTGAAAGAGGCGTGTAATGAACTTAATGAATGGGAAGAAGAGAAAAAATATTATGATAAACATCACGATTTCATGACTGGGGAAAGATCCACACAGGCTAAAAAGACTTCCTCACGAAAAAGAGCTCGAAAGACAGGAACTAAAAGTTATTTCACCTGCCAACAGTGTGGAATGAATTTTGATCAACATAGAAACCTTCAAATCCACTTGAGAGTTCACACTGGAGAAAAGCCTTACACCTGCCAACAATGTGGAAAGAGTTTTACTGTAAAAGGAAACCTTATAGTCCACATGAGAATTCACACTGGAGAGAAACCTTTCACCTGCCAGCAATGTGGAAAGAGTTTTAGACATAAAGGAAACCTTATAGTCCACATGAGAATTCACACTCGAGAGAAGGCTTACACCTGCCAACAGTGTGGAAAGAGTTTCACACATAAAGGAAGCCTTGAAGTCCACATGAGAACTCACACAGGAGAAAAACCTTACACCTGCCACCAATGTGGACAGAGTTTCAGTCAAAAAGGAAGCCTTATAGCCCACATGAGAATTCACACTGGAGAGAGCCCATTCGCCTGCCAACAGTGTGGAAAGAGTTTCAGTGGAAAAGGAAAGCTTGATATCCACATGAGAATTCACACTGGAGAAAAGCCATATACCTGCCAACAGTGTGGAAAGAGTTTCAATGAGAAGGGAAACCTTACAGCCCACATGAAAATTCACACTGGAGAGAGCCCATTCGCCTGCCAAGAGTGTAGACAGGGTTTCAGTGGAAAAGGAAAACTTGAAGTCCACATGAGAATTCACACTGGAGAAAAGCCTTATACCTGTCAACAGTGTGGACAGAGTTTCAATCAGAAAGGAAACCTTATAGCCCACATGAGAACTCACACTAGAGAAAAGCCTTACAGCTGTACTCTGTGCGGGAATGGCTTCACACGGGAACTAAGTCTTAGGGAACACATGAATATTCACACTGGAGAGAAGCCATTTACATGTGGTCAGTGTGGAAAGAGTTTCAGATTTAAAGGTAACCTTAAGGTCCACATGAGGATTCACTCGAAAGAGAACTGTTTTTGAAGTCGTCACTGTGGAAAGAGCAGAGGTGTAAAGAGTACCTGAAAACCATACTTGAATAAAAGAACAGATACATTACAGCAAAAATTACTCCATTACAAGTTTCAAGTCACCAATTCTAATACAACTTGAGTAAAAGTCTTGGAGTATCAGATTTTAACTGTACTTAAAGCTGCTGTCTGTAAGTTTTTTTTGTGTTCAAAATTTACAAAAATTATATAATGAGAATGTACAACATGAATCCATTTTCCAAACTGTGATTTTGTCTAAACCTGAATCATTATGGTACACTTATAATAAGTGTTTATATTTGGACTATTTTAGACCAGTCTGGTAGGAACCACTGCGGAGTAAGCACAGTAACTGCGTTAACCACCATAGACATAAACAGAGAGAAGCATCTCCGGCTACAATGTTCCTCCACAAGACGCTTGCCATTGTTTATTAACTGCTAGAGTGCCAAAAGTGACGGATTGCAGCTTTAAAGGATTAGTTAACTTTAGAATGAAATTTAGCCCAAGCTTTACTCACCCTTAAGCCATCCTAGGTGTATATGACTTTCTCCTTTCTGACGAAGATAATCGGAGAAATATTAATAAATATCCTGACGCATCCAAGCTTTATAATGGCAGTATGCGTTACCAAACGAGTATGAGCTGAAGAAAGTGTCTCAATCCACATCAATCCATCATAAACATATTCCACACGGCTCTGAAGGGTTAATAAAGGCCTTCTGAAGTGAAGCGATGCATTTGTGTAAAAAGAAATATCCATATTTAATAAGTTATGAAGTAAAATTTGTTGCCTCTGCCAGACTGCCTTCCGTATTCAAATTACAGAAAAAATGGAGCTGGCATCGTGTCAGTTCTGTAAGTTGAATAGGGAAGGCATAGGGCATGCAGCGTAACCTTTTTGAAGAATATGGAAGGCAGTCATGCAAAGGAAGCCCATCTCCCATATTACCAGCACATGGCAATTGGGTTAGAACCAACCACATGCTTGATTATAACTAGCCCGAGGTAGTATTCTCACTGGAACCTTATAGGCATGAATGCCATTCTGCTGTGAGTTAGTGTCCAAAAACCACAAGACCAGTGTTATTGTAATGATGAATCAACGGAGTGAGGATCCATCTGTAGTTTTATTGAAGTTAAATTCACAACAGTGGCAAGGACGAGGCAGAAGTGGAAACAGGGACAGGCAATGATCAGGGCAGGCGGCAAACAAACAAAGTCCAAAGACAGGCAGAGATCAGTGCAGGCAGCAAACGTACAAAATCCAGGAACAGGCAAAGGTCAGGGCAGGCAGCAGAGAATCCGGTATGAGAGGCAGTCCAAATCAAACACAGGTATAACAGTCCACAATGAAAACGCTCAGAAATGATCACCGGGGCAAATCAAGACTTCGCATTGTGTGTGTGTGTGAGCTGCTTATGAAGTGTGTGTTTTATGTGGTGCATGTGCGTGCAAACAGGAATGAGGGCCTATGGGAAATGAAGTCCGAATGGAAAACAGTCAATATTCGGGCGATGGCTTCCTCCGGTGGTGCGAGCCTCACTTGTAATAGTTATATATTTTGTTCACTTGAGTACTTACAATATCCCAAATGTTTCCAACTATTTGTAAATTGTGAGAAAATTGCAATTTTAACCAAGGCTTCGGGACGTATGAGGAGGTGCCTGTCAATTGCGTCATACCTGTGTTACCCCCGGTTTCCGGTTTATTTTGTAGAAACCATGGAAACACCAAAGACGCTTTAATTTATTACATGTTTTAATAGACAAGGGAACAACTGTTTGATTACATTTATAGACAGAAAACTAATTGTTGTTATGTTGATCAACACGTTTACTCTTACTGTTTAAATCTAATTTTCTTGATTTTTTTTCAGTACCATGCCTCCAAGAAAAACACTGTTTTGTCAAGTGGCTAACATAGCATAATCAGATGCAGCTTAATTTTTAGTAACAGTAATACAGAATTTTCTCTATTATGCAATACGTCTTAAAATTAATTCCATGCCACTTATCAACACAAGCCATACAGCATTTAATATGATATTCTAAAATCGATCTATCTTACTGCAGTGTGCAACAAGTGTCTCACAGCAGCCAGCAGGCGAACACACAGAGTAATGGTATAACATCATTTTCAACACACTCAAATGTATCTAATATGACCGAAAAAGTGGAAGCAGCGCCGGCGACTGTGGCATAATAAAAGTTCCGCTGCTCGCGGTGTGTGTTGCACAATCGCTCCAGAGGCCTTGTTCAGCTCCCACAACACTCAGTCCTGCTCTGGTTCATACTACAGTAACGTTAATAATCGCATCCATGAACATGATTTGTAATGACTGCTCCAACACACGAATGGCGGAGAATCCAAATGCAGTGTATTTATTGAAGGGTAATCCACAATCATATAGCAAAGACAGGCAAAAAGGTCAAAACACAGAGTGGGCAGTTCAAACAAAGATGGAGTCCAGGGCTCAGGCAAGAACAGGGAAATCCAGAGATGAAGCAAAAACCAAAATCAAAGACACAGGAAAACAAGAAACAATGTCTTGGAGGTGCGGTGCAAACAGTAAAGCAAGACCTAGCGATGAGTGACTGAATGAACCAGGTTTAAATAGACAGAAACACAATGAAAATGAGGTGATGAGACACAGGTGTAAGCAATTATGGTTGATCAGTCTTTGACAGTGATAGTCTAGGGTGGAGTGCCCTCTGATGGCAGTGACGGGCACTCTCACTGGTGGTCGTGACATAGCCCCCCTCCTAAGGAACGGCTTCCAGATGTTCCTAACAAGAAAGTTCAGGTGGGAGGAGGAGTGGAGGCAGACCAGGGGGCGGGATGGAGGGCCAGGTCCGTGGAGAGGAAGGCGGCCTGGAGACTGAGGCAGGGCAGATGGCCAGGGCGGAGAAGGCTGGACAGACAGGCTTGAAGACCCCCACAGCGGAGCAGACGACCACCACAGCAGTGTTGACTGGCTTGAAGGCCTCCACGGCAGAGCAGATGACCACCAATGGTAAAGATCTAGTCAAACTGGAGACCGCCATAGCTGATCAGGAGAATCTGACATATAGAGCTCAGAGAGGTTAGTCTTGGACACAAGGGCCATAAGAGGACAGGCAGGGAGCTCAGAAAAGCCCTCCAGGGCTATGACTGGAACGTCCTCTCTGGTTGTGTTGAGGCAGGCAGACAGGAAACTCAGGGACGACATCTGTGGTCGTATCAGGGCAGAAAGGGAACTCAGGGACGACCTCCATGGTCATATCAGGGCAAACGGAGAACTCAGGGACGACTTCCGTGGTTGTATCAAGATAGACAGGGAACTCACGGATGACATCCATGGTAGCATCAGTGCAGACAAGAAGTTCATAGGTCACGAGGCTGGATTCTGGACACTGAGGTAGACTGGATTGGACTCATAGGTTGAAGCAGGGTCAGGAGTGAATTCATGGGCTGCATCAGGCACTGGAGCAGACTCATGGGCTGGAGCAGGCTTAGGGACTGGAGCTGATTTGTGCAAAGCCCACACACACCAAATGGCTGTGGCCATAATGGCCAGTGCTGCAATCTCTGTGGGCTTAGGCGTGGCAGTCATCTTGGCTGAGGGCTCAGGCATATTGTAAACAGGCTCTGGTGGGGAAACCACAGGACAGGAAGGTACCGAAAACACAGGCAATCATTAAATCCGGACATGCTGATGACCAAGATGAGCCAAGCTTCTTGGCCATCAGAGCTTGGTGTTTGGTGCCTCCCCCCAAAAAATGTTTAGGAGAAGAGTCCTCCTCGACCTCCCCAACAGTGAAGGAGGAACCAGCCAACAGCAGAGCATAGTCCATTAACTGTACTAAAGTCAGGTCATTTATCCCACTTGGCATGAGTGATCTTATTGGTTCGCACAAAAGTCCTTCAAAACAGCATCCTTCCAATTTACGCAATTAGCCAGAGCACAGAACTGAGTGGTGTAATTTTTGATGGTAGTGGTACCTTGACGCAGGTATAGGATTTCTTCTGCTGGATCCATAGCGGGCTAGGTCTTTTGTAATGACTGCTCCAAGACACGAATGGCGGAGGATCCAAATGCAGTGTATTTATTGAAGGGTAATCCACAATCATAAACCACAGAGTGGACAGTCCAAACAAAGATAGAGTCCAGGGCTCAGGCAAGAACAGGGCAATCCAGAGATGAAGCAAAAAAAAAAAAGAAAGACACCGGAAAACAAGAAACAATGGCTTAGAGGTGCAGTGCAAACAGTAAAGCAAGTCCTAGCAATGAGTGACTGATTGAACCAGGTTTAAATAGACAGAAACACAAGGATAATGAGGTGATGAGACACAGGTGTAAGCAATCATAGTTGATCAGTCTAGGCAGAGGATTATGGGAAATTGAGTCTTTGACAGTGATAGTCCCTCTGATGCAATGACGGGCACTCTCACTGGTGATCGTAACAGATTTCTTCCCGAGTCCTATCCCGATTATTTCCACTGGTTGTGATGTAAAGACATGTCCCAAGATTCCGCGCTCAAACTTGCCGTCATCAAATGTTTTAAATAGGCCTCTAGCGACCTCTAGCGGACAGAAAAATCTTACATATTGCACCTTTAATTAATTCTAAGAAAAGGGTATTTTTATGTCCACAGAAAAATAATTCTTTCTTAGCATTTACAGCGCTTAGAGCGTGTAACAATATCAAGGTCATTTGAGTAACAATTATTTGCAGGCAGGGAGTCAGAACCAAATACGTATTGTGCACAAGTTTTATTAATCATAAACATATAACTAAACTAACAAACACATACATACACACAAATCACATGTACATAGGTAAAATGAAAAGTGATATTGAAACCAGAAGTGGGAACAGGAAATGAAGCTATGGAAAAGAGTCATTAAACAGGAAAGAACCATAGGGGTTTTCGCAACGGAGAAACCTTTTCATAGTTCCTAGAACTATTGGCTGAAGTACCCGGATTTTGCCGTGTTCGCACCGCTGGAACGATTTTAGTTCTAGGAACTCCTTTTGGGGGAACTAAATTAGCTCCTACTTCAGAGTTGGGCCTAAAACAGTTCTATAGGAACTATCAGTGATGTAAGTGTATGTCGATTGGTCAAACACTGGCACCCAGCATTTTTAAAAAGCCATGTAAACATATTTACTTCACACAAATGGAAAACAGCGAAAACTGAATTTACCTGTTGTCTACAGGGTTGTGATCTTTTCTCCACCTCAATACTGAAAGTTGTCATAGGAGATTTTGTCTCTTAGCCAAACTTTTTGCTCTTTCAGTCGTGTAGATTATGTGTTTACATTCCCACATCACACAACAAACACAGCTCCGATCACGGCATCCTCCATTTACTGTTTTTTATTGATTGTAAATGCCGCGCTTAAAGACACCGCTGTTGGCTGCTTCACAGTTCCTATTCCCAGTGCGCATACAACCAGGGACATGGCCTGGGGGAGAAATTAGTTCCCGGGGAACTATCCTAGTGGTTAGTTCTTAGAACTAAGTTCCTAGAACTATTTGTTGCGAAAGCCCCTCATGAGTTAGTCACCACAAACTTCTTTGTTAACAAAGGGGTTCACAACTTTAACTAACTAGCAGATATTTAGTATATAGTACAATACTTGCATTATGCCTCAGCTGTATGAAGAACGTCCGAATATACTGTTGCAGTCCTGAGAGTTCGGTCCGATGGTGCTGAAGTTGGAATCGATTTCTCCTGTGTTGAATAACTTGTGTGGTTAATTTGACTCTTGTAGTAGGAAAAAGGTTCTCTTTCTTCTATGTAAGCACATAGCTGGGGTGCAGGTCGAGGCCTCCGGCCCTAGCCGGAGATGCCACAGAGCAGCCAGGAGCTACAGAAAATCAGGCAGGAGCAAGAGGGGGAGACAGAGCTGTGCATTTCTTTTTAAGGTCTGGGAGAAGTCACACCTCTTAGGGTTGACCTGACCAATGAGAAAGGTGGAATTTCCGAGGGGGAAATTCCTCAGTGGGGGTTTTATGGCTTTTTGTGTTTCTTGCAGGGAATTTGCCTATGTAACTGGCCAATGAACCAAGAAGAAAATGCAACATTGTAACAAATTTAGTCCCTGTTTCAGAACAAAAGAAACGATCCATAGGTGTGAAAACACCCATTGTCTTTTAAAGTTATGGCAGTTTAATGCCTACAATTAAGAACAGTTTGGACTACAACAAGCTTTTTCCTGGGTTGGTGACATCATAAACCTTTCAATTAACATAAACCCTGCCCCCGGGAACACGCAACAAAGTGGATGAGGCATTACGGGAGAGTGGTTGTAGTTGAGAGTTGTTGCCATGCCGTGGAAAATTATGTTATTTTCACCCCAATTGCAAGTCTGTGCTTGGCCTTCCTAGGGACGCTGGACTTAAAAGCAGAAGCTGCTGTTGGGCCCCAAACTTAGTATGTTTTATTGTTTGTACATGTATTTTAAATGTATAGTTTCTGTTGCTATTTTTTGATTGCATCAAGGACGTAAACAAAGACCAACACGGTTTGGCTTCGCTAGCCAGTTATCTAAATTCTATTGTTACTTCTCTAACAAACGCCTACTTACACCAATGTAGCAAATCAGCTCAAAAGAAATAAGAATAATTAATTATAAATATTTGGATCAGTTAATAGAATAAACTGAATGTAGTAATATTAATATTACAATCATTTAACCTGATTGTCCAGTGTACACTCAGTGTTAATTGTTTATTAATTCTAAGAAATGTTCGATTCCAGGTTATGGAAAACAATATTCTTACTGTACAGTCCCAGATAGCAAACTGACATAGAATCAACGTATAAACAACGTTTCTCGTGACATTGAAACAACGTTGATCTCCGACGTTGATCCGGCATCAGTTTGCTTATCGGGGGTAATGTTGAATCAACGTCAGACACTCCATTCAAATCGAACGGAAAATCAACGCAATTGGTTTGCTTACCTAACGTTGAAACGATGTTGATTTTCGGGTGGTTGAAATGACGTTATAGAATCAATTCATATTCAACATAAAATCGATCTAATTGTTTTGCTTACTGAACGTCGAAACGATGTTATAGATCAACACATATACAACATAAAATTGATCTAATTGGTTTGCTCACCCAACGTTGTTTTCTACATTTTCTACTTATTTAAAAAATCTCAAATACTTAATACTAAAAGATAAGCCTGTTTAAAAAATAATCACACATCACATTCAATTAACATTGCTTTAATATTTACAAAATACAGTAATAAATAGTCTCAAGTTACAAAATTAAAAGCAATATTTACTCAAGAATAAAACTGGGCTGGATTTCCCGAAACCTTCTGAACTCTACGTTGTTCTTTCAATATACCTTAAGCTGTACCTTAACATTAATACGTGTTTCCCAAAATTTTCTTAATTAAGTATACCTTCTGTCATGAATTCGTAAGGTTGTCTGGACCACCTATACCTTATCACTGCTGACAGTCTATACGAATATAATTCTGAAGCTGTAATACACCCAGTGTTCAATTAGAATAATGACAAAGAATAAAATGCAAAGATTACTAGGCTATATAAAAAATACATTTATAGTTTGTTAAATTCAAATTCAATACATTGATGTCTATAGAAGCTGCAATAATAACCCTTTCAATTATATAATTTGACGAAGTGGTTTATTCATATCAGATACGCATTGTGTATGAAATAAAGTTTATTCTTCTCCCAGCTCACCAGCCACATACTTTTATGTATTTCAAGGAAAATTAAGTAAATCCGACAGCTCTGAATTGCGGTTTAAACTCATCTCGCAACAAAAATTCACTTCCACATATTTTACAATCAGAATATATCATAAAATGCATGGTATAGTTAACAAGTTTGTGAATATTTTGAATAAAAAAGGAAAAACGATATAAACGCATTACATACATATCTGCCAGCTGCATGACGCGTTAAATTACATTCTAAAATTATGTTCAAAATATTGGTCACCTTAAACTCACGCTGGGGGCTCAGCTAGAAAATAGAGACCCCAGACTGTAGATAAATTACAATATAGATTTAGTTTGTAATTTGGATTATTTTTATAAGATCCAATGAGTCCTGATAAATGCATTTTCTACTTTTGAGGTGCTTCTTTTATAAAGATCACCGTTTCTCACATAACGCAGTGAAGCAGCCCCTGCATAGAGTGAATTATCGATTCTCGAGCCATCGATATCAACCAATTCAGCACCAGCACCATGGACAGCACCTGGTAATGTCGCAATTAAGAAGGTATATCTTAAGCAACCTCCTAAGGTATAGTTCGTGGAACACGCCTAAAAAGGTATACCTTTAGGGTCTTCGTAGCGTGCTAAGAGACAACGTTATCGGGAAATCCAGCCCACGTTATTTTCATTGGGGCACAAAAAGGAGATTTGAGGCAGAACATCAATAGTCACAATTCACTATCACTGCTTCTTTTCTAACTGTGACTGAGACTATATGACTCTCTCCTTTTGAACAAAAGATTTATTTAATGTAAATAGGGAAATATATAAAACAAGAAATCAACAAAATCAAACAATTTCTGTCAGACACATGTTAAAAGTATCGGACAGAACTAAGTTAAAATTAATAACATCAAAATAAACAAACCAAAATCAAGAAAAAATGCAACCAGGAGCAAGCCCTCTCACACCAAACAAAGCCTAAACTTTATAGGAGAAGAACAGGTGGAAATAGTTCTGTTGATGAGTCTCCCAGCCACACCCACCGGCCGGAAGAACGAGAGTTCACATTTGACAATAAATATTTTTCAAGATAATACATTATTGATATACACATTGGAAATGAAAGATACACGTTTTCCACTGTGTTTTAATAGTAAATTTTTAAACCGGTGTTTTGTTAACTGACCTGCGTAACCTAGATTCTGTGATCATTCCATGCCACATGTGGCCCAGATCATCATTCCAGATGTGACATACCTGATATAGCCTACGTTCGTGCTTTTTGTTTTTTTTTTCCAGCGAAGGGGAGTGGTGTGGAATTCTGCACAGAAATCACCAACATTTTATTACAGTGAGGTTCTTGACTGCTTTTGTAGTAACGTATTTGGAGTTTCGTACTTTGCAGACGGTTCCTTCCATTCTGTCTCTCAGCCGTGTGCGTATAGAGATCATTGTGTTTTTTCCACTGCGGATGAAAGCTGGTTTTGAGGAAAATAAGGTTGTTGCTGCTTATCTATGTTACTACGATTGAAAAGAGGTGTTATTTGTGTAGTAACAGCGTTTAGCTCACAAGTTATTGATCCGGGAAATTGGAATCTGTGAATATGCGGGCAAGTTTACTTAAGTCTGAAAAATGAAACCCTGTATTAAGTAGCTTGATTAACCAGTCGTTTATGTTTTGTTTGTGTGTGTTATTTATGCTTTAAACGTCTTCAGTTAATATTACTTTAAGAAACACTTTTTCCCTGTTCTTTACATTAAGATAAATATCGTAAAACTACATTTCAAAGGCTGTGAGTGTGCTTTGAAAAGCTATTGAACTGGAACTGTGAGTGTCAGTCAAAACAGCCTTAAATGTTTGATACTGAACTTCTTCAATTAATACTACTTCATTAAAGACTTTTTCACTGTTCTTTACATTAACATAAATATTTTACAACTACTTTTGAAAGGCTTTTGTAACACTTTACAATACAGGTGCACTAATATGCATTAATTCATGCTTAACTAATGCACACATAATTATATTTTAATGTATGACTCATGAAGAACTAAACCATTAATTAATGATTACTGCATCAGCAACTAATAAAGAGTCTATATGATTAATAGATTAAGTAATATATGAATTGTTATTAATTAAATGTGTCAATGTATAAATTTCTTAATAACAGATTGTATTAATTAATAGTGTAAATGAATGTGTTAATTACCACAATGGGTTGAAGCCATGTATTTCGACTTCAAATTATCTGCTTTAATTAATCATTAGCTAATGATTTGCAAATGTATCATTATGTTATGGCTTTACTTGTTGAGGCACATAACTATTAACTAATTGTTAAATAATATGTCATTATGGTGTTGACATCCACACTATAAGCCATGGATTTCAATTTCCAGCCATCAACAACTGAGATTCCACTGTGCCAGATGAACTGCCGCATCCAGTACCTCGTAGTTCATGGGGTATGAAGGTTAAGCTTGAGATCTAGGATGTAGCTGGGCACTGCTACTTTGTAATACTGGGAAAAGTATTTCCATAACATATAAGATAGGCAATGCATTTTTCTTACAATGTAAGAACACTTTCAGCATAAGCTCCTCTAACTGAATAGCTTATGAACACAAATCACAAATCCATGGTTCTTCTGGTGCCACATTCATTTTGATGCACTTCAAATGAAACCATCTCAGACAAAATTCACATTCAGTCTGGAAGGAAAATAGGACATGTTGTTAGATTTATTTCCAAAGAGTTGGAATTATTAAATGTAGTTGTGAAAACACAACACGAATAGTCAACAAGGCAGGAATAATAATACCCAGTTGCATAGGTCCTCTGCTTGGCATATTTCTTTGTATCCACACTCAGAGCATTGATCGTCTTTATAACGTATTTCATATTGTCCACAAACAGAACAGTACTCCTCTTTTGACACTGCAACGATTTGAAGTTAGATAGGATTATAAGTAATCTGTATGTCTGAAACACGGAAATCAACTGTTCTTTCAAAGTACTTTATACCTGATGCCAGCAAAATGTCTTTGGCCACTTTTTCCCTGTAGCGGCACATCAAGTCAATGAATGACCCCATCATATTGCTCAAAGTTGACCTGTTTATACAAAAATGTAAAAGATCATGTGTGTGTAGTGTACATGTGAAAATTAAATTTCATAAGTACTTGCGCTTACAATCCTTGCCATTCCATCTGCTCTCTTGTGCCATTTAAAATGACACCTGTGGTGAAATGGCTGAGCTGGTAGAGATTTGCATCCTTCTTATTAAGTACAGCTCTGAAATAGCACTCAATAGTCTAAAAAATGATAAAGCATTTCAATTTGAATCAAATTCCTTGAATGACATACATTGAGGACAGCATTTACTTATCATACTGTTACATACAAATATAATTCTACAATTATGCATTTAGATTTTTTTTCTGTAATGTGTACCTCTCCACATAACCATTCATGTGGTCTCAGTGCATTGAATTCCTTGTGATGTAAAAGGAACTCAAGATTGTGGCTAGAAGACCTCACAATGGCTACAAGCAGCTCTGTATGTGCCTTCTTCTTCCATAGCATCTGGATCTGTAATGATATGAAGCTCATACAGTAAATGATAGCGTACCTTCATATATGTAATTAATAGTTTACAGATTTGTACTAATGACTTCATTACCTCTTTCTCTACAGGCAGTACCTCTGCAGGAAGCTCAGAACTTGAACTTTCCATGCTCTGTGTCACATCCTTCTTGATCCTCTTTTTTTGGGGAGCAGGTATTTTTTGTGGAACAGAAAAGAATTTGGATTTGGTAGATGGGAAACGTTCTTCCTTCTTCTTCCAAGTTTCTTGAGACTGATCAAGGTTCAAAGGTGCCTCTGGTTGGCGCAATATCTTTTGAGGAAGTTCATGCTTGATGATATGCTCTGTATACCT
This sequence comes from Hypophthalmichthys molitrix, assembly GCA_037950675.1. Classification (NCBI taxonomy): domain Eukaryota; kingdom Metazoa; phylum Chordata; class Actinopteri; order Cypriniformes; family Xenocyprididae; genus Hypophthalmichthys; species Hypophthalmichthys molitrix. The sequence continues at coordinate 48,206,556 of CM075494.1, read as the reverse complement.
TGCTTGTAGAGACTTGTGCATTTTTCTTATGAAGGTCCCTGGTTTGATTTTTTTTTTCTTTATGCATTATGGAATGTTTGACAATTCCAAACCATCTTTCAATGTGACAGTTGGTATCTCTTGTTTTTGGTAGTTTCTTTGTTGTCTCCATGTCCTGTTCATGACAATCATACCTAGTCAGGTCTCCCAACAGCAAGCCACTCCAAAGAGGAAAGATGGCAAGGTACGTATCAAAGAGGACTGTGAGGATGTCTGGACAAAAGTATGGGTTGTCTTTTGGTAACCCTGTGTCATCATCAACCATTTCTTCCTTCACCTCTTGCATAATCTTTTGAAAAAAGGCATAGAATAGTGATTTGCCACTGATGGTCGTTGCATGCCTTCTGTCTTCACTTTCACACATTTCCCAGTCTTCTTCCAGTGGGTCCTCTTTGGATCTTGAAATTACACTCTCCAAAATACGCAGACTTTCTTTGACAAAGTCTGTGTTTTTTGGGGTTGTGAGCAAGGCACATAATGCGCGAAACGCCTTTGTTAATTCACTCATGTTGCTGGCATTTTGGAGTCTTGCGAAAGCATATGTGGCAAAGTCTCTGAGTCCTTTGTCATCTGTTTGCCTACAGATTGCCTGTCTCACAGCTTTCAAAATGTGTGCAGAGCAAATGTGCAGGACAGTATATGACTTCATTTCATCCACTGATTTTTTGTTCATGCAGAAGTCATATGCTCTGTCAAGGTAAGTGCTGATGTGCTAGCAAGCATCACACTTTGTATTAAAGCCCAGCTATAATCAGTCTCGACCTGGTGAATTTTTATTTGGGTGTACTTTGATAAATGCAAAGTGAATTGCATGAGCCAAAATGTGATTGGTGGTACTGAGTGCTCATTGGAGAACATTTCACAAATAGGCAGTGGTGGTGCATCTCGACCTGCATTTCCTGGAAGAGTGAGCGCATAGTACAACCCTGGCTTTGGCTGTTCTGGAATTTTTGACACTACACCACCAGTGGCATCAAGATATAGGGACACAGGAGACTTGCTTCGCAAATGGTGTACAAGAATGCTGATGCCCAGCTCAGTGTACAAATGAACAATGAACGGATTCACAATGAAAAGCTGTATGTAGCCTGGTATTTTGAAGTATTTTTTGTCAATGTCCTTAAATATTGTCTGCATTAAGGATATTTCCATCATGATGTTAGAGCTGATTATTTCTCCGGTTTGTTGTACTAACATTTTCACATCTTGGCCCGGTTCAGCAGGTTTATTTTGCACTGTGAATGAGTATTTGGCTGGGCAAGAGGGAAATGTGCAGACTGCTTTAATTTGTAAGTATGGAAGATTTTTCTTTCTACTCCAGGGAGTCTTCACATGTTGATATTTAAATGAGAGAGTACAACATGGATTTTTTGTTCGAAAGCAGTCATACACATGGTCTGTCCAAGGTTGTCTTAATTTAGAGCCTATTCGTGGCCTGATCCTATCCCACACTTTTCTTTCCATAGAGATAGAAAATGTCTTTTTTACCTCTGGACATTGTCTCCAAACATTGGCTCTCTGTCCTGTACCTTCATGGCCTCAGGTGTACTGTTTAGACCCTCTGACTCAGTGTGTGGCTGTAATGGGACATCTGTGGGCTGTTCATTTACAGGTTGTGAGGTTTCCGCATCTGTGGTACATCAGTTTCATAAATTAATAAATCTTCCAACATATTTAGATGCTTGAAATGACTGAAAATGATGTTATTTTTGGCCTTTACATTTTCAAGTGTCTTATGGTCAACAAGGCTGCATATATTTGAATAAAAATACAAAACATACAGTACAATTGAAATATTATTCCAATATAAAACAGCTGTTTGTGAATATATATAGTAAAGTGTTATTTATTGCTGTGATCAAAGCTGAATTTTCAGCATCATTACTTTAGTCTTCAGTGTCACATGATTCTTCAGAAATCATTCTAATATGCTGATCTGCTGCTCAAGAAACATTTATTGTGTACAATTGTACAAAATATTTGTGTACAACATTTTTTTCAGGATTCTTTGATGAAGAGAAAGTTCAAAAGAACAGCATTTATTTGAAATATAATCTTTTGTAACGTTATAAATGTCTTTACTGTCACTTTTGATCGGCTTAATTCATCCTTGCTGAATAAAAGTATTTAAAAATAAAAATTCTTACTGACCCCAACATTTTGAACGGTAGTGTATAATGTTACAAAAGCTTTGTATTTCAGATAAATGCTGTTCTTTTGAACTTTCTGTTCATCAAAGAATCCTGGGGGGAAAAAAAAAAAGTACACAACTGTTTTCAACATTGATAATAATCATAAATGTTTCTTGAGCAGCAGATCATCATATTAGAATGATTTCTGAAGGATCATGTGACACTGAAGACTGGAGTAATGATGCTAAAAATTCAGCTTTGATCACGGGAATAAATTACTTTATAAAATATATTCAAACAGAAAACAGTTATTTTAAATTGTAATAATATTTCACAATATTACTGTTTTTACTGTATTTTTCATTAAATAAATGCAGCCTTGGTGAGCAGACGAAACTTCTTTTAAAAACTTTAAAAATCTTACCGATCCAAAACTTCTGAGCAGTGGTGTTTGTATACAACAATACAATAGCATGTTATTATTTAGATTTTAAATTATTATTATTATCATCATAAGATATCTTTGCAACAAACACAGAAGAGACAAGCATTATTTCTTCTGGTATCTGTAGCTCAAATATCATTGCATGTCTTTTGCTTTGTATAATAATAACTTATACAGCTACATTTGAAAGAAGAAAGAGAAACTCTTTACATGAGCTCGCGCTCATAACCGCTGAACATCTGCACACAAACAATGATCAAATGCACATTGATGGATCTTCTTCCGTCTGTTCTCCAAAATGTAATCAAATGTATATTTCTGCAGGCGCGTGTAAACTGCTTAACTGTGTCTATGCAAAGGCGTTCATTTTCAAGACGAACAGGTCGCCGGCGCCGCCACTGTGCAATACACTACCCACAAATTACCGCAGGACGGCGGGTGTTCATTTCATACTCTCTGAACAATGGTTGCTTATTTAATGTATAAATTAAGATATATGTCCAAAAAAATGGTAAAGAAATACTACATACTTTGTTATCGTGGCGTAATCTGTTTGGTTGTAAAATGTCTGCTATTGGCTGTATGAATTGAAATCGAATGAAATTGATTCCTGTGGAACTGTTCACAGACAGCATACGCAGTTCAACTAATAAAGATCTTCATCGCTGGCAAACAATAGGATGCATTTGCAGATTTGCTTTTAATTGACTGTAGGTCCACTGCCACTTCATCCAACGCTCCGAGTGAGAAACCGCTTCAGAAGATTCAGTGCGTGCAGGAACTGAACAAATCATTCAGACTGATTCACGAACCTATTTAGACAGTTTAGCCAACTTGTTTGATCAAGTCTTTGAACAGAATCGACTCAAAAGAGTGATTCATTTATGAATGGGGCATCGTTCATGAAAAAAAGAGACACGTGCTCGGAATAAACGATGCATTTCTTAACATGTACAGTATTACATTAAAATAAAGTAACGAGAGGAACGACGCCCAACGTAACGAAGTAAAAGTACAGATTTTTCATTACAAATGTACTCAAGTTAAAGTAAAAGTACCCACATTTAAATCTACTCTAAAAAGTAAAAAATCTCCAAAAAAATACTCAAGTAAATCTACCCACCTCTGCTCCAGAAATATGTATTATTATTATCAATGATGAAAACATTTTTTTTCAGGATTCTTTGATTAATAGAAAGTTCTAAAGAACAGCATTTATTTGAAATATAATTGTTTGTAACATTACAAACTGTCACTTTTCATTAATTTAATGGCTATTTGCTGAATAGCCTAAATCAGAGCCGTTAAATATGAGAGTTGCGACACTCTTTGATCTCGCCGCCACGCTGTCACGTGGTTCATGTAGCTCTCAATAGTTCCAAACAAATCCGCGCTGTCAACCAGTTTGAATGGTTTTAAGCGGGACAGACAGCTGTAGCTATATTTGCAGCAATTATCGGTAAATATCGACGCATAAAATACATTAATTATTACGTTGACACTTGCATTACATACATATAATAGCATTTTATTTTCTGGGGAGTGGTGGAAACACGGCATTAATCAGTTTTTGTGTTTAATTTTGGAGGGAAGAGGGGCTGCTCCTATAGCGTAAAATACATTTACAGCAACTACTATATTACAGCATTTTTTCGGCAAATATTAACGCGTATGCATTGATTACTACGTTTACTACACTTACAGTGTGTTCTTTTCCTAAATACGATCCATAACATTACCGTTACTGTTAACGGGATTCATTTTAGTATGGTTAACTCCTTCATCCTTCCCTAAATATAGGCTAAACATTCCCTAAACATGAGTGTACTGTTTATATTTACCTACAGTATGTCTGTATACTAATAATATATATACACACACATACAAAAAAAAAAGAAAAGAAAAAAAAGAAATAAAGTTGTCCTAAGAACTAATTTGTCCTAATAAGAAGGTTTTAGGACAACTTCAGGTCCATTTCAAATGTTGACTACTCTGTTATATATATATATATATATATATATATATATATATATATATATATATATATATATATATAATAAAAAAAGTTATATATATATATATATATATATATATATATATATACACACACAGGTGCTGGTCATATAATTAGAATATCATCAAAAAGCTGATTTATTTCACTAATTCCATTCAAAAATTGAAACTTGTATATTATATTCATTCATTACACACAGACTGATATATTTCAAATGTTTATTTCTTTTAATTTTGATGATTATAACTGACAACTAAGGAAAATCCCAAATTCAGTATCTCAGATAATTAGAATATTACGTAAGACCAATACAAAGAAAGGATTTTTAGAAATCTTGGCCAACTGAAAAGTATGAACATGAAAAGTATGAGCATGTACAGCACTCAATACTTAGTTGGGGCTCCTTTTGTCTGAATTACTGCAGCAATGTGGCGTGGCATGGAGTCGATCAGTCTGTGGCACTGCTCAGGTGTTATAAGAGCCCAGGTTGCTCTGATAGTGGCCTTCAGCTCTTCTGCATTGTTGGGTCTGGCATATCGCATCTTCCTCTTCACAATACCCTATAGATTTTCTATGGGGTTAAGGTCAGGCGAGTTTGCTGGCCAATTAAGAACAGGGATACCATGGTCCTTAAACCAGGTACTGGTAGCTTTGGCACTGTGTGCAGGTGCCAAGTCCTGTTGGAAAATGAAATCTGCATCTCCATAAAGTTGGTCAGCAGCAGGAAGCATGAAGTGCTCTAAAACTTCCTGGTATACGGCTGCGTTGACCTTGGACCTCAGAAAACACAGTGGCCCAACACCAGCAGATGACATGGCACCCCAAACCATCACTGACTGTGGAAACTTTACACTGGACCTCAAGCAACGTGGATTGTGTGCCTCTCCTCTCTTCCTCCAGACTCTGGGACCCTGATTTCCAAAGGAAATGCAAAATTTACTTTCATCAGAGAACATAACTTTGGACCACTCAGCAGCAGTCCAGTCCTTTTTGTCTTTAGCCCAGGCGAGACGCTTCTGACGCTGTCTGTTGTTCAAGAGTGGCTTGACACAAGGAATGCGACAGCTGAAACCCATGTCTTGCATATGTCTGTGCGTAGTGGTTCTTGAAGCACTGACTCCAGCTGCAGTCCACTCTTTGTGAATCTCCCCCACATTTTTGAATGGGTTTTGTTTCACAATCCTTGCTTGTACACTTTTTTCTACCACATCTTTTCCTTCCCTTCGCCTCTCTATTAATGTGCTTGGACACAGAGCTCTGTGAACAGCCAGCCTCTTTTGCAATGACCTTTTGTGTCTTGCCCTCCTTGTGCAAGGTGTCAATGGTCGTCTTTTGGACAACTGTCAAGTCAGCAGTCTTCCCCATGATTGTGTAGCCTACAAAACTAGACTGAGAGACCATTTAAAGGCCTTTGCAGGTGTTTTGAGTTAATTAGCCGATTAGAGTGTGGCACCAGGTGTCTTCAATATTGAACCTTTTCACAATATTCTAATTTTCTGAGATACTGAATTTGGGATTTTCCTTAGTTGTCAGTTATAATCATCAAAATTAAAAGAAATAAACATTTGAAATATATCAGTCTGTGTGTAATGAATGAATATAATATACAAGTTTCACTTTTTGAATGGAACTAGTGAAATAAATCAACTTTTTGATGATATTCTAATTATATGACCAGCACCTGTGTATATATATATATATATATATATATATATATATATATACACACACACACATATACATATATATATATAAATAAAACTTTTTACTTTTTACACATACATTACATGTTTATGTGTGTACATATATAATGTATATATGTACACAAACACATATGTATAAAAAAACATGTAATGTGTTTATTATACGTATATATATATATATATACACACACACACACACACACATGCATATACACGTATAATAAACACACATTACATGTGTTTATGTGTACATATATACATTATATATGTATATATGTACACACAAACACTATATGTAATGTGTTTATTATACATTTTATATATATATATATATATATATATATATATATAAATATAGTAGTCAACATTTGAAGTGGATCAAAAACGCTCAAAGTTGTCCTAAGAAGAAGGTTTTAGGACAACTTTGATGAACAGTTTTGATCCACTTCAAATGTTGACTACTGTAAATAAATGTATATATAATATAGAGTAGTCAACATTTGAAATGGATCAAAAAAGTGAATCAAAGTTGTCTTAAAACCTTCTTCTTAGGAATTGGCCAGCCACTTCTGACCAGACTTCTCCAGACGGTAGATGGATGTACTAGGGTCCCTGAGTTTTCTGCAGCTCTGAGCTGATGGTACTGCTGGACATCTTCCGATTGCAAGGCAAGTAAGCATGATGTGCCTTTCATCTGCTGCAGTAAGTTTCTTTGGCTGACACTGCTGACCAGTCCTCAATTTCTTTTTGCTTCTTCAACAGAGCTCGGGCAGCACATCTGCCTTGTGTCTTGTTGCTGCATCTTGCCGTGGTATATGTTTTTTCACAGTAAACGGTCTTCAGCAACCTTGTTAGTGGAGTTTGGCTGTTCCTCACACAGTTGTGTTAATGTTAATATTACTGTATATATTGTGTGTATTGAAAATTGTATTTTGATGCTTTGGAAACGTTCTTGATGTTCATGCCAATAAAACCCCTTGAATTGAATTAATTTTTGTGTGTGTTTAATTTTGGAGGGAAAAGGGGACTGCTCCGATAAGGTATAATACATTTACAGTATGTGCTGTATATATATGTAAACAAAACAACACACACATACAGTGATGGCTTACAACGTATGGCTTTGCAAATTAAATCCCACCTGTTCGACAGCTGGAACTTACTTAACTTACTGAGAGTTACTTTATCTAGGTATAAGTCTTGGTTTAGACTTCTTTTTCACCTCCTAAAAGAGAGAAAAAAGTGAAATATTGTAAAATTAAATGTCATCCAAAAATACTTAATATTTACAAAGATGTATTCTGGTTTGATGTGTATATGTTCCATAACACACACGGGACTGTTAGATTAAAGTTCAATGTGTCACCAAAGCAGCAGTGTACATGTGCTTCTTTCATCAAAATTTTTAAGAGCCATGAACATGAGTTATGCAGCTGAAATTCTTCAATGTATTCTAAATAACAACTATTAAAATCATGACTTCAGTTTTTTGGTCAAAAGTCAGTCTCAAATGGTTTCACATGTCAGCCTCTTCAATTTAAAAATAAATTAATAATCTTTCTTTTTGCAATTACACTTTTTATTTGCTGGGATCATCCACATTTATGCTACATAACCTATCACTCATCACAATGCACTGTCTAACAAACGGTCTGTATAACTTCAATGACTAAATTAACCAAGGAACAACCTTGATAGATACAAGCTAGCCATGTTATCTAGTTGAGCTAGCAAAAATAAATAAAAAACAAAAAATTCTAGTTAAGCTAGCTAAAGTTAATTGTAATCAGGTGTACTAATACGGTCGCAAACAAGTGTTAATCACTTTAACAACAAATCTAAAAACCGACGATAAACGTTGTATGCCAACGAACTTGAAGAAAATTTGAGGTAAATATAGCCCAACATCAGATTATGGTAGCTAATATTAGTTAAGTGTTTGTTACTTAAGCTAGCAACAATTAAGAGTTTACCTACCTCCAATAAACATTAATTAAAGCTGGCTACATAAAATACAACTATTATATAGATTCATAAGAGGTCGGCTAATGCGTTCAAATGTCGAAAATACAGTAATTTCATCAATTTACCAGCGAGCGTACTTCAGAAACATCCCTGATAGCACATGTACATCTCAGAGACGTCTATTTGATGTCTGTGTTTACGTCTGGAAGACGTATTTTTTAGGGTGTTTGCTCATCTGCATTACGTCTATAGGACGTTTCCTGACTGATGTCAAATAGACGTTTAGAAGATGTCTTTAAGATGTTTATGATTTAGAATGTATGTAAAACTGACATCTTAAAGATGTCTATCAGATGTTTGTAAACAGCAGATGCTTTCCAGATGAAGTGATCTTTAACAGACATCTTGCAGACGTACGTGTGCTATCTGGGATTGAAAATGTGTGGAGTTCAGTGCTGGAACTATCAGTGTTTGGAACTATCGGCTGCTCCACGACACGCGTTACTTCCCCATTCCAAAGTTCCTATGGCGGTCTATGGGAGTGTCGCAACTCTGTTTTTCAACGGCTCTGGCCTAAATGTATTCATTAAAAAAATTTTTTTTTAAAAAACCAAACCTCTGAATTGTACTGTATAATGTTACAAAAGTGTTATATTACGGATAAATTGTGTTGTTTTGAACTTTCTATTAATCAAAGAATCCTGAAAAGAAATTGTACCCAAATGTTTTCATCATTGATAATAAATATTTCTAGAGCAGCAAATCTTCATATTAAAATGATTTCTGAAGGATCATGTGACACTGAAGACTGGAGTAATGATGCTTTCCTCCACCCCTAATGTAAATTAAAAAAGCCATAAATTATATTTTACAAACAAAGCACAAAAGTATTGTGCGTTCACTGTAATGTTTTTATTTCTTATGTATTTAAATATATTTGTCATTTATTTATTTGTTTTTGCCCAAAAAATACAAAACTTATGAGCATAAGGATACATTTGCAAAACATGAGTTATGATTAATTAAAGCTGAGAACTGGAACTATAAGTACATGGCTTCAACCCATGATGACAAAAAAACATTTCAAATAACACTTGTGGACATGAAAAAAAAATTATTACAAATTATTTAGCACAAGTCTTATTTGATTTATTAACACATGGTTATGTCTGCATTAACCATGAATTAATACATTTTAGTGCACCCTTTTACATTTAGTGTTTCCCTTACAATTAATACTTTTGTCATCTTAAACAAATAATAAGAAATATTTAAATAAATAACTACTAAGCCCACTGTAAAAAAAAATCTTTTACCTTCAAGTCTTGACTTTTCTTGTGTCGCTCTTTGATGCTGTTTCACACCTGTGGCCGCAGCAGCTACCGTTTCTCTCACGCCCGCTCGGTTTGTGGTCCAGATACTCCATGACCAAAGGCGATTTGTTTGTGAGTCATTATTAAAAAAAACGTAATGCAAGCTCTGACCATATATCTGAGGAACGTTCAGTGTTTCTATTCAAAATATCAGCTTTCTGCAGTTTTTCAATTATAGAATGGGTTCCTCCTGCCTTTTCCCATAGATTTGATCTTCTTTGTTTGCTACCCTTTTTATATCTGCTCATTTCGCACACAGACTGTGGTCATTCTGAATACATCTGACCAGAACTCAGATTTTTGTACCAGTGTTGTGCTGGGAAAGTGCTGTTATCTTTTTCTGAAAACACAACATGTTTGCTTGGGACAGCTGCTTTTGTGTCTGCTGTGAAACAATATAGTATAAAGCATTATAAAGAGTTTCTGACACACACACACACACACACACATATATACATGTATGCACAGTATATATACTGTGTGGTGTGTGTGTGTGTGTGTATATATATATATATATTATATTATATTATATTATATTATATATATATATATATATATATATATATATATATATATATATATATATATAGTGGGTATGGAAAGTATTCAGACCCCCTTAAATTTTTCCCTTAAATATATACTGTGTGGTGTGTATATATATATATATATATATATATATATATATATATATATATATATATATATATATATACACACATACATACATACATACATACATTAGACCAGTGCTTCCCAAACTGTGGGCCGTAGCGGTAATGCAGGGGGGCCGTGGCTAGGCTAAATCAAGATATTAAAATAATTTAAAAAAAATTAAAATATTCCAATTATTCTGAAATGTGATTTTTTCTCTCCTTATTACACAAACATAAAACATAAAAAACATTTTTTTCCATTATAGCGAGGTGAGATACATTGCTTATTTTCAAACTGACGTCAGTTGCTGGAATTCAGTTGGTCACAATTAACCGTCAATTCAAAAATGCGACGGTGGCTGCTCGGTAAAAGAGGAGCAGAGGATGACAATCCATCCTCATCAACTGGACCTAACTGCACTTCAAGTAAACGAAAAACTCGTAAGTACAGCGAGGATTAACGTTACTTGTCCTTCGGATTTAAAAGCAACATCACCCATTTCATTAGGTACTGTCTGAAAGACTGCTGATCAGACTGTGGGACTGTTCTTTACTAAAATGACAAAGTTTACATCGTTCCTCAGTGTAAATGTTTTTAGATTTTATTTTCTTAAACATAGTTGTGTATTTCATTGCAATAGATTTTGTGAACTATGTAGCTTCTGTTACACACTTTGATGCAATATATTTGTAAATAGTATGCAGAAAGTTATGTAGTGTTATGGATTTAAATGAAAAGTTCATTTGCAGAAACCGATAAACGCCACTTAAAGAAAGAAAGAACTGACTGCTGTGCATTATTCTCCACATATAGCACCTTATGAATCCTAAATCCGTTTTGTCAAAAAAGCCGGTACACTGCAAAAACAGATGTGTCAAAAAACAACACACATGGTTGTGTTAATAGCAATCCAACACATATTGTGTAGAGTTTTAACACATAATGTTTAATTTTATTTTTACATGTGTTATCTCTTGGGGGAGGGTAGTTTGTGTTTATAAAAGAAAAATATACATCGCATTTTATATGATAGCACATGAAAAAGCTCTAAAACAAATATATCATCATAAATAAAATTAGTATATATACATCTGAATACATAAAACTTAAATGATTAACGGCTACATTTTTGTCGGCCAATCACGTCATGCCTCGTCTTTTTAATTGCAGCAGCCTCCGTCCTCCCGCTCATTTCTCTCTGGCCTGGCTTGAGAAGAGTCAATATGTTTGGCGGACACAGAGACATCTGTAAGTTAATTTTTTATTTGGTGTTCACAGATCTTAGCTCGCTAATATGAATATAATAACCTTTAAAATGTGTAGTGCTGCAACATCTAAACGAAATTAATTTATGATTTCGTTGGAAAATGGCGGCGTGCACTGAGCTGCACAGTCAGTAAAATGCGTTTGCATGATGAAACTCGTTTTAAAAAAGACGAAGCAAGTTGTCCATTGCACTACAACATTTTATAATTCTGTAAAAGATGTGTACACTAATGTTACAGTTTAATGAGGTTGGGTGTAATCAAAGTATAGGCCCTAGTGCTGTTTAAAGCGCGAGTGCTATTTTTTTCGTTTATCTTAGGGTTCTTTCTTTGTTTTATAATATATATTCGTTAAGAATTCAAAGTATTTCCATTCCTCAAAACTGTTGTCTTTACCACATGCGAGTCTGCGTTAAACTAGCATGTCATTATTATCTGATGGGGGATGGGACCAGACTAAATAAACCCGCGAAATAATTTCACCATCTTTTAATTGTCTGCAAATTAATTACACAATGTAATATCGTATATCACTAGTTAGTAGTTTAGTGGTTGCGGTGTACGTGACCTTGCTGCGCAACAGAACTGGGTTTAACCGGTCAGTGGCGCAATTAAATGTGCAGCATGTAATATTGACAGCTAGTGGTTGAAATGGGTACTGAAGTCCAAAATTCCCACCTCCTCCTCCTAGACTTGGCGCTCACGCACAACGAGTGCGATGCAACAAAATACGTTTATAATAATACATTATAATCAGTGGATGCGGCGCGACAGGACACAACAAATCCCCAAACAGTAAACGGATTCCCCGTTCTATTTCTGACGTAGCCCAAGCGCTTTGCAACGGTCGCTTTGTTGCGTTAAAGGAAGACGGCTAAAGGGTGACCTGTTTGTAGAAAAAAACTTTTACTTGGTTACCATTTTTGTGAATTAAAGGAAGTTTGTGTAACCCAAGTGACATGTAGTCAGATCAGGTTTGGATTGAGATTTATTTGGAAACTCATCACAGTATGCAGTGTAAATAGCATTTATTCTCTCTATTTTCTTCTCAAGGACCCAGACCATGAACTGGAATCTGTCGAAGTTCTTGCCACAGTTTTTAAAAATGGAAAAGAGTACTCAAAGAAGATTTATACTGTTCACAGTAGTGAACATCTCATAAATCAAACATCAGAGCAAGGTTTTGCATTTGACAAAGTTCAGAAATACAATGCTGATTTCCAAGAATTTATAGACGTTGAAAGAAATGCAGAAATCAAAGACTTTGACAAATTTCATGTCTACATGTCAACCACAGAAGCCCTACCCCACACACATTCTGAAGAGACCCATCAAATCCAGGTATATAGATTTTTTTTTAAATGTAAGTCTACTCTAGCGCTATGTTACCGCTGAACAATCATATCACTGTAGCTGAATAAACAGAAGATTGAAACGCTTTGATTGATTAAACATGACTAATACACGACTGCCTTATACTGTGTAAGAAGCCACATCATCTCAGAGAAGGACGCTCAACTGTTGTTATGAAGTGAGTTTGGAGTAAAACATGTTATTAAATGTTGTCTTTTGTTGGACAAGATGTTTAAGGGATAGTTCACCCAAAAATGAAAATTCTGTCATCATTTACTCCCTTTCGTGTTGTTCCAAACCTGTATAAATTTCTTTCTGCTGAACACAAAGATAGATATTTGGAAGAATGTTCTTCCAAATAAAAATACTATGGTAGTCAATGGGGGGCGAGATCTGCTTGGTTACAAACATTCTTCCAAATATCTTCCTTTGTGTTCAGCAGAACAAATAAATTTATACAGGTTTGGAACAACATGAGGGGGAGTAAATGATGACAGAATTATTAGCGACTCACACTGAAAGCTGTGCTTTCAGATGGATTAGCATTTGGAGCCATACTTCATTGACAAGCTGCGCATAAAAAAAAAAAAAATAATCGCATCCTTTGCAATCTCATGATTGCACTAAGAATCACGTTTAAGCGCGATTTTCAATGCTATTTTTTTGTATCGTGCGATAAATTGTGCAGCCCTATAGAGTCTAATGAATTGGAAACGGCAGAAAACGGCTTACTTCCATGTTAAAAAAAATAAGTATACTGGAGGAAGACATTTATTTATGTACATAGTAGTATTTCAAAGGTAAAATTCACCTCCATTATGTCTCCCTATATCTTTATCATTGTAGCATGTTCCAGTGCAAAACGAACCGGGATGCCTGCTGTCTCTACTCAAGAGCAAAGCACCAGAGATACTTGAAGAACACAAGAAAACTGGAACATTTAAAATAGAGTCAAGGAGGCTTCTTGTCAAATTATGCATCTCTGACTTGGTCGAGAAACACGGATTGTAAGTAAAATAATTAAATATAAATTACTCCAAAAATAAAGCTTTAACACTATAGTTAAATTTCAGGCCTGGTTGTTGTTCAGTGTCTAGATTTTGCTCTTCTGTCTGCCCAGTTACCCATCAAGTGCTGAAAAGCTCATTTTAGCAAAGCGTATCATCACCACGTTTCCATCCTTAAGGGTTCAGGTTGAAGGAAAAGGAGGTGGATTTGTAAGTAACATCTAATGATTCCTAAAAATGACCTCAGAAACGGCCAAATGTGATGTTTTTTTTGTTTTTTTTTTACTCTGAATAAATATATTGGTAACACTTTACAATAAGGTTCATTAGTTAACTTTACTTAACACGAATTAAAAATGAACAATAATTTTATAGCATTTATTAATATTAGTTAATATTTTTTAATGTAAATTTCAACATTTACTAATTATTAAAATCTAAATTGTTAATTGGTAACATTAGTTAATACACTCAACTAACATGAAAAATTGAACAGCTGTATTTTTATTAACTAACATTAACAAAGGTTAGTAAATACTGTAACAAATGCATTGCTCACTGTTAGTCCATGTTAATATAATGCTAATGTTAACAAATGAGATCTTATTGTAAAGTGTTAGCAATATATTTTGTATTTGTTGCATTCCTTTACTGTTGTCAGGTGGGCTTTTGTTTCATGATACATTCATTTACTGCTTGTTACATCTGACTTTTTGATACATATTAGGAATTTTAGAGGCTAAAGTCTAACTCATGGCTTGTCTTCAACCCTTACACTATTGTCAGTATTCTTATTGTATAAATATTGTTAAATTATTTTGTTTGTATAATCTTAGGAGCATTTTTATGATCCATCATCACATTCTGGATTTTTGGAATTGAGACTGCGTAACATCCGCAGAAAGCTAGAAGCAGGTCAGCGTAGATACACAAAGCGCAAGATAAGCTGTGACACTGGACTGAGATCAGAACAGGACCCCAGGGGGATAGCAACGAGACCTTTGAGTGGATCACCCTGATGAAACGGCTCAGGCCCTCTTCAGAGAATATTCCTTCAATCAAATCGGCAATGGAGAAGACATATTCCAGGCGTAGATCATGGATATTGAAGGGGACTCCCACAATAGCTGAAATCTTTGATGAATACCCACGCTTCTTGGATATGCCAAGTCTGGTAGGTCTCATTGTTTTAATAGATAATCTTAAAATTCTGATGTTGTTAGTGACATTGTTGATTTAGAGTATATTCTGAAAATATCTCGTCTTTTAGCTGGATGTCAAGTTTGGCAAAATGACGGATGGAAAGACGGATCTGTTCATCAGGCGATGGGAGGCCAGCATCATTCCAAAGCTGAAAGCAGTGGCGGCCAAGGAAAGAAGGGATGTTGCATCTCTTGTAGAGGGGATGGAAGACCAAACAGACGGTATGTATTTAAAAAAAATTTATTTATATACAGACTATCTCTGTATCTAAAAAATGTATTTAGATACTACTTATAGTACATCTGAAACCATAGTGAACCCATAGCACATTTTAGTTCATATTTCATGGTGCTTTAAAATGGCATAGTTAAGTACACTTAGATGTTCTTAAGATTATCTTAAGTACTAAAAAAGAATTTTTAGTATACGAAGTAAAAAATTAGTGCACGAAAAGTACGTTATAGAAGTGTACTTTTTTTTTTTTTTTTCTCCACATGGGTAATCCAACACTAGAAAATATTTACATTTCCTCTTATCTGTTCTTATTTAATTTTCAGATGAAAAGTGCTATACAATGCTAGTTGTTCTCACATCTTCTGCCACCATTGCCTGGGAGTCGCTGCAGTGTTAAATCTGCAATTTCATTCCTGCTCGATTTTGTATGTTTCATAAGGACTGTTTTTTTGTAAAGAGACATTATAGCTTACCAATTTCAACTTCTTTATATTTTTGCTTTTTTAACCTCTGAAATGTCTTTTTTTTTTTTCTTTTTTTTTTTTTTCTCATCTCCAAGGCTAGAACCAGCATTGCATCCCTTTGCAGCAACTCTGAGATATCAAATGCACAACCACAACTGATATGCATTGGCAGTCTGAGGAGTACTACACGACAGTACATAATCATCGCAAGAAACGACAGGGTGACCATACCTGTAAACGACAGCCTGACATGCGCTTTGGACAAGCTCTTCAAGCTGTACTGGGTATGCAATGTGGCCTATCCACCACAGCTCAGCTCATGTTTACTTTTCTTGAATATATCTACGATGTGACCATTTCGACCAACAGAAGAGCCAAAGTACTCGAACTAATTTCAAAACTTCAGGCTGTGCAGTAATCCATGAGAATGTTCACGTGTCCAAAGTGCAAACAAACATTGTCAACTAAAGTAAAAACTGTAATCTGGCATCTACGTGAAGTACATGCTTTATCAGATGGTCAGAATTTTACAATTATCTGCAGCCAAGATGGCTGCCCAAGGACATACCATAACTTCAATTCATTTTCAAAGCATCTACACCGAGACCACCAGTGCATAACAATGGACAATGTGTCATTTCAAGCCAATGACCACAGTTCATCAGATATATCTGAGACAGGGGCATCAAACATTGAAGAAACTCCAAACCCTATTCCATTTAAAACTGCCGTTTCTACTGACTTGTGTTGTCACTTTTGTGGCACAAATGTTCTCCTCATCAAATACAACTTTAACAGACGTAACAAGAAGTGTTACTTGTACACAAGAGGTGCTAGAAAGGACTGTAGAAAGTCTACAACATTCAACAACCACATTGTTGAATCATTTAAAGATACCACTTGACAGTGAGTCTGTCCAGTCATTGATGGGCGAGTTTGAAAATGCTAAACATATGTTTAAAGAAGTCGACACACCTTTCAAAATGAACAAATACTTTTCTGAGAAATTTGATCTTGTGAAGCTAAAAGAAATATTTCTTGATCATAGGGCAGACGCTGCAAGAAAACAAGGACAAGTTAAACAAGTATTGGCAGCAGACACGTGTCAATATATATCAGTAATTGAGACTATCCAATTTTTATTTAGTAATGACCAGATGCAAAATGTTTACCTTCAGAATAAGAAGAAAAATGATGGGAAAATGCACAACTATTGTGATGGCTCTAATTTTTCATCTCACTCATTGTTTGGAACGTGTCCTCAAGCCCTCCAAATACAGCTGTATTTCGATGATTTGGAAACAACAAACCCTTCGGGTTCCAAAACAAAAATTCACAAGATGGGTGCTGTTTATTTTGGCTTAAAAAAAATCTACCACCAGGATATAATTCATCTCTCTCAAATATACATTTCTTCTGTCTTCTGTTCAATTCTTTGGACAGAGAGGTATATGGGTTTGGAAAGATTTTTGAACCACTGATAGAGGACCTCAGAATCCTTGAAAGTACTGGTGTACAGGTGAAGATGCAAGGAAAAAGTCATCAACTATATGGAACAATCTGTGTCTTGACTGGAGACAATTTAGCTATTCATTCCTTATGTGGCTATGTTGAGAGCTTTTCAGCAAACAAGTTTTGTGACAAAAACCGATTGTTTTTGGTTGACAAAACCGATGCTCAGTCAGTTTTTGATGAAGACAGTGTTGAGAAGCGCACCAGAGAAAATTATCAGCAGCATGTCAGACTTAATGATCCAAGCTCAACTGGAATTATAGAGGACTCTTGTTTAAATAAACTGCAGTACTTTCACGTTACTGAGAACACATGCGTCGATATTATGCATGACGTTCTTGAGGGGGTAGCCCCCTTGGAGGTGAGACTTCTATCACGCCATTTCATCTACGAAGAACAGCTTTTCACCCTAGAACAGTTGAATCACAGAATTTCTGGTTTTAACTATGGGTATGAAAATGAGAAGAACAAACCAAGCATTATTCTAAATCTGAGAACCTCTGACAATGCCATTAAACAGACTGCATCACAAATGTGGTGCCTTTTGCTCGTTCTGCCCTTTTTAGCTGGAGATCTTATTGACAGGAGAAGTCAACACTGGCATCTATTCATTCTTCTGAGAGAAATATGCAGCATTGTTTTTGCTCCGGTTGTTACTGATGGGCTTGCTGTATTTCTAAAAGAACTCATTATTGAGCACCATATAAAACAATTTTTAACAATTTACTAATATACACACAAAAAGTATTCTTATCACTTTATAATATTAAGGTTGAAGCACTGTAGTCACATAAACTGTTTTTAATATTTTTAGTAGCTTTCTGAGCATTGAAAAAGGGAGTGTTATTGCGGTCTATGCAGGACTCACTGAGCCATCAGATTGTATCAAAAATAT
The DNA here is from genome assembly GCA_037950675.1 of Hypophthalmichthys molitrix. Classification (NCBI taxonomy): domain Eukaryota; kingdom Metazoa; phylum Chordata; class Actinopteri; order Cypriniformes; family Xenocyprididae; genus Hypophthalmichthys; species Hypophthalmichthys molitrix. Next base: position 48,188,298 of record CM075494.1, on the reverse strand, counting down.
CTTAATTTGGCCTGTAGTCCTAAACCTGCACCCCAGCCATGTGCTCATCTAGAAGAGTGAAAGAACTCTTTCCTACTAAAAGTCAAACTAACCACGCAAGTTTGTCATTGTTCCTTCTTTCAACGCAGAAGACATTGATTGCAAGTTCAGCACTATAGGACTGAACTCTCAGGACTTCCTACGGCAACAGTATATCCGGATGATCTTCAAAAGGCTGAGGCCTAATGCAAGTATCGTACATTGTACTAAATTGCTGCTAGTTAAAGTTGTGAACCTCCTTTGTTACCGAAGGAGGTTTGTAAAACTGATGATTCTTTCCTGTTTTTTTGGCTTCTCCATAGCTCCATTTCCTGTCCCACTTCCGGTTCAACTCTACCATTGCTCATTCTACCCATGTATGTGTTCGTTAGTTTAGTCATGCGTCCGTGATTTAGTTAATAAACTTGTGCACAATACATGTTTGGTTCTGACTCCCTGTCTGTCAAGTTATGTAGGGATTCTTCTCTGCCTCAATGTCTGCACAAACTTGACAAAGGCTTCAATCAACTCTTGAGGGCGCATGATTCTTCATCATCGAAGCAATTTATTGAAAATCTTTCAGTAACAACTTGATCCTCATTTGCTTCTTTTCACAGGTTAATTCAGATGCTTAACTCAGATGCTTAGCTTAATAACCTATACAGAGAAATATACAAGTATGAGTCACACAGCAATGAGATCAGTTAAGGATGTTTAACTCATTTAAACTACAAACAATGTTACTAGAATACTCACAAATCTACCTGCAGTATACTTACCTTGCCATATACCTGTTTGAATAAACGTTCTCACTCCTCCTGCGAGTTTGTTTCTGACACGCAGAACTCCCACTGGCGCTTTTATGGGATTGCGCTCTCATGTGAATTTGCTCTGTTTAGTAGTCATTAGTTCAAATGACAAACAGAAGCTCTAACTTGTGAGCTTCACGTTAGTGGCAGAGTTAGAGGGGTGTCGACACCAAACAGCATTTATTTTGACATTTAGCTGGGCGCAGCACATATTTCATATTAGAAGAACATACAGAAGAAGAGAGATGGAGGAAGAAGAAGAGATTTCCACACTTTCACAAGCTCTTTTTGCAATTGGAGAAAACATCATATTTGAATTATATTTTGAGGTTTAGCACTGGGTATTCATAGTTTTCAGTCATGTGACTGGACGGGCAAAACATCCACAAAACTGCTTCACAGGCCTGTCAATTTTCCATCTCGAAAGACGAAAAACAAAAATATGTGAATAAAATGTTTTGGGCACCATATCCAGCACCTGCTGCAGTATTTCAGTCACTAAAAACGGGGAGACGCTCTAAAACGCTTAACACAAAAAACACTTAAAGTGTCTTAATGTACTACGGGAGTGATATTGAAGGATCAGATTCAGTAAGCACCTTATTGATGATTAACATAATATACGGGTGAGATGAGCCCAGAATGTGATCACAATGTGTTAAATGGTGAAGTGTTTTCTTTATAATGGTTTTCTATTATAATTCTGTTACGTAATCTACATTTTTCATAGTTGTTTTTTTTGTTTTTTTTTGTTTTTTTGTTGGATAAACTAAGTTAACAGATAATGTCCTGGCAGAAATTTATCACTGCCTTTTCTGTTTTTCTACAGATTTTTTTCCCTTACAGTGTAGCAAACTGATCAACAATTTTAGGTACAAATAACAAGATGCATCGTAAATGAACAATTGTTATTGAACAGTCACATCTAGCTTAATTCAAATATGATGTGTGAACTGCTCCTCTCTCCAACTCTCTGCAGGCTGATGCTGTTGTTCAATGCTTTCCTGTTTCAGAGGGAAAATGCCTGCCTTTTTATCATCCGAGTCCCTTTTCGCTTTTCCAATGTGCTTTTTGGAAGAAAGAAAAGGTTTCTAGGGTGGTCTAAAGTTAAATCTAGCAACAAAATGAAAAGAGCGGTGGGATGCTTAAAAGTTTAAAAAGACAAGAGGCATGATGTGAAACAGCTGTTAATCTTTTATGTTTGATGTATTCAGATGTATGTTCTTCCTATTCATAACATTTCATAGTTTTATAGCTTTTTATGTACATTATTATTATTATTTATAAAGAACATAACACATTTACTGTGCTGTATCAACACAACCATATTATATAAAATTATATATGTAAATCACATTTGTCACTGTTTGCATTTTAATGCTGGTATAAATATAAATTTCTACACCCACACATTAAACTTCTGCCTCTTAGACAGAACCTCACACTCTTTCATTAGCAGTTCTTAACATTTTCAATACATAATTGAACAACATGTTTTAAAATATGTATTTCACCAAGAAATCAGCTCTAAACTCCTCTGACATCTATTTTAAATTCTCTGTGCACTTCTGTGATTTTAGACAGCAGCAACAGCAGCGTGTGAACATGACTTTTATTCTGGCGTGGCGATGTGACGTCACAAGGCTGCGCCGCGCTGCATCAATTGTGATTCGGCTGAAGAAAGGCTTGTGTTTTAAGCGTTTACGTGAAAGCTTCCAGTTCAGGCAGCTTTATAGTTTTTTTTTTTTTTTATATATATATATATATATATATATATATATATACAAACGATGTAAATTACTTAATTATTGTTGAATAAAACATTGTAATACTTTATCTATCATAAATAAACAATATTTTATGAGTAAAGCGCATCTGCATGTGAAAAGGTGAGTCTAATTTCGCTCTTTATATCGTGAATCAGTTTATCATAAACACGAGTTCAGTCACTGGCAAGAAACGAGTTTTATGAAACTCAAAAACAACTTTCAGTGAATCGAAGCGCAAATGCAACAAACATAAACATATGTAATGATAGCTTCTACTAATTAATAGCAAAAGTTTTAGTGAAATTGTAAAACATAAACTATACAAAACTCTTCATATTTAGGCATTTGTTATTCTTTTGTTAGTTTGTAGTGCTAGTTTGAGTGTTTGTTTTGTCTAATCAGGTCATTTAAGTCCATTAACTAAGACTCTGATTAGTTTTAGTACTCATATCTACAAATACACTCCATCACTGCATCTTCTTTCCTTTAGACGTAAAGAACAAGTTATTACAACTATTTATGTGAACTTATAGATTAGCTAACCACTAAGCAAGCACTGTGCGAATTATACAAGATGCAATGCATCAAATTACATCCTCAAGAATTATTTACATTGCAATCACAGTAAATAATCAACAGACAACTGTAAGTTCAGTTGTAAAAGTTCATTCATTATTGTTTAACTGTGTTAGAGTCACTTGCACTTTCATGATGTGCTATGCGCTTATATGCCCCCAAAATTCAAGATACATGGGCATTTTTGCCTTACATTTATATCATATAATGTAGTTATATTACAGTGTCACATGAGCAAGAGTGCAGTTTTCCCCAAATATCAGCACGACTGCAGATGTGATATTTGTTTTTCAACAGTTAAATGAACAATAAGTTAAAGCTGCTGTCCGTAACTTTTGGTGCTCTAGCGGTTAATAAACAGAACTACATGCATCTTGCAGAAGAACATTGTAGCCGGAGATACTTCTCTCTGTTTATGTCTATGACGAGTCACACAGGTACTGTGCTACATCACAGCGGTTCCTACCAGACCGGTCTAAAATAGTCCCAATATAAACACTTATTATAAGCGCACAAAACAAAAACTCAGTTTGGAAAATGGATTCAAGTTGTACATTCTCATTATATAATTTTTTGTACATTTTGAACAAAACAAAAAAAAGTTACGGACAGCAGCTTTAACATTCTGAGTTACATTTTAGACACTATTGTCAATATTGTTTGCTTTTCCTTTATTCCTCTGATGAAATCATTTCATTTCTAAATGAAAGCACAGCAGAACAGAGATTAAAAATTAATGTAATTAATGATTCAATGACCCATTCAATACAGACAGTCACATGTTTTGTTCCTGAATGAATCAGCTGTTTTAATGAATCGGTTGAATGAATGAATTACTCACTCATTAAGACAGTGACTTACCGCCCCCTACTGGTGGTTTTAGTTTAATATTTAAAGTAACCTTTAATTAAAAAGTTAAAATTAGAAATCATTTTATATTTAAGTATTGGATTAAACAAAACAATCTCATAGCATTATTTATGGAATTGAAAATGCAGTGTAAATATATTAATGCCACATCTGATGCTGCTTCTGTGTCACCTCTGCACTGCAAAGATGGATTGTGTTGATAATGATTTCATTTGATTGGTAACAGTGTTATTAGTCTGATTGTTAGAATTTGACATAAGGTGATGCATCCATCTAATAAGTTTAGACAAAAATGCCTTTGTATAGGTAAAAATGCCTTTGGAAATAGATTAAGTGGCAAATATTTCCCCTTAATAAAAATGTTAATTTCTGTAACTGCTGTGAACTGACCACTGCATAGAATATGAATGTCTTTGTGAGTCAGCTGTCCACAACAGGTCTAATACTGCCTTCACATGCTATTGGAAATTTGATAATTCCCACTTCTGAAGTCATGATTACGAGCTCATCACATTCAAGTTTCCAAATGGGAGTTCATGTGGAAACTCGTATTTACGATAATTCCAAGAGCACGTGAAGGCAGCATTAATGCACAAAAACACACTCAGCAAAATATCATCTATTGTTATCAACAAGAATTTTTTGAATACACTATATTGCCAAATGTTTTGGGACGCCTGCCTTTACGTGCACATGAACTTTAATGACATCCTATTCTTAATCCGTAGGGTTTAATATGGAGTTAGCCCACCCATTGCATCTATAACAGCCTTTCCACAAGGTTTAGGAGTGTGTTTATGGGAATTTTTGACCATTCTTCTACAAGTGCATTTGTGAGGTCAGGCAGTGATGTTGGAGAGAAGGCCTGGCTCGCAGTGTCCGCTCTAATTCATCCCAAAGGTGTTATATCGGGTTGAGGTCAGGCCAGTCAAGTTCTTCCACACCAAACTTGCTCATCCATGTCTTTATGAACCTTGCTTTGAGCACTGGTGCGCAGTCATGTTGGAACAGGAAGGGGCCATCCCCAAACTGTTTCCACAAAGTTGGGAGCATAAAATTGTCCAAAATGTCTTGGTATGCTGAAGCATTAAGAGTTCCTTTCACTGGAACTAAGGGGCCAAGCCCAACCCCTGTAAAAACAACCCCACACCATAATCCCCCCTACACCAAACTTTACACTTGGCACAATGCAGTCAGGCAAGTACCGTTCTCCTGGCAACCGCCAAACCCAGACTCGTCCATTGTATTGCCAGCCAGTGAAGAGTGATTTGTCACTCCAGAGAACACGTCTCCACTGCTCTAGAGTCCAGTTTGCATTGCACTTGGTGATGTAAGGCTTGGATGCAGCTGCTCGGCCATGGAAACCCATTCCATGAAGCTCTCTACGCACTGTTCTTGAGCTAATCTGAAGGCCACATGAAGTTTGGAGGTCTGTAGCTATTGACTCTGCAGAAAGTTGGTGACTTCTGTGCACTGTGTGCCTCAGCATGCGCTGACCCCGCTCTGTGATTTTACGTGGCCTACATCTTTGTGGCTGAAGTGCTGTTGTTCCCAATTGTTTCCACTTTATGATACCACTAACAGTTGACCATGTAATAATTAGTAGTGAGAAAATTTCACAAATGGACTTATTGCTCAGGTGGCAACCTATCACGGTACCACGCTTGAATTCACTGAGCTCCTGAGAGCGACCCATTCTTTCACAAATGTTTGTAGAAACAGTCTGCATGCATAGGTGCTTGATTTTATATACCTGTGGCCATGAAAGTGATTGGAACACTTGAATTCAATGATTTGGAGGGGTGTCCCAATACTTTTGGCAATATAGTGTATTTAAGAGGCACCTTCCTTTTAACACTCTCCACATTTTCACACAATGTCAGTCTATGCATTATCGCTAATGCGTGCATTCTCGTTTAAACTACCTTTCAGAGCTTGTGAGAGACGCTCGGGACAGTAGATGGAACTGTCACTGTCCCAATCGAGCCAGTGCTGAATCTTCACGAAAGTTTATAATTTGCTCATGTTTAAAGCATTGCAAAAAGCAGCGCACACATCTCAAACAGCGTCTGTTAGATCACAACACTGGAGAATATGAATCGCTCTTCACACACACAGTAACTGAAATTCAAAACTGTTAAAAGAAAATGCTCAAACTGCTGCATAGGAGCATGCTCAATAAACTCAAACTGCTGTGACTCTTTGTTGCTTCAAGCGCATCATTCTGCACACAGTTTACACCCCTAACACATAGTGGTAAAATCTCATCACTCCATACACCAAACCCAGGCACTCTTTTTCTGTTTGTGCATATCGACATTCAGACGGAGTCATTGTTCTCGAGGCAAATGCGACTGGCCTCCAGTTCTCTCGCTCCACCTGTACCCATTCCATCTTTGGATGCATCTGGCGATACCTTTTGACGTCAGGCTCTGTAGTGCAGAGAGTCTTCAGTCTAGGCATGTGTGCTTCAACTAATTTGACAGTTGTTTAAACGGAAGCTTGCCTTGCGTTATGACTTTTCTGAAGCCTTCTCCCTCAACAAAATGAGTGCTAACATGCCTGTTGCTGTCGTCTCGGAGAGAAGTTTTTTTTTTTTTTTTTTTCAGTGTTAAAGCGAATGACTTCATGGGCATTTGCTTGCTTCGGCTATCACACCTACGTGCATGTGTGCTGAAAATGGTTACGCATGGATCTAGTGGATTATGCCAGTTTGACATGCCACAGCTAAAATAACTTTTCTAGGGTTTTTTTTCTAATTCAAAATAGTCCCGTGCCTCGCCTGTCTTTCGATCAGTCGTTTCTGAGCTTGCCGCGACTGACACGAAGCATGCGAGATCTGACGTAAAATTAAGATATTATTTCCCCCAGTGTTTTAATTTAATGTGTTATTTAAAATGCCTTTAAATATAATTGTAACAAAGTTCAGGGCTCAGGAAAGAAGGGGGAACTGGGCAAACTGTAAACACAAGTTTACGGCAGGTACATCATGGCCAACTGCCGAAAGTACATAAAGAAAACGTAACATAAATGTCCCAGGCCTGGTTGTCTCTCTTCCTCCACTGTCATTACTTGTCCTTTTATCCTTCCAGAGCTCCTGGGATGCGAGACCGATGCGGCGTGCAGATGACGTTCATTTAAGATTCGCTCTGCTTATCACAGTAACATTAAAATGACAGTAATTTGAACATTTTTTCCGTGTAATTGACTATTGTTTTCAGTGTCGACTAGTAGCAGCTGTACTATTAATTCGACTAGTCTAGCACATCCCTACTTCAGTCGTCCCCATTCTTGTTCATAATCAGCTGTTCATTTGAATTCACCTTTAGCTTGTAACGGTTCACTCAAATACACTGTCTTTGAAAACAAGTTTGGTATGACCTTTCTGATGAAATTGATCTTCCCCATCACTCTCAGTACAGCTTTTCTGTCTGTGGGTTTGGGCATTTTGAGATTTGCTTGTAATTTACTCTCGTCTGGATCCACACCCCCTTCAGACAGCTTGTCTCCTAGGAATGTGATTTCCTTTGCCCCAAGCTTGACATTTGTCCTTATTTAACTTCAGCCCATACGTCCTTACTGAAACTTCAGTCTTCTCAATTGCCACGTCGTATTTTGCCTTTGTTTTCAGCCTGTTCAAACATGAGCGTGTTGAACACCTCTATCGACTGAGGTCCAGCGATGGTGAGTAGCAGTGCAATCTTATGTGCATCAGACACTTCATCAATGCCCACTGCTCTCAAGTACAGTGTGAATCTGTTTAAACATTTGCTATTCTTTATCAATATTTCCAATCCAGTTCACAGGTGATTTAACACTTTCCATGATGACTGTCAGTGTTGGTGATCATCACCACTCCTGGTACCATGTAAGAAACATTTTTGTAACAAACTTATCTTTTATTCTATTTTAGGAGGGAGCCGGAACAGCAACAGCACATCTACTCTACTGACTTGTGGTGTGTTTTAGTACTCACATCTATAAATACACTATCACTACAGCACCCAGAGATTTAGTTTGGATGTGTTTTTCTTTGTTAATTATTCTCTACTTTAACAGGACAGAGCATCTAAACACACAGGAAAAATTCCTGGTGAAGCAACTGAGATCCGCTATTATAAAGATGACGTTTATTAAAGAGGAGAGTGAAGACGTGAAGATTGGAGAAGTATTCAGTTTGAAACATGATGATGCTGAAGAAGAAACAAAGATGGCATCTATTAAAGAGGGGAGTGAAGAAATGAGGATTGCAGAAGTATTCAGTTTGAAACATGAAGATTCTGAGGAACAAACAAAGATGGCATCTATTAAAGAGGGGAGTGAAGAGATGAGGATTGCAGAAGTATTCAGTTTAAAACATGATACTGAGGAACAAACAAAGATGGTGTTTATTCAAGAGGGGAGTGAAGAGATGAGGATTGAAGAAACATTCAGAGTAAAACAAGATATGGAGGAACAAATGGGTAAGTTTCATTCTCAAAGCTGAACTCAGTCATTTGATCCTTATTAAAATGTCCAGCTCTACAGAAATTAATGGTATTTTTGAAGAGCGTCTTATGAATGTCCCCCCCTACACACACTTTTTGAAAATACCCCCCTTTGGCTTTATTTTTGGCTTGACAAAAAGTTTTATTTTTTTATTATGTGAAGATTAACATGTATAGTCTCTGCTCAAATTGAAAAATCTATAAAAGCCTGTCTTGATTTCAAAATGTATGAGATGGCACAACGTTTTTCCAACTGGGTATCTGCTGGTTTGAGTAAACCTGTCGTTCGCCTTTTAGTGAAATTTTGCCATTTTGACCTTAAAATACTAAGTTCTTCACGCTCGCAGATCCTCTCATTATAACAAGTTAAGCTTGTATGCATGATGTAAATGAGAGCTTTGTTGTGCAGTTTGATTCAGTGATTATTGATGGAGTTTCTCTCGATCGCACTATAACCGGTGCACTGCTTGCTTTCTGTTGTCTAAACTACATTCACAATTTAAATGCTTCTAAAAGGAAAAATAATATAAACCATAAAATATTTGAAAGTGTTTCAGGCATTATTTACTTATTAGCTAGAATATTTCGCTATTATATATATATATAGAATCCAAAACGAAAGCATGAAAAGAAATTCATTAACTCTTTCCCCGCCAGTGTGTTTGGGTTTTTTTGCCAGCCATCACCAGCATTCTTGATCATTTTCACAGAATTTTAATGGCCCCCAGAATATTTTTTTGTATGAATATCTGAAAATGCAATGTGTCAAGAGAAGGAACAAACCCTCTGCTTTTTTAAAAAATGTTTTATTTCAATTTAATGCATTCATTTTTATCAACACTTGAATGTGGGTACATTTCATAAAAAAAAAAAGCAACTTTTTAAGCAAAAAGCTGAGGAAAACATTTTTTTCACCTCTCTGTCGGGATCGGATTCAGAATGATGATCAAAACACAGATGGAGTAGATGGAGTCCATCAACACCCCCAAAGCTTCACAGTCCTACAACTCATCCTGGGAAAACATTTCGTTCAGTAGCATTAGGCAGCTTTGACTTATATGCTGTTTAATGTTGATGATTGCGTTATTTCACACACGCATATGATATCGCTAGTGTACTAGATACTGGTACTAGAACGGTATCGCAATGCCCTGCTCTTAAAAACTGTTTCATACAAAATTTTATTAGTACTTTAAGAATGACCGCATTCTAAGAGCCATATTTCTTAACCTTACATCTAATGATAATGTCCCTCAGAGTATATTCTTGGAGAAAAGCAGAGAACCTAATACTGAGCCTTGTTGCACTTCATATTTTTTGCTTAAATCCTGATTGAAATTGTTTACCAGTACTATTGCGGACCTGAATGGCAGATTCAGGATTGGTCTATAATAACCCAGTTTTGTTGCGTAATATTGGTTTGGATGTTTTAATACTTTTATCTTGGTTTTGATGTCTGTTGCTTTGAGTCATTAAACTGCGATTAACTTAATTATTAATTTGTCTTTTTTTTTTTTCGCTTTAGACCTGATGGCACTAAAAAAAGACAATCATGAACTGAAAGAAATAGAAGAGAGAGATCAATATAAGAGACATGATTTCATGGATGAAGACAAATCCATACAGACTGAAATGAGTTCATCACAAAAGAAAGTTCAGAAGACCGACTCTAACAGTAACTTCACCTGCTCTCATTGTGGAAAGAGTTTCAATGAAAAACAAAGCCTTAAATACCACTTGAAAATTCACACTGGAGAAAAGCCTTACACTTGTCAACAGTGTGGAAAGAGTTTCATTCAGAAATCAGCCCTTAGTTCCCACATGATGATTCACACCGGAGAAAAGCCTTTCTCCTGCCAACAGTGTGGAAAGAGTTTCATTCAGAAATCAGGTCTTAATTTCCACATGATGATTCACACCGGAGAGAAGCCTTTCACATGTGAACAGTGTGGAAAGGGCTTCATTCAGAAAGCAAACCTTAAGTCCCACATGAGAGTTCACAGTAGAGAGAAGCCCTTCACATGTGAACAGTGTGGAGAGAGTTTCAAATATAAAGACACCCTTGATTCCCACATGAACAGTCACACTGGAGAGAAGCCGTTCGCATGTGATCAGTGTGGAAAGAGTTTCCTACGTAAAATGTCCCTTAATTTCCACAAAAAGAGAAAACACTCAGGTGAGAACTTTTTTTTTTTAATGTCATTGTAAGTGTGGAGAGATTTTCAGTTGTAAAGTAACCTAGGTGAAAAAAAGCACAACTTTATTCACACTTCCATAATGTACTTGAAGTTCTCTATTTTTGTGCACTAATGTTGTACTTTAAAATTTAGAACTTCTAAGTGTACTCAACTGTGATATTTTAAGACACCATGAATATGAACTAAAATGTGCTTTTATCATAGTATCTCTGTATTGGTATAAAAAATGTTTTAAGTTGTAGTAGTACACATAAAACCACATTTCATACACTTTGAAATATATTCATCAGACATAGAAAATGGACTTATTTAAAATACAAGAATAATATGATAAATATTTACAGAATATATTTAATGCATTGCCCACATATTTTTATACATTAAATAATTCATTTCAAATGTATTGTAACTGTTAATGTTCCCTTTATATGATGTAGCTAAGTATATTTAAATGGTGTTTTACTTGTAATTAATACATGTCTGATGTATTTTTCTTGAAAATCCATTAAAAATGGACTTTGTGATAGTGTATATTACAGGGTGTTTGCAGGGAGACAGACAAGCAAAATAAATAAAGTTCCAAACGACAAGCAGACAGGCAGCAAACATGATGAAAATAACTGACTGGACAAACTGAGTGAACAGGAGGGACTTAAGTATACAATGGTGATGAACTAAAAAATGTACAGCTGTAAAGATTAGTGTCCTTAGTAACGGATGAGTGGTGGGAATCTAAAAAAAGGAACAAGTTATGAATGAAAACAAACTAGAAGTCCATGAAAACTAAAACAAACCAAACATAACTGTAACAGTATATAAAAAAAAATCCAAAATTTTATGTAAAGTAAGGGATGGTAAGATTCACCGATTCGCATCGGTATAAATATGGATGAATAAATCAAAAGGTGGGCATACTTAATATGGACTAGTGCCTGTAAATATTAAACTGCAAGAAGACTATATGAATATGAATCCTGCGTGTTCTGTGTGTCTCTGGCGCAGAACATACTGAGAAAACGTTACGCTCGCAGTGTTTTATTCCAGCATCTGCCATCTGACTATATGACAACATGAACACAAAAACTTCATCTCCAGAGCTGCTCTGAGAGTCTCTTAATGAGCATTTTACCATTTCATTTGGAAAAAACTATTGTCATCATATACACACAGAAACTTCAATATCTTTACAACAAATGAAAATTTGGTTTAACTTGTAACAGAAATGTAACCCTATTACTATTGTAGTACTATGTACATTATTACTATTGTACAGTATAACACACTACCAGTCAAAAGTTTGGAATCGTTACTGGAGTAATGATGCTGAAAATTCAGCTTTGATCACAGGAATAAATAACTTTATAAAATATATTCAAACAGAAAAGTTATTTTAAATTGTAATAATTTTTCACAATAGTACTGTTTTTACTGTATTTGTAATTAAATAAATGCAGCCTTGGTGAGCAGACAAAACTTCTTTTAAAAACATTAAAAATCTTACACTACCAGTAAAAAGTTTGGAATCAGTCTTAATGTACTACTACTACTACTACTACTACTAATAAGAAGAAGAAGAATTCAATGATTAAGCCTTTTTTTTTTTTAAAGGAATTATCACACAATTTTCATCCATTTTTTTTAAATGTTAACAGTAAACCTGTTGTGCAGCACTCTGTTTGCCAAAAAATGAAAGGGTTTATTTAAATTTCATTTGATTTAAAAATAAATTAATTAACCATTAAAATGGAATCTATAAAATTAAAATGTAAAACAGAAAAAAAAAAAAAATGGAATTGAGAATAAATTAAACTGATTTCATAGGGCCCTACATATTGAATTGCATAGGATCATATTTTTTCCCATTGCATCATATTGCATTGCAATTCATTGTGTTGAATCGAAATCAGATTGCACTGCATTGTAAAAGGGGTGAATCGCATTGCATCAGTAACTGCTTCATATTAGGGGTGGAACGGTTCAGATTACTCACGGTTCGTTTTGCGTCACTGTTTTAGGGTCACGGTTTCGGTATGGTTTGGTATGTGCTATGTTCATTAAGAAATAGGACAATTGTCAAATAAAGATAAATAAAATTCAGTCAAGATTCAGTCGAGTGATTTCTTCATCTTTTGACATTTGGTTGACATTAAAAACACAGAGAGCAGGAAAATTAGACTGCTGTCCCTTTAAAACATCATTCAAAGATCCATTACACTGATACTGATACACATGCATTGTCGGTCTCGTTTTTCTCCTAAGACATAACCTACTATGTTTGTTAGGATACTCGCTAAGATGGGCATGTTGACATAATTTTGTGTGAATTTGTCCGTTCACTCTTTCACGTCTTACAGATGAATGTTTAAATTGGCAAGGTTTAAATGAGTTTAGTTTAAACAAAGATAGCAACATGAGATGTGAACACCCGGGTGATGACAACGTAAATGACTGGGCATAGAGCATTCGGCACGTCATTGAACATTTGTTTACAACGAGTGACTGTTTTGTCCATGCTCTTACATTGTTTTCAACAAACCATTTTATAATGTACGTTGTCAGATTTGAGATGAACCGTGGTGCAAGCGCATTTCTATGATGTATTTAAAGTGCTCTATTTTCGTGCACTAATTTTATACTTGAGAAGTACTAAAGAAGAACTTTTAGTAAATTAAGAATCAACTGTGCTATTTTGAGACACCATGAAATATGAACTAAAATGTGCTTTAAATATATTATCTCTGTATTTAAAAAGATACCACTTGTAGTACACTATGGGTTAAAATGTACTATAAGTGGTAACTAAATATATTTTTTAAAAATCAGGGATAGTATATTAAAGGGTTAGTTCACCAAAAAATTAGTTCATAGTTAGTTCATTTATTACTCACCCTCATGCCGTTCCACACCCGTAAGTACCTTTGTTAATCTTCAGAATGCAAATTAAGATATTTTTGTTGAAATCCGATGGCTCCGTGAGGCCTGCATAGGGAGCAGTGACATTTCATTGATGGCCGATTTCAAAACACTGCTTCAGGAAGCTTCGGAGCATTGTGAATCGGTGTGTCGAATCAGCTGTTCGTAGCGCCAAAGTCACGTGATTTCAGCAGTTTGGCAGTTTGACACGCGATCCGAATCATGATTCGATACGCTGATTCATTATGCTCCGAAGCTTCCTGAAGCAGTGTTTTGAAATCGGCCATCACTATATAAGTCGTTATTTTGTTTTTTTGACGCACCAAAAATATTCTCGTTGCTTTATAATATTAATATATTGACCTGAATGCCAGATTCAGGATTGGTCTATAACCATGCAGTTTTGTTGCAAAATGTTAGTTTTGATGTTTTAATACTTTTATCTTGGTTTTGATGTCTGTTGTTTTGAGCCATTAAACTGCAACTTTTATTGGTCTTTTTTCTCTTTAGACCTGATGGCGCTGAAAGAAGAGAATCATGAACTGAAAGAAATGGAAGAGGAAGATCAAAATAAGAGACATGACTTCATGGATGAAGAAAAATCCATACAGACTGAAATGACTTCATCACGAAAAAAAGTTCAGAAGACCAAATCTAACAGTAACTTCACCTGCTCTCATTGTGGAAAGAGTTTCAATCAAAGATATGACCTTAAAATCCACATAAGAACTCACACTGGAGAGAAGCCTTTCACATGTCAACAGTGCGGAAAGAGTTTTATTAAGAAAGCAAGACTTAAACAACACATGACGATTCACAATGGAGAGAAGCCTTTCACATGTCAACAGTGTGGAAAGAATTTCACTCAAAAAGGAAGCCTTAAACAACACATGATCATCATTCACAGTAGAGAGAAGCCCTTCACATGTGAACAGTGTGGAGAGAGTTTCAGATATAAAAAAACCCTTAATTACCACATGAACAATCACAATGTAGAGAAGCCGTTCGCATGTGATCAGTGTGGAAGGCGTTTCCTACATAAAATGTCCCTTAATTTCCACAAAAAGGGAAAACACTCAGGTGAGAACTGTAATGTATGCCATCAGTGTGGAGAGAGTTTTAGTTGCAAAGTAAGCCTTGATTCACTCATGAAAAGTGATATTAATAGCACTAGAAGAAAAATGTACCCATGATTAGATGCCAAAAGCAGGTCATTTATCACTTTAATAAATGATGGTGCTTAAATCCTGATTGAAATTACTATTGCGTAGTGAAGAGGACTCTATTTTTCTAATATTTTTGACCTGAATGGCAGATTAACGATTGGTCTATAACAATGCAGTTTTGTTGCACAAAGTTGATTTTAATGTCTGTTGCGAGCCATTAACTTGTATTTGTCTTTTTTCTCTTTAGACCTGATGGCACTGAAAGAAGAGAATCAAGAACTGAAAGATAAAGAAGAGAAAGATCAATATGAGGGACATGATTTCACGACTGTGGAAAAATCGATACAGACTAAAATTACTACTTCACGAAAAAATGTTCAGAAGACCGCATCTAACACTAACTTCACCTGCTCTCATTGTGGAAAGAGTTTCAATAAAAGACGAAACCTTAAAATCCACATAAGAACTCACACTGGAGAGAAGCCTTTCACATGTCAACAGTGCGAAAAGAGTTTCGTTAAGAAATCAGCCCTTAATTCCCACATGAGAGTTCACACTGAAGAGAAACCGTTCACTTGTGATCAGTGTGAAAAGACTTTCAAATATAAAGAATCCCTTAATTCCCACATTCAGAGAGAACACTTAGGAGAGAACAGTCTCAGTTGTAAAGTAAGCCTCAACACTGGAGTGAAGCCTTTTGTCTGCAAACTGTGTGGGAAGAGCTTCGCATATAAAGCACATTTTGATTGCCACATGAGAAGTCACACTGGAGAGAAGCCTTTCACCTGCAAACTCTGTGGGAAGAGCTTCTCCCATAAAGGAAATCTTACAGCTCACTTGAAAACTCACACGGGAGAGAAGCCATTTAAGTGTCTTGAGTGTGGAAAATGTTTTACACGTTCAATAACCCTTACTTACCACATGACGCTTCACTCAACAGAGAACAGCTTTAATTGTCGTCAGTGTGGAAAGAGTTTCCCAGACAAGAGACGCCTTAAATGGCACTTAAAAATTCACTCCCGAGAGATGCCTTTCACATGCCATGACTGTGGAAAGAGTTTCAGATTTAAAGGAAACCTTAAGACTCACATGAAAGTTCACACTGGAGAGAAGACTTTCTTCTGCACTCACTGTGGAAAGAGTTTCAGTCAGAAAATAACACTTGATGTTCACACGAGGCTTCACACTGGAGAGAAACCTTTCACGTGTCTTCGGTGTAAGAAGAGTTTCACATATAAAAGAGACCTGAAACGTCACTTGCAAACACGTTGTGGAAAGAAATCGCAGTGCTCTGAGAGTGGAAATGTTCAATGCATTCAATCTGGAGGAAGGCAGTTTAACTGTGATCAGTGTAATAAAAAATTTATTTTGCCGTCACACTTACAGATACATCTGAAAAGTCATGCAGATGTGAGACCACATTTGTGTTCGTTGTGTGGAAAGAGATTTAAATGGCTTGGCGGTTTAAAATGGCACCAGAAAATTCGCATCTGTGTGAAAGTAAGGTTACGTTTACGCCGCAGCTGAATGTGATTGTCCACCTTGATGACCATTTGCATTCTTCACCTGTTTATAATATAACTTTTATAGCTTTTTTTAAATTAGTTTTGTCTTATACATGTGAACTCCTGTGGCTACACCTACATCATCTCTGCTACAGTTCAGTTGTTCTCAAAAATGTTTTTCTCAAGGCACCTTTCTGAATGTGAAATTCATCTTTGAAATGTTTTTGCATATTTTCATGTTCACAAACAGCTATATTACACCCTTCTTTCTTTCTGTGAAAAATACTGCAATGTAAATGAAAGATTATAAATAAAAGGATACGAGTGAAATAATGGATGTTGAACTGCATTATTTGATTCATCGGAAGTGGATACACACATAAACATGTAAATCAATTGAGGTAATTTGTAAAGTTCATCAATTATGAAGGCAGCTCTATAGCAAAAAATAAGTGTCATTGTCCAGCTTAATTCAGTTCAAGGTTTTGTTTTCATACAAAAGTGTCAGTGCAGTCTAATTGATAATTTTTGAAAATGGTCTTAACTGCCAACTGAGGCCATAGGCAACAAAGGCAAGGAATACAAACTCAGATGAAAGTAGGGGAGAAAAACTCTTGGGAGAAACCAGGCTGGAGATCAGTTCTCCTCTGGCTTAAATGAACAAACACTGTGATTTAGGATTCAACGCTGTATCACAAGTCAGACTTTGTGGACTGTTATCCAAAAATTATCATGACACTTTTTCTTGTTTTTGATTTGTATAACCAGGGGTTAATTTAGGTTTTATCCCAACAGAGCTGAGCTAATCTCTGAATATCCAAACGAGTACCCTCCTGGAGCTCAGCTACTTGTTCTTCAGTATCACAGTGTTGACAAATTTGTCTTGAAGCATCCACTTTCACACTCACACTGACATAACACACTCACACTGACATAACACACTGAATATAACTCATTTTTTTATCTAATCAAAAGCTGTGGCCATCAAACAGCAGCAGACCAGATTTTTACCATGGAAAAAATCCTTTCTCAGAAGCAAAATAAAGATGTTGCCCTCATTGGTTAGATCGAAGGTGTGCTGTACAAAACCAGCCACCTGTTTTCCAAAGAAATCTCTATTCCGCTGTCGCTGTGTAATGATGACTGTGAAACTGTAAATCCCATCGGTTCAAAGACTTCAATTCACAAACTGGGACAAATTTACTTCCAAATGAGATGTTTACCACTTGAGAAGCTGTCTTCCATGTCAGCATGCTTTCTGTTGGCTTTGTACAAGTCAGAGGACATCAAGACTTAAGGCATGGACGCAGTTCTTGAATGCATAGTTAAAAATTTGAGGGATTTAAAACAAAATGGCCTTCAAATTGAGACTGAACAATTCAGTGGTACCATAAAGGTTGGTGTTGCACAGGTGTGTGGGGACAATCTTGCCCTGAATTCTCTTCTTGGTTTTTCAGGGAGTTTTTGAGCAAATAGTGTCTGTTGTTTTTTAAAACTAACAAACAAGTTCTCCGCAGCCAGACAGCTGCAAAATGCATTGAATTATAGTCAGAATTTTCAATCCTACAGAAACTGGCTTAAAACAGATGTGTAGTAGACGAGCTTGCTTTCTTCAGTGTTGTTGACAATGTTACACCTGATATTTTGGAGGGTTTTGGTCCTCTGGAGGTGAAACTAGTGCTGTCTGAACTCATAGCTGAAGCTCACATTAGTCTGGATACTGTAAACTACAGATTAACAAGCTTTGATTATGGTTTTATTGATAGTGTACAATAAACCGTCAGTCCTGTCAAATCATGAACTTAGAAACCCCAACAGTGCCATGCGTCAGACACTTCCAAAAGATGCCAATTTAATGTATTTTAAATTTTGTATTTCTTGAATTAGCTATATTTTTAGGCAGCCTTTTACAGGCTCATGTGAGCGCAAAGAACATCAGATAAAGCTTATAAAATATGAAATATATATAATTGTGATATTACGTGTTAAGTGATAAACTTAAATAACTAAAAGAGATCAACATAAATTTTACATTTACGTCACGCAGTAATGCCCCTTTCTGTATGTCTAAGGGAAAAATTATATTAAAAAGAGACACAAAAGAACATTCCATGTGATTTTGGCCTTTTTTTTTTTGGTGCTGTCAATATTTTTTGAATATTTATTTATATATACAAAAATGATTTAAACACCTAAATAAATTTTCTCACAAATATACATGTGATATTTACATCTTTTGACTCAGGACACATAGGACTGCTTGTCATTTTCTTTTGTATTAAAAAGCGATTTCCCGAACCTGTTTTGCACGTCTTGTAGACATCCAAGAAAACTCCAAGTCGGACGTTCAAATATTGAACTGCATATCTACATCCAACATCCCTATTCAGACATTCAGATATTGAACCAGTTTTGTATATCCACAGATGTCCTAAAAGTGTCCTAGTCAGATGTTTAGATACTGAACCAGTTTTGCACTTCTACAGACATCCAAAAGGGGTCCTAGTCAGACGTTCAGATTGAACCTGTTTTGTACATCCACGGATGTCCAATAGGGGTCCTACTCAGACATTCAGATATTGAACCTGTAGTGCACATCCAGCAGACGTACAAAAGTGGGTCTGAACTTATGGACGTTATACAGACATGATCTGAACGTCTTCCTGACTTCGCATACAGTCTTCCTAGAGTTGTTCCTTCACTTATGTTTAAAGGGTTAGCTCACCCAAAAATAAAAATTCTGTCATTAATTACTCATCCTCATGTCGTTCCTCACCTGTAAGACATTCATTCATCTTCAGAACACACATTAAGATATTTTGATGAAATCCAAGAGTTTTTTTATTTCATAGAAAGCAACGAAATTACCACATTCAAGGTCCAGATAAGTAGTAAAAACATCGTTAAAATAGTCAAGTCAACAGTAATGCTTTTTTCTAAGGCATATTTATAAAGGCTACTTAAATGTCTTAATTGAACGAAGGTCTAACCCTGGCTTAATCTAAGACCTGTCTGTGAAACCAGTGGCCTGTTACACTATTACGAATCAGCGGTTTCGGAGCGCCAAAGTCACGTGATTTCAGCAGTTTGGCAGTGTTTTGAAATCGGCCATTACTATATAAGTCTTTATTTTGTTTTTTTGGCGCACCAAAAATATTCTCGTCGCTTTATAATATTAATATTGAACCACTGTACTCGCATGAACTGATTTAAATATGTTTTTAGTACATTAATGGATCTTGAGAGAGGAAATGTCATTGCTAGCTATGGAGGCCTCACTGAGCCATCGGATTTCAACAAAAATATCTTAATTTGTGTTCCAAAGATTAACAAAAGTCTTACGGGTGTGGAACGACATGAGGGTGAGTAATTAATGACAATATTTTAGCTGGGGAACCTGTGCAGAAGTGGTGTTTGTAATAACAAGTATCACTTTATACACTCATGCGTCTATATGAGTATATGCTGTCAATGTATATTGAGCTCGTTTTATAACCATAAGGCGTTTTTCCAAACTTCAGGCTTACCTTGTGTAAAATCTAATGTCCTCATCTGAGCTGGCAAACCGCTCCAATCCGAAATCACGCTGAACACGTAGCTCATTTAGCTGTTTATTCAGCTCTTCCACTTCTTGGGAGAGTTCTTCAATTTTTGCACATGCAGGGTCTAGTGATGATGGCTCAGGAACGTTACAATAATCGTGATCCGTGGATGCATCAGTGGGAATGGGTTCAGCGGACACCACCTCGACAGGTCTCTCTCTCCTCTCTCACACACTTGGCCGTGGGGCTTGAATTGTGTAGTCATTCCAAGCGAAGAGCACTGGCACTGCACCAGTTACTAACTTTCTCCGAGTCCATACTGTCTGTGGTTCAATAATCCGATCTTTAGTAAAATGTTTGCTACAAACCTTAGAGCGACTGGAACCAGTAAAATCATCTTGGCATATGTTCACTAGCCACCGTTTTCTAAGCTCGGTTTCAGCAGGAAAGCGGTGGAAACTTAAAGTTCTGTTAAACTTTGACAATGCTGTACACAGCGGAACACAACAGTGTTCGTGGGTTTTCTTTTGCTGTTTCTGAAATCGAAAAGTATCTATCTTCTTTTTTAAACATTTTAAAACAAACCCAAACAATGGCGGCCAAACTGGAAACTAGCGAGCCGTAACACTTCAAGTCGGAAGTACGTCACGAGGCTCAGTGCAAGTAGTCCATTGAATCAATACAAACAACATTTCTGAGGAAAAATATTAACTATAAGTAACACTTATTCTAAGTTATTTCTACTATTGTATGTTGTATTTTTTTCCAATATTAATTTTTTATTTTTTTTTTACAGCATTTCAAGTTAAGCCATTCTCAGAAAAGAAAAAGAGTCCAATATTTTTTTCTATAGATCTATCATAATGCGTGCAGTAGAGGGTTAAATTCACCAATGCATACTCCTTACGCAGATGTTGATCACATTTGGAATAAAAAATAAACTATATGCTGATGCAGCCATGAAGGCCAAATTATGAGTAAGAAATGATTAATTAATTGCTTAACAGGGTCTTCAGGCTATGCAGTCTGTTAGTTCACCTCACCTCCAGATCTGAGTCATTCTTTCTTTTGTCACCTCACATTTATTACTTCTGTTCCCCAGAAAGATTAGATAACTCTTTGTGTCTTCGGGTTCGAGTCGTTAGTTCTGTAAGTGTCTGATCTGGGCCGTGACAGCCCTATATGCAATGCAGTACCGGAAACAGAAAAGATTAGTTCGCCTCTCGAGTCTTCGGAGCGGGTTCGAGTGGTTCGTTCATTCCGTCACAGGCACAGCCACATAGGCTGAATGCAGAAACAGAAATGATTAGTTCATCTTTCGAGTCTTCGGGTCTGAGTCCTTCGTTCTTTTGTCACGTGACCGCTTCCCAGCTCAGACTGTTGACTGTATGTTGTATTATATTTAGGAATTATCATAATTATCAAAAGATATGTGCAATAAACATTTATGTTATCCCACTATGTCCCTTCTGACCAATCTTTTTAATACAAATATTAGACCAATATGTCCAGTCTTCATAGGAAGATCAATTATTATACTAGCTAAAAAACTAAAAATTAAAAAATTAACTATGCACTTGTTTGTAAGGAAGGTTGTGAATTAACTAATTTCTGTATCCAATACAGCGGTCACGTGAAAAAAGAACAAAGGACTCAAGAGATGAACTAATCATTTCTGTTTCTGCATTCAGCCTATGGGGCTGGGACTTGATGACCGAACGACTCTAACCCAAAAGACTTGAGAGGTGAACTAATCATTTCTGTTTCCGGTACAGAACTTATGGGATGTTGCGCATGCGCAGTCAACACAAAATGAACGAATCACTCTCTGAGACAACTCGTTGTTCCCGAGTCATATTAAAGATGATAAAGATATTAAGGGTGTTGCATATAATCCCTTAAACAGTTCTCTTAGGTAAGGGAAACCGCTAAGTGCTTAACGACAGCGACCCAGGTTTTGCCGTTGTAAAATTGTATTTTTGCTATGGACACACAGATTACAGCAAGTTTTGACAGAAAACAACATAACATCGATAAGGAAAACAAAAAGAAAACCAAACATGAAAGAAAAGAATCAGACGAGAAACTCAAATTGATAGTTCACTCAAAATTGAAAATTCTGCCATCATTTACTCACCCTCATGTCGTTCCAAACCGATAAGACTTTCATTCATATTTCGAAAACAAATAAAGATATTTTTAATATTCTTTCATCATTTATGTCCATTTATTGAAAGACATAAAAGTAATCCATATGATTCAGGCTGTTTCGAAAGCACGTTTGCGCTTCCATTGCCCATATAATATATGTGCTACGTATGTATTTTGATCAATGTTTATGTGAATAAATGCCTAAATTAAAGTTTGTTTATCATATAAAGCAGCCAATCGTGTCTCATTAGAAGACTTGGATTAAACCGGCTCACTTCATTTAAAACTTAAAGTGAAATTTTCCAAACCTCATGTGCTAATTAGGAACATGGCAGTTAAGGGGCTTCATGCAACACTTATCTTTTTTTAAGGGATTGCTTAAGTGAAAAATAGATTCTTAAGGAATATTCTTAGGGTTTATGACGTTTCATCTAAAGATATCCTTAAGTAACACTTAAGAGTTATTTTCTGCAACTCACTTAAGTTTAAGGGAAACATAAGGGTGATCTTAAGGGAAAATTACATTTAAGGTGATTTATGCAGCGATGAGCTTCGAAGAACGTAACAACCTAACACTGTTGCTATGACAACAACTCCAGGATGAGCTTTGAAGAACCTAATAATCCTGGATCATGTCAAATTGTCAACAGTAAAATCCAGATAACTGAGTAATCCACATCCAAAGAACGGGCCCCAGAACTAGGTATACAGAGAGCTGTGAAAATACATAAAAATCATGAATATAATGAAAATGTAACATTACTTTTCTTTATTTCTCAGATATTTGCTGTATATATACCCACACATCATATACTATTACAGTCACATCCAATTCCCAATCACAACAGTACTTTACAGTTTATTACTCAGTCATTCCTTTTATTGTAGTTTTACTGATAAATGATCATATCATACTGACATCTCATTTTGCGCTACTAATTCAACATTTGCTTTGTAAAATATCATGATAATAGTATTTATCACAGAAAGTCTCAACATAAAGTACTAACACCAAACTATCCATTAACATATCTTTACAATTGTCATTGTTGACAGTATTTTAAACATCATTCAGCATACAAACCATAATGTATTTCATACTTTCAAGGATTTCATTTAATATTTACGGTTACCTCTGACTTAAAAACAGGTTTGTCATGATTTCTTTAGCTAGAAACAATAATAATAATAATAATAAAACAAAATAATCATCACCATCTTAATCAGCAGCAGCATGTCAGTATGTGCCACTCATACAGCTTTGATTCATTACATTTAAAATCATTTGCTTCAAGTACATTAAAATAGATACAGAAAGCAATTTTACAAACTGAAATGAAGTGCTCAATGTGCGTTTAAACCTAGTGTGATCTCAAGAACAAAACCAAAATTAAAACAATGATAAACAATTTTAAGTCCACAATCTGCTATGTTAATGATATGTGGTGTTAACAAAGAGTAGTTAGAGTTAGATAGAGTTGCCTTTTTAGTTAATATTTCAATAGGCTGGGGGGAAATTTAGTGAAATTTATTCATGTTGGAATATCTGCCAATATTAACCTTTTTAAGATAGATGAACTTGAGTTAAATGCATTGTTTAATCACATACTATATTACTAACTATACCCCCATTTCACATCAAAATGTCTTGACTTTCCAACAAAGTCCTTGTTTTGAGGCTACAAGACTGCTTCAGAGAAATACAAATTACAAATCATAAGTATGTGGAACTGCTCTCATCTTCACTCTGATATCCATCTACACAGTTCTTCTCCAGGATTTTAATAAGAGTTGCCAGTGTGCTATGTGGATCCATCAGAGTCACTAGAGGGACAGTCACACCTCTATCATCGAAGATACAATTCTGCAGAGTCATGGCTAACATTGAGTCAATGCCTAAATTGAAAAGATGAACATCATCATTCAGCTCATCCATCTCAATACCAGTCGTTTCACTAATCATGAGACACAGATAATCACGTGGTGAGGATGATTTCTTGGGTTGTTCAAGTCTAGATAAATTCACTCCAACTTTACTTATAGCTTCCTGTGCTATCTTGAACAAGCGTACATTCAGTGTTTTGTTCTGACTGAGAATGTTATTCCAGTTGTTTTTAAAATTGAATTTGCATACAACCTGTTGAGGTTTGTTGATCAAGAGGCACTGCTCAAGACTATCATGGATTTCTGGAATCTCCAAAAGCAAGATTCCTCTTGCCTCCAGAAATCTTTGGACATGGACTTTGTTCAACAAAAGGCCAAGATTCAAAGCCCCCCAATTAATGGACTGTCCAGAAAGCCCCATGTTTCTGCGGTATTGACAGAAAGTGTCCATGAATGTGTTAGCTGCAGCATAATTAGTTTGTGAGGCATTGCCAATGAAGGCAGAGATGGAGGAATAGCACACAAAATAATCCAGATTGCATTGTATGGTAGCACGATGAAGGTTAATCACTCCATTTACTTTTGGCCTCATAACTTTCTCATAAAGAGATTTGTCAAGACGTTCAATCAGCCCATCATGCAGGACAACTGCACTGTGAAATACCCCTTTGATTGGACTGGATGGGAAAAGTTTTCCAATATTAACAATTGTCTGGTCCACTTGCTCAGATACAGAAACATCACACGGCAGACACTTAATGACAGGACCCCAATGGCTACTGACCTGACTTAACTCTTGTTGCATCTGAGTGTTTGGATTACTTCTAGAGAGAATGACAATGTTTCCTCCTCCTTTCTGAGCAATGAACTTTACTGTCTCAAACCCCAACCCTGTTAGACCACCTGTAACAATATAGACAGAATTTTTCTGGAATAGACTGTGTTTGGGCATCACTGGAATGTCAGACAGCTGGTTCTTGTCTTCACTGTTCATGATGATAATGGGTAGGATCTGGCATCTGAAGTATGATTCAGATTCTCTTACAGAGAGAAGATCAGTGTCTTTTTCAAATTTCACTCTTTGAACAGCTGTTGCATCCAAAGACAAAGACTTTCTGTCCAAATCCATGGATTTCAGCCAACGGTAGATGTGTGGCATTTGCATTTGCAGAGACCCTTTTTGCATTATCTGGGACATGAGGAGGGCATGGAAGTGTACTTCCTCATTTGTACCACGGAATGTTGTAGTATTGAATGGAAATTCTGTCTGGTTGTCATAGACAAGAACAATGTCTTTGATGCCTCTAACACTGCTAGCTATTTTAGCGGTTTCTACATTATAAGGAGGTAGAAGAACAGCCCCCACAACCTCACTAAAATCACAAGACAGCTGATCAGTCTGAGTGCTCACTCTGACATTCCAACCTGATCTATTTGCAATAGCAATTAAGACATTCATCAAAGCTGAGTCAGGAACAGTGGAGAAAATACCCAATTTCCATTGCTGTTTAGCTCTGGGTAAAGCCTCATGCAAGATCTCCCAAGCCAGTACCAAATAAGAGACACAAGGCATGTCATTCAAGAATGAAAGCCTTTTAGCTTTGCAGCAAACAGCTGCTGGAAGAACTACTTTACTGGTGGCAGCAACAGGGTAACAAGACACAACATGATCACCAACTTTAAATTTGCTGACATCTTTACCCACAGCTGTGACAGTGCCAATGAAGTCAAGGGCTAAGAGCTTATGGTTTCCAGTTGTGTGCTTGTTCCAATACAATGTCTGACCATAATTCAGGTCAGAAATGCTGACTGGAAAGTAATCTGATGAATGAACACAGATTTTACTGATATGAAGCTCAATATTTTTTCCTTGAATCAGTTCAATGGAATCATCCATTTGAGTCGCGGACACATTTGTCATTATATATGGGTCAGATGTTTGCAACATGAAGACTTCTTCATCCAACATGTGGACATTTCTTGAAGAGATTGCCATGGTTGGTAAAGGTGTGTGGGTGATTTCAGGTTTGAGAATTTTGCCCTCCTTTACTACTAGCTCTGGATATTTGTTACAGGGGTATGATCTGAGGACCTGAACCAAAGCTTTGATGTCTTCAAAAGTGGCAGAGCCCATGTCAATCAGCTGGAAGGAAAGTTCTGACAATTCAGCTGCACATGCTCTTGTCATGCCTGAAAGAACAAACCCAGGGTTTATGTGGTCCACTAAGCTCTCAGAGCACCTATAGGTTATTACTCTGATATCACCTGGGAAATTAAGTGCCTTGAGATATCTGACAAGCTTTCGGAAAATCTCACAACACCCCACCATGCAGGCCAAGACCTTCTCTGATCTGAGGGAGGTTAGGTCTGCATCACCCCACATGAACAAAATTTCCTGGAAGTTTTTATTTACACTTGAAATTTTCAGTTTTGACAAAAGAAATTCAATTTCATCTTCTAACAGTATTTTACTGTTTGAAGAAGACACGTATCTAGATGTTGGGTCCAAGTACTGTTGCAAAGCTTTACAAATTCCCTCCTGGCCAGAAAAGACCAGTGCCTTTATCTGTGTATCAAACGTGGCAACTTCAGAGATGATACTGAAATTGTTGTGGAAGAAGTATTCCTTGACTACTTGGGGACGACTTCCTAGCATTCTAATCTTCACATGCTTCAGTTCAACTAACACCCTACCCCGTTTGTTGGCTAAGCAGCCACAAATGTCAAAATCATCTTCTCCCACATGTACTGCTCTCAGATATACAACCATCTCATCTTGCAATGATTCAAATACAGTCAGGCTTCCTATTTGCACAGGATATTGGGGCCTTGTTGATACACATCCTATAGCTGCAAGAACAAGTTGCATGACATAATCCAAGACCACAGGGTGAAGGTGATAGTTATGTAACTGAGGCAGTATTTCCTTTGGGAACTTCACAACAGATATAGCTTCTCTAAATTCTTCCCCATAATAAACATCTGCATTATTTCTGAAGACAGACCCATACTCAAATCCTGCTTGACTTAGAAGTTTGTAGAGTTCTTCAGTACTCATGTGGAATGTGCATCTTTTGAAAATAAAGTCTAATGAAATGAACTGTTCTTCAGGAGTTCTACCTGGTTTTGCTTCTACTGTGCCAAATGCATAAACTGCAGAAGTAGACTGTATTTTGAAGTTACATGAGTTATCTGCCAAATAGTCTGAATGATCCAGCTGTACTTTTATATCTGGGGCATTCTGCGTGAAAACAAATGGACTCTGGAATGTTATGCTGAGCTGCAGAGAACTTAGTGGAACCTTAGGTTTTGCATATGCCATGTAAGATGCTAAACCCAGCTCTGCATAAAATGCCCCAGGAATGATGGCAACCCCATTGTTCTTGTGTTCCTGCAGGAAGGCCATTGAATCAGAGGATAAATCACAGCTGAACACTGAACTGTCTGTACCCATTTGTGCAACTACTGGATGGTTGCCAGTGGGACCGATTGACTGCAAACGTGAAGTGAAGACATCTCTCTTCACGTCATCAAACTGGTATCGTGGGTAGGGAATTGGTTCAGTCTCAAAACCTTTGTAGAATGTTTCCCAGTCCACTTTGACCCCAAGCTCAAACAGTTTGGAAACAGCTGCAAGCATCGTCTCGTGATCTTTATCTGGCTGCACTGAGGGAATCACAGTGAATTCTTTTCCCAGAGTCTCAGTGATGTACCTCTGCAAAGATCTTCTTGGACCAATTTCAACAAATACCACACTCCTTTTGTTTTTAACTGCAGACTTTACAGCTTGTTCAAATTCAACAGGTTCTCTGATATTCTTTGCCCAATATTCACCAGTAATAAAATCTGAGGAACACAAACTAACACCTGTCACTGTTGAGAACAGTTCTGTCTCTAAATTATGTGCCTGCAATGAGCCTATACTCTGTTCCACTTTGGATAAAATGGGATCCATCTTGTGACTGTGGTATGCTGCAGGAACATCTAAAATGCGAAGGAACAAATCTTTTCCACTGGCTGAGTTGCTCAAATTCTTTTGCAACCTGTCAATGTCATCTGCATCTCCTGAGAGGGTGCATGACTGAGGACTGTTATAAGCAGCCAAACAAACCCTTCCCGAAAAAGATGGGAGAATTTTTAAGACTTCAGAAACAGCCATATTACTGACTACCAGCATCTTTCCTCCTGTCACAGTGCATTGCAAAGAACTGCGATAGTGGATGACTTTCACTGCATCTTCAAGTGACAGTAAACCAGAACAATGAGCCGCAGCGACTTCTCCAATAGAGTGCCCCAAAACAGCATCAGGACTGATGCCCCAGTGTTTCAGAAGTTTGACAACAGCAACCTGAATAGCAAACAGAAGAGGCTGGACAATCTTTGGATCAGACAGCTCTGTACTTTTCTCAGAATTACTCTCCAGCATCTCTATCAAATTCAGACTTCTATAGCTTTTCAACAGAGTTTCAATCTTCAAGATTTCCTCTCTGAAAACTGGCTCTTTTTTTAGGAGCTGCTTGCACATACCCTGATATGTAACACCATTGCCACAAAACACAAAAACTAGCTTGGAGTCTGTCTTTGATGGTAAAAGCTTTTTCTCCACAGCAGCAGTAAGTTTCTCTTGCAGATCTGCCAATGATGATGTTTGAAATACTTTTCTGTATTTGTGTTTCAAGTGACTTCTTCTACATGCGGATGTGTACAGTAAAGACTGTAGATCTGATATGTTCCCTGTGCTGATCTGTTCTGCTGTATCTGCAATAATATTTTTCATGGATTTTTCTGAGGCTGCAGAGACCACAAAATACTGATGGGATTTGCTTATTAGCAGAGCTTTTGTCTTTTTTGACTGCACATATTGTCTGACAATTGCATGTGCATTTGTCCCACCAAACCCAAAGTTATTGATTCCTGCAGACCTCCCTGCTCTGCAGTCACTGATCCATTTTTCTGTTCTGGTGGGGATTTTCATATTGAGAGATTCAACATCTATGCTGGAGTTTTCCACGGAGTAGAACAATGATGGCACAATGGTTTCATGCTTCATCATCAAGAGAACCTTTATGAGCCCTGCAACACCTGCGGCAGATTCTGTGTGTCCAATATTGCTCTTAACAGAACCAATGATGAGTGGCCCTGACTTTTGAGGTCTTGCTTTGGCAATGACTTTTGAGATGCTACCTGCCTCTATTGGATCTCCAATTGGAGTCCCAGTCCCATGAGCCTCAATGTACTGGACACTAGTCAGGTCAGTCTCTGTTGAGTAGATTTTTCTAAGCAGCTCCTCCTGCTGTACCATGGATGGTTTGGTGATTGGACTAACGCTGTGGCCATCCTGATTTACTGCAGTTTTGCTGATGATACCCCAAATATGATCCTGGTCCTCAAGAGCCTGTCAAAATACAGACAACATATGGGTGTTTCTTGCAGTAGTTTATCATAACGTGTATTGCTGTCATAGTGCTGTGTTTATATGAGACAATCTTTCTATTTACTTTTGTCAGAGGCTTTAATAGAACAACACCGCATCCTTCACCTCTGCCATATCCGTTTGCTTTGCTGCTGAAAGGTTTACTCGTTCCATCAGAGGAGATCATTTTTGCCTTGGACAGAGTCACAAAAAGGGTCGGCTCCAATATACAGGACACACCACCACACAAAGCCATATCACAGTCTCCTGTTGAGTGGAATACAGAGAACCACAAAACTTAGGGTGGTGGGGGCAGCCTAGGGCTAATAATTTGTTTGATTAATTCACAAGCAAAAAAACATACATGAAATATCTAATGTCTTTAGCACAGTACTGTATATTAGAATACTTTTTTTTTGGAAGACTACCTTGTTTTATGGCTTGACAAGCTAAATGAAGGGCAACGAGGGATGAGGAGCAGGCACAGTCAATGGACAGTGAGGGGCCAGTGAAGTTGAATACGTATGAGATGCGGTTGGCAGCTATACTCATAGCAGCACCAGTGGCATTGGTGTGGTCTATGTGTTTTGGATTCATCCTCACATTTGCCAGCTCAAAGTCTCTGTTCATTAGGCCTGAAAAACAAGCAAATAAAAAACATCTTAGCTATCTTATGCTTTTATCCATAGCCATTTACTGTATACCTATTACAGTGCAACCTGAGGTTAAGTGACTTGCTCAAGGAAACAACAGTGGCAGGGCTTGGTCAAGCAGCTTTTCTATTTGTGCTGTGCCATAAAGGAATTAAAGCACAAGTGCACATATTGAAGCCAGGACAAGTTAGATCCCTCTAGTGAACCGGGGAATTATAGAGAAAATGATTGTGCTATTTAGCAATGCATCTTAACCAGAGGTTGCTCAGAAGGTTCTTCCCTTGCAGTTAGTGCATATACTTTTTCACTTGGATTAAAAGACACCAAAAGTTGCTTCTTTCATTTATCTTATATTTAGCTTATATGTTACCCATAAATACTCCTGTTCGCGTTCCACTGGCCTTTTCCATTGGTATCCCAGCATCCTCAAGGGCCCTGTAAGTGCACCGCAACAGAAGTTTGTGCTGAGGGTCCATGGTGATTGTTTCAGCATTAGTGATGCCGAAGAACTTGTGGTCAAACTCATTGAAGCTACACAAACATAAAAGGTAAATGATGGGTTTATTGCTTTTGGAGTTCAGATACTACAGGGATAGTTCACCCAAAAAGGACAATTGCATCATCACTCATCCTCACATGATCTAATTCTAAATCTCTATGACTTATTTTCTTAAGCAGAAAATGAAAGATGATACTTTTAAAGTCAGTGGGCTCATTGACTTTTCATTGTATAGGAAAAAAACCCACATTAAAAGGTTACTTCACCCAAAACTGAAATTTCTGTTATTATGTACTCACCGTTGTGTCGTTCCAAACCCGTATGACCTGTGTTCATCTTCAGAACACAAATTAAGATATTTTTAATGAAATCAGAGAGGGTTTTTTTTTTCCTCCCATAGAAAGCAACAAAATTACCACATTCAAGGTCCAGAGAGGTGGTAAAGACATCGTTAAAATAGTCAGTGTGACTACAATGGTACAACCTCAATGTTATCAATCAATGAGAATACTTTTTATGTGCAAAAACAAAACAAAAATAATGACTTTATTTAACAATTTGAACTGTTTGAACTCCGTGTTTACGTCCGAACACCTGATCAGTATTGGCTGACGCTGTACACATGAGCAGCGTGTGATGTTGACGCAGGAGCTGGCCAATAATGAGTTGGCGTTCAGACGTAGAACATGGAAAGCCTGCACTGCGATCACTATGTCATCTGCATATGACAACATCTCAAATTGTTAAATAAAGTCATTATTTTTGTTTTGTTTTTGCACATAAAAAGTATTCTTGTCGATTCGTAAAATTAAGGTTGAACCACTGCAGTCACGTTGACTATTGTAACAATGTCTATACTACTTCTCTTAACCTTGAATGTAATAATTCCGCTGCTTTCTATGGGAGAAAAAAACCTCTTGGATTTTATCAAAAATATCTTAAATGGTATTCTAAAGATGAACGAAGGTTATTAATAGAAATTCAGGTATAAATAGCAACAAATAGCATCTTGTTTCCTCTAAGTGCAAATAGTGATTTGATGCTGTTAATATAAAGTGTAAATAGAAATTTGTTATTTGTACTAAAGTTAAACTATCTAAGCAATGGTGGGCAGAGTTAGTGAAAATAGCCTTTGATGACAATTTCTTTTCTTTTTTGCCATTTAAGCTATTTTACCAACATTTGTCATTTTAGTTTAATATATACAGTACATAAGGCTCAAATAGGATGTTATACGAGTGGTTTTTTTTTTTCTTCTTTTTTTTTTCATTTGTTTAACTCTACTGTTGGCATAAAGTAGTGATACATTAAAGTAGTTCATGCTACCCTTCTGAAAAAGTAGTTAGCTACACTACAAGTTGCTATTAAAAAGTAGCTAACATTGAAACTACTTTTTTTTTTTCAATGACATTGTTACAAATAACTGAATAATTGTTGATAAAGAATGTTACAAGTAAAATATTAGTGGTTTAAAACAACATAATGCAATGCAATTATGATTTCAAATATTTCAATATTTTTTCCAGTCATTTCAATGGCAAAATCTGTCCCAAATCGTTTGATTTTGTAAACCATCCTATACACAGAATACTCAAATTGGCTGTCAAAGTACAAAATTGCTACATATCTATCATCAGTGCAAGAACAAAATGTATGCACCTTAAATGAAATATTCAGGAGTAGTCAAAAATGCAGGTTAAACTCAGCACATGCAGTGATGGAGCGCACAGCATTTAGGCGCCAATCATGAGCTGCCAGCGTAAACATGGTGCGTTTTGCTTGGAATCCAAGATGGTCCTCACTGCAGAACACGAGATCCGGGGGGCGAAGTTGGATCCAGATCCAACTCCTCCCACTTTACATATCCCTAAACCTACCAGTCTCCACCTAAATCTAAACCTACCTCAACCCCCTGGATCTGGATCCAACTCCTCCCACTTTACATATAAGTGAACCCCCACTTTGGGAACCACTGGGTTAAGGGATGTTTGCCATTTTTTATCTTGTCAAACATAAGTGAATATGATAAGTTCTTTTAATGAGAGGAAATTAATTGAAAACTTACCCATCAATAAGTGCTGCCTTTGCTGTGTATGTCTTTCCTGCCTTATTCTCATTTGGATCATACCATTGAGAGAGATTAAACCTGTCGTTTGGTATCTGAACTGCACAGTTCTCTCCATGAAGGAGAACTCGCCAGAAGTTTTCAAGTCCCTCACCTAAAATAGATAAGAACATACAATGTAAATACAATTTAGGTCAAAATCATAACATGAACAAATAATGAAACACTAAATTATTAACAATTACCTCCAGGAAAATGGCATCCAATGCCAACAACAGCGATTTCTACATCATCATCCATCATGTTTCATATACCGAATGTGCAAATACATTTGATTTTACAATCTATAGATAGCAAAAACAAACATTGAGGCAGTTAACTAAATATTTATCCATGGCATTAAATATTTTAGCTTTCTTCTTTATGCATTTCTTTCTTTTTGAAACTGTCAATAATTTTCTTTTGTTAAATTGTTTTTCTTTTGTATTATTTTTTCCAATTTTGGCTCAAAGAAAGAGAAAAAATGTAAAGCAAATGAAATGAAAAACATTGACTTGCCTGGATACTCATGTTGAATCGTGTCTTGTTGAAAATGCTTACATGAGGCTCAGTCTACCCAGTATTTATTAAGATAAAGGTAATGATTGGCTAGTATTGACTAGTATTGCTCAGTACAACATTTTATTTAGCTGGAAATCATTACCTGTTTTTAAGGATTTTTGAAGGAGACTTCCTGTTAGCTCATGAAATAATTTCTCAAGAAAATCCCTTTGGCTGTTTTGCATCTCTTTAAGGAAGATGCTGTCATTTACACTGGAATAGATAAAGTTGACTCGACTCTTTATCACATATTTAGATATAACCTAAGCAAATTCAGCTTTATATTTCCCCCTAGACACGATGACCTCTCAATTTGCCAAGTTAACAGAATGTATTAGTGATATCAAAGACTGAATGGTCAGTATTTTCCTTACTCTCAATTCTGACTAAACAGAGGTATTAGTTATTGCATCAAAAAACTAAGAACATTAGACAAGTGAATATAACTTTTTTTTTATGGATTTAATGTTAAGCCATTTTCTAGAGTTAAGAAACTGGGTGATACGTTTGATCGCTTTTTCCACCTCAGAAATGTTGCTAAACTAAGACATATTTTAGGCCAGAGGATAACTGAGCCAACTGAGTTTGGTTTTTTTCTCTATTCTGTCACACTCAAGTGATTCTGTCACACTTTCTTGCCACTGTCGCCTTTGACTTTATCAGTTGAGGTGTAAAGACACCTAGTACTGAGTAATACTGCATTTATCAATTTGACTTCATAATTGACAAAGTTTGAATCATTGACTCTGTGATTGAACTGAAGCAGCGCTGACTAGAGCTGAATAATGACACTATTGTCTGTATTGTACTGAATACTATAGTACTGAATTTGCGTCATTGACTTATTTCTCTTGTTTATTACTGTGAAGCTGCTTTGAAACCATCTGTGCTGTATAAAGCGTTATAGAAATAAAGGTGACTTGACATATGCTGTCTGTCTCTGATACTGAAAAACTTATTCATACATTCATGATATTAGATTGCTGTGATGTGTTATTAGATGGATGTCCTGCTGACTCAGTAAGCTTCAAAATGCAGCAGCTAGAGTGCTTACTAAAACTAAGAAATATGATCATATCAGACCAAAACTATAGTCTTTACATTGGCTTCCTGTCAGGCTTTGTATTAAAATTCTTATAATTATCAAAGCTTTGAATTGTCTAGCCCCTAATTACTTACGTTACCTTCTTTTGTGCTATAATCCTTCACATTAACTTTAGTTCAC
The DNA here is from genome assembly GCA_037950675.1 of Hypophthalmichthys molitrix. NCBI lineage: Eukaryota > Metazoa > Chordata > Actinopteri > Cypriniformes > Xenocyprididae > Hypophthalmichthys > Hypophthalmichthys molitrix. The sequence goes on along the minus strand of CM075494.1, from coordinate 48,153,955 downwards.
ATCATGAAATAGTAATTGTGTTGCATCTATATCAATATGTGACTAAAAACTAAAGCCATATTCTATATTACTCAAAATCATTGCATAAATGACTAAATTTAATAACTTTTAAAGTGCCCCTATTTATGCTTTTCGAATATATCCTTAATATCACTGTCTGTGAATACAATAGGTCTTTAAGTTTTAAGATCAAAGTGCACAATAAAGTTGTCGTCTCCCAAAAGAAAGAATCGATTCTGAACTGCCAAAATGAGTCGTCAGTAATTCGTCTCACTTATGTAACATTTAAATGTAACAATGTAACACATCTGCATAATGCCCGTCTATGGTCTTCATTGGCTGCCTGTGAACATCATCCACTTTGACCCGCCCTCAAACGCTCGTGGCTCTTGTTGTGTATATGTCGAGAAAATGCCGTTTTCTGCTCTGCAAAAGCAATTTCTCTTTGTAAACACTTCCAAAGAATAAGGATGTGAAGAGTCCACAGCGAAACAACGGCAGTATAACCTTCTGACGATTACTTCTCAAATCTCTTTGAGGTCTAAAAGGGATTTACAAAATGCTTAACCATTAAAGATGGGAGAATACACACTTTATTTGGACCTCAAAATCACAACCTATGTGTATGATTAATTATTGATGTATGTATTTTCTACCGGGTGTTCTAAATATGTAATTTTGTGTTTTATATTGTGCTAGGTCTCTGGCTAACCGGCTAAGTCTTACTGAAATACTTCTGCTAATCATCTGTGGCTCACTATTACCTAAAATTGTGTCCATTAATGCAGATATTCTGTCATTCTTACTACTCTGAGTAATGATGGAGCAAGACTTGTTTTACAAACTTTAATGTTACCTGAGTGATTCACGTTAATACTCGGCTAACGTGTGCACAGCTATTGATGCAGTTCCATTTATTGCACCAAAATAAATTAGAAGTATACTCAATGGTTTGTTGATGGATATACACTTGTTAATTACAGTTGCAACATCTCAAAATGTACAACAAATCGAGTAGCATATCACAGAGAAACATCCCACTCAAGTCGTTCTTGCGATGGAGGTTTGAGTTGAATAACCAGTTCTTTCAATGTTTTACATCAGTAGGTTTTTCCTAGGACAGTCCTGTATTTCAGCTCTATTTCAGTGTCCCTACTTATTATGAAAAAAAAAATCATGTTTTGTCCCGTATTTCATCTTTTCTGTCATGCAAAAAATAGCCGAATCAAAGATAGCCAATCACGTCATAGTATATTTTGAACAAAATTACCATCCAATCACAATTCCCTATCGATAGTGAAGCCAGGATCCAACGTCAGTGTCAGAGGAGTCAAAGGAGATCAAGTCGGACTCGAAGATGTCGAAAAGAAGCGTGTGAAAACAAAGACTTTTTTCAGTGGATGGCTTCAAAGGGATTTAACCATACAAAGAAGGACACTGCTATCAAAAGCTGAAGAAATTTCAAGAATGCTTTACTCTGCCTTATTGTAAAGCATTATGCGGACCAAAAAAAAAAAAACCTGCAACTTGAATTGACTTCATTTTGTTCAAACTTATTTGGAAAAACAAGACCAAATACATTAAAAGAAAAGCAATGCTTAGGGACTATGCTGATAGAGTCAAGTCACCTTTATTTATATAGCACTTTTTACAATGCACATTGTGTCAAAGCAGCTTTACAGTGATAACTGGTATATAATTTTGGCTGTGCAGCTCTAGAAGAAAATAGAGTCATTGTCCAGCTTAAGTTCAGTATTGATTCATTCCACTGTAAAAATCATTAGTTATTAATTAAGTTAATTTATCTATACAGCAGCTCTGGAGAAAACAGTGATGTTATCGTCCAGCTTAGTTCATCTCTCACACAATGGTGTCAGTGCAGGCAGATCAATAATATTGTTGAATATCAAGTGTAGAGCCTTCAGTGTTATTGATTTCACAACTCAATAAGTAACAATATGTAAGATATTTGGATTATAATATCCAAAAACGACTAGAACAATGTTATATATTTTGTTGACGTGTACTTACATTATCCCAAATGTTTCCAAGAATGTTTAAATCAAGAGAAATAAGCTATTTTAACCAGTGTAAATGCCCCGTGTCATTGCGTCACCTGTCAATGATGTCATGTCCATACCCTTGATTGACATGTTTACTGCGAGTAACATGTTTGTACCCAAAAAGTAAATAAGATAACACTGTTTTAGTATGTTAGTTTTTGATCAAGTAAAACAGTGCTGCGTTACCCCACAATTTTAATTCTTCAGATAAAGTGACCTGTATGAGTAGTAATTTAGCAGCACTCACGGCTATTTCATTAGAATGAAATAATGTGAATTTAAGTGATCAAATGTAACTGTAACAAAGTTCAAGTTCAGAGACGAAGGAGGCGGACATTGAGTAACTTTAACCATAACTTTGATCATAAAATATGCATAAACAACAAAAGAAATGAGAAGAGAAGTGAATTGCGCAGCTCTCTCACGAGAAGTGAATCAAACGGACGCTCTCCATGTTCCGTGTGATTGACTGTTTGCTGCACGTGTCACACTTTCAGGTGCACGCGCTTCAGAGTTTATCACAAACTCTGGATTAAATCTGAGTTGACAGAGAATGTTTATACCGAGCGTTGTGAGTCTGTCGAGTCCGATCTAAACGAGGTTGGATGTATATGGATTTGTCAACTCCAAACCTACTCTGAAACTCAGAGTTTGTTCACCTAGCTTCATGCAACAGGCCACAGGTGTTTAAAATAAACTGGGTCAAACAATGCATGCTTGGAGGAAATGCAGGACCTTATCTAACAAAGAATGTGTTGAAAAGAATTATAATCTTTATTTCAAAATGTATAGATACCGGCTGGTTAGTAACTTTTTGGTTCAAAATCATGTTATTTTCTGCCCTACATGGTTTCTGACTAAAAAAAGTCAAAACAGATATGATTTGCTGGCATAGAATCCTGCTGTACATAAAGCAAGATTAACATTGATTCAGAGTTGGTTTAGTGTTGACTTTATAAATGTCAGTAATCCTGATACTACAGCATGAGATCCAGCAGTGTTTGTGACATTCAAGAGTTTTAAAAAATGTTGAGCACAAAGAGCTTTGATCTGCTGTATCATTCAGACATCAACAATCAGCATATGAAACTCAATGCATGCTGGGTACCAGTATAGTACGAAGCTCATCCATGGCTCCCAGCATGAATAAATTATGCAGCTAAATTGTCTAAATTGTGAGTTTGTAGGAGCTTGTTTTGTGATTTTCAGAGTTGACGTGTTCATTGGTTTTGGTTGTGTTTGTTGATTTTTGCTTTAAGTTCTTAATACTGTAAACTGCTTGCATATAGATCCTCACCTCAAGTACACTCCTTTGTCCCCAGCAAAATGATACAAGATCTTATTGACATAGACGCTTAAGGCCTGAATATGTGCATATATTTAGTACAACTTTGTCAATGGTCTACACAGTTTTAGCGGTTTGGCTATTGTCCTGTGACCATTTTACAGACAAATTAGGTGAATTATGTCCTTATTATGTATTTAGTGTTTCAGTTAGGATCTATTTGCTAATGTTTAATTGAACTTAAGACACAGGATAGATGGATTACTCTTTATCTTTCCAGAATCAGGAACAAGGGAATTAAGCGGCAGAGATGTTTATGCATTCATGCAAATCTGTCATAAATTACTTACTCACTTAAGTGACAATTTTTCAAAAAGGTAAATTCAGCAATAGTCAGTGGATCAGCAGACCATTCATCTGAATCACGACAGCTTTTACTCGCTGTTTGCTAGTGTCACTGTGCTCTGGAACATTTTTGTTTTTTTCATGACTGTTACAGCAAGTGCCGAGGAAGGTCAGGAACACTGGTATGAGCAGGGCTTGACATTAACACCTGCCAAATGTGCGTAGATTTCAGCAGTGCATGTAACAGTCACTCCTACTAGCCACTTTGGCAGGTTGAATAATTTGTATAGCCTAATTATAAATTTTTCAATTGTAGTCTTTTATAAAGGCATATGAAATAATAAACTAAGAGTAGTGTTGTCAAAAATATTGATTTTTCGATTCATATTGATACTGAAATATCTGAAACACTTCCAATACTCATTTTCCACAGAATAAACACACTATTCCAGCTGCACTTTCTCACTCTCTTATCTCTCCAACAGTGAGTTGACACACAAACCCGCCTCCCCTCACTCACTCTTTTCATTTGCTCCAGATGAATATTGTTGGTGTTACAGGGCTTGAATTTCAGTGTGGGATTGCGCGTATTGCACATAATTTTACTCATTTCCGTATTTTACTCATACTCGCACCCAAAGTGCGCACACATAAAGACGCCTCAGTTCTAGTTTTTTTCACTGTTTATAGCGCTTAGGTGTGTGGTAGAGTTTTAAAATGTGGCAAAGTCCTCAAATGTTTATATATATCAAATGTAAATTCATGCCCCTGTTACACTTCATTTTCACATGTTAAATTAACATTTCATAAAAAAGAAAGACCAAATACAATTCTATTTTGTATTTTTACAACATGCAATGTTCTATTTATTAAAACAAAGTATAAATTTAAACAAGTTGGTGTTTTTGCACATTTTTACATTCATTCTAAAAAAATAACTAAAGGCAGTAATCATTTAAACAATTTATATTATTTGTGAACTAATGCTCAACTTTTCTTTTTAATAGTCAACTTATTTTCTGTAGTCATTAAGCTTGTACACACTGCTCACAGACACAAAGCTGACTGCTCACTAAAAAAATCCCACAGTCAGATTTCAGGACATTTCAAGTTTGATTTAGATGTGACAAAGCGGTGATATTTGTGTGACATTGTTACATGTTCACTGTGGTATTCCTTAGTTTGACCTAGTTTCTGTCTGTCACTCTGTTAATTATGTAATTAGTTTCCACCTGTGTTCATTATCGCCCTCATTAGTTACTTTGAGTCGTGTATATATACCCTGTGTTTTCTATCATTCCTTGTCCGTTCTCGTTTATGTTGGATGTGTATTTTGAGTTTCCTGTCTGTTTCTATTATTAAATTCTACTCCACGTACTCTCCTTCGTCCTTGTGCCTTCATCTATACATGTTGCGTAACCATTAACGTCCTCATTGTCTTCATTCAGGCCGATTTGACAATGTGCATAAAAACAAGAGGTGGGATTTATTGCACAAACCAATCATAATCAATCATATCCAATCACAGAGCCATGGAGGCATTGCCTCCTCTCATGTGACTTTCCCCCATTCATTCTCAATTACCCCCTAGTCTCATAGCCAGACCTTAGGCTTGTTCGACCCCATGAGGGAGAGTTTGGCATCACAGCGTTTGTTTCCAGAATGCGACACACGACTCCCGGACATCATGTGGAATTCAAACCAGATGACGACTTCGAAAATCCTGAAGTGTTTCCAGTTAAGTGTGTCAGACGTTCAGCCAACGGCCCGTGGGCGTGATGTCTGAGGCTGAGACTAATTACCCCCCACTAAACCCACCGCACACATTAGGGTGTCTGTTTTAAGTCAATGGGAGCAGTGGAGGCACCTGTGGGTGACGCCGTTGACCAGTGGTACTTCAGAAAAATTAGTGACTTTTATACTTTTAATGTCACATTTTGTAATATTTGCAATGTTTTATTTTTGTAATATCAGTTATTTTCTCATCAAGTTTGTTGCCAAATTATGAGATTATCTATATGGCAGTTTTCCCCCATGGTACTGATGTCAAAATTGTGGCCAGTGAAAATGTTGAGTGGCTAGTACCTTTGTTGTACCACAGTGGCTGGTGAGCAAAAAAGTTAATGTCAAGCCCTGGGTATGAATATGATGTCATGGATGGCCTGCGACTCCAGGAAGACACGTGGCGTCAGCTAGTGGCAGTGTCTAAGCTCTAAGGGAGCCATATATGAGAACCAAACTATCCAGAGAGGTTAACTATTTAACTCAACCTGAGCTTGATTCTGATCAACACATTCCAACAGGCAATGTACTCAGTAAAACACTTTATACTCTTTAAGCAAGAGGAGTATAAACTACGCCAACATGCTCTGAAAGAGGCCCAAACTGGGCCTACTACTCCAGAAGACACGGGCGTCAGCCAGTGGCAGTGTCTAAGCTCTAAGGGAGCCTAATCTGAGAACCAAACTATCAAGTGAGGTTACCTAGTTTAACTCAACCTGAGCTTAAAATCTACACATTCCAACAGGCAATGTACTCAGTAAAAACACTTTTTACCCTTACAGAAAGAGGAGCACAAAGAATATATGCTGCCATGCTTCTGAAGGAGGCCAAAAACCAGCCTACTACTTCAAATGATCACGGACATAAACCTGTGGCTGTGCTAGTTCTAAGTGAGCAAAACTCTGGCTAAACATCTATCAACAAAACTTGTGATACAACAAGCTATTGTGCTCTGAAGGAGGCCCAAAACAAAGCCTTCTACTCCTCCAAACAACACAATCAACATCTTGTGGCAGTGTTGAACCTCTAAAGGGAGCTACATAAGAACCAAACTGAATAGTGACGTTCACTACTCAGTAAAAAACACTTTTTACCCTTATTAGCAAGGGGAGTACAAACTTAGTCATCATGCTCTGAAGGGGGCCAGAACAAAGCCTACTACTACAGAAAACAGGTGCTAACCTGTGTCAGCAATAGAGTTATTGGACTCACATTGTGTAGGGCAAAATAGAATTAGAGCATTAACAACCCTGAGAAACCGGGGAATGCTTCACTTTTCATTCATACTACCCTAAAATTGTGAATTTCAAGGGTGGTCGCTTTTCACCAAAGACAGAGACATCTGTACTGAACCCAAGGGAACAGGAGCTTAAAGTCAAGTCAAGTCACCTTTATTTATATAGCGCTTTTTACAATGCAGATTGTGTCAAAGCAGCTTTACATTGATAACTGGTATATAATTTTGGCTGCACAGCAGCTCTTAAAGAATAGTGTCAATGTCGGCAGATCAAAGCACTGTTGAATATCAAATGTCAAGTGTCCCCAACTAAGCAAGCCAAAGGCGACAGCAGCAAGGAACCCAAACTCCAACAGGTGACATCAGATGGCAAACAGGTGGCAAATAGACTTCTGTGTTAAAATGGAGAAAAAAACCTTGGGAGAAACCAGGCTTAGTCGGGGGGCCAGTTCTCCTCTGGCGAACAGTGCTTTGTTACGATTCAGGTTGCTATCTTATGTCTGATAGGATCGCAACATTCAAAGTATTTATTCCAGTTCAGTCCAGTTGAGGATCGTATTCATCACACCGGTATGGACGGTTTGTTGAGGAGCTGTGCCACTGGCTGTTGTGTCGATGAGGCCTTCACAATGGATGATCTAGTTGACTCAATCTCTGCTGATACTTCAGGGCTGCGTTGTGGTCGTGTCAAGGCGCAGGTCCTCGGTCTCACCTGGATACGGCCCGGATCTGGTTGACTACGGTAGACCTCGGGATAAACAGAAAGACTAATATTAGCATAGATGCCATTCTTCTTCTGATGTAACGAGTACATCTGGTGTTATAGGAAGTGTTCCCGGTTCCGGCTGACCTAATTTATGCAGCCTAATAATCCTTTAACGGATTTGAAAATATAAATTGATAATGTGTTATGTGTATGCCAGGTTAAAGAGATGCGTTTTTAGTCTAGATTTAAACTGACAGAGTGTGTCTGCCTCCCGAACAATGCTTGGAAGATTGTTCCAGAGTTTAGGTGCCAGATAGGAGAAGGATCTACCACCTGCGGTTGATTTTGATATTCTAGGTATTATCAGCTGGCCTGAATCCTGAGATCGCAATAGACGTGAAGGACTATAATGCTTTAAGAGCTCGCTCAGGTACTGGGGAGCTAAACCATTTAGTGCTTTGTAAGTAATTAGCAAGATTTTAAAATCTATACGATGTTTAACAGGAAGCCAATGCAGTGTTGACAGAACTGGGCTAATATGGTCATACTTCCTAGTTCTAGTAAGAACTCTAGCTGCTGCATTTTGAACGAGCTGTAGTTTATTTATCAGGCGAGCGGAACAACCACCCAGTAGAGCGTTACAGTAATCTAGCCTTGAGGTCATGAACGCATGAACTAACTGTTCTGCATTTTTCATTGAGAGCATATGTCGTAGTTTAGATATATTTTTAAGATGGAAGAATGCGGTTTTACAGATGCTAGTAACATGGCCTTCAAATGAAAGATTGGCATCAAAGAGCACACCCAGGTTCCTAACGGACGACGAAGACTTAACAGAGCAGCCATCAAGTGTTAGACAGTATTCTAGGTTATTACGTGAAGAGGTTTTTGGTCCAAAAATTAGAATCTCTGTTTTTTCTGAATTTAGAAGTAGGAAATTACTGGTCATCCAATTTTTTATATCAGCTATGCATTCTGTTAATTTTGTGAGTTGGTAAGTTTCGTCAGGGCGCGAAGAAATATAGAGCTGAGTATCATCAGCGTAACAGTGAAAACTAACACCATGCTTCCTAATGATATCTCCCAAGGGTAGCATGTACAGAGTGAAAAGCAACGGTCCTAGTACTGAGCCTTGCGGTACTCCATATTGAACCTGTGATCGATATGACCTCTCTTCGTTTACTACTACAAACTGATAACGGTCAGATAAGTATGATTTGAACCATGACAATGCAGTTCCACTAATGCCAACATAATTTTCGAGTCTATTTAAAAGAATGTTGTGATCGATAGTGTCAAATGCAGCACTAAGATCCAGTAACACTAATAGAGAGATACAACCACGATCTGATGATAAGAGCAAATCATTAGTAACTCTAATGAGAGCAGTCTCAGTACTATGGTACGGTCTAAAACCTGACTGGAAATCCTCACAGATACTATTTCTGTCTAAAAAGGAACATAGTTGTGATGATACTGCCTTTTCTAGTATTTTTGACAGAAAAGTGAGATTTGAGATCGGCCTGTAATTGACTAATTCTCTAGGATCAAGTTGTGGTTTTTTAATAAGAGGTTTAATAATAGCCAGCTTAAAACTTTTTGGTACGTATCCTAGTGATAAAGATGAATTGATGATATTAAGAAGAGGATCTATGATCTCTGGAAGCATCTCTTTCAATAGTTTAGTCGGTATAGGGTCTAACATACATGTTGTTGATTTTGATGATTTAATAAGTTTAGACAATTCTTCCTTTCCTAAAGCAGTAAATGAATTTAATTTTTCCTCAGGGACACTACAATGCACTGTCTGACGCGATACTGTAGTAGACGGTTGCATGGTTATAATTTTTTCTCTAATATTATCAATCTTACAAGTAAAGAAGTTCATAAAGTCATTACTGCTGTGCTCTTTGGAAACATCAGAAGTTGAAGCTTTATTTCTTGTTAATTTAGCCACTGTATCAAATAAATACCTAGGGTTGTGCTTATTTTCTTCTAAAAGTTTTGAAAAATAGGCAGATCTAGTTTTTAAGGCCTTTCTGTACTCAATCATTCTCTCTCTCCACGAGATGCGAAAAACTTCTAGTTTTGTTTTCTTCCAGCTGCGCTCCATTTTTCTGGCTGCTACCTTTAGGGCCCGGGTGTGCTCATCGTACCACGGCGTTGGATTAATTTCCTTAATCTTTTTTAAACGCAAAGGAGCAACCGAGTCTAATGTGAAAGCTAACACTGTTTCACTCAAGCTTGAATCTTAATTCAAGGGGTTCAGGGGAAAAGACTAAAAGTATAGAATGAAAAGCTCTAGAAAAGTGGGGCCACAGCAACACTAGCATTTTCTTATTCACATAGTGATAAGGGGCCTACCACCTGAGACAATGGCACCAGGGAGACTTAGCAATAGTCTGCTAACTTAGCTGCTATCTATCTTGCACCTACACCAAAGGGGTAATGGGCCTTGGCCTGACAACTCTAATAAGAGGAGGCCAGAACTAGGAAAAACTACACTCTCCTGACAGGGGTAGTAAAAAGGGTGAAATGCTTCAGTATATCACCTAAACCCTAGTTCTAGCCTAGGCCAGCAATAGCTGTGGGCCTATAGGGCCACACATAAGCATAGATCTACCTGGGGCTTAAACTCAGCCTCTAAAACTCTCAATAGAGAGGAGGCAACTCTGAAATAAACTCTATAAAACAAGAGCTCAGAGGAGCGATGCTCAACCCAAGCCAAACAATGTTAGGCGGCCGAAGGCCGACACTTAACATAAATCTATCTGAAGTAAAGAGTGCCAATCTCTAATACAAACTCTAGCTATGACCAGAGGAGAAAAACTACTCTACCATATGGTGGCTGTAAAGGTGGCCATATAGCCAACACAAAGATAACCAACCTAATGGGAACTTCAGGGCCCTAATTTCCCCCTTTTGTTTTTTTTTTTACACACCGAGGAAAAAAACTATACAGGAAAACTAAGGTCAATATATTTAAATATATAAATATAGACCAAGCTTACTTCCTGCGGCTCAAAGAACGGAGACTTACCATTATAGAAGGATGGAATCTATGGTTCTTTCAAGCCTGAAAGAGCCCCTTCACTATCAAGCCAAAAGGCGAGCCAACAGAAATTTTTTATCATAGGCCCAGCCCTCGGCCTGATTGTAAGAAGCGCCTGAGTAAAAAATATCATTACTCAGGAGGTGGAAGAAGAAATGAGAGGGTATATGTAATTACCCTCATGGAGAGGAAATCAATCACCGATGCTGCTGGCGTCTGTAATTGATTACCTCCCTCAAATCTTTCTTCTTCCTAGAATCCCGCCTTCTCTGGGACCTGTTCCGATGAGGAGGAGGTGCCTGAGAGGTGATACTAGACTTCTGGCCCTGTCTCCGATCCTCGGATCGGGACAAGCCAGGACCTCCTGTCTGTCTGGGCCCAGAATCGGATCTGGGGTGTGTTTCACGAAAGCATCGTTAGCCAACTATGGTCGTAAGTCCCATTGAACTCTATTGTTAACGACGGAACTTGCGACTATAGTTCGCTTTGGGAAACGCCTCAGCACGGGCAGGACCAGAACCACCGGGTACAGATGCTGGCCCCTCTTCCCTCGAGAAGAAGGCCAAACGAGAGCGGAGCGTCCTAATAGGCAGACGCTCACAGTTTACACAGACAGCGCCCTCAAGCACTGTCCGTGCATGCTCCTCTGCCAGATAGAAAATGCACAGATTGTGTTTGTCATCGGGTGTCAAAAACCTGGGACACGGATCCACACACTTCCTGAAACGTTTGTTAGACATAGTAAATATTCTTACCAGATTCGAAGAATCGCAATCAAACAAAACAGTCCCTGAAGACGATAAGATACTGACTGCTTCTCTAGGTGCTCCTTTTATACTTCCGGGTTGCGTCTATTATGACGTCATAGGCTGTCGCCGGCCAATAGGATTGGTGAGATTTGATAATTGCTTTCAGACACCAGTTCACGTGATGACGTTCCCCATATGCGTTCAAACGCAGTGTAGAGTTCCCTTTCGAAAGGGAATGCCATGTTTTTCAAAGATCGATCCTAGAGGGAACCTATAAAGGGAGAACAAAACTGGTCCCAAAATTGAGTCCTGAGGAACCCCACACATGAGAAAGGCAACAGATATAGAGTAATTCCCTAGACTGACTAAAAAATTTCTATCTCTTAAATATGAGGAAAACCATTCCAAGACTAAACCCTGAATGCCAACCAATCAATGAGAATCTTATGGTCAACTGTGTCAAATACTGCGGTAAGATCTTAAAGTAACAGAACAACACAACTTCCAGAATCAGCACCAGGAAGAATTTCATTAGCAACCCTCAAAAGAGCCAAAAGAGATAAAATGGAGATAAAGAAAGAAAAGAAAAAAAAAAAAAAAAACTTGGGAGAATCCAGGCTCAGTCTGGGGGCCAGTTCTCCTCTGGACAACCAACGAACAGTGCATGATTATGATTCAGGAAGCATTACAGGTCAGAAGTCAGACTGCAACTTGCCAGCTGTAATATTCCAAATATTACAGTACTTATAAATGAATTTATTTAGAATTAATGGTATTCACACCTTGATATTTAGGATGGATTATTTAACATAAATATAAGGCCATACTGATAAGTCACCTCAACTTTAGTTGCTCCAACGAGGGAACATCACCAGACAGCACCTCAGACTACCCTGAAGTATATTAGGTACCTCTGGCAAGCAGAAGCACCCCAGATAGCGCTCCAGGCTACCGAAAATGCCTGTGAGTTCCTCTGGCACCGTGGGAGAACCAGTGCATCAAAATTGAGAAAAAAAGAGTTAATTTGCAAAAACCATTAAACACCACATTGCAAAAAAAAAAAATTGAACTGACCATACAATCACATAACAGAAACAAATACAACTACACACAAAAATAAACAAAAAAAAAAACAAACAAAAAAACCAAAACTCCTTCGGTTAGATTCATGTTTGCAGTTAACGACAACGCCAAACACAGGCAAGGGAAGTCAAAACAGATTTTTGCCCAGCGTTACATGGATAAGGTGAAGTTGTACAAATGGACCAAATGAGATATAAAATATGTAAAGAAAAAAAAAAGCGCATAGACAAATTTATCATGAAAACGAACTCCAAATCTTTAAAAGGAAAAAAAGGGTTTTAACCTAGAAATTAATCTAAGTTGATAAAAACTACTTTTTATAACAGATTTAATCTGTTTTTCAAAACTAAGAGATGAGTTGATTGTAGCGTCTGGACAGGATGAAGGTAACCAAACCAACTTTAAATTTAAGAAAGCTTTTAGCCTCTTGAACTTTTCATGTTAAATCACATGTTGGCTCTGGCCTGGCTGACTTTTACAGGACACTTGACATGTTTGTTGCCACGTGTCGATGGTCAACAGGCAACACGGACCTCTCCCTTTGACTTCATAAAGATCTTAATCAACTCAACCAGGCCTGAATTCTTTGTGTGACTAGACGACCGGCAATACACACACGCACACACACACACACAGAGACTTTCTCTGCATTTAGCCTCAAAATATGACTATTCCAAAATGTATCCCCTTTTGTATCCGATGTGTATTTTTTTCTATTATATAAGCATTAGTTACGACTAATTGTGTTAGATAAACTCTAAATGTTTATAATTATGTGTAAGGATGTATCCCTGAGTTAATGTACTCCGACTACGCCGTATTTAGTAGGGATGCACCGATACCATTTTTTAAGGACCGAGTACGAGTACCGATACTTTTTTCTGGTACTCGCCGATACCGATACTGATGCCTATACATTTATTAAATTATTATTATTATTATTTTTTTTTTTTGGTAATGTGGCAGTTTTCCCAAGTACAACACAGTGAGACTAATGAATGCAGGACAACTTCTTTATTATTACTCCAATGAAAAAAGTAACAACTTTTATGTTCTTGTCACAAACTTAAAGCACAAATTTCACAATGTCCAATAACCTTCAAAGGGCATAATTATTGTCATAATTAAAAAAAAAAAAAAAAAAATTAAAAATCAAGTCTTTTTTTACCTGCCTTTCCAAAAAGTGCTAAACAAATATTACAGAACAAATGTTTATAACATAACACTGTGAACCAATGTAAACACAACCTAGTGACCAGATTTCTCATGGTGGAATACGGGATGAGTGGGCAATATGACCATTATGAGAAATTTTATTTCAGGATATATATATATATATATATATATATATATATATATATATATATACACCCTTGGTGCTTTCGGGGCACAGTGGTTCCCAGCGAATTAGTGACGCAGAGCTCAGAAGACAAACACGACCCTGTGTCACATTCGCATCCTCTGAGGAGGATTTACATCAAATATGTGCTGACAATACACTAGAGGCCAGCCTCGAGAGGCTGTTTCCCTTAGTAGATTTTCTGACAGAGTGGAAATCTCTTCAAAATATCTCAAGTTGGGTCCTGCAAATTATAGAGAAAGGTTACAAAATCCAGTTTTGGTGCCGCCCACCTCTATACAAAGGAGTGCTCTATACAGACAACAGTACTTCCAGAGCAGGCTCTGGTATTGGAGCTAGAAGTAAAATCCTTGTTAGCAAAGGAGGCTATAGGAAGGGTTTTACAGCCAGTACTTCTTGGTTCCAAAAAAGGATGGGGGGTTGCACCCTATTTTAGATCTACGCCATCTGAATCGAGTAGTGCGAAAGCTAAAATTCAAGATGCTGACGATAAGTCAAATCATGACTCAAATCAAATCCGAGGATTGGTTTGTCACAATAGATCTCAAGGACGCATACTTCCATGTCTCCATCCTTCCACAGCACAGAAAGTTCCTGAGGTTCACTTTCGGGGGCGAAGCGTACCAATTCCGGGTTCTTCCGTTCGGCCAAGCTCTGTCACCCCGCACATTCACGAAATGCGTAGATGCAGCACTGGCCCCACTCAGGCTGCAGGGCATACGCATTCTGAATTATATCGACGACTGGTTAATATTAGTACAGTCAGAGATGGCAGTTCGACATCGAGATGTCGTCCTCGCCCATATTCAGAAATTGGGGTTAAGACTAAATGCCAAGAAAAGTGTGCTTACTCCATGACAGAGGACCACCTTTCTTGGTGTGGTGTGGGATTCAGTGACAATGCGAGCATGTCTTTCACCAGTTCGTATCACTGCTATTCTATCAGCCGTAAAAGAATTTAAGCTAGGCCGGTCACGCACTGTAAAACAGTTTCAGAGACTGTTGGGTCTGATGGCAGCTGCGTCCAACATGATACCTTTTGGCCTGCTGAACATGAGACACTTACAGTGGTGGCTCAGGACCAAAGGGTTTTCCCCGAGGGGCAACCCACTTCATATGATCAAGATCATGCGGCGCTGTCTCCACGCCTTGATCATATGGAAGAAAAATTGGTTCCTGTCCCAGGGCCCTGTGTTTGGAGCTCAGTGTCGTCGTGTCACTCTGACGACGGATGCTTCTCTCACAGGCTGGGGAGCGGTAATGGAAGGCCGCTCAGCTCAGGGTCTTTGGAGGAGTCATCAACTCTCGTGGCACATAAATTGCCTGGAGATGATGGCGGTCTTCAATGCATTGAAGTTTTTCCTCCCAGACCTGAGGGGCCATCATGTGCTTGTCAGGACAGACAACACATCGGTGGTCTCTTATATAAATCGACAGGGGGGTCTGCGGTCGCGTCTACTATGCAAACTGGCGCACTAGATCCTACTGTGGTCCCTGGGGAAGATGCTCTCCTTGTATAGGAGATAATATAGGAGCAGACATCCTGTCAAGGCAGGGGCTGAGGCCAGGGGAATGGAAACATCACCCAGAGGTGGTGAAGCTCATATGGGAGATTTATGGCTAAGCGGAAGTGGATCTGTTTGCGTCTCAGGATACAACGCACTGTCCACTTTGGTTCTCCCTCACACATCCAGCTCCTCTTGGACTGGATGCCATGATACAGACGTGGCCGAGGCTGCGTCTGTATGCATTTCCCCCAGTTGTCCTGCTCCCGGGAGTTCTGAAGAAAGTTCACCGGGAAGGGGTAAGTCTACTGCTTGTAGCAACTCACTGGCCGAGCCGGATATGGTTTTCGGACCTGATAGCTCTTCTTGATGGCTCACCTTGGAAGATTCCGATCAGGAGGGACCTCCTGTCTCAGGCGGGGGGCATGATTCATCATCCCTTGGCCTCACCCTTTCTCAGGGAACTATGGTTACATACGTAACATGAGACGTTTTTTTCACAGTCTGGTTATGCTTTTCAACTTGAAGTCTAGCTCCCTCATCCAAGACATGTTCTATGCGAACTTTTCCCAAAATATAAAGTTTAACTTGTGCACTTAAATGGTCCTTTGATTTTGCATGTCGTGTGACTGCCCGTTCCAGGTTTTTAACGTCATCAAATCCATATTTGGTCCATGTGCCATTTCGGGTACTTGAGAAAAGAAGGTAAGGCCAACAGAACAAACGCTTCTTCTCTTTACTTCCAGTAAGCCAGTCCACTCGAGTACCAGTTCACAGAAATTCCTCTCCCTTGTTTATAAATCTTGACAGGGGGCTGCGGCCTTCTGACAGATTTGATTGTTTTTTCTCCTCAAAAGACAATGTGTCAAATGAAAAACCATGTAATATTCTGTCAACGATCGACATCATCTATTTACGTGAGATACTCCACATGATGGATATTTTGACAACTATTTGTGCATTTGACCATTCAGGCGTGAAGAGAACTGATCGTGTGCTGTCTGAGAGAACTTGGATCGCGCTCAAGAAGGAGAAAGAGCGTGCGCGAGAGAGAGCGCTTCTGGTCTGTCATTCAATGCGATTTGCATGCAGTTCACAATGTGTTGGTTGTCATCATTAATTTCGAAGTATTTCCACACCCCTGAGGCTGACATTATTTCTGCTGCCAGTGTGTCTGTGCATTGAAAATTCTGTCAGTTACGTCACGTGAGGTATCGGTCTTTGGTATCGGGGGTATTTTTACGAGTACGAGTACAAGTACATGAGCTTAACACAAAAAGGATTTTTCCCGCTTTAGGAATCCATGCTAGCTATTGGCCGGTTCACCACAAGTAGTGTGAACAATTTGCCTATATAACAAACCAACGCAAGCTCTTCTGTGTTCAGTCTTCATTACCTTTGGACGAGACAGATTCTTCCTTTCTTATTTTCCAGTCATTTTACTTTCAAGTTAAACTCAGTTTAAAAATCCTGCTGAAGACCCTACCTCGGGAAGGACCAATCTGACAGTCCAGCTCGAACGCACTGAAACTTCTGCAGAACGGTGCATTAAGCACAGCACCCAAACCCATTTAACCAAAACCTAAACATTTTTATGTAAAATATCTTACTCAGGACAGTACTAAATAAAAAATAATATGCATATTGATCCCTCTTATTTTGTTAAAATTATTCACATTTTCACAGATTCTGCAAGGGGTTCACAAACTTTCAAGCAGCACTGTATATAAAGAAAACAACATAGGGCCCAAAATGGATCCTTGGGGAAGACCATATTTTAAAGGAACCACAGAGGACGAATTGTTTGCAAAATTAACAGAGAAAGTTCTATCTTGTAAACATGAATAAAACCATGTTAGAGCTGTCCCACGAATGCCTACCTCACACTCCAGACGTTCTAAGAGGATCGAGTGATCAACAGTGTCAAATGCGGCACTGAGATCCAGCATAATTAAGACAACCGCCAGCCCAGAATCAACTGCCCTCAGCAAATCGTTTACAACTTTTACCAGAGCAGTCTCTGTACTGTGGCCAGCTCTAAATCCAGACTGGAATTTATCCAGTATATTTTCTCTGATAAAAAGGGGTTATTTGAGAAAGAACAACCTTCTCTAAAATTTTGGATAAAAACGGTAATTTCAAACTTGGACAAAAATTATTCAGCTCAACAATTTCATGTGCTTAACTATGCCCGCTAAGACTGGAAGAGAGACAAGATCAAACCAAACAAATATACAAGAACTTGGCGTGGGAGCTGTTTGAAGAATGTCAGTAGAGGGCACAATATCTTTCTTATAAAAAAGTTCAAGAAATCCTCACAGGTATTTGATGTAGAATCCGTGGGATGTGCTACCACTGGGTTTAGCTCAGTGTTTATTATGCTAAACAAAACTTTTGGTCAATGAGCATAGAGATAAATGCACAATGAACGATGTAGCTCAGTTCCAGTTTAACCAGCTGTAGTTCAAAACTTGAGTATTTCTCCACTGACATAAGGTTACAATTAAATCTGTCCTTGTTGAGAGTGGCCACATTCTCGCCTCGACCAGTAGATCTAGGGGTATTTCACAAGTTCACATGTACATATAATGCAAGAATAAAAGTTATGCGTATTTGGCGTGCTGTCCGGGGGAGAGCTCTGAGCTCGGAATATTGGCCCGAACCCAGAGTACTCCCTCCGGTGTGGTAAAATAGATAGAACTCGAAGTGAGGAGATGGTGTGGAGGAGGGATGCTGATAAACTCTCAGAAGAACAGAGGTAGGTCTGCTGTATTTATACCTTTTGTTATGGTAGAGTTGATTAACTGAATGCTCTCCACCTGTGCAAATCAGGTTAATTATCTGAATCTGCTCCTCCCGAATCTTGCTAATAAAACATCATTTAAAATATTGTAGTTCACAGGCAACAGTTCAGTAAGAGAACAGCTATCCACCGGTTTAAGCCAAGTCTCTGTTAAAAACAAGAAGTCCAAATTCTGCAATACTATAAAATCACAAAGTATAAATGTTTTATTTCTCACTGACCTCGCATTCAGAAGTGTAGCTTTGACAGTACCAGAGTCCAGGGATGGAGACTGTACAAATGCTGAATACTTCAGTAGAAAGCATAAAGGTGATTTTGAGAAATCTGTCTGTGCAGATATCACTGAGATTTCTGTTGCTGTGCCAGATGTGAATACTGAAGTCTTTGATGATGTGGAGTTTCAAGACAGTGGTCCAGCCATTCAGCTTGACAAAGACACATTTCTGACAAATTTGGCTTTATTTTATTTGAGGATGCAATCAAAAATAATTTTGCCAGCTACAACAATTCAGACTTTAATTGATGAGTTCATGGAGGTGCATACAAATAGCATGACACATGTTACATCAGACTCAGAAGTCCCTTTTCAAAAAACATTTAAATTATGTGGAGCCTCAGGGATGCATCAGGGAAAGAGCGCTATTGTCAGTACATACCAGTGAAAGAAACTGAAGTGATTTCTGAACAATAGATCTGTTAAAGAGTGTGTGGTATGACTGCATGATTAATGCCAAGGGTCAAACACCACAAAATCCTCATGAACTTCAGGATATAAGGGATGAGAGGAATTTTAAAGAACACTCTTTTTAAAGAGTCTTTATCAGTTGTGTCTCTGATTTTATATCAAGATGCATTTGATGTAGTTAATGTTATTGGCTCTGGAAGAAAAAAACACAAACTAGTTGCTGTGTACGTGACACTTTCAGAAATCTGACCTCATAATAGATCATCTATTGATCCTATGCAATTGGTCATGCGTTGTGGAGAGGAAGATTTTAAGTTTTTTTGGGCAGCAATAAGTTTTCACACCTCTTTTGAGTGATCTCAAGGACATGGAGGAATTTGGAATTGTACTGGAAAATGGAGAGACAGTGAGGGGAACAGTGATTGCCATTGCAGGAGATAACTTGGGGTCACATAGCATCTGAGGGTTTACTGAGAATTTCAGTAAGAGTAGACATTTCTGGTGTTACTGTCTTAAAAAAACAGATACATGTTTGAAAGCAAAGGCACAGAGTTAAGTCCGACAAGAACAAAACAGTGTGGCAACAGAGTTGTTTCAACAGATCTGGCTTTATACATAAAACAGCTTGTCAACTGTAGGGAAACACTTCAGCTATGTTCAGCTGAACAGACACATATCTAGCTTCAAGTACTGTGGATGTGACAATGAATAATATACCATGTGAAGTAAAACCTGATGGTGGAAAGTTGACAGAACATGCAGCTCAGAACTGGTATCTGCTTAAGTTGCTCCCATCACCAATTGGTTATCGAATAAAAAAATCCACTTGGTGATAAAATTTGTGCTTGACTCACGCATTAGACCAGATTTGTGGCCAGATCTAACTTGTATGTATATACTGAACATATAAAAAAACTAAAAATAAATGAGTATTTACCCGGACTAAAACTGTGTTCTTATGTCAGTATTTTTTTAAAAGTAATATTTGAATGTAAAGAAATATTTGGCAGATGATACCCTTCCAGTTACTTATTTTTATTTTTTATTTTTTTGACCCAATTCATTTTTGTTAAATAAGAACTGGTTGGTGACTTTTCCTTTAGTGGCTGAACACACAAAGCAAATTTGATAATTCTAAGTGGTGGTAAAAAACAAAACAAACCAAAACAGGGCATTTCATTGGGAGATTTAGTCTTTGACATCTGTTATTTAATATAGATAAATGGGGTTAGCAAGAGGGTGTATGGAGTAAAAATAATGGAAATGGTGGTAAATATAGTGTTCTAAACATGCAGACAGGTCAATACTGAACACAGGTTATTGGCATGGGGCATGAAGTATACATGGCTTGATTTTTCCGTACGAGATCTGCTACGCTGCTGCTGCTGAGCAAATACAATAATTTGTTCAGTTTAGTCAAAAATAACAAACAAAGGAAAAGCTGCTGCAAGAATAATAGAACCCTCATAGCAGATCTCTACAGGTGGCGCTAGGGAGGAGGAGGGATAACAGAGCTTTCACATCGCGCAGCGTGTCCATCCCAGGCTAGGGTACGGTATATATGGTTGCGTGGATTTGGAATACTTCTGATTGGCTAGTGCCACGGCATAGAAAGAACCAATCAGCGTTCGGTTAGAGTTTCATGCCTGGACTCTGCATTTCTTAAACTGAAAATTTATTGACACCTCTGCAGTAGAATAAACGCTTGTATCAGATTGTGTATCATTTAATCCAAATCTGTTGTTGTTGGATGCCTGTATCTCCCTACGCTTTAAGCAGATTTCCCCATTTTCATTCACAACCTTAGCTTTGAAATACAATAGATTCAATGTTACCAACATGCAGTTGTGTCAGTGCAATTATCTTGTAGCTTGTAAAAGTAATTACTAATTTATAATTGCTATAAACAAAGTCAAGTTTAACACATTGCTAAATGATAAAAGACATAAAAGGATAAAAGGATGTGTTGATAAAATAAAAGAAAGGAAAAATGCATTTGAATGAACATGAGAAAAAAATGTATATTCTTCATCAGATTAGTTTTTTTGTCATTAGAAATGGTGTAACTAAGGAACATTAAAAAATAAATAAAAATAAAAAAACCTGTGAAGTAAAATGTGTAGTGGACATTTTGGGGAAAGGTGTAAATCAAAAGAGAAAGTTTACATTATCATTTTATTGAAGTTCATGTGGGTTTTGTAATAGCTGTATACATTGCTCTTGTCATTTTCCAATTTTCTTTAGCTCCTCTACAATTATTCCCAAACTGGTCAACATCTTTTTTTCAAAGGATCGCCTTTAGTCAGCACCATCTCCCCAAGTCTGGCCTCAGCAGGAACTTAAGCACCGCAGTCCTTCTCTCTGCATGCGCTTTATAAGCCTCCAGAAATTGTGAGGGTTGTGATCGTCTCTGCCTGCTGGTTAGGTTTGTATTTTGCATGGCAGAGGTTCCAGGCTGTTCATCCATGACAGCACCTGCTGGCTGGTCTTGAGGAAGAGTAGTAGTTGTGGGCCTGTCAAATGTACAATGAAAATGACCAATATTTCAGTATTGTAAGAGATGGCAATGTTATTTCAGATACTTAAAGTAATATAATCCAGTTTTAAACTTGCTGTATACTCCCAGGTGTGCTTCCCCTCTCCAGTTGTACAGCATCTGTCCTTTTCTCGCTTAAGTGGTTAACATGTTTGCTATTTTTTTCCTGAATTTTTTCACTTGACAAGTTGTACCCCTTTTTTGAGAACGCAGTTTGTAGTTTTTTATAGAAAGCCATTTTGTTCCTAAAGTAGAGTTGCTCAAATGTGTCCTCACCTGCACTCAAAGGTAGACACATATCCGATACATTTGCCATTAGAACAAATAAACAGTAATTTCTTTGAGTTTTAGGAGTTTAAACAAGACGAGCGGTAGGGGAGACCGCGCTAGTGATGCTAGCGGGCTAAAGCTAGTAGCGGATGGTCGGAAAGTTGGATAAAAGCAATATCAAAGCAATGTCATTGCTTTCAATATATAGAATACCATCAGGGATATGTTCACCTGCTGTAAACGGTAAAAATATTACTTTGTAAAATTAATATGTAGAAGAAAACTGAGGATTTAGAATCAGCTTGATGGAGAACCAAACTCAAACCACGCAGCAGCAAGTACTCATCAGTGTAGGCCTATTGCTTTGCGTTTTGCCCAAAATAAAAATAAAATAAAAATGATCGAACTACTAATTTTTTTACTTACTTTTATCTTATAATCTTTACTTACCATCTTACATATTACTGGGAGATTGTCACAGACATGCCAGGTTCCATCCAATCACAGCGCACTCAATCCCCTGACTACTGATCACCGACACCTGCACCTCATCTACTCACTCATCAACACACTTTAAAAGACACTCACACACCCTCACTCATCGTTCGGTCTCGTTTGAGTCAAGTCATACGAATGCTTCGCTCAAGGACTCCTTACCTTTGTACTTACCTGCCTCCAGTGTCAACCGATCTCCTTGTGTGTGATCTCCTCGTGTGTGAGCGTCTCCATTCTCCAGCGTCTCCATTCTCCAGTGTCTCCATTCTGCAGCGTCTCCATTCTCCAGCGACTACCTGTAACTATAACAAAGACTGTATCATCATCTTCATCCACTCATCGACAACTTAACCTTCATTCACTCACCTGTTGCACTGTTATCTCTGCTGAGTGTGTAAATAAACCATCTTGCTCTACTTCCTGTCTCTGTGCTATCTGTACTGTAACAGAAGACCGGACCAAGACAGAGTACACACCAGCATGAGTCACCCGGATCCGTTTCAGGAGCTCGTCGAAGTCCTTCGACGAGCACTCACCTCTCATCCACCTCCTTCTTCACCTGCCATCACTGCCGTCAACACACCACCGACTCCTTCAACACCAGCGCACGCCAGTCCCATGGCCAAACTGGCGCCCTTCTCTGGTTCGGCGGAGGATTGCAGCGGTTTCCTCCTGCAATGTTCGCTGACCCTGGAGATGCAACCGCACTTGTTCCCCACTGACACGGCTAAAGTCGCCTTCATCATCTCTCAGCTGCAAGGAAAAGCGCTACAGTGGGCAGATTCATTATGGTCACAAGACAACCCAATAATCAAATTCCTATGCCAGTTTCGTTACCCACTTCCGGGAAGTGTTCGGCAGACCCTCTACTGATTCTTCAGCTGGTGAGAAATTATATAAATTAAAACAAGGATCTATGACCATTAATGAGTATGCTTTATGATTCAGGACACTTGCAGCCTTGAGTGGATGGAACGAACAAGTGCTCATCACGACCTACCGCCAAGGCTTGGATCCCCGTGTGCGGTTGCATCTCGCTGCATACGAGGATTCCATCGGCTTGGAACGCTTCATTCAACTCTCCATTCGTTTCGCCACTCGTATGCAGTCGTGTCTCGAAGAGCACCAGGGTCAGCCTATTTACAACACCTCACTCTGCTGTCTGTAGAGGGCTCCCGGCTCACACCCACTGAACGGCAGAGACGGCTGACCCAGAATTTTGCCTCTACTGTGGCGCTTCAGGGCATGTACTCTCCACATGCCCCATTCGACCTCCTCGTCCCATGGTGAGTGCTATAATCCCTTCTATTAAGAAAATGCAACCACTCACCACCGTAGTAAACCTTACTGCTGCCAATGTTTCAATTCCAGTTGTCGCCCTCCTTGATTCTGGGTCAGCCGGCAATTTCATCTCCGGCGCCCTCTGCTGTCAGCTCGCCCTCAAGACCACAGCCACGCCGACCACCTACCAGATCCGCTCAGTGACCGGGAAGCCCCTCAGCAAGAAACATGTCCACCTCACAGTCGGTCCATTACAACTACGTGCTGGCCTGCTACATGTGGAGGATATCCATCTGCTGGTTCTGGAGGAATCCACCTCTGACGTGATCTTAGGGCGACCGTGGTTGAGCAGCACAATCCCATCATCTCCTGGAAATCTGGCGAAGTCCTGAAGTGGGGCGAAACCTTTTTCCCGAGCTGTTTTCCTAACCTCCCAAGACCATCTTTTCCACAACCTGACCAACTCACACTCTGTGCCACTACCATCGAAAGTCCAGTGGAGAAACGCTCGGTGGAAGTTCCTGACTGCTACGCCCCCTTCAGTGACGTCTTCTGCCCTCAAAGAGCTTCCAAGCTGCCTCCACATTGGCCATGGGACTGTGCAATCGATCTCCTTCCGGGTGAGCCAGTGTCAAGGGGACGCATTTACCCCCGTTCCATCCCGGAGGAGAAGGCCATGGAGGATTACATCAAGGAAGCTCTCGCCCAAGGTTACATCCGTCCGTCTACTTCCCCTGCTGCTTCCAGCTTCTTCTTTGTGGCTAAAAAGGACAGAGGCTTGCGGCCCTGCATAGATTACCGCGCCCTCAATAACATCACAGTAAAGTTCCAGTATCCCCTTCCTCTCGTCCCATCAGCCCTGGAACATCTCCGAGGTGCCACTATCTTCACCAAGCTGGACCTCCGCAGCGCGTACAACCTCATCCGGATACGCGAGGGGGACGAGTGGAAGACCGCCTTCGTCACGCCCACCGGCCACTATGAATATCTTGTGACGCCGTATGGCCTGGTCAACGCCCCCTCCGTATTCCAGGACTTCATCCATGAGGTGCTCCGGGAGTTCCTCCACAAGTTCGTCTTGGTGTACATCGATGACATCCTCATCTACTCCTGGAGCTTGGCCGAACATCGCCACCACGTTGCGGAGGTCCTCAACCGTCTGAGACAATTTCATCTCTTCCTCAAAGCCGAGAAATGTTCATTCCACCAACCATCCGTTCACTTCCTGGGGTACATAATCGACAGTAGTGGCATCCGGATGGACGAGAGGAAGGTGGAAGCTATCCAATCCTGGCCACAACCCTCCACCATCAAAGAATTGCAACGCTTCCTCGGTTTCTCCAACTTTTATCGCCGCTTCATTCAGAACTACAGTTCCATCGCTCATCCACTCACCAGCCTGCTCAAGAATAAGCCCAAGTCTCTGTCCTGGACCCCTGAAGCCACCAACGCCTTCCAAGCCCTCAAAGAAGCCTTCATCACCGCTCCACTCCTCGTCCATCCTAATCCTGACCTGCCCTTCGTGGTGGAAGTGGACGCATCCACCACCGGAGTTGGAGCGGTGCTGTCACAGCAGCAGGGGACACCAAGTAGACTCCATCCATGTGCCTTCTTCTCCCGCAAGCTCAACCCGGCGGAAAGAAACTATGACATCGGCAACAGGGAACTCCTAGCTGTCAAACTGGCCCTCGAGGGCTGGAGGGAGCCAAACATCCGTTCCTGGTCCTTACCGATCATAAAAACCTGGAATACCTACGGTCTGCTAAGAGGTTAAATCCCCGCCAAGCACGTTGGGCTCTGTTTTTTACACGGTTTGGGTTTGACTTCTCCATCTCCTATCGTCCTGGCATTAAAAACATCAAACCTGATGCCCTCTCTCGTCTACACTCACCCGAGGACAACCTAGAAGATCCCGAGCCAGTTCTTCCCAGCAACCTCTTCCTCAGTCCCATAACTTGGTTGGAAGAGACCTTGCCCTCCTCCAATGCCTCCACCAATATTCCGCCGGGTTGTCCACCGGGCTTGCAGTACACACCCAGAGCACGGCGCACTCCACTAATACACTCAGCTCACTCTTCACTCGGCACTGGCCACCCGGGGGTCAATGAAACCCTCTCGTTGCTCAAGGAACGCTTCTGGTGGCCCAACATGGCAGCCGACGTCAGAAGGTACGTGCAGGGCTGTGAGGAATGCGCCATCTCCAAGAGCCCTCGCCATCTTCCATCTGGCAAGCTCATGCCTCTGCCCGTTCCCAACCGACCCTGGTCACACCTAGGAGTCGACTTCATCACAAACCTCCCAGCATCCAACAATAAAACCTGCATCCTGGTCGTAGTCGATTGTTTCTCAAAATCCTGTCGTCTAATTCCTCTGAACAGACTTCCCACAGCAATGGAGACAGCCGAATTACTCTTCAACTTCGTTTTCCGCTACTTTGGCATTCCTGAAGACATAGTGTCTGACAGAGGACCACAATTCATTTCCCGCGTCTGGAAAGGTTTCTTCAAGCTCCTAGGTGTGACCATCAGCCTCACATCGGGATACCATCCTCAATCGAACGGGCAGACGGAACGGAAGATCCAGGAGATCGGCCGCTTCCTCCGTACCTTCTGTCACGGCCACCAGGACTCCTGGAGCCAGTATTTGGGTTGGTCACAGACACGCCAGGTTCCATCCAATCACAGCGCACTCAATCCCCTGAATACTGATCACCGACACCTGCACCTCATCTACTCACTCATCAACACACTTTAAAAGACACTCACACACCCTCACTCATCGTCCGGTCTTGTTTGAGTCAAGTCATACGAATGCTTCGCTCAAGGACTCCTTACCTTTGTACTTACCTGCCTCCAGTGTCAACCGATCTCCTTGTGTGTGATCTCCTCGTGTGTGAGTGTCTCCATTCTCCAGCGTCTCCATTCTCCAGCGACTACCTGTAACTATAACAAAGACTGTATCATCATCTTCATTCACTCATCGACAACTTAACCTTCATTCACTCACCTGTTGCACTGTTACCTCTGCTGAGTGTGTAAATAAACCATCTTGCTCTACTTCCTGTCTCCGTGCTATCTGTACTGTAACAGAGATACAGAGTGACAAATAATTTTTATATGTATTTAGTCTGCTATACTGTTATAAAGATCTCATTGATTTACATTTTTCGTCAAATGAATAACGGCAGCAAATTGCTATTTTTGATCAGTTTGGGTCTCTGAATAAAATTAAGCTGTTTTCCCCTCTCCCTATTCTCACCATATCAAGCCTGATGTATTAAATATATGACAAAACATAAAACACATGCAAACTTTTTGTTTTTATATTTTGTAAAGGTTAAAAAAAAAAGATTCTGACAAAAAGAACCTTAAACATAACTGTAGCCTACTTTTGAAAAATACACAATGTATAAAGAAATGTTTCAAACAAATCAATGTACAAAAGAACAGAACTATAAAGTAAAAAAATTAAGAATCGGTGCACAATTCGATGTTAGAAAGGTAAAGTAGCCTGCTGTGTTTTAGTGAAACTTTTCTGTCCCTCCGTTGACAGCTACGCAACTACCACTTTGATGCTTCAAAAATTCATTGATTGATTAATTGATTCTAATTAAAGTTACTAAAGTGAATCAGTGGAGAGCAGTGAATGATTCTCTCGTTTCTTTTGTTGTTTGATTAACATTAAATGACAGAGACAGCAGTAGATTTTTTAGGCTGCTGTCACTTTAAGACCGAACGCACAGATTTAATATACTGACTAGCATTTGATTACTTTCCCAACTGTCTATGTTCACTTATGTTAACTGACTGCGTTTAAGGGTGTACTCACACTAGGCACGGTTGTCTTGTACCGCGCCCTTTTTTATTCTTTAGATTTCTTACAACAACAACATCTGAAAGCTGAGAAAAAGGAGGCCTCGGAGCTTGTCTTAGCTGTGACCGTGCAAAAACGGCTCTGTTATGCCCCTGATCGGCTTGGGGGAATTACTAGTATCTATGTATTCCTGAACAGTGAACTAAAGTAATGTTTCAGTTTGTAGTACTGTGGTTTGTTGTTGAGTTTCCATTTGCATTTACTTCCATTTTGCTGATGCAGGTTGCATACGTTTCATGTTGTCATGGTTTTCCAGGCTCTTAGATTTCTGGCAGTTAGATTCTGCTTTATTAATTCAGAATTAACAATTCCATCTAACTGTTAAGTCACTTCAGTTCAACATAACCTGTATAAGTCATATTTTAAGTTTTTGTTTTTTTTCCTGAATGTGATGTTATTTTCTTGTTCAAATGGTGTGGGGGCATAAATGAATACATTTACATATAAATTGAAGGATGTTATTTGAGTTAGTGACTTTTTGGTTCAAAACTATGTTAATTTCTGCCCTACATGGTCTGTGACTGAAAGAAGTCATATGATTTACTTGCATAGAATCCTCCTGTACATAAAGCAAGATTAACACTGATTCAGAGTTGGTTTAGTGTTGGTCTGCTATCTGGGTTACTAACTTTATTAATGTCAGTAATCCTGATACTACAGCATGAGATCCAGCAGTGTTTGTGACATTCAAGAGTTTTAAAACATGTTGAGCACAAAAAGCTGTATCATTCAGACATCAATAATCAGCATATGAAACTCAATGCTGACAATCAACAGAAAGCTTCATTCCACAATGCATGCTGGGTACCAGTATAGTACGAAGCTCATCCATGGCTCCCAGCATGAATAAATTATGCAGCTAAATTGTCTTAGTATTTCCTTTTATTTTTGCGGTTGTTTTTGTTGTGAGTTTGTAGGAGCTTGTTTTGTGATGTTCAGAGTTGACGTGTTCATTGGTTTTGGTTGTGTTTGTTGATTTTTGCTGAAGTTCTTAATACTGTAAACTGATTGCATATAGACCCTGTGACCATATTACAGACAAATTAAGTGCATTAAGTCCTTATAGTCTGTTCAGTGTTTCTGTTAGGATCTATTTGCTAATGTTTAATTGAACTTAAGACACAGGATAGATGGATTATTCTTTATCTTTCCAGGATCAAGAACAAGGAAATGTTGCCCAGGAAATATTGCCTCTGCTCACATCTAACATGGCATCCTGGAGAGAATATTAGCGGCAGAGATGGAAATTCATGCAAATACTGTGTCAATAAATTACTCACTCATACACTTCAGTGACAATTATGCCTAGATCAAGTTATTTTAATATCAAACATAAAATTCCCAACGTCCAGTAATCAATGTACTAGAATGTAACTGGATTACAAATGCAAAGTTGTGTTTGCATGGACATGTTTAAATGAAAAGATGTGCATATTAAATAGAACTGCATTGAAAATCACAATAATGACAAAGATAAAAAGAAAAACAACAAAAACATAAACACAAACATGTAAGATGCAGTGTATACATAACAGAATGATTTGCTATTTACTTGCATGGTCAAATCAGTGTGTTATACAGAGTTAAGCTTATACAAAGAGAAAAAAATTCATCCATCCATTTTCTAAACCACTTGTCCTTTGTAGGGGTCACGGTGGCTATGGACAGTCAGGATCAGCACACCACACATTCTGAATCACGACTGCTTTTTCTCGCCGTTCGCTTTTTTCACTGAGCTCTGGAAGATTTGGTCTGTTTTTTTCACGGCTATTACTACAAGTGCCGAGGAAGGTCAGGAACACTGGTATGAATACGATGCCATGGACGGCCCCAAACAGAATGACTAAGAACATGATTTTGAAGAAGGTCCTGAAGATGTAGCTCTTGGCAGCCGAGAGCACCACCACTCCTGCAATAGTGGACACGGCACCTTGAATGATGGGATAGCCCAGTTTATTGATGGCATCCATGGCTTTCTCATTTGCTGAGGATTTTTCACTTGACACAAAAGCATAGGATATATGAGCAGAGAAGTCAACAGAAAACCCGATACAGATAACAAGATTAATCATAGACACAGAGTCTAAACTAACATCCCATAATGCCATGAACCCGGCCACTCCCACAATGACAGATGCAATGGCAAATGTCACCCAGAGAGAGCAGAGAGGGTTTGGGATCAACAGGAGTGAAATGACTAACATTGCACATGTAGCAACCACTAAGTTTTGGATTGTATTACTGATGATGACGGCATATTGGTCGAAATAGATGAATGCAGGGTGGTACACAATCAGATCAACGGGTGTCTGCAACTTCCCACATTTTTCTGCGGTTTCTCTAAACACATCAAGCATATCCTTCTCATCGATCGCTGTGCGGATGTTCACAGTCTGAATAAACATACGTGATGCATGAATCTGATTGTTAGTGAAATTAACATCTTGACTAAAACCAGACTGATTAAGAAATGCAGTTAAATGGCTTTTGAATTGAGTTTCATTGTTTAAACTGAAACCGAAGTTCACTCCAAACTGCATGTATTCTCTCAGCCAAGAAATAGGCGAGATGCCTGAATCTGCCACTGTCAGATTTTGAAAATTTTCCAAACACAAGTCAAGACTTTCACGAGCAGTTGGGTTCCAGTACTGAAAGTCTTCATCCTTTATAACTAACATGACATTGGGACCAAAATCAGAGAAGAATTCATCTTCTTTGTCATAGTAACTACCAACATATGAGCCGTCTGCTGCTAAATGTTTCAGATCTAGACCTTCCTGCATTTGGAAGCATCCATAGATACTGACTGCCAAATACCCAGCATAGATCAGACACACAAGCATCTTAACCCACACTCTTGTCAGAAAAGGGCCATAATAGTTTTTAAAGAATGAATTCACTGGCATTTCAAATTCCTTCTGTGTGTTTTTATCATACGCCCCACCAACACAACAACCTCCATCATCACCAGTGGCTTCTGGGACTTTCATGCAGGTCAGCCAGTGTCTGTTTCCTTTCTCTCTCCGTCCGTTTAGTGCGAGACACGCGCCGAAGAAGGTGATGTTCAAGATGTAGCAGAACAGAAGAGCTGTGCTGGTGTACATGCAGAAAGACTGAACTGAGCGGAAGGGCGTCATGAGACCGATGTAGAAAGCCAGAACATCTGTCAGCGTGGTGATAGTGATGGACACGCCAGCCTCTTTATACGTTTCTGCTAAACGAATCTCAACAGCTTTATTAACTTCAGTCTTCTGCCAGCAGGAGATCATAATGAACATGTCATCAACACCAACACCTGGAGGAAAGCAGACACTGTGAGCTTGTGAACATCAGCTGTGAGACACCTACTAGGTGATGAAATGAATGAACTTACCGAGGATCAGAAAGGGGGCTGAGGCCACGGTCATGGCAAACGGCATCCCACAGAACAGCAGCAGTCCAAAGCTGGCCAACACGGCCAAACCAGTGGAGACGACGCCGAACGCAGCCACCCACACCTTCGTCCTGACACAGTCTAACCTGTGGAAAGAGACAAGGGATAAATGGCATAGCTAGTGACAGAAACATGCTTTTTTGATTCTTTTTTAATTCTTTGTGATACCTCAAACAAGACAGAATTGAAATGGTAATGGCCAGGAAATACGTAATAGAGAAGAGGGGGATGATGGAGTCTGAATTGGTCTCAAACTCATTCTGTCTTGATACTGATGTAAAGTAAGACACATGGACCTGTAAAAATTCAACACAAAAACACTGTTCAGTATAGTTACTGTAAACATGAATGTATTGCAGTGTTTTGAAGCACACTGAAGAAATAATTATGCCAATTTATAACAGGACATGAATAGCCTGCAGAAAAATCAAGCAAATGTACATCAGTTTGGTTAATTTTATCAAAATATTTTTGTTGTCTAAATGACTTTTGGTGCTTGAGTTAAGGTTATTCTAAATTATTTGATTAATGATTTTTGAGGTACTTCAATGGCGATATAACTCATAACTGGCAATCATTTCTTTGACTTACCTTACTTGACGTTTTCTGTTCTGTGTAGTTTGAGAGGAGTTTTAGAAAGCCATCAAGCCAGTCAGAGTTTTCCATTGCCGCCTTCTCGTCTAAGAAATAAAAAAGCCTGACCGCTTTGGCACTGGTGAGCTTTGAGTTATTCAGCTCTACACCGCCGATGGTTGTTCCCAAAAATGTTCCATTATTAATCGGATATTTTATGTTTAAAGAAACTATTTCAGTAGCACTGTAATTTATAATGTCTAAAATTGCATTTGACAGGCACGTTCCCTTTGTTTTGGCACAGAGGTTTTCAAAAGTGTTTCCTGTCGATATACTTTTCACTCGTCTGTCTAGCTCTATAATATCATTAAAAGCTGCTTCATTTAATATATTTTCTCCTTGCAAGCCTGTGATGATCAAAGAGGCATAAGTGCCATCAGAAGCAAGACGTAACTGAGAAAACTCTTCAGATTGTGGGAAATTTTCCACCACAATCGCCCTTTCCAACTTGGCAGGTCCATTGACGGGCGTAAACTGGTCTTCAATATCATTGGCCTCCCTCTCATGAAGAAAGATAAAACCAGCTCCAAGGGCAGCAGCCACAAATAAAGCTAATAAAAGAAACACATATGGATGTCTACCAACAACATGACCAAGCTTTTCAAAGACCAGAGATAGAGGCTTTTCAATGCAGTCTGTTTTACACTTCGCCATCCTCCATACACTTCCACAGTTTACGGTGAATCTTTTGCTCTTTTGCAACACCTCAGCAACATCCTCCTTCTGCAATGACTCAGTGTTGTCATAACGTACTTATAGGCTGAGTTAAACACTAATAACTCATGTGTTACTCATTAACAAAATAAGGTTACTCACTAACAAACTTCCTTGTTGGCACCTGCCCTGTCTATCACTGAAATGCATGCTTAAATAATGGGCCATTTTCAGTCTTAAGGGACCGTAACTAGGATGTGGTAACACAAGTAAATTCTAGTCTTTAAAGAAATAACTGACTACAACACCCTGGGATTTCCTCCATCCAGGGAAATACTTGATAGAACTGAAAACCTGCACTAGCTAAAGCAGATTCACTTCTACAATGAGGGCAACAGACATGGGCCCAGTATAAAAATAGAAACATTTTTTTATGATACAAAAACTAATCAAATTTTTAAAAAATTCCAATCATCCACAGCTTAAAGGCATCAAGACAACAGAATCTGACAAGAGGTTGCCTCACTAAACACACAATTACAAAAAGAAAACAAATTTAAACAAAATATCTTACCTGCAGAAATGACAGGAACAAGAAGATTTCTTGCCTTTGGAATTACAGTTTCACAACATGATAACAGAAAAACAATAAACAGAACTACTGTTTTTAGGTTTTTATATATTTGTTTATTTTGATCATTCATTTGAGTACAATCATATAGTATATTTCAGTTTACATATAGTGCTCAATGCATTCTCAAAATATAAAAACCTAATGTGTTTTAAATGTAAATTGTACTCCAGATTTGTTAAATTCTTTAAAGTATAAACTTTTTTTTTTTTTTTTTAAAAGGTTAAAATAAGAGTTAAAAAGGGTAACTATGTACATTCAGAGAGATGACGTGTCCTAGTTAAATTCCATCCTTAACACTAGAACCGCCACGGGGTAAATTTTACCCGTGGCTGGTTTTGAAATGTACATAACAGGTTTTCAATAAAACATTCAAGTCTCCCAGTCATTGACTTCTACTAAAATTGTGTAATTTACAAATTTACCCGCTATATAATGCCTGTATTTTTGCGGTCATTTTCGTGCCCCTTTCGTAAAAGGCGGTGATTTAAGGATGCCGAGGAGGTATTAGAAGCCCTAAATGCCATGAGTGATGGAGAGTCTGATGGTGGTGAGATCAGTGATGCGTCCTGGGTCGGCTCAGCATCTGACAGCAATCCAGAGCCTCCGAGAAAAATTAGACTGAGTCTGTTCTTCAGGATTGCTACAATAGTTACAGAGGGTGAACATCAATAAACACTGGATGTAAAATAGTTTTCTTTAGTCAGTCATCTCCCACAGTTATTACTATTGTTGCGGAGAGTGCCCTATTGGCAGAGGCTATTTACACGAATGCCACCCAAAAAAGACGTGTAGCTGGAGGATTTTTGATGCGAATGACCGAAGTGTGAATCCACCTTTTGCAGAGTTCGTTATTCTCTTTTTTTCCTCATCACATCGCAGATTGTGAATCTATTTGATAAATTTGAAAATACATTCATTTGCAATTAGTATTATTATGGTATACTTTTTTAATAATTTTTCCTACTACAATACTGAGGTGCAAGTATCTGAAACTATTTCCACTAGGTATAAATAGTATCTAACTACTGCAGATAAAGTGCAAATAAAACATTTTTTTTTCATATGTAAATATAATATATGGATATTTTCACTTAATGTAAATAGCATTTTGCTAAAAAATACACCTATTTTCACTTAGGTGCAAATAGTCTCTGCCTTATTATTATGCCTTTTGGCTTGTAACTTTTCTTACTGCCATAGGTGGTCTAAAGTTTCACCCTTAACTATAAAGATACATTTTCCTAGCAGCTAAAGTAGCCTGTGCGCTAATATTATAAATGATCGTTGAATCCCTGCCTAATTTTAGTGTGTGTCACGGAGCCACCAGCACCAGTCCAAGAAATCAGGAAAGGTCAAGTCACCTTTATTTATATAGCGCTTTTAACAATGCAGATTGTGTCAAAGCAGCTTTACATTGATAACTGGTATATAATTTTGGCTGCACAGCAGCTCTTAAAGAAAATGGTGTCAGTATCCATCTTAAGTAAATTCAGTATTGATTCATTCCGTTGTAAGAAACAATAGTTATTAATTTAGTTAAATTTTCTATATCAGCACTGGAGTAAACAGTGATGTCATCATCCAGCTCAGTTCAGTTCACATACAATGGTGTCAATGCAGGCAGATCAAAACACTGTTGAATATCAAATGTCAAAGGTGGCACAGTATGGACTGTTCTCAAATCTGGTGAAGGCACTGGGAGACAGCAAGCCCAAAATATTCTCAGTGAGTCCGCTGGCCCCACACCACAGGCAAGGCGCAACATCCAAAATAAGAGCTTTTTTGTGCTTGTGTGATCGAGTGATGTTGCAGCACATCCGAGAGTGCACAGTGGCTGAAGCCCGCAGAGCCACTGAGGCCACAGTCTGGGATATGTCCCTTGCTGAGCTGAAGGCATTCATTGCACTACTTTCAGGGGTCAGGGGTGCTTACTGTGGGAAAAACATTGACATTGAAAGTTTCTGGTCGGAGGAATGGGGCAACACGTTCTTCATTTCCACAATGTCAAGGAACCAGTTTAGGGAAATCATGCGCTACCTGTGCTTTGATCGGAAGGAAACCCAGTGTTGCCGTTTGACCACCGACAAGTTTGCACTCATAGCTGAGGTGTGGCAGAAATTCACACAGAACTGCACTGCATGCTACCGACCAGGGCCAGACATTACTGTTGATGAGCAACTGTTCCCCACAAAGGCAAGATGCAGATTCACGAAGTACATGCCCAACAAGCCAGATAAATTTGGAATCAAATTTTGGCTGGCAGCAGATGTTGATTTCAAATAAATGTTGAACAGCTTTCCATACCTGGGCAAAGATGACACCAGACCAACCACACAGTGCCTTGGTGAGAGTGTGGTGTTGAAGCTGGTGGATCCATTTGTTGGTAAGGGAAGGAATGTCACCACTGATAATTTCTACACCTCCACCCTGCTTGCCAACTTGCTTCTCCACAAAAATACAAGCATGGTGGGGACCATCAACAAGAATAAGCGGGGGCTCCCACCTTATGTGCAGGTGCTGAAAAGTGATAAAATCAGTGTCATGTGTGCGGGTAAAATTGACCCGCATGGCGGTTTTAGGTATACTGCAACCCCTGGAAGTTCTAGTTTTAAACTCTTGCATGTCTAAGAAACTTGTGCTGAGAAATCTTATAATATAATACCTGATGTGTATGCCTTCTTAAGCAATACCATCAATGGATTCAAATTATCTTTGAGTTTTCCTTTTATTTTTTGCTCATAATTTTAAACCTGGAGGTCTCTGTGAAAATCTTAATTTTCTAGTAAAAAAAGTTCTTGAAAGCTCAATTTCACCTTTCTCGATTATTTCATTTTGCACTATTTGCCCACAATTTAAATCTGGTATCAGACTGATTTGGAGTTAAGTCCAAATCATAAGCAATCCATTTCAAAACTGAAGTATATTCCAACAATCTAAATTGTTTGATCGTCGCTGCCCAAACATTTAAAGTAAGCTTTGTCCATGGGTCTTCTAGCTTATCTATATATCGTCATAATTTTCTATCTGTTAATATTGCTTGTATAGGGATATTCTTTGTAATACAACTTTCCATATCCTTCCAAGGAGCATAATAATGTGGGTCACACCAGTTTACCACTGTCGTAATTTGCGCGGCTATATGATAATCTTTTAATAAAAGAAGAACCCACCCTCTTTTATCCTTTGGCAGCTGTAAAGCTTTAATGGCTTTTTCTCTTGCCAAATGAAACGGGAAAGCATTTTATCCCATTCTATGTACTGTTTTCATGTTATTTCTACAGGTAGACATTGGAATAAATATAAACATTTTGGTAATGTGTTAATTTTAATTGCTTTAATCCTCGAACTAAAACTAAAAAAAAGCAATTAAGTTCCATCTGGTTAAATCTTCTCTGATTTTTACAGAAATTCTTTCTTGAAATGGATACCTAAATATTTAAATGATTTTATATGCCACTTTAATGAATATGTATTTTTAATATTTGCAGGGGGATTATAATTATATGAAATTATTTCTGTTTTATCAATATTTAATTTATATCCAGAGAGATATAACTGTTATAACTGTTTCATGAGTTGAGGTAAAGACATGGTTGGGTCTCCAAGATAAATCAGTATATTGTCTGCATAGCAGGCCATCTTGTGTTCCACTGCTTTTATACTGATACCTTGGATTGTTTTGTCTTGTCTGATGCTTTGTACTAAGGGTTCCAAAAAAGTGCTGAGGGGACCATGGGCATCCTTGCCTGGTGCCTCTTTACAAAAATGACTTTGATAAATAACCATTAATCTTTTTTTTTTTTTTTTTTGCAGTTGGTGTACCATAAAGTACCTGTATTCTTCTAATTATAATTTTGTGAAAACCAGTTTGTGCAGAACCATATTCACCTTAATCCGCCCCACCCACTTTTAATATTTCGCTCTTCCGCATTTTGTCATCCAACTTCCACTAAACTGACATGGCACATCCGGTAGCTAGCTCAGTAGTTAGAAGATTGTTTATAGCTAGCTATGACATTAGAAAAATGACAAATAATGTTAATAACGTAAATATTTTAAATTGGGAGCACGAAGAAAACTTTATACGACGATTAGATGGTCTCATATTGTCCCATCCATCATCATTGTTAACGTGGGTAACATAGACGACATGAAGTGGCCAGAGTTAACCTATGGGGACCAGTGTTGGGCACTTTACTTTAAAAAAGTAATTATAATTAATTCTCACAAATAGTAACTGAGTTAGTAACTAATTACCAGGTAAAGTAACTATTGTGTTACTTAAAAAAAAAAAATCAAATATGTCAAATAACTTGGATGCCACCAATATTAAATATTTTAAATGAATGAAATGGACACTAAATAGAATAAATTATTATTATAAAACATTGTACACTAATCTACTATTTTAATGTTACTGTGGGACAATGTGAGAGACATTCAGTATTTTACTTTATATAGTATATTACTACTTTAGTGGAACAATAAAACACAATAGATGGTTTAAAGCTTTTAATATTTATTGCACAGACCACAACTGAAAGAAAACGTATTTAGTTTCATAGTTATGTTTAAATAGGCCTATTATAATGTTATTTTCCATCTATTTGATTATGACAAGTGAACAGCATGAGTAAGATAGAACACACAAGTTGAGCAATATATCAGGAGACATGGATGGGGTCAGACGTGATTTTGACCACTTCATTAAGTTTTCTTTAAAGTGAATTTCGTTTTGTAAAAATTGTATCTTAATCAATGTTTCATCAACCAATTGCCTGGATTTAATAAATAATAAGCAAATATAGCAGACAATATGATCATGACATGGAGGCACCGGCGCGATCACTTGCACGTGAACTGGAGCGCGTCTTATAGACTAAATTAACCAAAACTCAGCGTATAGGCTGCTTGACTTGCAGACATGAGAAATATATATATAGAAAGCCTAAAATGTCTACTTTTAAACAAAATAATTCAAAATAAAATAGGCTAATCTCTGATTATGTAATCCGAATGAAATGTGCATTCTCTCTCTAGGCGCGCCCACTATGCGAGTCAATGAGTCAATGTCAACTTCATCTTCATCTTTGCAGCTGACACTATTAATAAACTAGTGTT
This sequence comes from Hypophthalmichthys molitrix, assembly GCA_037950675.1. Lineage (NCBI taxonomy): Eukaryota > Metazoa > Chordata > Actinopteri > Cypriniformes > Xenocyprididae > Hypophthalmichthys > Hypophthalmichthys molitrix. The sequence goes on along the minus strand of CM075494.1, from coordinate 48,116,370 downwards.
TTCTGAATCAAACTATTAAAATGTCTCCTTGCTGTTTTTGTCATAAACATTACTTTTGACGGTTCTTTATGGCAAGGTTTATGCGTGCGCTTGAGTGCTATATAGCCTATATTATGTAAACGCTCACTATTATGGTTTATTCTCTCCAGTATTTAAGAAATTAAATTAATATAAATGTGATCAGTCAACTAATTGCTTAAATGAACAACTACTCATTGACTAGAAAAAAAACTTTTGACATATTTTCGATCCAGCATGTCACAAAGGGTATTCTGGTTTGAGCTTGCGCTCCGCTCGCATACTCTGACACAGACACACACACAGAGCATCATACATTATTATCAGCTTAAAATTATAGCTGTGTATGATTAACCTGTACTATTTCTTTACAACAAAATGCTTTGCAGGTCTATCATCTCTAGTCACACACCAATCATCATCAGTTTGCCTGTGTGTCCCACCCCAACACACATCTTTATGTACATTTTAATATATCTTTATCAAATATCTATATTTATATATTCTTTATGTAATATACAGTGGGGAAAAAAATTATTTGATCCCCTGCTGATTTTGTAAGTTTGACACTTACAAAGAAATGAAGGGTCTATCATTTTTATTGTAGATATATTTTAACGGATAGAGACAATATAAAAATAAATAAATAAATAAATAAATAAAATAAATATCCAAAAAAAACCAAAAAAACATTATATAAATGTTATAAATGTATTTGCATTTCAGTGAGTGAAATAAGAATTTGTTCCCCTACCAACCAGCAACAATTCTGGCTCCCACAGATTGGTTATGTGCCCAAGTGGAACAGTCCTGTCACTTTAAGAAAGTACTCCTAATGTCATCTTGTTATGAGTATAAAAGAAACCAGTCCACAGAATCTGTATCTTCCATTCCAAAGACCAAAGAGCTGTTAAAAGACATCAGGGACAAGATTGTAGAGCTTCTCAAAGCTGAAATGGGCTACAAGACCATCAGCATGAAGCTTGTTGAGAAGGAGACAAACTGTTGGTGCGATTATTTGGAAATTGAAGAAATACAAAATAACCATCAATCGCTCTCTGTCTGGTGCTCCATGCAAGATCTCACCTTATGAGGAAAGGATGGTCATGAGAAAAGTGAGGGATCAACCTAGAACTACACAGGAGGAGCTTGTTAATGATTTCAAGGCAGTTGGGACCACAGTCACTACACAAACCATTGGTAACACTACGTCGCAATGCATTGAAATCCTGCAGTGCCCGCAAGGTCCCCCTGCTCAGGAAAAGGCATATGTGCAGGCCCGTCTGAACATCGAAATGATTCGGAGAAGGAGAAAGTGCTGTGGTCACGAGACCAAAATTAGGCTCTTTAACATCAACTCGACTCGCTGTGTTTGGAGGGAGAGAAATGCTGACTATGACCCCAAAAACATCATCCCTACAGTCAAGCATGGAGGTGGAAACATTATGCTTTGGTGCCGTTTCTCTGCTAAGGGTACTGGATGACTTCACCGTATTGAGGGGCCGATGGGCGGGACAATGTACTGTAAAATTCTGGATGGGAACCTTTTTCCCTCAGCCAGAACACTGAAGATGGGTCATGGATGGATCTTCCAGCATGACAATGACCCAAAATATACCACTAAAGCAACAAAGGAGTGGCTCAAGAAGAAGCATACTAAGGTCATGGAGTGGCCTAGCCAGTCTCCAGACCTCAATTCTATAGAAAATCTGTGGAGGAAGCTGAAACTTCAAGTTGCCAAGTGACAGCCAAGAAAACTTAAGGATTTAGACAAGATCTGTAAAGAGGAGTAAATATTTATTTCATTCACTGAAATGTAAATCAATTTATAACATTTTGCTTGATATTCTGTTTATTTGATAAAATAAACCTACCATAAAAATTATAGACCCTTCATTTCTTTGTAAGTGGTCAAATTTACAAAATCAGCAGGGGATCAAATAAATTTTTTCCTCACTGTATATAATTAAAAAAAATGTACTCAAACACAATTTCTCAAAATATCTTCATTTGCATATTATACTGGTACACATATTTCCACTATTACATGCTTGTATTGCTTGCTTATTTCTTGTGTCTATTTTTCATACACATATACTAACCATTTCAGATTATGGCATCACCCTCTAAGATTCTGAAAATCCACCACCCTGACACTGATCCAATCCATGACCGCGTCCAACTGCTTGCTGTAAGACATATGTTTTTGCTTTTATCATTTTGCTTTGACTTCTACAACATTATATTTACATTTACACAAACCTTTCCTACTGCTTTTAACACTAATTCTTTGTTCTTTCAATAGTACAAGTGCCATGACCCTGCAGTCAACCCCAGAGAAACGGAACAACAACTTTGCACCCTTGCCACCGATTTAATGACCATCATGTCATGGTGGCAAAAACAACACATTGCTCTTCAAAACTATAAAACTCTAAGAACAGAATTGCACAAAACAAAAACAGAGCTCACAGAAGCTGAAGGGTCTGTTGAGCTATTAACAGCAACAAAATACTTTTGCAAAAATGGTAAATCATTCTCTTTTCTGTGCTTCATATCATTATAGTTTTTGTTCACTACACTATCCGTCTCCAAGGAAACTATTATACTTCCTCTTTTATTTTACAGACCTACATGACACCACACATCACCATACAATCTGCTCCTCTTCCTACTGAGGATGAGGATGTGTGACCACACTTTGACACTTTACATGTGAATGTGCACTGTTTTTAATACTTATATCTTTAACTTCTGCTTTTTTTTGGACCTGGACTTAGCTCTTCTCTACAACTTAGATATATTTAACATATTTGCCTTACCTTTTTGTTTTGCTTGTACTTTTAATTTTCTAAATATTTTACAAATAAAAAAATACATTTACATGTAAGTTCTCTACAATACAAAACAATGCTTTGTGTTTTGCATTCCTCGTACCACAAATTAAATTGAGTGTTGCCTATATGATTTACATCAAACTTTATATGCCATATTTTTAGTAAAACAGTCTAAACACATAGGTTTGCCTCTGGATTGAACTGGAATAAATACTTTGAATGTTGCGATCCTATCGGACATATGATAGCAACCTGAATCGTAACAAAGCACTGTTCGCCAGAGGAGAACTGGCCCCCCGACTAAGCCTGGTTTCTCCCAAGGTTTTTTTCTCCATTTTAACACAGAAGTCTATTTGCCACCTGTTTGCCATCTGATGTCACCTTTTGGAGTTTGGGTTCCTTGCCGCTGTCGCCTTTGGCTTGCTTAGTTGGGGACACTTGACATTTGATATTCAACAGTGCTTTGATCTGCCTGCATTGACACGATTCTTTAAGAGCTGCTGTGCAGCCAAAATTATATACCAGTTATCACTGTAAAGCTGCTTTGACACAATCTGCATTGTAAAAAGCGCTATATAAATAAAGGTGACTTGACTTGACTTGACTTGACTATTGAATGATCTGGGTCCTAACAGCACATTATTAACTTTTAACCATTTTAACTGTCAGAAAACTGCTATCACAGTACAGTTGTCCACTATAGATCAAGTCTTAGGATAACAAATCTTTTCATCCTTTTATTTCCCTGTCAGTTTGCCTCATTTAAAATGACAAATTCATGCTTAAATTCAGTTGATAATCTGTCAGTGTAGTTTTAGGTTTTTTTTAACCCTATTGCTAATACCTCATAAAATTCATACACATATTTCTTTCAAATCATTTAAACTTTTTTATCCTTACTTATCTGTGCGTAGTTTCAGACATTTATTATTCTAGAACCTAAATTCCTGTGCCCTAAATTTTACCTATGAAGTGCCAAAAACCATTTATTAACAAAATTAAGGCTGTGGACCATAAGTAAATGTTGTGTTATACCAAACTGTATTATTTTAACATTAATCATGATTTCGTAATATTTACAAATAAATAACTACACAGAAAACATTAAAATGTACTCTGACTAATGCAGTTTTATTTTCCAAGTTTTACAGTTCAAACTCATACAATGAAAACATAGAAGCAATCGACTTTATAGCGTTCAGTGCCTAACACAGCTATTTTGTCATTCAAACTTAGGCCTTGTCTTTTTCTAAGAGATTTCTCTTTTTACTGATCTGAAATATAGTACCTTCATTTTAAATTCATCCAGGTTCAATTACCAAACATACAATCTTAATTTAATTTAAGGAGGAAAGACAGAGGGACAAAGACTGAGATTCAGAAGATTTAACATTTTAAACAAAAAGTAAAATCAAAATTGTGACAGAAAGTAGTCTTTGATAAACTATTGCACTTTAAAAAAAAAAAAAAAAAAGAGATTTATTCAACCCTGTTTAAAAAAAGGCTTTTGGTGCCATCTTTTGGTTATACAATATATTGCATTTGTTATAACAGCAATAATCTGCTTATTTTTAAAATGTTACAGTAATAGTAATTTATCAATTTGTCAGGAGTGCACATCAGTCAAGCTGAATCTAACTGATATTTACCATTTCACACAAAGAGAACACATATATATTCGGTTGCACCTGCTTCCATTTATTTACGACCACAAGAATGCACAAAACAACTCTGTTAAGGCTTTTAAGTCCAAAGGCTTACACACTTAGAAAAACATTGGTACGTTTACGTCACATTTCCGAGCATTTCTATGAATTTTCCTTAAAATTATGTAATAATTGCAATCCGAGGAGGTTTGAGCGATCTCTCTGTCTCTATACGATTATTCTTTCAGCCAGAGCAACATGAGAAGAAAACAAGTGTTATGAGTTATACGTGTTAACCGGAGTTTATGACAGATATGCGGATGCTTTAGTCCGGTATCAACAAAGGCACAGGGATAAGACAGATAAAACATTAAACCAAATAAATACACGATTATAATCATATATGAGTTGTCTACATTCCTCAAACAGTTTCTGCTATTTTCCATAAATGTGTGTATTTATTATTGCGATGATTAGCATAAGTAGCCTTTAGCATTGCATATAAGCATATTTCTGCCTCATACGGTGATTATTCACCCTTTCAGGGCTTGGGCCCTAAAAAACTGCTGGCACTGCATGTTGAGCTCCTCCAGCTTCCACTCTCCATCCTAAATCCAAATTGACACCTTATAACACACATCTGTTTTATATATAAATTTAAATTCTATTACTCAAGCCTGTACTATACAGGTATTGTATTAAAACCCTATATCCTAACCTATCTCTTTTAACCTCTATTCCTAATAGATATTCCAATGCCCTATCTTTATGTTCACTATTGTTAAAGAACTGTATTAATTCCCTTCTCTCCTGTATATACCTTGTACAATCAAATATTATATGTTCTGTTTAATTTTCTCTACAATATTCGCATAAGTCATTTCCAAGAATTCCTATTAAAGCCAGTGCAGGGTTCAATCCTGTATGACCAAATCTTAATCTAGTTATTATAACCTCTTCCTTCTTGTTTCTACCTTGATTGTTTGTCATGCTGCCTCCTTTATGCTGGCTTACTTCCTGTATCCTGTCATGTGATCAGTCACAGCCACGATCAGATATTTATTTCATTTATGTCAAAATGACAAACACCATTAATTTTGACTTACCCATCAATGTTCGGAAATGACAGAAACATTTCATTTCAATTAACGCAAACTCTAATTAAAACGCTGCCCTATACCCTGTAGGTTCTTTTGTTGCTCAGTCCTGCTAACATCATTCTGCAAGGAGAGGATACTGACCTTTTAACTGGGATGAAACTTGTATCTTCAGCTCCTGAATTTGTGTGCAATCTCTGCAGCGAAGATGAATTCAGAATTCTCTGGGACACAGTTACAGCGAACATGAAAGATACACCTGTCCCAACAAAATGGAGTTGACAGGTAAACAAGAACCTATGTAAGTATGTAGTTGAAGAAACATTAATGATAAATTGGAGCTACGCAGGTTGTACTTCAGTGCTTTGGATCATATTCTTGGTGAAATGGAAGTGCGTTTTAGTGAACGTAATTCAAAGTTTGCCACAGTACTTGCCGCTCTTGACCCAGAAAATGAGATCTTTTTAGATGTAAAGTCCATAAAGCTCATTGTGGATTTAACAAATTCTACCATTGTGGAAACAGAGTGCATTGTTGCCAAGCAATATATCTTCTCTCTGAACAACACAAATTATTTGAAGCTATGCTCAGTGTTTTGTATGCACTTAAATTTGCGGTCACATTCAGGGCCTTTACTGCTATGTGTGAGAGCTTATTTTCTGTGCTCAAGAATGTTTTCTTTTTTTTTTTATACAGACAACAGACGAGCAATGAACCACTCTCGTAAGGCTCAGTTCGTGCAACTTGCATTTGAGTGGGACCTTACAAAGAAAATACGCAATGAATGGAAAGACCTCGTTCTGAAAGTTTAACACTTCCGCTCGTTGACTGCAGCTTTTCTAAAGGTAGGATGTCTTTTTGCTTTTTTGTATTGGTTACTAATATGATTATGTGGCCAGTGCTGGTCCTTTTTATTTACGAGAGTACTATAGTGTTGCTCTGTTTCATCGTGTTGGGTATATGATGGTTTTTTTTGTTGTTTTTTTCCTAATTAAAAAAGGGTTTATTGTTATTATTATTGAGCATGGGAGAGGTATGCCTCCTCGTTCCGTATGCCCTGGCGCGGACCCAGACGCTCCGAAAGATCAAGTGTATTATTGAGTGTCGATTAGGAGACGGTCGGGTGTCGATTAGGAGACGCCCCAGGAACAGGTAAACTTAAGTCAGGTGCGTCTTGGAAAATCTACTACAGTGGGCAGATCAGGTGAGCTGGAGTGCTCTCTGCCATTTGACTGTTGCATGCTCAGGCTTTGCGAGCAGCCCTTTTTTCCTTTGCTGTCTCAGTGCGCAGCTGCTCTGAGAGAGTGGCCCCATTAGTTACAGCAAGGTGCCACGCTGAGCGTTTTAGGGCGAGGTTTTGGTAGGCGTTTGTTTGACATTCTCACAATATGTACGGCCCAGCAGGAGCTGAGATTTTTGCAGTATTGTAAAGATGCTGGGCATGCTTGTCCGTTTAAGTATTTCTGTATTTGGGACTTTATCCTGCCACTTCACTTTCAACAGTTTGTGGAGACAGCAGAGGTGGAAGCAGTTCAGATACTTGGCGTGTCGCTGATAAACTGTCCAGGTTTCAGAGGCGTAAAGGAGGGCAGACAGGACTACGGCTCTATAGACTTTCAGCTTAATGGTCAGGCTGATCCCTTTTCGTTCCCACACTGATGGACGAAGTCTGCCAAAGGCAGCACTGGCCTTGGCTACTCTAATGACGGTTTCATCATCGATATGCGCGTTACATGAAAGGGTGCTCCCCAGGTAGGTGAACTTGTCCACTGCTGATATTGTCTAATTGTTTACAGTCATAGTGGGCTCCTGGTATGGTTTTCCAGGGGCAGCCTGGTACATCACCACAGTCTTCTTTGTACTAATAGTAAGACTAAAGTTGTTACATGCTGTGGAGAACAGGTCCAGGCTGTCCTGCATGTCATGAGCACTTGCCGCATTCAGGGCACAGTCGTCAGCAAACAGGAAGTCTGACTACATGGACCTTGGTCTTGGCCTGAAGGCGACGCAGGTTGCTAAAAAAAAGGGTGCGAGTAATTACTACTATCAAACCCTAAGAAAATCACCCTCTGAGGAGATTCTGGCTGGTAACATCTCTAGATGCTTGACAAAATATGTGTTAAGGGTGATTTCAAGTGAAATGAAAAAAGCATCAGGCCAATCATCCCACATATTCATGGAGCTGATGCTTACACAAAAAATAATTAAAGAATGTGCTACTTTTGATTCTCCTGAGACTGCTGGCCACCTGCAACACCTACAGGCCTACCCATTCTGTAAAAATATATACGCAATGTGGTCAGCCACTTTACCTGGATGCTGGTAGTGTCATCTATGCTCTTGTTCTGCTGGGATGGGGAAAAACAAGCAACCACTTCCTGTGACTGAGCTGATCACAATCAGAGTTACTTTCCAACTTTGACATTTTGGCTAATGGAAATAAGGGCCCTTGGTCAAGGACAGGGCAAAAGTTCATGGCTGGGTACCACTGACACCTTTGGAGGTTCTACAGCAGTAACATCGGGAAACAGGGAGGATTCAGTAATGGTCTCTTCGACCACGACACGACAGGCTGAAAGTGTATCGCTGGACACCACCACCATGCAAGGAGCTGAAGCGAGCGCCGCCACCTCGTGAGGTTCTGCAGCATATGCCGCCACCTCTAGGGAAATTGCAGCGGGCTCCGCTACCATCAGAGGTTCTGCAGCATAAGCTGCCACCTCTGGAGATTCATTGGTGGTGTACACGGTCCAGATACACCAGAAAGCGACCCCCAGGAACAGGAGGGCTAGAGGGAGCTGATTCGGGGATACCAGCGGCACATGCTGAAACTAGTGGTGTATCCCACACACTGGATACCAGACTGGGACACCAAAGGACTGACCTCAAAGATTTAGGTGTAACAGACAGGGCATAGTGAGGCTCTGGACGGTCTGCAGAGACGTGACGAGGCTCTGGACGGTCTGCGGAGATGTGACGAGGCTCTGGACGGTCTGCGGAGACGTGACGTGGCTCTGGCCGATCAGCGGAGTCTGCTGCTGCCGGAGCTTCCTCCACAGTAAACGGTGAACCACACAACATTAAAGCATAGTCTATAAAGTCTCTCAGAGTGGAATTTAATTTTCCTTCAGGAAACCAGGATCTTAACGGCTCATTAAGTCCAAAATGAAAAATGTCCTTCAAAAACACATCATCAAAAGGAACCAGAAAAGACAACTCACAGAATTGGCGGACATAATCCTCAATTGATAGCTCTCCTTGTTGAAGATCTAACATCCTTGTTTAACATCATCAAACAAGGAAAACAGTCCAGGGTCAAAAACACAGGCAAGGCTAGGCAAGGACAAGGAAACACGGAGACAAGGTAGAATAAAGGCTAAACAATACTCAGCAATGTGTGTTTGTTTGAGTGGAGCTTATAAAGTGTCACTGTTGGGAAACAGGTGTGAGTGTGTGATTGGTTCCTAGGTGGGGAATTGTGGGAAATGGAGTCCATATGACGACAATATAACATGGACCCAGGACACATGTAACAATAACATAGTTTTACTATAATTAAACCATGGTTAATTTATTTCATAAGGGTAAACTATGCATAGATTTAAGTACACAATATAAATGCATGTTGTTTACTACATCTCGATGTGCTTATAAAGACTACACAAGTGCTTTTAAGATAATATTACAGTTTCTATTAAAGACCCAAGATTATCACAAAATGATTCTTTATTTGTGTCAATTATTATTTTAAATCCTTATTTGAAATCTCTGTGAAACCATGGAACTGGATAAACTTTGAAAATACATGCAGGTATAACTACAGGCCTACATAAACAAACAAACAAACAGTACAAACACACAGAGTGAGACCTGAACCTGTACCAGCCCTAAAACATAAAAAAACACTTTAAATTTAGATGAGGTTAAGTGATTTGGGGACTACAGCGGATGTAAATATGCAGCTGCATATTGGCTCGAAGAAGGGTGAGGGGAATGCAGTTTTTGATGTATTTGAAATTGTACATATTGTAGGTAGTGTGGGTCTTCTGTTTCTCTTAACTGTAGCTCTATATACTGACAAAAGGCATATATGCTGTCATCCCCCATACCAAAGGGAGGGGATTTCAAGTATACACAGTGTACTGTGTCCTCACACTGTACAAGTAGTGCAGTTCATCGTTTAAAGTCCCCCTCTGGTCAATAATTTTATCCACCAAAATTACATATTTAAACTTTTTTACTGTGGAAAAAATGTATTTATGCCTTAAAATAGCTTGAATGTAACTCCACACACCCTTGCCTCATTTAATATACGCAGATCAATGAATATGCAAATTAGCCCCACCTCAACTCACGCCAGCTCAGAGATCCACTCGGTCAACTTACTTAAGTAAACTCTGCATAATGGTATCACTCTTTACAACGTCGGACACATGACGGTAATTAATGTGATTTTAATTTGCTTGACTGTTATCAAACAGCTGATAATATGTTGCTAATGTTACACAAACCACGTTCCCGTTCTTCATCTCAGAGTCAGACAGCTGCCTTCTAATAATCAGTATCCTTACAAATGATTAACAACTCAGAACATCAGTGGAGAAAGGCATATAGTTCATCATAACATCATAATTATGTGGTGATGCGATCAACCATTCTAGTTATTAGGGGCAGATAAGGTACGTTCCACAGATATAAAAGGAGATGAGACTGACATCTAACTAAGCATGTCATTTGGGGTCCTGGAAGTGATGTAATTTCTGGTGTGACGCATGTTTATGTCCAGGATGTAGGAGCTAATGATGGCAGTCGTATTATGAAAGTTTTTTGTCAGGAAGGATCATTTGAGACTTGTTTAATTTACAGTGTGGCTGAGGAGTACTGCGGACATGTTGAGCTAATGTTTATCTTTGTGAGCCTTCAACTCGCACGGCATCGAGTGCATTGGGTGGTGTGAGTCACCATCCGCAGATGTATTATACGTGACGCTCCTGCTTTACGCTCACGCGCTGCTCCTGCTGGCGGTGTGAATGCACGCCGAAAAAAATACACGCTGCTCACGTGTCACTGATGCCTGCAGTGTGAAACCGCCGTTAGGCTTTATGCAACCCTTTTTGAGCCATATGAATTACTATTACCTGTATGCGGTAGTGATTGCCTGAAATGGAACGCTTCTGGATAGATTGGATTGTGTTTTCCTCTCCAAGCTGCCCTCTTCGACAACTCTTCCGCCTCTTACCAGAACGACGCATTTGCTGCAGATCCGTATGTAACCTTAATCCAATTGTTTGACGACCTCATTTCAGCGATCGAGGATCTCCTAGACGTCCGGAATGATAGCGCATTTACAGTCTGTGGTGACGCATTTAAATTTAGTAGTTTCAAGTATTTATTGACCTTAGGACTTGAGATGGGGTTCAGTGGTGAGAAGCTACGTGTTTGTCACTACTGAATATGTTTTTGCTATTTTGTTTCTTTAAATTTCGGAATTTCTGCAGTCAGGGGAGTAAGTAAGTATGCCATTATAATAATACTTGCCCATTTTGATCGATTGTGAAAAATGTTGTAGGGTTACAATCGTTGGTTGTAAATATTATGTTGCTGTTTAGAATTTGCAAACATTAACTTTATTGCACATTATTAGAACGTTCTTAAACGTGGAAGTCCGAATGTCCGAATATAAAACCAACTTTACCCAAGTCAATGGAAGAGAGCGCGTTTGCGTTCTTTATTGCAGACAAAGTGGATGCATTTGAAATACCACTGTTTTTACATGAAGATTTGTTATGAGGAACACCGAAGGTGAACAGTGCTCATTACTTAAAAGGGATTATTTAGTGAATGGTAGGATATACAAGTCTATCTGGTCTACAGTGGTAAATGTTACAACTTGCAACTAGTGAATCTTTCCTGTCGCGTAAAAAATGAACAGCCCACACCGCAGATAAATTAGCACCAATAAAGAAAGGTTTAAAGGATTTCATTAAAATGTAAATGAAGTCAATAGCAAGTTGCTTCTGAGAAAGAGAGAGATCATAAGAAAAGTTTCTCTTTTTGCTTGGACTGTCCCTAGAATTTGTCACTATGTTGAGCATGTGGTCCATTTTTACTGTCCTTCTGAGTTTCAACCTTTCTAGAGGGCATATGGAGGTATGTAGTTACATGGTGTGATAAGCAAGCAATACATGGTGTTAGGAATATGCCATCCCTGTAAGAAATGTTTTTTTTTTTTTTTTTTTCCTAAGCAAACACAAACACAACATGTATATAGAACTATAGAGCTATTTTATTTCATGTTATGAAATAAAAATAACACAGAAATGCACTAAGGAGAAATAGTTTCTCTAGTGTGTCTACAGTCTTTAAGATTTTTGGCTTAAGCCCTTGTTAGTTTAAACTCTTATGTTGTCATAGGTGAGATGTACTCATGAAATATTTTTGATTAATTTCTCTTTCTAATGCAGGATCTTATAAATACACTTTGTCTTTTCTACATGAATACACAGCAGACCAAGATGCCACTGACAAACAGTATACTTGCCTCTTTATGGACTCTTTCCAACCAAGGGTCCTATAGAGGATTGGCAGACAGATTTAAATATAACCAAATCTACAGTTTCAACACATCTGCATGTTATGTTCTCTTGCAACAAGTCATTTGTCATATTACATCTCCTGGCCCAGAGGACAAGACCTACATATATCCCAGTTAGGATTCAAAACAGCTGGGTTTCCTAACACTGTCTCTGCAGTTGATGGATGCCACATTTCAATTGTAAAACCACACTGTGAGAATCCTGTAGCCTATATAAACAGGAAACAGTTCTATTATATTACAGGTGCTGGTCATATAATTAGAATATCATCAAAAAGTTGATTTATTTCACTAATTCCATTCAAAAAGTGAAACTGGTATATTGTATTCATTCATTACACACAGACTGATATATTTCAAATGTTTATTTCTTTTAATTTTGATGATTATAACTGACAACTAAGGAAAATTCCAAATTCAGTATCTCAGAAAATTAGAATATTACTTAAGACCAATACAAAGAAAGGATTTTTAGAAATCTCGGCCAACTGAAAAGTATGAACATGAAAAGTATGAACATGTACAGCACTCAATACTTAGTTGGGGCTCCTTTTGCCTGAATTACTGCAGCAATGCGGCGTGGCATGGAGTCGATCAGTCTGTGGCACTGCTCAGGTGTTATAAGAGCCCAGGTTGCTCTGATAGTGGCCTTCAGCTCTTCTGCATTGTTGGGTCTGGCATATCGCATCTTCCTCTTCACAATACCCCACAGATTTTCTATGGGGTTAAGGTCAGGCGAGTTTGCTGGCCAATTAAGAACAGGGATACCATGGTCCTTAAACCAGTCACTGGTAGCTTTGGCACTGTGTGCAGGTGCAAAGTCCTGTTGGAACATGAAATCTGCATCTCCATAAAGTTGGACAGTAGCAGGAAGCATGAAGTGCTCTAAAACTTCCTGGTATACGGCTGCATTGACCTTGGACCTCAGAAAAGACAGTGGACCAACACCAGTAGATGACATGGCACCCCAAACCATCACTGACTGTGGAAACTTTACACTGGACCTCAAGCAATGTGGATTGTGTGCCCCTCCTCTCTTCCTCCAGACTCTGGGACCCTGATTTCCAAAGGAAATGCAAAATTTACTTTCATCAGAGAACATAACTTTGGACCACTCAGCAGCAGTCCAGTCCTTTTTGTCTTTAGCCCAGGCGAGACACTTCTGACGCTGTATGTTGTTCAAGAGTGGCTTGACACAAGGAATGCGAACCCATGTCTTGCATACGTCTGTGCGTAGTGGTTCTTGAAGCACTGACTCCAGCTGCAGTCCACTCTTTGTGAATCTCCCTCACATTTTTGAATGGGTTTTGTTTCACAATCCTCTCTAGGGTGCGGTTATCCCTATTGCTTGTACACTTTTTTCTACCACATCTTTTCCTTTCCTTCGCCTCTCTATTAATGTGCTTGGACACAGAGCTCTGTGAACAGCCAGCCTCTTTTGCAATGACCTTTTGTGTCTTGGCCTCCTTGTGCAAGGTGTCAATGGTCGTCTTTTGGACAACTGTCAAGTCAGCAGTCTTCCCCATGATTGTGTAGCCTACAGAACTAGACTGAGAGACCATTTAAAGGCCTTTGCAGGTGTTTTGATTTAATTAGCTGATTAGAGTGTGGCACCAGGTGTCTTCAATATTGAACCTTTTCACAGTATTCTAATTTTCTGAGATACTGAATTTGGGATTTTCCTTAGTTGTCAGTTATAATCATCGAAATTAAAAGAAATAAACATTTGAAATATATCAGTCTGTGTGTAATGAATGAATATAATATACAAGTTTCACTTTTTGAATGGAATTAGTGAAATAAATCAACTTTTTGATGATATTCTAATTATATGACCAGCACCTGTATACCATCTGTGACAGTCAGCAGCTGTTCTGTCATGTCAGTGTGGATCACCCTGGTAGTTTTAAGGGCGTGTCGTTTGTCAGAGGTTGGCCGACTTCTTGAGGAAGATCCACATTCCCTTGTTCCAGTGGGCATGCATATAATTGATGACTCCGCATACCCTCTTTTGCTTCAGCTAATGAAGCCATACAGAGACAATGGCCACTTGACTGCCAGGCATTTGGTATATTAAAATCAAAATTCAGGAGATCCTCCTAGAGGAGGATCAGCAGACAGATGATATGGAGGATGACCCATACCCAGCAGAAGCCCACATTCGCAATGATGCATCTCATTACAGAGATGCAGTCTGTGGCTGACTGTAAACATTACATTTCTGTAGTACAAATGCAGATACATTTGTGTGAGGTCAGCAGCAGCAGTGTTGTCCTGTGTGTCAATTCTGTGAAAACAGCAGTTTATAATTGAGATTAACTTTTATAGATATTGAATAGTACATTTTGAAATAGTACATACCTTGTTGGGTTTCTTGACATTCTGACTGCATGGAAGGGGATTGAGGATTGTGTGTTTGTGAGGGTTGTTGTGTGATATTTATTTTCCTTTTTTCAATGGTGCACTTGACAAGGGATGCTGGATGATGGGTAGTAACAGGAGGGGGACACTGAGACAAAGATGCTGGATGATGGGTAGTATCTGCCAAGGAAAACACCATAAAAAATCCCCATGATCATTTAAAATGTTAGTTTTATTGAAAGGGTAATCCACAATGGTAGTCAAAAACAGCCAAAAGGTCATACACCGGGTAAACCGTCCAACCAATAACAGGGCACCGGAACACAGGCAGACAGGGTAATCCAAGAGACTGAGTGGGGATAAGCAAGAAAACAGGCAACAGGGCCAAGACCATAAAACAGTACTCAGAAATGCAGTGTTACGCGTACAAGACTTCGCAGGGAATGAGTGAACCAGGCTTATATAGGGTGAGGTAATGAGCTTATGAGACCCAGGCCAAAAGGAATGCCAGCGTGGAGATGGATGCATTGCATGAGATTTCCGTTGGTGGGACTAGTGGTAAGTATGTTACTCTGTTTACTGGCACACATTATTAATGATGGCTAGCAAGCTAATCGCTAGTTAGAGGTCCTGATGCCAGCGACACGCAGGGGGACGGGAGCGCTGCGATAGATGACTTTTGTAATGACATTTTTGATGTACAGGGGCGGGATGAGACGAGAGTTTGTTAGACAACAAGAAAGTAAATAGAACGTTCACAGTTAATTCAATAATGTATAGTTACTTTTAATTAGGTGTGCCCACAGCCCCCACTACACATCTGGCAGACAAAAGAAAATCTCATGAGCTGGAGATGTGTAAGCTGAATTTATTGCATTAAATCATGACTTCATAAGCTACCAATTACTACACTTTACAATTTACAGCAGCTTCTACTCTTTGATTAGCTAAAGTACTATGCAAACAAACCAACAAATCAGATTATAACAACTGTATAATAAATAACTTAAGTACATATATGACTTATTCAATGGCTTAATTTAATCATTTAACATTGGACTGGTCTGATTGTCTGGGTGTAACTGAAGTGGTCTGCTATCTCTCTATACTGAAGTTTGTCAAGTGTGAAGTGTGTCAAAGGGTGTGCGAGAATAATAAAACCAAATATTAACACAAATTCCATTTTCTCTGAATTACAGCTCAAACACCACAGCAGGTAGTGGCCCGATATTAAAAAGTTCTTCGACACTTCAGCAGAGGAGGGAACATGTCTGCTGCATTCAAGCAGGTTGGGGTGGACCGGAACACCGTTGTAGTCAATGCACCGATTGCCGAATTGTACATCGCTGCGCCCTGCAAATTTAAGGAACTCCTTAAAACCCACAGCGGTGAGGTTAAACTCAGTATTTTTGCCACACAATGTGCTGCTGTGATTCATGAGGATCCAGCTATAGAAGATACTATCAAAGCCTTTAAGGCTTCCGGTAAGCTGCTGCCTCTTAAAGGAAAGTAAACTGATCTAGGATCTGTTTTCAAGTTTTCAATCTGAATAAAACTAAAGTTGTACAATGGACTGAAACAGGTCCACAATCTGCTGTTCTGTAATGTTTGAAACGTTCTGTAATGTTAGTACTGAGGTAGTTTTTACACTGTAAAATATTTTATGCTGGGGGTTTATTTTTCATTATATATGAAGTGTACAGTTGTACAGTTTAATTTTTGCATTTTGAAATAAATGTCTATGTTCTGTATCAGTCTGTGTTTGTTTCCTTTTTCTGTTTAGAAGATTAACTAAACCTTTAAATCTCCTTTTTAAAAGCTTTACAAAGCATAAATTGTCCTTACTTTAGATGAGCTCACAAAAATAGTTAACTGACAACTACTAAATGTTTCATAACTACCTGAATTAATCATGACTTACAGTAGTAATACGTGTTAATAAAGCATTTATTAACACACTGATTAACTATTACTATATGTCTAAATAATAAGATGTATAAATGTACATTTAAATAGTTTATTAATCATTTACTTACACTTCCTAAATGATCTTATGAAGCACTGACAACTCCTAAATAACTGGTTTGTAAATAATGTAATACTTAATTTAGAAATGATGAATTGATCATTAATAAAGTATGAAAAGACAGTTATTAAACACATTATAGATATGCTTATAAATCAAGAATAAAGCATTTATAGCTGTATTTATAAACTGCTTACTAACGTCTATTAATGCTTTATTAATGATGAATTGATTATTTACTAATGCTTTAAAGACTATCAAATGTATAAATGATCAGCTAATAAAAACACCTTTATAGCTATCTTTGTAAAGAAATGCTAACTTTATATGTAGCTTGGAGCTGCTGCTGTGACGCTCTACAAACGCTTCTAGTGTGAATACTCGCGCGTCTCTGCAGCTGCAGTGATGATGTAGTTACGCTCAAGCTTGCAGTGTGAAACAGGCATTAAGCAGTAGCATCATTTTATGGTTGCCTCAGAACCTGGAGCCACAGGATGTATTGAATGAAACTTAAGATTTGAATCCCACTCATTCCAAACAGGCCTTTAGATGACTCATGTGCTTCATGCCTCCACCAAGAAACCAAGGAAAAGTAACCTTCTGGGGTCTGAGGCTGTTTTGGGGCCCTGGAGAAGTTTTGACATGCCCTGACATTTGTGCTTTTTTCCAGTTGCTTATGAATAGCAAAAGTGCTATTACACTGTATTCAGCACAAACTAGGCTACCATAATTTGTGAGCAACATGTATGTACATGTTTGTATTTTTGAGAGAATCATTTTTATGCATGGTTGTTGAAAAAAAACATTTAAGTCACTGAAATAAGGCCACAAAACACATACTGAATGTCAACAAAACTGAGTATTGGATGTTGAAGCCTAGAGTTTTTGCTTCAAAATGATGTGAAAATCATCCTGTCTACTCATTTACATAAAACAATATATTGATTTAAATTTTCTAAGACACTTTTTGTTTAGAAAGACAGTATGTGTGGAGGTGTGAATAATCCTGAATAATGCTGTGAGTCACACCTGAGTAGACAATGACCCACATAATGAGCCTTTCAGTCAGGTAGGCTATGTGAGAGAGAACTAAAGAATCTGAGGACAAAAGAGTTTCTTTTGTAGTTTATTTAGAATATAGAATATACAATATAAATGAGAGTCAAAGGCACATTTTGAGTACACAGTTATACCTGGAAATAAATTCTGTTCAAAGATATAAATGAACATCACTTACCTGACATTCCAAGGTGTTTGGTGTTTCTATGCACTGCAGAAAAAAAGAAAAGAAAAAAAACTTTCCTGCTTACATTCAATGATCTCACCATCATATTCATGTCCAATATGGGTCAATATCTGGTCACTATGATTCTCAAATCTGTGAGCATGCTGATAACAGGATCATTTCAACTATTGCATTAACGTTAATATAATGTCCACTCAACAGAAAACATTTTTCTGTTTTTTTGTGATCTCTTGCATGCACATATTATTACACATTTTTATTGAAAATTTTGTATAGGCCTATTATATTTTAAATTATATACAGTACCGGTCAAAAGATTGGACACGTTACTGTTTTTAATGTTTTTGAAAGAAGTCTCATGCTCATCAAGTCTGCAATTATTTGATACAGAAAAAACAGCAATATTGTGAAATATTACAATTTGAAATAATGATTTTCTATTTTAATATACTTTAAAATATAATTTATTTCTGTGATGAGTATCAGAATGACTTTGAGAAAGAGACGGCAGATCATGCATCATGTTAGCTTTCTTTATTTTGCAAAAAGCACAACATTTTGTTTTTACTCTGAGTGCACACAAGTAGAAGTAGACATTTTGCACTTTCAATTGATGTATTACATTTATCTGTATGACAAAAAATTACAGAATAATTTTGTGAAGAAAATCCAGCAAAACATGCCAGTGCATTTCCTGACCCCAGAGTGTTAATCACACGAACAGCAGTGAACACGAGGTCTACAGTTCTGATGTTCCTGAGTTCCTCTGGGACCGTCCAAGAGCCTTTGTGCAGCATTGCCTGACAAACCAAGAGGTGGCTTGTTATTACAGGTTCAAGAGCAGAGGAGGGGCTTTATAAAGTCCAGAGAGAGTATGATATTGTGAAGCTGAAACTTTGTGTACTTCCAACCCAGAAAAGAAGAATTGAGAAAAGAAACTGTAATAAGGTTAATGAGGGCAGGATTACATTGTGGTGTTGTAGGAGACACAGGGCACAAGTCTGGATCTTGGAAAGATACGATAGATTTATAAAGTGAGTAAAGAGTTAATGTTATACATGTACTATACTGTAACCACAGTGATGTGTGTTAATGTGAAATGTATTATTTGACAGAGGCTGAAACTCTTTAGAGTTGAACAAGCATGTGATTGCTGAGGCAGACAGTAAAGGTGTTTGTCAATGTGATAAATGCATATTTATCACCTATTTGGAAGCTCAAACAACACCAAAGCCAACACTGGCTACCAGTGTTTCAGTATTTCTACCTTCATGCCTCTGCTTTGGGAATGTGACAGATTTGATACCTGGATGTTTGAAAAGGTGATTATAACTAGTGTAAATCTTAAAATGTTTATATTTTACTCATTATCACTGGTAGTAACTAGTTTGTAATCTGAACATAGAGGCAATATTCACTTTTATAGGAGCTTTTATAGAGACATTGAGCAATTGTTGCATTAATGGAGCTGATGGCTTCGAGTATTTAAAGGCATTTTTAATAAGTCTTTAATGATTAAAGAGGAAAAAGAGGAAATTCTGTCATCATTTGCTCATGCTCATGTTATTTCAAACCCCTACGACTACAAAAAATGTTAGACTGTTGACATTCATTTTCATCACATAGTTTTTAAGGTGAAAGAAATGAAAGTAAATGTTCTCTTAACGGTATGTTGATTTGTTTTTCTTGATGTCTTTTATTTTACGCTGGTGTTCACCCAAATTAAGTGATTTTCCTTCCAATCCGTGTGATCCTTCTGCTAGCAGATGTCCCAAATATGGATCGGTATGAGAACTGGACTCACTTTTTAGGAAACAATGTTGTGCTGGAGGTGAAAATCTTCACAATTATACATTTACTTTCCACTCCAACAGAATTAAGTTCTGCTTGTTTATCGACCATCATATTGCTCTTCAGATGTAACTTTAAAATGAACTAGTCCAAATTGTTAGGAAAAGATTAGAAGTACTGATTTTAGCTTTGTGAATGATTGAATGTATTGACTCATTTACTCAGGAAGTATAATGGCTGTGAGGTTCATGAATTGGGAGGATTCTGAAGAAATGGTGGTCTCTGTATCACACAAAGATGGGAACAGTTTTGGGGCTTTTGTACTACTGATAAAGCATTACAAACATTCAATGACACAACTTGTTTTCTTATGTAACTTAATTTTGCTGTAGAAGTATTGTTCATTATTAGTACATGTTAGAGGGATATTTCACTCAAAAATGACAATTCGCTCATCATTTACATTATTACATTATTTATTGTTCTAAACCAACTTAAGGGTGAGAGAAGAAGTTTGTGACAGAATGATGACAGAAGTTTATTTTTGGGTGAACTATCCCTTTCAGTAATGCACTTTTCAATAATGTTAAATTTGTTAACATTAATTAAGTGTTACCAATGTATTTTTATATGAGTACATGTTGCAATTTTTTTTTATTTAATGTTTATTTTAAATTTTAAAATAAAAATTATATTTGACATAAAATATCCATACTCTGTGTCTTTAAAAAACACAACAACTGATCGGAAAACTGAACAAAGGTAACAGGAAACTCATTAAAACATACTAAAAGTCTGTGAATAACAAAACATAACTGTGACAATCAGATTATGTATTTTTAGTAATTAAAGTATTGTTATTAAATGTCAAAAACTCTCCTGAAGGAATGGATTATATTCACATGCAGCTGATTCATACAGCATTCACACATTTCAAATATTCATCATCAATTACAATCTGATCTCATTGTGTTTTATTATTTGAGCACAAACAATAGAGAAAAATCACATGAATTATGACAATAACATGTTCTTCATTAATCATGTTTGTGAAAGGCACTTTTCAACTGAAAGGTAATTTTGACAGTAATAATAGAGACTGATGTGAGACTACAATAAAAACTGATTTCCATCAGCACAAGTAGAGGCTGAGAAAAGAACAGATACACACTGTCACTCATCATGACTCTCTCTCTCTCTCACACACACTGATCTGACAGGAATTATTACACACATTTATTCTGACATGATATTTCAGTGACATAATTTCAGCTGCAGTATTAATGTAATGAAGAGAAAATAAGACACTATTACATCTCACTGTTACTGATTTGTCGTGCAAAAATTAGTCTCATTTGTATTTACTACTTAAGTTGTGCCTTTACCTTCATTTTCTGTTCAGTGTTACTCGTGATATTGTTAAGGTGTGTTACTCTGCCTGTTTTGTGGATTATCTTGCCAGAATTTATTAAACTTCGTATTGGATTTATATATTATATAGTTTTCTTGTGTCTGCCTGACTTGCGTGACTCTAATATAATAAAATATAATTGTTCAAATACGTGGTTAGGAAAGTCACAAAGATGACGAAAAATTCAAAGACAGACTTTAATGAAGAATGCGTAGAAAGCTAAATATTTGCTCGCTTTTTGACGCGCATAAGGGGGAATAAATGTTGGAATTGAGTGTTATTTTGTGTGTTTTTGCACAAAATTAATACAGGGGAAGATGTATTATTGTTTAATTTTCTGTGTTTTGGTATGTAAAGGTGATGTAGAAGTTTCTGTGATGTAGAAGTTTTTAGGGTACCATTGCGGTGAAGAGTAGTGCCTGTGGTTAGGTCGAGAATGGGTTGTCAAGCATCAAGGCTGTATATGCTGTATGTTAATTAACAGTTCATGCAATTAAATAGTGATAAGTTGCAAATGATGTACTATATACTATGCACTTATATAATGTACCCTTCCATGTAGTGTATGAATTATATATTTATTTTGTCATTAAACATTGGAGTCTGATCCCCCTCCTCCTCCGCAACGTAATTAAAGCTGTGACACACTTCATTTTTCCCCGTTAATTTAGTGCATCATCCGGGTACTTTTTCTATTTGGAATTTTCTGTGTGAACGCACTAATCGCACTATTTGTACTTAAAAATGTCATAGAATAGTGCATGAGTACGCGAATTGAGATGCACCTATAGTGTCTTTGATGGTTACATTGGCGCATACTTGTGTGCTGTTGCTAACCAACACTTAACCATAAAAATTAGTAAAATTCAGTTAGTTTATTCAATATTTCAATTAAATTGTGATTACTGAATTTGTGTAGTAGAAAATAATCTTTGAGTTGTTTACTTAAATGTTTTGAGTATTCAGAACTTCTTGGGTTTTACAACCACTGCATCAAAATAATTGAAAAATAAGAAATAGTACGTATGGTAAACAATAGTTTTAAGTACAGTGGACTTAAACATTAAATAAAACTGAAATAAAAAAAAAAGTTCAGTTTGATTTAAGATTTGAGTTGCTTTACTTAATTTTTTTGAGGTAATTTGTGTCTACAATAATTTTGAATATAATACAGTAAAGTTGTTATACAGTAAATTTTACAGTAAGGAGACTGTGGAATAGAACACTGCAACTTACTTGCTAATTGCTGCCAGCAAGTTACCGTACATTTTACAGTGTGTTATCAAAGCATTATGGGTAGAATCTCTCTACAATCTATTCTAATTCATCAACACAGTTTCACTGATGACTCTAAACCAAGCATAAACCCAGGATAGAGCGGTTGAGTGAATGTGGTCTGGACTGAGTGGATGAGGCTCATTGTGTCTCCATAGACGCTGTAGAAGGACAGAGTTCCTGCACTGTGATCCACATACACTCCTATTCTACTACTGATGGACTTTACAGGGAGATCAGTCACTATCTTATTGTGTGTGAATGAAAAACTGGAGCGAGAGCAGATCAAACTCCAGGACTGATCATTACGTCCAAACACACACTCATAACCCAATCCCTTCCTGCTGATGCTCTTATATGACACTGATATAGACACATAATCTCCACTCCACTCAATCTCCCAGTAACAGCGTTCACACATACTCTCACTACACAACACCTGCACATATACATCAAATCTGTCTGGATGATCAGGATACGAGTGCTCTGTGAGAGTATCAGTAATCACTCTGTTGCTCTCAGACAGACGGAGGCGTTTATTCACTGTGTTCAGATCCAGAGTGAGCCGATGGGAATCTGATGGAGACAAAACACATCACAATCAGGAATTATCAATCTGTCTTCTAAAATTATTTTTGCTGCTTGTTAAATGTACTTAATAAAAATTAGTTAAAACCACACAATTACTGAACATTCTGTCCTAATTTAATTGTGTAAAAGCCACTTTAAAGGGTCATGAAACCCCCTATTTCAGCAGCAGTCAGTTCTCACCACAGTTTTGAAAAATGCTACAGAAGTGGGCGTGGTTAAGCTGCGGAGTGGAAGGGGATGAGGGGAGACTGACAGCACAGCAACAGCTTCTGATTCAGACAGTTTTATTTCACTCTCATTAAAAGCATCAAAGCTTCCCAAAAATGAACGCTGCAAATTTATCATTACATGCAACACAATATACACATGGTATTTGCTATAATTTAATACACAAATGCGCAGCCATTCGCATTTTGTTCTCTGGATCGAATATGAACACGCTGTTGCATCTTTGATAACTTTTGAGGCTTATTTTGCTGCGTTTTTATAAGCCGTTTAATCGGTTAAAGAACCATAAAGACCGCTTACACTCACAGTGTGGATGAATCGCGTTTGTGTCTTGAAGAGAACTTGTGCGACGCAGAAACTCTTACAAAGCAAAAACAAACACTCATTTTTGATCCATTAATGCATCTCTACTTTATTGTATGCGATCTCACTGTTTGAAGCACCTGTCAGAGGATGAATAAGTCCACCTTTCTCCATTCTCGTAGCTCTCTCTCATAGCTTGCTACACACAAACATTTTCGATGTGTCGGCAGTTGTAGCGGGGAAAGCCATGCAACACACCCGAACTTTTATACCGCGAAAACAACACTTGCGACCCATGAACGCTTCTCTCATCTACTGTGTGATCTAACAGTTTGACATGTCTGTCATTTGAAAGAACCACGTGGTGTCCTGAATAATTAAGAGACGGTGTCTTCTCATAGGTTAAGAAAACTCAGTCTCATTAATAATTATGAGACACCAACACGTCATCTAAGTGTTAAGAGTGCACTGCAACGTCAGAGCCTGTGACGTGGACACGGTGTAGATTTTAAACCCGGAAGACAAAAATAGCGGAAAAAATCTAAAAATTAACCACTTTCCTCTTACAATTAAATCTAACAGATGCTAACAAAATCTCAGAAAATTTAGTCTAGGGTTTCATGACCCTTTAAATATGTAAAATTAGAAGTTTACTTCATCCATTTGTGTTGAATAAACTGAAACTGTGCAGTGGCTTTTTTTAGTTCTCAGCATACTTCGTTTGGATCTATTACAGAAACTTTCTATCTTACGTCTTAAGTTAAGATCTGACAAGTTAATTAAGGATTTTTCACAAATTCGTATTACAGAAGCAAATCTTATCTTGATTTAGGATTCTTATCTTATCTCACAAAATCTCATCTCATCTGTAGTTCGGAAATCTTAAAACGCTCCAAGTTCGGTAATCAATGCTGCATTCCTGCCGTCATAATTACCGTAGGCTCAAGACGACAACATGTGATGTTCTATTCAGAGCTGTTCTATGTGTTTATATGGTGGCACTATCAATGGTTAAATGAGTCTGCAGTGGTCAGGTAGTACAGCGGTCACGTGGGAGCTCTCAGAAAAGTCCCATCTTACAAAGCTCTACAAGGACATGAACACTTTTTTTTTTAAAGTTGAAACCTCGAAATTATTGTAATTTCAACATGGCATGAACACACCTCAACTCTCATGTCTGTTACCAAACAACCAATCACATGCAAGCAGCTGCTGTGAAGTAAATGCTAGTGTTTAAAATGGAGAATCAAAACAGGTGTGCTTTTAATGAAGTGCTGCAGAAAGATAAGTTTGGATCAGCTTGATAGAAAAGGCAAAGCCTATCACTTTATTTCATGGGAGTGTGTAATTATTTATCAGTGTTTTGTGTCAAAGTGCAGCACATCATTTGGGTGTTCAGAAAGTCTTTCCATCATCAAACATTGCTGATCTTCATAATTTATCATTAATAAATGTGATACCAATCTCAGACAGGGCTATTGTTATGTGTTTTTTTTACAGATGGGCTAGAACACCAGTCAGTCTTGAAGTTAAGACCGTTTTTAGAATTTTTTTGTCAAATTAGAATGCTTCTGTGATACCTTTTTCCTATCCGTAGTGAAGATAACATAATGCACTTAATAGACATCATTCTCTAATAGCTTTTGTCCTAAATGAGGTTCTGACTGAAATTGCAATGGTTACCAAACAGATAAGATAGGATTCTAAAGTTAGGAATTTCTGTAATATGCTGAAGAGTAAATGTTGAAAATAAGTATTATTTTAGGTTTTTGAGGGAAAGACCTTTTAGTGTTTAATGTTCAGCTCACAAGTTTACTTGCACATATAATCTTTAAGCTAATAAGGTTAAGCGTATTTGGCTTGCTTTCCACAGTGGAGGGGCTCGAGGAAGCAGCTTCAACTCGCTTATGGAGAGAGTGTGTGTGTGTGTGTAGACGTACATTTGTGTAGTCCTGCTGTAATCCTGAACTCTCCCCCATGGTCCACACTAGAAAACACACAGTGACACAGTCAGTAAACACACACACACACACATACAGATTTGTTTGTCTATAGTGACTTTCATTGTTTTTATTTCAGGTTCATGATTCACACAGCAGTGCAGGGTTATAAGTGATTAATCATGTTATATTTTCAATAACAATTTCTAATTGCATCTGAAAGTTGCGGTTGGCAGTCAGTTTGTATGTAAATGTATGTTTATGACCAGCTTTTTCCACTTCTGATGTGATTTCTAGAAATTAGTATTGTAGTAATGAAGGACTGTCTTAGTTTATCATTAAAACTCTCTCTGTTTAGTTGTCGATCATTAGACGGTCATTCTGCCTTAGAAGTCTGCTTGAAAGTCAGTTTTGGGAAGATCCTTCATGTACAGCCAGCAAACACACCTGTGCGGCCCACCATGAGCAGGTGTGGGTTCTTGTGGGACAAACACACTAAACATATTAAAGCCCACAGCAGTTTTGACCTTTTGGGCCCCTCTAAGTGTTTTCTGTGGGCCCTGTTAACCATGATAACAGCACAGAACAGGATTTAAGATTAGATGCTCGAGGTGATGTATTAATTTACTAAATAATTCTGAAATGGTAAAAAAGAGAAAGTAATATTTAGTAATAGAACTTTGCATGTCTAATGAGCTTTCATTCCGAATTCAACCAGTTCTGCTCCAAACAGATAAGTTTTTTACATTTCTGAGATCATTTCTGAGTATTCTAAAAGAAATTTGCGAATTTCATCAAAACGGTAGTGAATTAATTAATTGGAATTAAATTACATCCATTATAGTGGTTAATCTGATTATGAGTGTATTACTTGCTGCTGTTTAAACGATAAACAGTTATTACAGCAGATTAGCCACTTCAGATATTTATTTATTTATTTTTAGGTAATAACGAATGACATGGGCATTTTTCGGGAAAGTGTGTTCAAGTAGAGGTTTTCATGGGTCAATTTGTATAAATCTGTATTTAAATTCAAAGAGACAATATATTATATGTGTAACGATGGCGATCGAGACGAAAGGGTGGTAGATCCAAAAGCAAGCTTTATTAAAAGAGAGCAAAGTTAAACAGGCAGGATGTCAAACACCAGCAAACAGAATCAGAAGAGGCAAGGCAAGGAGTAGTCAAAAATACAGGCAATGGTCAGGGCAGGCAGCAAACGAGCAAAAACAAGGAGTGAGTCCAGGGTCAAAAACACAGGTAGGCAAGACAGAACACGGAAAGACATCTACTAGGAAACAAGCCAACAACAGAGAAAAACACGGGTATAAACAAAGCCAAAACAGTACTCAGCAATGTGTGTCTGAGGGAGTGCATCTTATAAAGGGTTCCTGATGGGAAACAGGTGTGAGTGTGATCAGTGCCTAGCTGGGGGATAGTGGGAAATGTAGTCCAGAGTGAAGTGACTGCGGGTGTGCAATGAAAAAGTCTTAATGTTAAAACGGAGACCTCTGGTGGGGAGTGGAAGGAAGCAGCAGTAGGGGGAAACGTGACAATATGCATGACCTGACGTTTTATTCTTATCCAAAATGAGGCGATGTGAGCATTATGGAGCACTAAACATTCATGTGCGCTGGAAGTCGTCCTCACGCAGAAAGTTCACAAGTAAGATTCATATAAGTACTGTATTAAACTTAAGACGTTCCAGGAAATCCCTTATATGGGCATCAGATATCACTACAGCTGAATAACATGCAGATAGAGACGTTCAGACTGATGAAACATGAAGACAATAAACATACGAATACGATGATATATCTGTGTTTATCTGTGTTCTTCAAACTATCTCGGGTATTTCATAAGAATGATATTTATCTATAATGCAACGCTAATTGACATAACCTCTAAAATAGAATTTTGTAAAATAATAAATTTTCTGTCGCTATGTTAAGAAGCAACATGGACCACAGAAGTTATTTCAAACACAACTGACATGTATATATACAGTATCTATAGTGATTTTGGAGCAAAACATGATATTAATCTCATAAATTGTCATGTTTGATGCTATGCTAAGCAAACTTACTAGCTATCCCTGTTGCCAAGAGCATTTTTTTTATTACTAAGGTAACACTTTATATATAACTATATATAATTTTATGTATGTCTTTCATTAATAAATCATTAATAGATCATTAACAAATATTATGTAATACTTAACAGATCCTTAGTTAATACATATTAATATAGCTAGAAACATGAGATAATGTGCTTGTTAATGTTTACTAATAAACTTATTACCTAATGATTAACAGATCGTTATTTTATATAAATTAAAATGCTTACAAATGTCAGTAGAGTTTAAATTCATATCATCACGAAAATCTACAAATGATTTTAACAGATGTTATACAGTGAGTAACAGCTTTTGTTAATGCACATTTGCTGTCATTGAGGTATGTTGCGGGTAAGGTTAGAGACAGGTTTGGTGGTATGAGTAGGTTTAGGGTTGGTTAAGGAGTCAGAGGTGTACAGGGGTCAGTTCTATATTCTCAAGTGTGCTAGTGCAAATGTTAACTACTATCCCTCAAGAGAGCAGAAAGGAAAAATCTCCTCATCTGTCTCTTGTAGTCAGTCTCGTGAATGCATCAGAACTTGCGCATCAGAACTTGCGCATCAGGCTTGCTCAAAGAGAAGACCGCATTCCACCCAAATGCGCATCCTACATCCCTCAAGAATAGGGATGACACTACATTGAACTCCTTACTCATGGTTTTATACTCAAGTTCATTGTCCTGTTTAAACTCATGCTTCAGACACCAGACATCCCCATAGCGACCCCTAGTGGACACAGTGCGAGTTCCCTTTCGAAAGGACGGCATGGGTGGTAGGAATGGGCAGATCGATATGAAGTATCGATATATCGATAGTGACGTTCAGTATTGAAAGTATCGATACTCAAATAAAAATATCGATACTAAGGTGTTTCTTTTTACCAGTGATTTTGATTAATTAACAATAAATTTAATGCGTACAATATGCATTGAATTAGACAAACAACCTATTAGACATATATCGTATTACCGAATATCGGCACATCACGATAATGAATATGCACAATATTGTTATAGTGGGCACTTCAAAATACCATAAATAATAATTTATTACCAAATATTAATTTTTATAATGCATTTAAGAAATACTTTCCCCATCAACCGTATAAAATGCACAACACCGCTGTATTCTGCGTCAAAGGGACACGCGCTCAGATGTAAACAAGCCCAATGTGCATGAGAAGCACATGGCGGAACGAGTGAAGGAGACGCACTGATGGAACAGCAGAATGCAGCGGTTACCCCAGAAACCCCACAAACAAAGCAACTGCGCTAGTGAAGTTTTTTAAATGCTTCAAACAGCCATTTATTTTTTTGTAATCTCAGTGTTGTTCATCACAGCACCAAATACTTAAATAGCCTGTTAAGTCTTTCAGCATTATTTTCAAACTTAAACTTAATTTTATATTTTAATCTGGACGACAACATGCCCTAATGATTAGAAATGTTCTGATTATTTGTTATTGTTCAGTAAAACTTTGAGGCATACGGCTTCATTAGTTAACATGTTAATTCATTATTACCAAACTGACAATGAAAAATACTTATAAAGCATTAATTATTCTTAGTTAATGTTAATTTTTAGTTACTGTTTAATAACATTACTAAAATCAAAAGAACTTATTTAATGGACCTGAGATAAAACTAACAATGATCAGTTGTATTTCTTAACTAACATTAACAAAAAATAATACTTTCTTTAACAAATGTAGCTATTGCTCAATCTTAGTTAATGCATTAAATAATGAGACCTTATTGTAAAGTGTTACCTGTTGTTCTTTATAGCCTAATTATTTTGCACTTTGATCTGTTTGAAAATTTTACTTTATATATTTTTTGTGTATTGTATTATTGAATTTAAACATTCAGAGTTCTTTGTTATTACAAATACTATGACAACACTTTTTTTTGCAACTTATTTCAATATCGTGATAATACCGTATACCGTGATAAAAGCTTCAGTAATTAATCGCAACATGAAAATTTGATACCGTCACATGCCACATGTTAGCGAATAATTGTGTAGTAGAACTATTTTCCTGCTCATCTGAACACACGCAAATGCTGCAAGTCAGAACCAATCAATCACAGAGAGCGTTCACTACATTCAAACAGGACTGCATGCGTTTAGTATCATAAAAAACCATTGATGCTTTTGGGAAACGCAGCCCAGAACAATGCTTAACCTAAGACAGAACAACATAATAAGCTATGTTTGAGTTATTTCACAACAAACAAAATGAAATAGTAGCCTACATAGTTTTTGCAATTAAATTTATTTAAATTGAATGTTAAAAGTTTGTATTGATGTGCTGTTCTGTAACTACACTGTCAGAATACAAAGTTTGCATTTTATGGGTGCAACAGCCTGTCACTGGCAGTCCCTTATGTAAATTAATCATTACTACAGTGACCATAGTTCAGCTAGGCCTACAGTATTTGTAGATTTCCAGGGTTACCACTGCAAGTAAACATTTTAACCGTGTGTAAACAAAAATATAATCTAATAATTTGCAATTAAGGCGTATTGAATGTTAAAATACCTTTCAAATATAATGTTAAGTGGGTATCATTACCCATTTTACTCATAATAATTCAATAATTTAAAGACTTAAATTATTAATAATTTAATAACTTATGTTCAAATTAGAGGTATCATATCAGTATCAATATCAGCGATAACAAAATAACTGGTATTGCCCATCCCTAATGGGTGGAGTGTGACGTCACAGCTCCCAAATTATTTTTGTTATTCTTAAGTAGGGGAAATAGATGCACTGTTCATCTTAATGGCACAAATGGACACACAAGGTTCAGTTTTTCCTGGTCCTGATCTCCGAAAGGAGGAGGGCAGAAGGCTTGCAAAAAGATGCCGTGGTACATTGGTCGGCACCTTAGGGACATATCCGGGTTTTGGGTAAAGGAATGCCTTTACCACCCCCGGTGCGAATTCAAGACGTGTGGGATACCGACAGGGCTTGGAGATCTCCTACTCTATTTAGAGAAGATATGGTTAGAAGGAACACAGTTTTTAAGGTCAGAAACTTTTCTGGAACTGTGTCAGTTAACTGGATCCCACTGTCACATTCTGCACCAAGAAGTGAAAACTCTCCACTTCAGAATATAAAGTTTCCTCATGGAGGGAGCTCTGGTATGAAGTATGGTCTCAACAACCTCAGTTGAGAGTCCTGAGTCTATGAGTTGGGCCCCCTCAGAGGCCAAATCCGCGGGTTTTAAATCTCCAGGTGGGGTGAAGGCGTCTATATAGTTAATAAGTCAGTCATCTGTATAGTTCAGAATACAAATTCCTTGCAATCTGAGCGGCACCAGAGCTGCATCCACACATTTCATGAACATGCAGGGTGATAGAGCTAGGCCTAAGGGAAGAATCCGATACTGGTATGCTTCGCCCCCGAAAGCAAACCCCAGGAACTTGCTGTGTTGAGGAAGGATGGAGACATGGAAGTATGCATCCTTTAGATCTATCAGGATGAACCAGTCACGATCTGCTTCAAAGTCTACATTTTGAACTTGAGCTTCTTGACTGAAAAATTCAGAACACGAAGATCTAACATAAGACGCAACCCTCCATCATTTTTGGGAACAATGAAGTACCGGCTGTAGCACCTGAATTCTGTCGGGTGGAGGAACCCATTCACTAATAGAGACTTTACTTCTGCTTATCACCAGAGCCTGCTCAGGATGTACTAACGTGAGTAGAACCCAATTGAATTGTGGTGGATGAGAATAAAACTGGATTCTGAATCCTTTTTCTATAATCTGCAGAACCCATCAAGATACATTTGGCAGAAGCCTCCAATCTGCCAGAAAATCTCTCGAGGCTGGCCTCTGGTGTACTCAAAGCAGCCACTTCAGTGAAACAACCAACTTGACTGCTTTTTGACCTTCCTCAGAGCATGCGAGCATCTTGTGGTGGACCTTGAGTCATAAGCTCGCTGGAAACCACTGTGCCCTGAGGCACCAAGAAGAGAAGTCCCAGCGGTTTGGGGACGGCGAGGAGAGGTAGCACTTAAATTCTTCCACCTGCTTTTTCATTATTCATGGCATCACCAAAGAGGTCAGGAGGCAATAGTGGAGCATCCAGCTAAAAGGCTCTATCCTTTTCTTTGGTATCTGATAGATTGAGCCAAAGATGTCTCTCTGTGGTCACTAGGGCTGCCATAGACTGCCCAATAGCTTTAGAGGTCTCCTTGGTGGCCCTGAGAGACAAATCTGTGGCCCGACGTGGTCCAAGAGTTGCGTTGGGCCACAGATTTGTCTCTCAGGGCCACCAAGGAGACCGCTAGAGCTACCCCCTCTCCATCATCCAAAGCCCTCAGCAGATCAGTCTAGTATGCATGCAGAATAGACATCGTGTGCAGACATGCACCAGCCTGACCTGCTGCTGTGTACGCTTTACCCACTACTGTTGATGTAGTTTTTAATGGCTTAGTGGGCAGCATCGGGACCTTCAGGGACGATGCTGAGCTAGGGGACAGATAGTTTACGAGCGTTGTCCCATAGCCATACTCTTTCAACCCCCTAATATCAGAATAAACGTGCACTTGGGGCTAAAAAGATGGGATGAGAATGGCTTATTTCATGATCTAGATTACTCATTATGAAGATCTGGGAAAATGGAAGGCCCCGTGGTGGAGGTGTTGTACTTGATGACAAAAAGCACTAATCCAGTTTGCTTTTCAGACGAGCACCTTGTTTCTCGGCTGGCCAATTGATATTCAACTTAGACACAGCACGAGAAATAACATCCACCAGCTCCTCATACACTGGGGAAAGAGGTGGTGATTCCTCTTCAATGCTCAGCACATCCGACTCCTCAGAGCCAGATAGCTGAAGCACCGGGCTCTCCCCCTGGGTGGAAGAAGCCACATCACAGGCTCATTGACTCAGCGTGAGTTCCCTCAAGCTCCCCTTTTTATGTGAATATTTTGACACAAGTTGCACAGGCGACGTAGATTAAAATACATATGTCTGCCTGGCATAAAGCCTGTCTGATCCGGATGTATAATATCACAGATATGCTTCTTCAGTCTATTTCCAAAGATTTTCCCGATTATTTTGGTTTCAGTGGGTAGTAAAGAAATTGGTCTGTATGATGACACTAACAGCCCATCTCGACCTGTTTTAGGTATAAGAATAATATTGGCGTCGTACATAGATGCGGGAAAACGGCTGGCTTCCTGTGAATGCCTAAACATACGTACCAACAATGGCAAAATAGCCTTACTAAATCTTTTATAAAATTCGATGCTGAACCCATCAGGTCCAGCGGCCTTGTTATTGGGGAACTCTTTAATAGAATTTTCACCTCTTCAATGCTTATTTCTGCATCCAGTATCTTTAAAGCCTCTTCGCTTAATTTTGGCAAGTGTAGTCCTTCCATAAAAGTATCAATATTTTTCTGGTCAGACTTGCCTATGGAGGTATAAACCTCAGTATAAAACTTTGCAAAATTTAGATTTATTTCTTTTGGATCAGTTATTATTTTCCCCTCTTTATTCTTAATTTGATATATGGCGCTAGCAGCTTCATTTTGTCTTAGTTGCCACGCAAGGAGAATTATCACCTAATTCATAGTATCTTTGTTTAACCTTACATAATAATTTTAGTACACTGGCTGATAATAAAGAATTGTATTGAATTGTATTTTTGTTGCACAGCAGATGATGAACGAACGACAAGGAAGCACAAAAAAATGAACGTACAGTACACACAAGTAAATACAAACAAGTGTTCGTTGTTAGTCACCAACAGCACAGCAACTCCAGACACTCAAACCCAGTGTTACTTACATGATAAGGAATCAAAGCAGCCTCAGCGTGTTTTCAGGCCTTCCTGCTTAGCTCTCTCCAGCGCTGGAAAGCTTTTCTAATATAAACGCGGGTCCTAAAGCGCTTGCCCAGTCATAAACCTTCATTCCAGTGATATTCTTTTGAGCTGTTCTAGCTGTTCTTCTACAAACTCCTCCTAGAACTTTAATCAGATCAACATCATATTTGTTTAGTCTTATCTAAAGGCCTTTTTGAAATGTCATGTTTTACACTGTGATTAACTCCTCATTGAGATTTAACCAGAACAACATCATGCTTGGTCAGTCTAATCTTAAGGTCTTAGCGATGTTAAATTGCAAAGATCTTGAGTTTTCATTGAAGTGTGTTCATGGCGGCCTGACAAAGTCTGATGTTTCGCCATGAAACAGGAAGCTTTTCTAAGTCAGGCATACAATGTCCAACCTGCCCCAAACTTCACATTTGTGATAAGAGTCCTGGCCTAAAGACATCTACATGTAAATATTCAGTTAGTCATAGCGCCACCTGTTGGCAACAGGAAATGGCATGCTTTAGACTATAATTCACTCCCTGAAACACATTTAAATATGCCATGAAGTACCAAGCATGCTAGAAACACGATAAATCATGCAACACTTGGCTAAGTACTAATGTATGCAGTTAACATCACGAAACAGGAAGTTGTTGTAACTCAGGCATACAATGTCCAATCTGCTCCAAACTTCACATGTTTGAGAAGTCCTGCCCTAAACACATCTACATGATAATATTCAGTTAAATTAATAGTGCCACCCACTGGCAACAAGAAATGACGTGATTAACACTGTGATGCGCTACTTGCAACATACTAAAGTATGCAATTGAGTATTAAACATGCTAGAAACATTCTAAAACATGCTTGCAACACTTAGCTTATTATCGTCATGAAACAGGAAGTTGTAACTCATGCATACAATGCCCAATCTGCCTCAAACGTTTGATAAGTGCTCTAGCCTGAAGACATCTACATGCCAAAATTTAGTTAGTCATATCACCACCAGCTGGTTGCAGGAA
This sequence comes from Hypophthalmichthys molitrix, assembly GCA_037950675.1. Lineage (NCBI taxonomy): Eukaryota > Metazoa > Chordata > Actinopteri > Cypriniformes > Xenocyprididae > Hypophthalmichthys > Hypophthalmichthys molitrix. The sequence goes on along the minus strand of CM075494.1, from coordinate 48,082,028 downwards.
GTGTGGCAAATACAAATAACTGACGTAGTCCTCCTATATTTAAATGCATATTGCCCACCGTGGCACGGGTGCGATGGCCCTTTCATTAATCTAAAATTGTTCTCTTTTTTTTTTTTTTTTGCAATTAATCTAGGTACATTACCTTTAATGCATCAAGGTCTCATCATTAACCCATCGGGGCTAACCCATGTGGGGCCTCCATGGAAACTAAGGAAAATTTGCTGGGTCCCAGTTGGGTAACCCAGGTGGGCCCCAGATATCAGCCCAAGTGCAACCCCTTTGTGCCCCACATGGGTGTGCTGGTTGGGATTCCTTGAGGAAAGCTAGATTTCAGACACTATTTTACACTATTTTACTGATGAAGTCGCAGGGTTTCTGTGCACGTATGTATGTTTGCGTGTGTGTTAGTGTGTCTGTACTGTATGTATGTTCGTTTGTATGGGACATAGAGCGGGAGAAAGCATGCTTTCCATAGATAAAACCTTATTCTGTGGGAAAATCATGAAATAGTTTATAATTTTTATCCTATTGTTTGATGTAAGGACTTTTGAAATAACTGAAATAATTTGGTAAAGTGATATGGAACTGTAATGCAGTCGAGACCTGCCTGGAACTACTTTTGCAGTGCATTTACTGGAAATAAATGCACACCTTAGAACGTTTGTCAAACAATCAGAATCAAGCATTAAACAGCTTTTTAAACCTGTTGTGTAACTACAGGTAAACCTCTGTTTATTCTCAGTAAGAACTTTTGTAAATGTATGAAACAAATAGTCAAACTTTTCCTGCTCAACATACTTGAGTTTTAGTTTATCAGTGAGCAGTTTGACTCCTGAATCTCCTGGGTGATTGTATCTCAGATCCAGCTCTTTCAGGTGTGAGGGGTTCGAACTCAGAGCCGAAGACATATAACGACAGCCTTCCTCTGTCACCATACAGCCAGACAACCTACAAACACACAGCAACAGTCCACATGACATTAGTTTGACAATCAGATGTTACTATCACACACTGACCTGTGCAGTTTGTATGCTGTTATTTTCTGTAGATTCAGTCATAAAAGTAACAAAAGTGTCTGTGGAAATGTACCAGAGTAAAAGTACTAATTTACTTTTTTAAATGTAGTTAAATCATCAGACACATTTATACTCCTTAACATTATAGAAATTATTTGAACATTTACACCTATTTCAGCCATACATTAGATAATATTTATTTTTAACTGTTTAACCCCTTGAGCCTGAAGTGTACTGCCGACGGTACACCACCCACTGTGAAAAAATTCATAATCAAATTACTAAGCAACCACTGACAGGAATAAAACAAAATAGGTATCATTGTAAAGCTTAGAAACTTAGGTTTTTAATGCATTTTTAACGAATCCATTTTGTTCAACTCTTAACGAGGGCTGAGTCATCCCTTTAAACTGGAGTGTACCGCCCGCGGGCACCACCTAACTATAAAAAAATTAATAATCATATTTTTCAAAACTCCTGCCTTGATCATCACAAAATAGGTGTCATTTGAAAGATAGGAAGTCTGAACTTTATAATGAATCTAGCCAATTTGATTAACTCCTAGGTACTGCTAAGTTGTTTGCTGAAAAAAAAATGTTTTCATAATTTATTAAATACTTTTTGTACAATGTACTGCAGTGTGTCAAAAACATACAGCTCAGATAATCATGTGTCATATGTCATTTGAAAGGTCTCACGGAGTACAATACAACAAGCATAATTGTTTTGGGCTTTGACTAAACTTGTGCAAGTTTTTGTACGTGAAGCCCCTTAAGACCCATATGTAAATAATAAACCGATGCAGTGTTAATGTCACGTTTTTGCTCATAACTTCATAAAACATGTTCCGATTGTGGAAATTTGAACATCATTATTTACAGCAGGCTCTCACAATTAAAATGACATCAACATAATCCAATAAATCGATCATAAAATATTCCTCATGGAATTACGACACATAAAACCCCACAGGTGCTAACTAACACTAAAATGTAGCTTTCACCTGCAATTTTCGCTTAGAACTTAATGAAGCATGCATAGATTGTAGAAAATGCCACATCATTACTTACAGTGGATGCTCCCAATTAAAATGAGTCCAAAATCAACATAATCCCTTTGATCATGATATTCCTCATAAAGGAACGATTTTAAAAATGCCCATTAGGGGTGCCAAGGGCTAAACAAAAAGGTTACCTTGGTTCCAAATGCTGTAACTTTAGATTACTTTATGCTATCACCACAAAATTTGAATCAGATGCAGCTCACATATAGAGAAACATCAAAAAAGAATTGCCCTCCTATCTTAGTTATTGTATGTCAAATAAGAAAGATATGTAAAATTTTAAAGACAAACTTTTCATTTTAAAGACAAACTTCTATTTTTTTTTGTCTTTTATCAGCAGTTTCTCAGCATGAGAATGTCCAAATTTAATTTCTTTTTTTAATTAAAAATGAAAAAAGTTTTTCTTTTCTAAACGATACCATTTGACTCTCCTTGCTACAGAGCAAGAGTTGAGTCATTATTTTTGTGCAATGTAAATTTTTTTAAAAATGCCTACCTTTGTTCCAAATGCTGTAACTTTTGATTACTTTATGCTATCACCAAAAAAAAAAAAAAAAAAAATTGAATCAGATGCAGCTTACATATAGAGGAACATCACCAAAAAAGAATTATACCCCTACCTTATTTCTTTCATGAGTAATTGCATGTTAAATTAGAAAGATATGTAAAATTTCCTTTGAAAACACTTTTTTTTTTCTTTTTCGTTTTCTTTTAAACGATACCAACCTTTTGACTCTCCTTGCTATAATTTGGAGTTACAAGTCTTTACTTTTTTGTATGACACTCAGAAAAAACAACTCTGAAAATGCCTTCAGGGCTTAAGGGGTTAAAAAACTTAAATAATAGTCACTAATTTCCAGTGACTACTCTACTTTTTTCAAATTTCATTGTTTTGAATTGAAAATATATATTTATGTGATTAATGTAATTTGTAAATGAATATGATGAAATAATTTTCAGCATATTAGGCATACAAAAAAGAGTGAATGTGTGCATATTTAAAATCTTCACAGTCCACTCCCACCCCCAACACCAAATAATATTTTTCTCAGACTTATGCAGTCTAAGTGGGTCATACTTTTTAAATATACACATCTGTATAAATATGTAATAAAAAATATCACATCCCCACAAATGTTGTTTAGTCTCTTGTTCTGATATTCCACCGAGAGCAGATGTCACATTCATTGACAAAATAATTGTGATAGCATTTCGTTAATTATTGCAAAACCATTTACCTCATTATCTCCAGCTGACAGTTTGGACTTTTCAGTCCATCAGAAAGAAGCTTCACTCCTGAATCCTGCAGGTCATTGTTACTCAGGTCCAGCTCTCTCAGAACACAGTTTGATGATTGTAAAACTGAAGACAAACTCTCACAACACTGAGCAGTGAGATTACATATGGGAAATCTGAACAAAAATAAAAATGTAAACAAAATGTAATTGCATACAGAATCAGTCTTAGCAGGGTAATGTTTTTATATAACTTTTATTTTAACAAACACAAAACAAAATAACAACATAAATTGCCCGACACACATCAAAGATAAACACAAAAGTATACATAAAATAACAACAAGGCATTGTACCATGAACAGAAATGTGCAACAGGACCAACAGAGAACAAGGAAAAAACAGAAGACAGATAAAACCTCTGGAGACACTATATCATACCAAACCTCAGAATATCACAAATAGAGGCATTTATGCTGTCCAAGTATGGTGTCCAAATGCAAATAAACAAGGAAAAAACAGAAGACAGATAAAACCTCTGGAGACACTATATCATACCAAACCTCAGAATATCACAAATAGAGGCATTTATGCTGTCCAAGTATGGTGTCCAAATGCGAATAAAAGTATCAATTGAAGAGTGAATAAAACATGCTAGAAGTTCCAGAGGAATAGTCTCTCTAATAATTGAATGCCATCCCTTTATAGAGGGAGGTTTATCACTGATCCACAACATTAGTAAATTCTTCCTGGCAGCAAAAGTTAACAGGCTAAAAAGACGTATTTTATGCTTATTACCCTTTGTCTCTTCTCTTGGGTTTTCCATGTAAGCTTATTACATGGAAAACCCAAGAGAAGAGACAAAGGGTCAGGATCCAAGGCCAAACCTAAGATGTTATTCAGTTGAGCTATGATTCTGGACCAGTAGGTCTGGATCACATGACAAATCCCATACACAGTGAATATAATCTCCTATGTCAGATTTACATTTGGGGCAGAGTGGTGAGTGAGCTGGATTGTATTTGTGTCTTAAATGAGGCGTAATATGTATGGAGGATCCTAAGCTGAATGGCTCTTGCTCTATTGCAAACTGAGAGCCTATTGGCTAGAGACCAAACCATCTCCCATTCATCCTCTGAGATATCCACCCCAAGCTCTCTTTCCCAAGTTAATCTGAGGTGCGAGGTGTTAACTGTACCATAAGAGCACAGAGCTTTGTAGAAAAAGGAAATCAACTTTTGTGTAGGAGGGTTTAAAAGTATCTTCTCAATTACTGAAAATGAATATTTGGAAGTGTAGTATTTCTAAATATATAATCTCTAATTTGCAAAAATCTAAAAAAAATTTTTGCCTAGGTAAATTATATTTTGAGGCTATAATATCAAAGGACAATAGTGATCCCTCCTCAAATAGGTCACCCATCCTACATATACCATGAGCAGGCCAAAGGTTGAAACCAGGGTCCATAGTACTTGGCAAGAACTCTGGATTGTTCAGGATTGGCAAAAGAGGAGAGGTTGTGTCGATCCTATCTTCCAATCTTTGAATAGCACGCCATGCCTTGAGAGTATTACGTACTAAAGGACTATCACACATAGCTCTCCTCATCTTAGAATTACGGACAAATAATAAGTTTTGTAAAGGGCATTTGGACTGTGAAGATTCAAGATCAAACCAAACTGATTTAGGATCTTCATTAAGCCATTCAACAATGAATCGAAGCTGGCAAGCCAACTGATACAGTTTAAAATTTGGGAGATCCAAACCGCCCTTTGCACTATGGAGCTGAAGTTTTGATAATTTCAACCTGGGTTTTCTTTTGCGCCAGATAAATGAACTTAACCACCCATTCAACTCTTTTATGATCTTATTAGACAGTAATATAGGAATCATCTGCATTGGATACAGTAAACGAGGTAGGATATTCATCTTTATCAAGGCAACCTGTCCCAGCCAAGACAGAGGGAGAGTCATCCACCTGGTCAAATCATCTTGGATTTTTTCAAGCACTGGTGTAAAATTGGCTTTGTACAATTTCCTAAAAATAGGGGTTATGTTAATACCTAAATAAATAAAACCATCCTTGGAATATTTAAAAGGAAAGGAGGAAGGTTGATTTATGGACTTCCTATTCCCTATAAATAAGGCGACTGATTTAGAAAAATTAATCTTGTACCCGGAAAATTGCCCAAATTCCTGAATGAGGTCAACAACCGCTGGCACAGAACTCTCGGGGTCCGAAAGAAAAAGTAACACGTCATCTGCAAATAAGGAGATTTTATGCTGCCTACCTCCCAGAGACACCCCCGACACAGCTGCACTCTCCCTTATCCTCTGAGCAAATGGCTCCATTGCTATTGCAAAAAGCAATGGAGAGAGGGGACAACCTTGCCTAGTACCCCGGGATAAAGAAAAATGATCAGATCTGTGACCATTGGTAATGACCGCGGAGAGGGGGTCCTTATAGAGTATTCGCACCCACTTAATGAAATATTCCCCAAGGCCAAATTTTTCCAGTGTGTAAAACAGATACGGCCACTCCACAAGTCAAAAGCTTTTTCCGCATCTAGGGACAAAATAAAAGAGCTAGTACTGAGGTTATGGGAAAGCTCAATAATGTTTAAAATCCTCGTGACATTATGGGTGGAGCTTCTACCTTTAATAAACCCCGTCTGGTCTTCATGAATAATAGATGGCAAAACCTTTTCCAATCTTAGCGTTAAAATTTTAGATAACAATTTTAAATCTGAATTAAATAAAGCAATAGGCCTATAGGAGCCACAATTTTCTGGGGCCTTTTTTTAAAATAAGATAAATATTTGCCTCGCAAAGCGAGGGGGGCAACCTGTCAGTCAAAAACGAATGATTAAGCATAGCTAAAAGAGGGTCTAGAAGCACATGCTTGAATTCTTTATAGAATTCACATGCAAGGCCATCTGGCCCAGGACATTTACCAGACTTCAAACTATGGAGTGCGGTTATAGCTTCCTCTCTTGAAATAGGTGCATTAAGAAGTTCTCTCTGTTCTTCTGAAACAACAGGGAGAGTTAGGCAATCAAAGAATGACACCATATAATCGTGTTTTTGGGAAGAGTAATAAGACTGATAGAGAACAGAGTAAAATTGTACAGCTTTTGCTTTGAATATAATATATTTGAGTGAGACTGATGAGTTAGTAATGAATTTAAAAAAGCCCACACAGCACTTATTTTGGAAACTGGAGAGGGATCATTCAAATAGCTGCTAGTGGCAATATTTAACTCTGACTCTAGGTGTTTCTGCTTCTTTGACTGTTTTCTTTTTTTGGTTGTAAGGTATGAAATAGCAAGGCCTCTAATATATGCTTTAGCTGTCTCCCAGAGAAGCGAGGGATTATTTGTAGATTCTGAGTTAATAGATAAAAATATCTTAAACTCTGAATTAAAGTATGAAAGAAATTTATCATCTTTGAGTAATAAATTATTAAATCTCCAACTTCTAACAGGTCTAAGAAACCCCTTCACACAAACATCTAGTACCACTGTAGCATGATCAGAGACAACAATATCTCCTGTGTTGCAGTGTGAAATTGCATGCATTATAGTCTTAGGAGCAAAAAAGTAGTCGATCCTAGAGTGACAATTATGTGGGTGAGAAAAAAAAAGTGAATTTCTTCTGATACGGGTTAAGAGTGCACCAAACATCCAAATATTCTAAATCATCACACAGTGCAGCAAGAGCTTTAGACTGTTTAGACAATAATACACAATCCAGATGCACGCTCTTTAAACTCAAGGAAAGATTTTGTAAGAAATTCTGAGGAGTAGTTTGGGGGTCAATATACAGTGGGTACGGAAAGTATTCAGACCCCCTTAAATTTTTCACTCTTTGTTATATTGCAGCCATTTGCTAAAATCATTTAAGTTCATTTTTTTCCTCATTAATGTACACACAGCACCCCATATTGACAGAAAAACACAGAATTGTTGACATTTTTGCAGATTTATTAAAAAAGAAAAACTGAAATATCACATGGTCCTAAGTATTCAGACCCTTTGCTGTGACACTCATATATTTAACTCAGGTGCTGTCCATTTCTTCTGATCATCCTTGAGATGGTTCTACACCTTCATTTGAGTCCAGCTGTGTTTGATTATACTGATTGGACTTGATCAGGAAAGCCACACACCTGTCTATATAAGACCTTACAGCTCACAGTGCATGTCAGAGCAAATGAGAATCATGAGGTCAAAGGAACTGCCTGAAGAGCTCAGAGACAGAATTGTGGCAAGGCACAGATCTGGCCAAGGTTACAAAAAAAATTCTGCTGCACTTAAGGTTCCTAAGAGCACAGTGGCCTCAATAATCCTTAAATGGAAGACGTTTGGGATGACCAGAACCCTTCCTAGAGCTGGCTGTCCGGCCAAACTGAGCTATCGGGGGAAAAGAGCCTTGGTGAGAGAGGTAAAGAAAAACCCAAAGATCACTGTGGCTGAGCTCCAGAGATGCAGTCGGGAGATGGGAGAAAGTTGTAGAAAGTCAACCATCACTGCAGCCCTCCACCAGTCGGGGCTTTATGGCAGAGTGGCCCGACGGAAGCCTGTCCTCAGTGCAAGACACATGAAAGCCCGCATGGAGTTTGCTAAGATGGTGAGAAATAAGATTCTCTGGTCTGACGAGACCAAGATAGAACTTTTTGGCCTTAATTCTAAGCGGTATGTGTGGAGAAAACCAGGCACTGCTCATCACCTGTCCAATACAGTCCCAACAATGAAGCATGGTGGTGGCAGCATCATGCTGTGGGGGTGTTTTTCAGCTGCAGGGACAGGACGACTGGTTGCAATCGAGGGAAAGATGAATGCGGCCAAGTACAGGGATATCCTGGACGAAAACCTTCTCCAGAGTGCTCAGGACCTCAGACTGGGCCGAAGGTTTACCTTCCAACAAGACAATGACCCTAAGCACACAGCTAAAATAACGAAGGAGTGGCTTCACAACAACTCCGTGACTGTTCTTGAATGGCCCAGCCAGAGCCCTGACTTAAACCCAATTGAGCATCTCTGGAGAGACCTAAAAATGGCTGTCCACCAACTTTTACCATCCAACCTGACAGAACTGGAGAGGATCTGCAAGGAGGAATGGCAGAGGATCCCCAAATCCAGGTGTGAAAAACTTGTTGCATCTTTCCCAAAAAGACTCATGGCTGTATTAGATCAAAAGGGTGCTTCTAATAAAATACTGAGCAAAGGGTCTGAATACTTAGGACCATTTGATATTTCAGTTTTTCTTTTTTAATAAATCTGCAAAAATGTCAACAATTCTGTGTTTTTCTGTCAATATAGGGTGCTGTGTGTACATTAATGAGGAAAAAAATGAATGCAAATGGCTGCAATATAACAAAGAGTGAAAAATTTAAGGGGGTCTGAATACTTTCCGTACCCACTGTATGTTTAAAAGTGAAATTTCCTCCACATTCAAAGTCCCTTTAATAATGATGTATCTACCATGTTTGTCCTTAATACTGTCTGTGACCCTAAAAGGTATACTTTTATTAATCAAAATGGCTACTCTTCTACTGCTTTTCGTAAAGGATGAAAACTAAATCTGACCAATCCATTTATTATGTGTTAGATTCAAATGTTCGTTATCACTCAAATGGGTTTCTTGTAATAAAACTACATCTATATTCTCCTTATGGAGTCATGTGAGCACTTTACAAATTTTTATTCGCCCGTGTAAACCCCTTACATTCCATGTGCAAAGTCTTAAGTTACTAGCCGTTACTTAAAACAAATAAAGAATAGATCAGGTGGTGCTTTCCCTCTATCGAAAATCTCCATGATTATTACCTTGTCATTAGGTCCAGTAAATAAATACACATGTGTCAAGGCATTACAGTAAACAATAACATATTAAAACATGCCAAACTGGCAACGTGGAAAGAAAGGGAAAAAATACAAGGACAAAATGGACAAGAAAATTAAAAAATAAGAAAAAAAGGTCAGTTTCCCCACATCAAGGGGAAAAATCTTCATCTCAAAAACAGGTTAGTCTCTCGTTGAATCTCCAGTAGCAACAATACAGAAAAGTGATACACACCCAAAATGCAAACGAAAGTTATTAAAACAGCCCCCGTCACTCATAAAAGAGAGAATAGAAAATAAAGTACACAAACTAAAACTCACGTCGCTGCATATTACAGTGAATTCGTCACCCGCGTGTCAGAAAGCCTGATAAAGATCAGGTGCTGGAGTATGTCGCTAGAAGTCTCTAGCGACATACTACACAAGATTTATAATCGAAAATCAGAGCTTGCGTACTTTATTTAGTAAGTGTGAAAAGAAAATGAATAAGCGTGACAGGAGCGACTTAAAACTGCTGTTACTTCCGAGCCGCCATCTTACCCTTAGCAGGGTAATTTTTAATAATTAACTTAATGCAAAAATAAAGTATTTGAACTCAAACCTCAGTATCTGCAGCTGACAGTTTGTACTCTTCAGTCCATCAGAAAGAATTTTCACTCCTGAATCCTGCAGGTCATTGTTACTCAGGTCCAACTCTCTCAGGACAGAGATTGAGGATTGTAGAACTGAAGATAAACTCTCACAACACTGAGAAGTGAGATTACAGCACTGTAGCCTATTTAGAGAACAAAACAAACAATATTAATGCTTATTAGGTAGGGTCCAGTATTTCAGTATCAAACCAGTATTTCCAATTCCCTTAATTTATGATACAATTAAGAACCATAAAATGGGTAAAACTCAAGTTCAACTTCCTTGGTATTTATTATCATCCCACAGATTTATACATTTATTCATTTTGCTTGGCAAACAAGTCACCTGTAAAATTAAAGAACAATTAAAACAACTAACAGTGTATAAATTAATGTAAAGTAGACTCTTACAGTGCTCTTCTGGTGTTTTTGATCACTGGCAGCAGTCTCATGATGGCTTCATCAGATCTTCTGTATTTCTGCAGTTCAAACTTCTCTTGAGTCTCTTCTGACATCAGTAGCACAAAAACCAGACCTGACCACTGAGCAGAGGAGAGATTCTGTACTGAAAGATTTCCTGAGCTCATATTCTTCTGGATTTCCTCCATAAAGTCATCTTTCAGTTCACTCAGACAGTAGAAGAGATTGATGGTTCTTTCCACTGATGTCTCTGTCTCTATTGTTTGTTTGATATAGGTAGCAGTGTCTGTAAGATTCTCTGTTTTTATTTCCAGTCCTGGCAGTAGTTCCTTCAGGTCTCTCTGATTGGATTCCAGAGAGAGACCCATAAGGAACCGAAGGAAAAGGTCCAGGTGTCCGTTCTTGCTCTGCAAAGCCGTCTTGACTGCAGCCTTATGGAGTTTAAACAGTGGTTTTGTGGAGAGTTTACATGTCAGCTTTCTCCATGATTTAAGAAATGGGTTTGCTTTCTTGTCTTTGTTAAGAAAAAACACATAGAGAGCAGCAAGGAATTCCTGCATGCTGAGATGTACAAAGCTGTAAACATTTCTTGCTGAAACAGCATTTTGCTCCTGAAAGATCTGAGTGCATAAGCCAGAGAACACCGACCCTTCACTGACATCTAGTCCACATTCCTCAAGATCTTCTTTGTAGAAAATCAGATTTCCTTTCTCCAGCTGTTGAAAGGCCAGTTTCCCAAGCTTCAGAATAATCTGATCAAAAGACCTGATACTGGCTTCAGATTCAGAATCATCACTGTATTTTGCTTTCATCTGTTGCTGCTGAGTAAGTAAGAAGTTTGTGTACATCCCTGTGAGGGTTGTTGGTGTTTTGTCATTGCTCTCTCGAACAAGTAGAGGCTGAAGAACAGTGAGAGAGATCCAGCAGAAGATGGGGATGTGGCACATGATGTACAGGCTCCTAGATTTCCTTATATGACGCATAATGATTTCAGAAACCCCAGGACTGCTGTTATTTTTGAAGAATTGCTCTTTCTGCTCATCATTAAATCCTCGCACTTCTGTCACTTGATCAATGTAGTCTCGGGGTATCAGACTGGCTGCTGCTGGTCTGGATGTGATCCAGATGAGAGCAGAGGGAACCAGATGTCTCTTGATAAGGCTTGTAACTATCTTACTCACTGTTGTTTCTTTGTGAACATCTGTAAATTTGTCATCCTTTTTAAAGCTCAAAGGGAAGCGACATTCATCCAGCCCATCAAAGATGAACATGATTTTTCCATCACCATCAGGAAGAGAGGACAGATCTTTAGGATCACTAAAGAAGCATTCGTGAAGAAGTCCCATGAGACTGCAGTTATTTGTGATCAAATTTAGCTGACGGAATGGAAGAGGAAAAATTAAGGCAATATCCTGATTTTCTTTTTCTTCAGCCCAGTCAAGGATGAATTTATTGACGGAGACTGTTTTTCCTACCCCTGCGATGCCCATCATCAGCACTTTTCTGTTTCGTCGACCGTTATGGACTTTAAAAACATTATTGCACTGGATTGGTGTGTCCTTGGCATCAAATTGTTTGAATTCGATCTGTCTCACCTCATGCTCACTCACTATTCCTCCAGTCTCATTCACCACATATAGATCAGTGTAAATATCGTTCAGGTATTTCTGATGACCCGTCTGAGAATTACCAACCAATATTCGCTCACACTCCTGTTTTAATTTGTCCTTCAGTCTGCGGCTGATCTCATGAAGAGCAGCTTTACTGTCCTCTGCAGTTGAGCCTTTAAGAAAGATGGGAAAAGTCAGCAAAGAATTAGTGATCAGTTCTTCATAAAATAATAAAACCTTTATGTAAATTCTAATCTAGTCCGTGATTCCCATTACAAAAATAACTACCGCACATGTGTGGTAACTTGAAAACTGTGCTTCTACTATATTCAAATTAATCACACTCATACTGTAACATTGTTTAAATGCAGTCTTACACAGATTATGCTTAAGTTAACTACAAGTGTGTTCATGGAAATGTCTTGACTCATGTCAACTTGAATACACACCTTGTAGGGGTGGGTAATCAAAGTATTATATCATCTCATATTATGATATTAGTGATTTTATTTGACGTTAACAATATATATCACAATGTGGTTATTTTTGTTAAGATAAGGTTGTTATGATTGGTAACATTTTACAATAAGGTTCATTAGTTAAACATTAGATAATGTATTAACTAACATGAAATAAATAAAGAATTCCTTCTCTACGATGGCGCCGCGCATGGCAGCCATGGTGCTTAGCTCTCCAGTGTTTGTACTGTTTTTGTTAGTTTTTGTTTTTCAAATACGATCAGTTTTACCAGGGATGAACTGCTGAACATTCAGCAGTACACACCACAAAATCTTTTACCGGATTTCGATTATTCAGACGTTTTGTTGAATGTTGTAGTCGGTGGAGCGGCAGCGCTGTTTAGACGCTTCAGGTCGCGCAGACGGGGGAAGCGCGCCGGCGCCCTCGTGAAGCTCAGACAGCGCGGATTAAGAACGCCGCTGCCTAGCATCCATCTGGCGAATCTCCGCTCTCTACCCAACAAAACGGACAAACTCCTTCTGCTCTCCCGGACAAATAAGGATTTTTCAAACTCGGCTGCTCTGTGCTTCACGGAAACCTGGCTGAACGACGCCATTCTGGACAGCGTGTTAAGTCTGCCGGGCTTTCAGCTGTTTAGATCAGATCGCAACGCAGAATCAACGGGAAAATCGCGCGGCGGCGGGACGTGCTTTTACATCAACGAAAGGTGGTGTTCAGATGTAACTGTGTTAAAGAAGATGTGTTGTCCCGATCTAGAAACACTCTTCATTAACTGCAAACCGTTCTATTCGCCGCGGGAGTTTTGCTCGTTCATTCTGGTGAGTGTCTACATTCCTCCGCAAGCGCACGTGAGCTCGGCTTTACAGATACTCGCTGATATGATCACAGAGAGTGAGCAACAACACCCGGACTCTGTTTTAATCATTCTCGGGGACTTTAATAAAGCGATTCTCTCACGTGAACTTCCAAAATACAGACAGCATGTTACTAGTCCCACCAGAGACAGTAATACACTGGATCACTGTTACACAGCAATAAAGGATGCATATCACTCTGGCCCAAGGGCAGCTTTGGGGCTCTATGATCACTGTTTAGTTAATCTCATACCGACCTACAGGCAGAAACTGAAATCAGCTAAACCTGTAGCAAAGACTGTAAAGAGATGGACCACCGAAACAGAGCGGGCTTTACAAGCCTGTTTCGAATGGACTGATTGGAGTGTTTTTGAAGCTGCTGCCACCGATCTGGATGAGCTCACAGAGACCGTTACATCATATATCAGTTTCTGTGAGGATTTGTGCATTCCTACAAAGACTCATTTAACTTACAACAACGACAAACCGTGGTTCACTGCAAAACTCAGCCAGCTCCGTCAAGCCAAAGAAGATGCTCGCAGAAATGGGGACAGAGTCTTGTACAAACAGGCCAAATACACACTGGAAAAGGAGATCAGAGTGGCAAAGAGGAATTATTCTGATAAGCTTCGGAATCAGTTCTCTTCTAATGACACGGCTTCAGTGTGGAAAGGTCTGAAAGTCATCACCAACTACAAGACACCATCCCCCAGCTCTGTGGTGAATCAACAACTGGCAGACGATCTGAACGAGTTTTATTGCAGGTTTGAAAAATCACCATTAACACCTCCAACAACCCCCCTTCTCCCCCACACCTGCAATTCAGTTCAGTGAAGATGACGTGCGCCAGGTCTTCAGAAAGAACAAGAGAAGAAAGGCACCAGGCCCAGACAGCAAAGAAAATCACTCTGGACCCCTCACATCCAGCACACTCCCTTTTTGAACTGTTGCCATCTGGTCGACGCTACAGAGCTCTGAGCACCAGAACGACCAGACACAGGAACAGTTTCTTCCCTCAGGCAATCCACCTCATGAACACTTGACAAACACGGAACACACAACACTATTATACATTATTTACTTTAAACACATACTTATTTATATTTCAAATTTGCACTCATCATAACTGTACATACAAATTGTTTATATTATATATTGTTTTTTGCTTTTTTTGCACTTTGTCTATCTTGTATATTTGTATATTATTCCTATTCTTTTTATTATCTGTGTCTTGTCTTGTCGCTGTCACTCTGTTGCACTGTGGAGCTTCTGTCACTAAAACAAATTCATAGTATGTGTAAACATACCTGGCAATAAAGCTCTTTCTGATTCTGATAACCATGAGCAACACATTTGTTACTGTGTTTACTAATCTTCGTTGAAGTTACTTAATGAAAATAGTTGTTCATTGTTTGTTAATGTTAATTTCAACATTTACTAATACATTATTTAAAATCTTGTTAACATTAGTTAATGCACTGTGAACTAACATGAACAAAGATTAATAAGTGCTGTATAAGTGCAGTTCATAATTGGTTCATGTTAACTAATGTAGTTAACTAACGTTAACTAATGAACCTTATTGTAAAGTGTTACCTGATCATTTAAATGTGTTAATTACATTTAAGTTACATTAAATGATGTAGTTTAAATTAACCATTTAATTTAATTCTCAACACCAATTTCAACCAATATCACAGCAATAAGTAGTACTAGCCCAGTGTTTTTCAATCCTGGTCCTGGGGACAGCACTGCACATTTTGTATGTCTCTCTTATCTGACACATTTAGTTCATTTCATGTAGCTCTCACCTAATGAGCTGATGATCTATAATGAGGTGTGTTTAATAAGAGAGACATACAAAATGTGCTAAGCAGTGGGTCACCAGGATCAGGATTGAAAACCACCATACTGTACTAGCCTAACTGACATAATTAAAAAAAAAGTTCTTGGCTCTCAGCCAGAGTAAGAGTATTGAATTGAATTCCTTTTCATAGCTTACTGCGCTTGCGCAGTTTAAAATCACTTGATTTTAAACCATGCTGCTTAAAAATGCATGCAAATTATACGTTTTTGTGAGGGCACAGCATTACAATGTCACGCGAGTATAACCCCGATAGATAACCGCAAAATCTTTACTGCTCGACAAATTTCTATGGTTAATTGTGTCTGCCGGTATATATCCCAACCCTAACAAATGTAACAGTTTCTAAAATATTTTTGGTAACACTTTAGTATAGGAAACACATATAAACTATTAACTACGACTTTTCCCTCAATAAACTCCTAATTTACTGCTTATTAATAGTTAGAAAGGTAGTTGTTAAATTTATGTATTAGGTAGGATTAAGAATGTAGAATATGGTCATGCAGAATAAGGCATTAATACGTGCTTAATAAGTACTAATAAACAGCCAATATTCTAGTAATATGCATGATAATAAGCAACTAGTTAAAAGACCCTAAAAGTGTTACCATATTTTCTAATTCCTTCCAGAGCATTCAGTGGATTGCCTCTATTAGACTCAGATCATATTTTATACATTAAGCCAATAAGTTATTAAAAGCTTTTTGATATATGAATCTATTGACAGCTAGCACACCAATCAGGATGTGAGGCTGTGTTTTCAGCATTTTTTGTCCTGCTTAAATGAACCTTTGCATGTGTGAAATAACCTTTGATAGTGTGAATATAAAATCATCACAGCCGACAACACCAAGAAATTCTCTCCCAAATCTCTCATGTCTGTTCTGCAGTGGTGAACATGAATTAGCCGGCTGTCCACAGTTTAAGAAGCAAGTACACAAAGAGAAGATAATCTTCTTTAAAAAGAATGGAGTATGTTTTAGATGTCTCAGATGGGATGGACAAATGAGTAAGGACTGTCCTAGACATCTCATTTGCAAAATTTGCAACAAGCAACATCCAAGTCTTCTTCATATTCACTTTAAGGCAAAAGAATCAGCAGAGTCATTCCCATTACCAGAAGTGTATACACAAAAGCACATGCCAGTAGATACAAACAGCTTACCTACAAAGGATGAACTCTCCAGATGGCCTTACCTGAATAAGGTGAGAATTCCAGTCATTGCAGCGGAGGTTGATTTATTGATTGGAAACAATGCACCCAAAGCTAGTGACCCATGGGAAATTGTTAACAGTCATGATGACTGTTACAATAGCTGGTTGTAAGTATAAACACGCACGACGAGGAGGAATAGAACAATTACTTTCTTTAATAAATCCACAAGGAAGGCAATCCACAGACAGGTAGAACGAGGAGACAACCACACTACACATGAACGATACCGGACAATACTGAAAAGGAAACACAGGGCTTATATACATAGGGAAACAAGGAGGGTGATGGAACACAGCTGAAAGTGATGATTGGGGTGATCAGTAACCAAGGTGACTAACTAGTGGCGGGAAAAGGCACAACACAAGTCCAAAACAGAGTGCACATGTAACAATGACAGATCAAGCGTGCCACACGAGTCCTGAAAAGTGAAGCCAAAGCGTCTCTATCGCCCCCAGGCGGCTGGATGCAGTATAGGTCATAAATCCCGCCCTCTCCATGTATTCCAATTGGACGTTAGACAAACTAAACAATTAAATTACACTTCAAATATTTTTTTTCCAAAGACAATTTCTATCATTTTAGGCTGTTTTTAATCACGCTGGTGTTAGTTCAAGTGTTCGTTCTTTAAAAAAGTTTGGTTTTAGTTAGTTATTTGATGCTATAAAAACAGGGATGAGACGTCATGATTGACAGCTTCTTTGAGTGAAGCAGTCACTGAGGCGCCAACAGACTTTTTTCTGGATCTACGCGAGGTGACTGGAGCTTTAACTTTAATTTCTACATTTCCATACCTGTTTATTTCACACCGACATAATGAGTTGTTCTGAGTTTGGGTGGGACATTGATATCGCGGCTCCACTTCGTGCTCACTACTGCGCAGACTCGAGACTCAAGATGTCAGCGCCATATTGGCACACTGGCGGCTTCGGTTACTACAATGGTGTAGAGCAGTGGTTCTCAAACCTGTTCTGAAGTACCACCAGACCTGCACGTTTTATATGTCTCCCTAATCTATCACACCTGATTCAACTCATGAGCTCATTAGTAGAGACTGCAAGACCTGAAATGGGTGTGTCAGATATAGGGAGATATACAAAATGTGCAGGGCTGGTGGTACTCCAGGACAGGTTTGAGAACTACTGGTGTAGAGTGAAGGTGCGTCGTCCATCTTTTTTTACAGTCTATGTGACAGATCATATGCAGTGAAAACCCGACTGGGGTGGGTGGTTAATGGCCCTCTGAAAGACAGTAGCATCACAGGCAAGAGTGGCTTTCCTTATGTCCCAGGTGAAAAAAAGTACACTTCCATAATGTACTTAAAGTGCTCTATCTCCTTACTTTAACCCGATTCACAACGGTAAGTTTATAATAACGTTTTATAAATTGGGTGGTACTGGTGGGTTTCGGGAAATTCAAGCATGATTTCAGGAAATCTCGATCAGTTGTCACAACTGGACATTCACACGTAGTCAAGAGCAAAAGACGTCGGACTGCGGAGTGGCTACAGAAATTGAAATGTACAGGTAACGCTAATACACACAATGCTGATGTTGTTAACATTAACAATTTGAGAACAAAGTATAACAATAATAATTTGAACGGTTTGACGTGATATGAGCTAAGCGATCGTTATATTTAAATCACCACTGGCAGCGCGATTTACTGTAATGCTTTTTTTACCCTCAGCTAGTCAGAACAAAAGTGGCAGACATATTACTTACTTGTTCAGATGACAATCTCCGGTGAAAATTCTTATTTTGGTCATACTTCCAAGACTACAATCTGTGATTCTGAAGTACAGTATCCACACCGATGTGCTGATTGACAGCAAACATCAGATTAATCTGCGCTGAGGAGCTGTGCCGAGGCACAACGCATGTACAGATAATAATTCCGCAAACAACTGCAATTGCAGGTTTCAAACAGAGATGTGACAAAGAGGCAAAATTACGGACTGCAGCTTTAATAATAATTAATGTTAAAAGCAGGCCATAATGTTATCGCGACAGGCCTATCTGTCTGGACGACAACATCCAAAATGCTCCAAAATTATAAAAAATAAACAGTGTGACACTTATTTCTTCTGGAGGATGACGAAGAGTTGGTACAGATCTATCCTTGAGAAGTAACTTTTTAGCAAAGCCTGCCTTGTATTGCCCCTCGTTCATAAAGCAGTCAGGAATTAAATGGTTCACGCAGATATGCTTTTAGTTGTTTTTTTAGGTACTTTACCTTCAAAAATAAAACTAATCCACTGAGTCCTCAGTGGCTCAGATGCTGGCAGAAGATCAAGACTTGTGTTCACTCATACATCTAAAAACAGAACACCGGGATTGCTGACGAGACATTGTTTAACTATATAGCTACTGGAGTGTGGAGAAAATGGTGGACAGTGTACAACTCACTGAGGGCAGAAACTAGGACTGTCAGTTAGCGGCCGTGGGCAGGGTATGAGTAATGTGACATCATATTACTCAGAGAATCAAAATGGTTTGTCTATGAGACTACTTTGGTTTAATGGGGATTAAAAAATAAGGAGATTTTTATAATTGTAGGGTGGTTGTGTTCACACACTGTCAACACACATTTATATCCAAACACCTTGTAAAAGTGGATTTTGCATAATAGGTGACCTTTAAGATTATCTTAAGAAGTACTAAAGAAGAATTTTTAGTATATTAAGTACAAAATTAGTGCATGCAAATAGAGCACTTTAAGTACATTAAGGAAGTGTACTTTTTTTTCACCTGGGGTTACTGCAAACAGAATTAGAAGAACTATTGATACAATAGTTCTGCAATATAATCATGACTTTAATGAACATTCATCTGAAAACAACTTAGAAATTTCAGTGGAAGACAAAAAAATCCTCAAAATGGCAGAAGAACCTATCTAAATGCAAGACGGGCATTACAGTTTAAACATGCCTTTCAGAAAGAAGGACATATTTATGCCCAACAATTATCCAGCTGCAGTGCAAAGCCTCTCAAGTCTGCAAAAGCAATTTAAAAGGAATGAACCATTCAAAACAGAATATGTAAACTTTCTAACTGAGGTAAAAATTAAAAGACATGCAGAAGTAGTGCCCCAAGAAGAGCTGGATAGATCCTCTGGCAAGGTTTGGTATGTCCATCCCAAAAAAGGTACCATCAGGGTAGTCTTTGACTGTGGTGCAACTTTCCAAGGCACATCTTTCAGCTCAGTACTACTGCCAGGTCTGGATCTGACCAACACACTGTTTAGTGTTCTCACAAAATTCCAGCAAGAGCCTGTTGCTGTAATGACAGACATTAAGTCAATGTTCCATCAAGTCAGGGTGTCCAAATCACATGCTGACTTTTTGCAATTTCTTTGGTGGCCATATGGTGATATCAGCAAAACTCCTGTAGAACATTGTATGGTGGTGCACCTCTTTGGTGCAGTTTCTTCTCCAAGTAACATTGCCTGTTTAGTTACTTCTCTAGGAACTAAGCAAAGGTAAACACGGATGGGAAGAGGAGATACCTGCGTTGGCAGCAAACAGATGGACAAGATGGATTGCCGACTTGAACAAACTCGATTACTTCAAGGTGGCTCATTGTGTGAAACCAGCAGGATTTGGTTCACCAACACAAGCTGAACTGCATCATTTCTCTGATGCCAGTGACAATGGATATGGGACAGTAAATTATTTAAGGTTGACCACTAACAAGAATAGTGTGCATGTTTCATTCATGCTAGGAAAAGCTAGAGTGGCTCCTCTCAAGCAGATTACAATACCATGCAAGGAACTTGTTGATTACAAAGATTTATGCATGGAACTTGAATATTACAAAACTCAAGGCATTACTCACTGGTAAAGGTGTGAGTAAAAACAGCAGCTTCTTTAAACTGGATCCCATATTGGAAGATGGCATTTTGAGAGTTGGAGGGTTTCTGAGCAAGTCAGCGATGCCTGAGGAAGCCAAGAGTCCAGTTATCCTGCCAAAGGATACTCATGTCTTGTCTTTAATTCTACAAACATTCATGAGCAAGTAGGACATGGTGGCAGAAATCATGTTTTGTCACAACTCAGGAAAAAGTTTTGGATTATAAATGCCAGTTCTGCAGCCAGAACCATCTTATTTAAATGTGTTGTATTTAGACGTCAAAAGAAAGACAGAGCTATAGAAAATGGCAGACTTACCACAGGAGAGACTTAGAGCTGATCTACTGCCATTCACCAATGTGGGAGTGGATTACTTTGGACCCTTTAAGACCAGAAGAGTAAGTGGTCACATAAAAAGATATGGCGTTATCTTCACATGTATGTCAAGCATGGTGGTACACAGAAGTGGCTAAAAGTAAGACGCTTTGCATGTAAGAGAGGTCAAGTTACACATATGTGTTCTGATAATGGAACAAATCTGATTGGAACAAAGAAAGAGCTGCAAGAATCACTGGTAACTTATCTACTAATCACTGGAACCAAAGCAAGATCCAAAAGGCTATGCTTCAAAAGGGAGTACAATGGAGCTTTAACCAACCAGCAGCATCACATCATGGTGGAGTGTGGGAGAGGCAAATCCACATGGTGAGACTATGCTCTATCCTGCAACAACAGTATTGATGATAAAGGGTTGCAAACACTTTTTTTGTGAAACGGAAGCCATTCTAAATAGTCGTCTCATTACATCCTCAATTGACGACAGTAACGATTTAGAAGTGTTGATGCCAAATCATATTCTGCTTTTGAAATCCAATGTCAACTTTCCACCTGGATTATTTCAGAAATCAGACTTTTACACCAAGCGAAAATGGAGACAGGTCCAGTATACAGTATCTGTTCTGGAAGAGGTGGGCAAGAGAATATTTATCCTTGCTGCAAGAGAGACAAAAATGGGTGGTAATCAAAAGAAGCTTCTAAAAGGGAGATACTGTGATGGTGGTGGACTATACCACTCCAAGTGGTTTTTGGCCACTTGGAAGAATAATAGAAGTCCAGCCTTATAGCAATGGATTGGTGAGACAAGTCAAATTGAAAACAAAGACTTGATATTGAGATTTTTTTTTTTTTTTTTGATCAACCATTTTTTGATTTTTACATATAATAAACAAACGGGAAAGGGGGAGCAACAGACATAAAAATTTACATTATATTGTCATTCCTATATATAGTCCAATATGTTGGAAGAAAAACATTACCATGCATCAATGGTACTGGAGAATCCAATTTGTTTTTGCACACATCTGCAGAGCAAACCAGCTCTGTCATTGTTCTCCCTGCAGCTGTAAAACCAGCAAACAACATTCTCTTTTGTAATGAACCAATACAGGAGTCAGAATCATCATTGAGTAGACATAAACCTGGATTAGAGACGTAATCAGTTTGCAGTAAAAAGGACAAAACAGAATTCCATAGGTTAACAACAATTAGACATTCCCAAAACATGTAGAGAAAAGCACCCGATGATACAGATGTATCCTAGATACCAATCCATTGCGATGCATAATCCTTTGGAAAAAAAAAGCAAGATAAAAAAAAATATTGATGTCTGTTGCAGGGAATATAAAAACAAGCAAAAGGAACGACAAACAAATATGTACAAAAAACCAAAGCAGGCCGCACATTATCGAGAATGTAGGTCTGCATAAGCAGAAACAAATATTGATCCATGACCAGTCCACTTCAACGCAAAACAAGTTCTCAAAGGTTCACTGAGGCAGAAATGTAGCGATTGAACAAGATTTGAACAAGATTCCAAAAAGAAATTAACAAGTTTCCATGGCCAGCTTGTTAATGTTCTCTTCAGGGCAGTTTCATCACAAACTTGTGGGATGAAGGGATGGAGACGGTCTTCTAAGAAGGAACTGACAAAATTCTATGCCTTTTGAGGAAAGTCGAACAGCATCAGCTCACCTTTGTGCCGTAGTTTAATTGCCGGCGGGGAGATGAGGAAGGGCTGGAGACCGAGTGCCGTCATCTTCTTCAAGACTGGATTAAAGCTCTTTCTCTTGGTAGTTGAGGCTGGATTAAAGTCAGGAAAAAATAGTAGCGTGACAGATTAGCTCTGAGGAAGCCAGCCATTTCTCCTGCTCCTGTCTTCAATGTCCGTCATTTTTTCAGTGAGTTGTTCCAGCTGATTTCTTAAAGGTGCTGTATGTAGGAATGACACCCAGTGGTCAAAATAGGTACTGCAGCCCAAATTCAAAATATTGTTTGCCCCACCCCCTCCTTCAAAGACGCGGGTTGCCAGCTTTAGGACATGCAACAAGAGGGAGCGCAACTGACAATGAAATCTGAGGAGACTTACACATTCTAAGTTGATGAGTTGATTTATCTGTGTTTTAATATGCTGTCGTTCATAGAGATGCAGAGGCTTTTTAGGTCGGGTAGAATCTGTGATTCTCTGACCCATTTTGTTTGCTGGTTTCCATGGCTGCAATACGCAGTGTTTTCTGCCAACTGGCAACCTGTGATGTCGAAATACTATTGGATAAACTGGCAGCACACGGTTTCGCACAGACCAAAACAAAGACAGACATTCCGACACGGAACGCACATTTCAAAGTAGAATATCTGGCTGTAGCATTGTTTTTCTGATAAACAAGTAGGTGAACTTAGCATGTTTCCTAAATATCTGCAAACATAATGGGGTATTTTTATACTTTATTAAAGTGAAAATCTTACATATAGCATCTTTAAGTTTGTGACTGTCCTCCTATCGTTGCGTGCAGCTGCTTGAACAGAATTGACCCGGTCACGTGTCTGTTTTGCCGCGTTGGCTAGCTTTTTAACTTCTGCTTTTAGTTCTTTAACAGAATCGCTGGTCATTTGTATATCTAAATGTAGATCACGGAGTGCTGGGGTCAGTCTATCGCTTCTCTTACAGTTGAAGCCACAACCGAATCAAGAGTACTTTGTTGCTCTTTTAGCGCTAGCTTGATATCAGTTAGCAATAGCAGTGTCGAGATCCTCTCTGGAGATGGTGGGATCTTTGAATTTTTTCTTTATTGCCGATTGTTTCATCTCTCTTTTCCGAATGCCCTTGACTGCTGGGGCACTCATAGAGGGCTAGATAAAGAGCGGTTCACAATAGAGTGAAGGACTGTGTGTACGTTGCTGCCGAAAGGTCACATGATCTCTAATTTTTGTTTCTTTAACTTATAATAACTAAATGTAAAACTTTAATAACAAATATATCTTTCTCCTGAAGGCAGTGGGAGAAATTTGTATAAAGGCTGTAATTCCAGTCCAGCAGGGGGTGCTGATACCAGCATAACAGTCATTGACCACAAGATAAGTGCGAATGAGTGTTTGGAAGCATGTATTGTTGGCATGACACAATTATAGTTTGTTTTATTTCTTTTCAACAATAAATATCAATGAAGATGATTTACTTGAGCATCTCATTTGTACAAGTCAAGACGGATCAGTATCACCACAAAGTGTACAAGAGTATCAACAAAAACAAAGGGATTTTACAGGTACAATCCCTTGACGATACCAAATAATTTTCGTCATAGTGACACCTACTGATCAACCTTTATGATCAATTTTACCAGGGTGTAAAAAGTTTTGATTAAAGCTTTTAGACCAGAGGTCTTCAACCCTGCTCCTGGGGACCTACTGTCCTGCAGAGTTTAGCTCCAACCCTAATCAAACACACCTGAACCCGCTAATCAAGCTCTTCAGGAACGCTTGAAAATCACAGGCAGGTGTGCTGAAGCAGGTTGGAAATAAATTTTGCAGGACAGTGGGTCCCCAGGAGCAGGGTTGAACACCTCTATTTTAGACGACTATTTGTGAAACTACCACTCTGTTCTATTCTATTTATTTGTATAAGATTGCTTTGTATAAAGCCCGGAACACACCAATCCAATGTCGACGACCTGGCGGCGACGAAAGCAGACTGCAGAGTTGGGTCTGGGTCCAAAGTTGCCCTGACACACCAAACCGAGGCTCGACACCCGACGGCCAAGTAGCACGTCCGTTCTGTGCCTGTGTAAGAAGAAATGCCTTTCCGTACCAGCAGGTGGCAGTAGCTGAACAGCCAGTCAGAATGATCAGATGGCCCGACTGACCGACGAGCTCTGACGCCGATTCAACATGTCGAATCGGCCGGAAAAAAAGCTGATGAGGACCAACAGTAGAACATACTGAGAAAACGTTGTCGGCCGACCTTCGGCTTGGTGTGTTCCGGGCTTAAGATGCTTAAAACAAACACCAGCCAATGTCAACAGGGGCAACACAATGATCCAACCAAACCCAACGAATGTGTCTGTTGGTGTTGGTCAGCATCTGCCAGTGCAGTGTGAGAGAATACAACTGTTGTACCTTGTTCTACTGTGTGCTTCTCCGTCTCTCTCTCTGAGGCTTTTTGTTGCGCTGTGTGGAAAGAGAAAAGGATAGAAGTAAAAAATGAAAGACAGAGATAGACTAAAGAAAAGACTGTGATGTAGCCAGCCCAGGCTCATTAGAAAAACGTACCTGTAGGAACATTTTTGCAAAAAGAAAATACGTAGCGTAATTCAAGTTTCATGACAGTTTCAATGTGAAATGTCCTCCGAGTGGCGCTAAAAGCATGTTCAGTTTTTTTCGAAACAGATGAACGTTAAAATGGCAACGTTTTATAACTTTAGTTTTGTACGCATCACCACAGTTCTGAATTGAAATGTCCAGTGAGTGGTGCTAAAAGCTTAATGCTCCATAACATTTTGAATAACGTACCACCCACACCAAACCTAAACCTACCTGATAGTGTTAAAAAAGCAAATGTGACATAAAAATGCAATCATAACTATGCTGTTCTAGCTTGTTTTTTGAGCTTTTGTCTTTGAGATTCTTTTTTGTTGTGACTCATCTTTCATGGGATTCATACTCGGACTCCGCATCCCAAGTACAATTCTAAACCATCTGAGCTACCGAGCAAGCTTACTATACCAAAAAAGCGAAACAAATGGACCGAGCAAGCTTACTATACCAAAAAGCGAAACAAACAAAGTCCAAAGTGTATTAGTTTACAAATCATGCACTATGGTAAAAAGTGGCTTGAGGTCATAACATAATATTGCGCAAGGAGCCATGAAAACAAGTCTTTATTAATCCATAATCTGACCCTGTAATCTTAACTGTGATTAAAAGTGCTTGATGCTTTACAGCCTCTAGTGTTCATTTCTGTTGGAAACTGCAGTGATATGTGTGTATTTGTACGTATTTTGCATTTTGCAAAAATGTCCCCACAGGTATGTTTTTCCAAACACCCTTTGTTGCATGTAGCTAAAGCATGTCTATCCATAAGCTATATCCCCATAAAACAAACTTCATTGGTTGTGTCTCAGTGGGCACTGTTATATTGATACCGTTTCCTGCAGTGTTGTAGATGAAGGTCACTGGGCCTGTGATGGTGTTTCCAGCGAGTACAGGAGCATTTACAGTTGCTCCTGTTTCAGCATTCAGATCAACACTGACTCCACTGTGAGGGCTGCTGCTCATCTGGACTAAAATAGAGAGAGATTTATGACATTTCTTAAATGACAATTTTAATATTATTATACACTGATATTCTTTCCTTTATTACCTTCCTTGTGTTTCAGCTTTTCTTCTTCCTGCTCATCTGGTGTGTCATAAAGCTGTTCAGCAGATGCCATTGTCCTTCATTGACTCACTGCTGTTGGACATGAAGAAAAAGCTTTACAATAAGTCCACTTTTACTTTCAAAAAATAAAAGATACTATTTGAAAATAAACAAATAAATAATTTTTTTTTATTCAAATACTCAGTGAAAGCAGGTGCTAAACATTCAGAGGCCACAACATACTAACACGTTCCAACGAGCTGATATGTTGTGGCCACGACAAAACTGAATATATCCCCCTCCCGGTCACGTAATAATATTATAGATAGCAAAGTGCTATAATGGTTATAAACATGAAAATTCTGTTGAATGAATGGATTTTACATGAAACATATACTACTAAAGAGAGACGAGTTATTGTTTTATTGTTATAAATGAAAAAAAGGTGGAAAGAGAAAGAAGAAGAGAGAGGAAAAGAGAGAGAGAGAAAATGCCATGAGTGGGTGTTTCTAGCAACTGCATAGTACGGGTTCTCTCAAACTTCTACAAAAGATTAAGTCACTTGGTGGTGGACTGGCTCCCTGCAAGTATATAGTATTCACACTGTAAAACTGATCCTAAATGTCAACTATTTAAGCAATTTCGGTAACATTTTATTTTAGGATCTTTTAGCTAGTTGCTTAATAGCTTGCATATTACTAGAATATTGGCTGCTTATTAGTACTTATTAAGCACATACTAATGCCTTATACTGCATGACCTTATTCTACATTCTTAATCCTACCCAATACCTAAACTTAACAACTACCTTACTAACTATTAATAAGCAGTACTTAGGAGTTTATTGAGGGAAAAGTCATAGTTAATAGTGAATACGTGTTCCCTATACTAAAGTGTTACCGCAATTTCAACTGTAAAACTAAAGCAGGACTCTACTCACTCCTGTTACTTTTACTCACTCCTGTTATGTTTCATATGAGCAGGGGCGTCGTAAGTGGGGGGAAAAGGGTGACAGAGTGCATAGGGCCCTGGTGTGTGAGGGGCCCTCAACGATCCTGAAATTATTATTATTATACAATTGTGCGCATATACACTATGTCTGCGCTATTTCTCTGTTCGCAAGCTTTGGCACACGTCTGTGTAGGCGCCTCCTACAAGCACAGCATGCTCACAATTCGCACGATTTAATTGGTTGTCTAGGAATGTTGCAAAGTGCTAAATGGCTGTGAGGGAGACCGGACGTGCCGGACTCCGGAGTGTGGTGATCGCGCCGCCACCGTTCAAGCTAAGATCAGGCAAAAAGTAAATAGCAAGGGAAAACAATTCCTCATAAATTTCTTTCCAAAGAGACCAAGTGAGAACCTATATTGTTCAAGTGAGGAGACGGCGACCTATATGCCGCTGTTTACGTTGTGTAAATAGATGCTTGCTGAACGGGAGTCTGCATTTTCCTACATAATAAGAAACAACTTGTTTCTTAGCCGGTAATAAACGCTCTTATCGTACTCTAAACGCCGAAGTAACATGAAAAGTGTGTGTCAAATCAAAGAGATAAATTGTTAATATGGAAAACAATATGTAAACGAATTTTGTGTGGATCTTGCATTATATTAACATGAGCAAACTTGGTCAGATAATTTTAAGATAGTGTGATGATAATAAACTAAAACACTCGCAAAATTCATCACAAGATCCAGGCAGCTATTGTTTACAAATCCAACACACTTTTAACATTTTACAGAAATGACAAAAATGATTTAAAATATATAAAAATTGGCCATCTCAGTAACAGTCATTAAAGATTAAAGTATCACAAGTGTCATTATTTCTACCATGTATAGGCTACTATTCAGCAACTATTCTTAAAAAATACACATATTATGATAGCATAAATATCAGACATATATTATGTTATCATAAATATCAGATCCGGTGCGATTTCCAGTGTGCTGCTCAGTGGCGCACTGTGTCTCAGTATACTATGTTTGCGGTTTATTTGGTTGTCTAACGTTTATTTGTGGTTTGTTAAGTGTTTGGTTGTGGGCCTGTAAAAGTGGAAAGATGAAGGCTGGGAGAAATGTACTCTTGATCTGGATTCTGGGGACGATAGGCCTCTATGGATTATGTTTGGCAATGCAATCTCCAACTGCACGTGGAACCTTGACAACATGCAGCATCACAGTGCCGTCTGCACGCCCGTACAGCCGAGAAACATTGCTGGAGCTAAACTCTACGATGACTCGAGATGAGAACAGGCCAATTCAGAGATTTGTTTTAAAATATTCCTCACGAGTTGGTGAGAACAAAGTGAAAGAAAAGAGGAAGAAGAGGTGGCATTCAGGGTCGATTGCGAAGGAGATTTAATCGGCCACCTCAGCCGTCTATTGTCTTTAGTAATCTGCGTTCTCTGAACAACAAAGTGGATATGATAAGATCACACACAAGGTACTGTAATGAATTTCGTGAGGCATCTTTGCGGAAAGCTGGTTGCAGTCTACAATGCCTGACTCGCTCTTTGAGGTCCCTGGATTTACATTGGTACGAGCTGACAGAGACAAAGTTTCAGGTAAAAGTAAAGGAGGCAGCATCTGTGTATATATAAATGATAAATGGTGTCGAGCTTATTCAGTAAAATATAAGATGTGTGATCCCAATGTGGAAATTCTCGGCATGACTTTAAGACCATTTTATCTGCCTAGAGAATTTGGTTGTATTTTGCTGTTTGTGGTTTATGTTCCGCCCAGTGGTAAACCATCTCAGGCAGCCAGCCTGATTGCGGACTATGTTCATGAACTACAGCTCAGCTACTCAGATGCGCCCGTGACTGTGCTGGGTGATTTAAACCAGTGCAAATTGGAGACTTTGTTGCCGGGATTTGAACAGTGTGTAAAGACTCAAACAAGAAATAATAATATTCTTGATAAGTGCTATGTGAATGTCAAGGATGCTTATGTGTCAAAGAGTATGCCTCCAATTTTGACCATAATGTAGTACAAATGATTCCTGTGTACAGGACTAAACTTAAAAAAAGCAAACCAGAAAAGAAATTGATTAGATTGTGGTCAAACGAAAGTATACAACAACTGAAAGCCTGTTTTGACTGGACAAATTGGGACATTTTTAAGGAAGGTTGACTTGATGAAAGAACTACAGTGTTAAATGACTATATCAATTTCTGTGTAGAGTTGGTCATACCTACAAAAGAGATTAAAGTGTATCCAAATAACAAACCATATGTGACTAAAGGTATTAAAAAAGTTATAAATCTGAGGAAAGTAGCATTTAAGAATAAGGATACTAGGGTACTTAAACAAACAGAAAGAGAGTTAAAAATCAAATTAAAGGAAACAAAAGAAGTTCACAAGAGGCGTCTGGAGGAAGCCTTTAAAACTAATAATACTAAAAAGGTCTGGGACATCATGAAAACAATGACTGGATTGGCATCTTCAAATAAATCTATTGTAATTGATAATGAATTTTGTTTTGGGAATGAATTAAACACCTTTTTTACAAGATTTGAATCAATAGATAAACATGTCAAATGCAATGAAATAATAGATACTGTGGTTCCATCATCACTGAATAGAATTGTTTTAGAGGTTGAGGATGTTAGAGAAATGTTTCAGTCTATAAACATGAAAAAATCCGTTGGTCCAGATGGATTGAGTGCAGGTCTTTTAAAGAATTTTGCACATGAATTGGCTCCGGTGTGGCAATCAGTATGTCAAGCTTCAGTTGACACACATACTGTCCCTGTGTTATGGAAGACCGCACATATAAAACCATTACCTAAAATTCCATGTCCAAGAAAATAAAAAGATTGTAGACCAATAGCCCTTACCTCAGTAATTGTGAAATGTCTTGAAAGATTGTTACTTCCGCACTTAGTTCAGATGGTAAAAGATAAACTTGATCCTTGGCAGTTTGCCTATAAGAAAGGTTGTAGTCCTGAAGATGCAGTTGCTGCTCTGGTGTATATCGTCTCTAAACATCTAGATAAATCCAATACAACTATAAGAACCTTGTTTTTAGATTTCTCTTCTGCATTCAATACCATAAAGGTTGACGTATTGGTGTCAAAACTTGTACAGTTGGGTGTAAATCCCCATTTGATTCATTGGTATATCTCATTCCTCACTAATAGAGTTCAAAGAGTTAAAGTGAATAAAACGTCATCTGCTATCATAACATCGGAGTTGCGTCAGCTCTGCCATACTTTTCACCTTGTATACAGATGACTGTTGAACTGTCAAGTTAAATCAGCACATTTTAAAGTATTCTGATGACACCGTGTTAATATCTGATTAAATGATTTGGACAGTCCTAGGTTTCATCAACAGGGTGTGACTAATTCGGTTGAGTGGTGTGAGAATAATGATCTTGTCATTAACACAAGTAAAACAGAAGAGATTATATTTGGGTCTACATCTGATACTCATACAACGCCTGTTCTCATTCATAATGGAAAAATCAGACAAGTCGAAACTTATAAGTATTTAGGTGTGATGATTGATGAAACTCCTAAATAGGAATAATATGTCTATTGTGCCAGCTTCAGCTCATCTGTGCAACAGGTTTTTACAGTTCTTCAGTAGCAAGATTGAGGACATATAAAATCATATTGCCACTGTACAAGTGTCATCTGTTAACACATTGAATGGTTATGTATTTACTGGTGTTCCACTTTCCAACTTTCTACTTTGGACTCACAGTCTCTGCGTAACATTGTCATAAGTATGAAAGCAACCACTTCTGTTGTTGACCCCATACCAACTAGTTTGTTTAAGTCGTGTTTTGAATCTCTCTGTCCTGCTGTACTGAGTATAGTCATTGATTCTCTGAGTACTGGTGTGGTGCCAGCTGCACTTAAAATTGCTGCTGTTACCCCAGTACCAAAGACAAATAACGCTGATTTTGAGAACCTTAAAAACTTTCGACCCATCTCCAACCTTCCTTTTCTTCCTAAAATCTTAGAACAAGTGGTGGCTTCTCAATTAAGAGCTCACCTGACTGGTAACAAACTATTTGAGCCCCTTCAGTCTGGTTTCCGTAAGTTGCACAGTACTGAAACAGCACTGGTAAAGGTTTTAAATGATTTATTAATTGCCTCAGATTCTGGTTATATATCTATATTGATTCTACTTGATCTTAGTGCAGCATTCGATACCATTGATCATTGTACGTTACTCTCACGTCTTGAGTATGTTTTTGGTGTTTCTGAGATTGCTCTGAACTGGTTCAAGTCTTATCTCTCTGACCGTAAACAATTTGTTGTATTGGGGGGTTCAAGATCTGAAGTCGCAGTTGTGAAATCAGGTGTTCCTCAAGGATCAATACTTGGTCCATTACTATTTAGTCTGTATATATTTCCCCTTGGTCAGCTTTTAAGGTCGCTTGGTCTTAACTGTCATTTTTATGCTGATGACACACAGATATATATGGAAGCCCGTTTCCGCCACTAAATAATAAAAAAAAAAAGAGTAATTGCGACTTTTTATCTCAGAATTCTGACTTTTTATCTCGCAATTGCGAGTTTATATCTCACAATTGCAAATTATAAAGTCAGAATTCTGAGATATAAAGTCGCAATTGCGTGATATAAAGTCAGAATTCGGAGATATAAAGTCGCAATTGCGTGATATAAAGTCACAATTCTGAGATATAAAGTCACAATTGCGTAATAAAAAGTCAGAATTGCGAGTTTTTATCTCAGAATTCTGACTTTTTTTCTCGCAATTGCAAGTTATAAAGTCAGAATTCTGAGATATAAACTCGCAATTGCGAGAAAAAAATTCAGAATTGCGAGAAAAAAAGTCAGAATTCTGACTTTATATCACGCAATTGCGACTTTATATCAGAATTCTGACTTTATATCTCAGAATTCTGACTTTATAACACAATTGCGAGAAAAAAAGTCAGAATTGCGAGAAAAAAAGTCAGAATTCTGACTTTATATCACGCAATTGCGACTTTATATCTCAGAATTCTGACTTTATAACTCGCAATTGTGAGATAAAAAGTCAGAATTCTGAGATAAAAAGTCGCAATTACTCTTTTTTTTTTTTTTTTTTTTTTTAGTAGTGGCGGAAACGGGCTTCCATAGATATATGTACATTCAAAATCAGTAAAGAAGTGGATGTCTGAGAACTTTCTCTGCCTTAACAGTGATAAGACCGAAGTCATGCTTATTGGTTCATCACATCAGTTACGTAGAATGGAACCGCCATCCTTACAGGTGGATGACTCCATTATACAGTTTAAAGACAAATTAAAAAATCTGGGGGTGATATTTGATCCCAACCTAACGTTCAACTTGCAGGTTAGAAACACTGTTAAAGTATCTTTTTTTCACCTCAGAAATATTGTCAGATTGCGCCCAATGTTAACTTTTACTGTGGCAGAAAAGCTAATTAACACATTTGTCTTTTCTCGCATTGACTCCTTGTTGGCTGGAATTCCCAAGACTTGATCCATCTAAGTAGATTATTCTTGACAGAGATGAAGTAGAGTAACTGCTAGGTTTATGATGGGTCATGTATTCTGTAACAGTCCAGTCCAAACTGAAGGCGAGCTTGATGAACCCAAGTGCAGTTTATTGAAAAAGTGACAAACAAACAAAGCAACCATTTGACATGAACATAAGCAGACTTGACTTGAACACTCAACGACAGCAGACTTACATTAACAATACACGACAAGGTAACAAGGGGAACAAGAGGCTTAAATACAAGAGCTAGTGAACACAAGACTAAGACAACCAATGGGAAAGTGACACAAGGAACAAGGGAACCAATGACCAAGGGAACCAATGACCAAACAGAACTGAAAACCACATGACCATAAAAACCATTTATAACATGACACATAGACTAAGGGGAAACATGAGGAGCAAGGGTCTTTGGATAAAAGCGTCTGCCAAATGAATAAATGTAAATGTACATTAAATTAACATTAAATCACATTAAGAAACACTTAATGAACACAAAGCAAACACTCTAAACTATATTACTGTATTTTTGTATTCTATTTTGTAATTTATTTTGTACATGGAGACCACGCATCAGTTTTGCACACTTCTGTATGTATTTTATTTTTTTGTTTTTAATTGACAGGAGAGTGAACAGAGACGAGGAAGAAGTAGGACTCAAACCTGCAGAACCTGTGTGTCCTGATCTAGTGGACTACCACTGTGTCACTGATGTTCAACACTTACAGTGAACTACACTGATATAGAAGAGTGTGTTAATGGAGGAGAAATTCTGTTCTTTCATATACAGTTCAGCATATAGACAGAACGAGGCAGTATTACATCAAAACTGTCTGCAGACGCATGAAGCTGTTGAGTGATAGTTTCTCTCTCAAAGAGTGAAGAGCGCATGATCAGAAATACTGTTTGAGAAATCACAGACTCACTAATAAACAGTAAAACATAAAAACAGTGTATTCACAGCATGTGACAACAATATCAGAATGTGTAGCTTTCTGTGATTCACTTACAAAGACACACTTGATCATGATATAAAGAGGTTTAAAATCATCAGAATTACTTCAGCTCAGCATTAAAGTCTCAGAAGTGACCAATGACACATGATAAGATGACACACATACATGAAAACAACTAAAAAAAATATGACTCACCTCAGATCTTTCTGTTTCCACCTGAACTGTTGTGTTGAACAGTAGCTCTGAAATTTCTTTCACTCCTACAGATGAAGTAAATGTTTTCAGGTTAAGAATGAGAAGAATGACTGTCAGACCTGTCAGCACACGCACTCAATCTGATACAGTTTTAAATTAAGATGCATTCTCAAACTTTCAGCCTTTACTTGCATTTTCAGAAAATAAACAAAAATAATGTAGTGATTTTACCTTCGCCCATCTATAGTGAAATAAATAAATAGTGAAAAAAAAAAATAGTGGTGACTCGAGTACCAATCCCTGACGTTGTGATTTTTGGATCACGTGTCTCTTAAGGTGTGGTTGTGAGTATATCAGATGACAACACCCCCCCACCCCCCCAAACTCTCAACAGGGGCTTTTCATTCATTTAGAATTAATGTAAAGTGGTCAGCTAATTTATTTGAAAGATTGGTGAGATTGCTAACTTGTACAGCACAAGGAAGACACAAGTGTAATAAAATAAATTTTAATAACAAAAGATAAACAAGAATAACTAACACAACTACTAAATGAATACCATGAATAAAGGAATAAAGTGCATTAGATACATAGAATACAAGTGATCAAGTTGAGTGTGGCTATGGAAGAGTTACGTTATCTTATGGAAAGATAAACTGTTTCTCTGAAAATAATAAGGTGGAGAACCTTATTATGCACTAAACAAATAAACGAAAGATTATTTATTATTAACTAACATCAGCTATATTACATCTAATGGGAATTAGGAAATTATATACACTGTAAAAAATATTCTGTAGTTTTTACAAAATAATTTTGGCAGCTGTGGTTGCCAGAATAATTTTGTAAAAAATACAGAAAAACTGTAAACACATTTACAGAACAAACTATAAATTTTACAGTATAAAACTAATTTGCAAACAAGAAAATTTGAATGTAAACCAGTAAATTCAACAATGCACACTACTACTAAAATCTGTTTTGTACCTTTAACATATACTAACAACCACCATAATAATGCAGGTGATAAAAGAGAAAGCCACATGAAGAATCAGAGTTCATCACAAGTAGCTTTTTTACACGAGCTGAAGTATGTTAATATAAAGAAGGTGCAAAGAGTCATTCACGCAAACGCAAAACACCATCATGGTAACCCACAACACTTACATAATGCAATAAACATTCATTAAACAACAGAAGATGTAACATAAAACCCTAATGTACATAACTGATAACAAAAACTGTATATAATAAGTATGACATGGATGTGTAGTTTGCATCAGCTCTAAGGTTTTCAAACATAGTTTTGAATGAATTTGCATGGATCTTTGTGATCTCTCTTTGTTTCACCCATTGCTGGTGAGGTCCCGAGGAATTTTCATGGCAGTCTCTGGCCAACCTTAGAAAGTAGTGTCTAGATGGGTGAGGGGCAGAAACTGCATGTGGACCAATGAGAAGTCCTGTCCTTCCCAGGTTTGGTACAAGAGGTTGTCCTTACATCTTTATCTGATGGCACTGGACAGTTTGTTTGGGTTAGTCCACCAAGATCCAATCAAACTGTAGGAAACCTTTGTTCACCGTTACGGACAGAGAGGGCCATAAACTGGGCCCTGGAATGTGCTGTTCCCTACAATAAGTTAATTAATAGATTAATAAATTAGGCTATTATATAAAAAATGGATAATCAGCTTGAATATTTGATAATATTTGATGTGGACGGGAATGAAACGCCCCTTTCCTCTGATTGGTCATGCAGAAATGACCCCGTGATGTCATCAGTTCATCCTCAGTCCTGTGCGACAGAATAATAGTCTTCCGCTGTTGTAGTTGTACAAAATCTTAGTGTAATTGCATCTACATATTAGAAAATATCAGAAATATATTTTTATAAATATTATTTTAAAAGGCACAGATAATGACATCATTATGAATAACGAATTCTAATGAATAATACAAAAGACACTAGTTGCACAGTCACTCAGTGTGCTTGCTGGATAACAGGCGAGTCAGTTTAAAGCACCATATTTTTGAGAAACATCTAGAATTACATTGCAATATTGAGTTTGTAACGTGAATGAGTCTAAAATCTATGAATGAAAATAAGAACAGCATGATCATGGTTTATTGCTTTTATATAAACAGCAACACGATGAATCCGTCAACAGAAGTATATATTGGTATAAATTGGAATACATTTTCTGCCAAGTAAAATAGTTTGTAGGTCCGTTCACATGAAGGACAAAAACTATAGCAATTAAAGTTTTAAAAGTTGCTCTAATTTTAAGAAAATACTGACGTTTACACCAGAGCTATAACGACAACAACCAAGGAAAACGTCTCAGGTTACGCATGTAACCATGGTTCCCTGAGAACAGGGAACGAGACACTGCGTCTTAACGGAAATGGGGAACGCCTTAGCAGGAACCGGTGTCTGAAACCACGGCAATCGTATTGGCCGGCGACAGCCTATGATGTCACTACTAGTGCGAACTGAATGCACATAAGGAGCACCTACAGAACAAGTCATCCACTTATCGTCTGTAGGGACTGTTCAGCAGGCGGCCCCGAGGCATGGCAGGGAGACACAGTGTCTCGTTCCCTGTTCTCAGGGAACCATGGTTACATGCGTAACCTGAGCCGTTCCCTTTCGCAAGGGAACTCGCACTGCATCTTAACGCATATGGGGAACAAATACCCACGCCGCCATGCTGAGGGGAGTGCATGCCAAAGAATGACTGTGACAAATATCAGAAACCATTTCATCTGAAATGCCAAAAAACACTCCTCCTAAGGGTCGCAAAAGCTGTCAGTGACAGCATTCCTTACGGCCACCACCCAAGCTATAAGCCTCAAAGAGGCCTCCAGAAACATCTAGAGGCCTACCAAGGCCGCTCAAAAGCTTAGAACCAACAACTTCAAACAGAAGGGGTCCCTTTAAGGGAATGTGGCCAGGGAGTCAAAAGGAGCCCTGGCCAGTCACTTCTCAGGGGAGCATAGTCTACCCTGACTGCCACCAGGGAGGCCGACCTGGTCATACTTAGTAGAAACCTAGTCTGGCCAGCAAGCTGTCTGTTACCAAAACAGAATTTCTAACGCACTAGCCTCCAGAGGAGGGGTCCAGAAAGAGGGACTGCAAACTGGCAGTAACTGGAAGTAACCAACTCAGACCGGATGTAGAGACAGGCATCTTGGGGAGCACGATGCCTCTCACAAGTATTGACCAAGCTCAATGCAAGTACCAGGGAGGCTCCTAAAGAGCCTACACTCTGATATAACTCTAGGTAGTCAGAATACTATCTTAGCTGGAACTGCTAAGAACCTACTCAACCCAGAGGATCTCCTTCAAGGTGGCCTGCTCGAGGGCCAACTACTTGGTAAAGATCTAGAACCATCTGCTCAGTTCTAGGGAACTAGGACACTAAGGAACCTAGCTCAACCCAGAGGATCGTTTTCAAGGTGACCCAAGGAGGGCCAACTACTTGGTAGCAAATCTAACTCCAGCAGAGAGCCTCTAGAGGTATGCAGGCTTTGAATACTCGTTCGCATTGCCATAATGAGCCGTGTACTCAGCATATCGCTTTCTACCCTTAAAACAAGGGGAGTACAAAACTATGCGACCGGGCTGACAAGGAGGCCTCAGTCAGGGTGTGGTGGTCGGGCCAAGAACAAGCTGGACAGGTAGTAGGCAAACGAAAAGGATTTATTTGTTCCAACAATAAAAAAAAATAAACTTAACAGGGAAGTTCAAAACCATTTTCAAAGTATATACAAAGAATAAGAAATAACTAACAAAACTAAATCAAAGAGAAAATAAATAACTCCCCTGTTAACAAAATAATAACCAAAAAAAAATAACAACAACAACTAAGATCAGCAGCCCATGATGTTACAGTGGCTGGACAAATTTGACTAACTTCTGCTCATCTCATCATGGCTATAAATACCTATTTAGCACAAACCAAACCAAGTAAAGGTAAACATCAAATAATAACTATACCAAATAAACTCAAACAAAATAACAGATCGCAGAACAATATACACGACCATACCTAACAATACAGTCATCTACCTAAAATACATAAAAGAAAATACTAAACCAACAAAAAGATAACCTAAATGACATAACACAAAAGATCCCCTCTAACTCAGAACATGATGGTACAGTCCAACTTCCTCTGGCACAGCACAAATTAGGAAATTGAAGCACCGCCTCTCCCTTTGTCTGCTGCCACATGGAATGTGGTCGTCACTCCATGGTACTGAGCAATCTAGGACTCAGGTAAAGTTAATCAGCAAGGAATATAAGTGTGCACCCTTCTATACATTCAAGATTTTAATAAAGTGTTAACTTGTTAAACTTGTCCTGTGTTTTTCTTATAATAAGGGAATTTAAATAAAGTAACAAACCATATTATGTTAAACTATATTAAACATTAAATCAAACAATGCAATGGTAAAAGCTAAATATGTGAAGTGGGCTACGCACCCGTCACACAGGGCCTACTACTCTAGCATAACATGGCCACAGGCCCAAGGCTAATGCTTGAGCTCTAAAGGAGAGTGCTCAACTCGCACTGAAAATTTGGGAGTACTTCGACACGCTCGACCTGAGCGTCACTGGTGTTGGGCACATATGGGGCACAGAGCTCTGGGAGCTAAGTGAGATAACCCAAGAAAGGCTCAAAGGTAAAAACCTGAGCAAAAACTCTCGCTCCAAGACGAGAAAGGCTATCTGAGCTCAGCTCTGGAGGAATGGAGGCCACAACAGGAAGAAATTCCACAGGAGGGGCCTGCAACACTCAACCCCGTGACTTGATAATAATCAAGGACCTTTTGGTGGAGAGATGCTCCAAGCTCAAACTAGCTACTACCAAAGCTCTGGAGAGCGGAGACTTCAGCATAGTGCTTTCCACTCTCTAAACGAGAGGAAGTCTAACAACGCTCAAGGACAACCACAGGGGAGGCTTTCAACGAAAAGCCTACAACACCTGGCTCTTTGTCTGTGCCTAACACCACCAGGGAACTGAAGCTCAGCATATCACTTATACTCTAATATCAAAAGGAGTTTCAGCTCAACCTAGATACATTAATAGCCTAATGCAGAAAGCGGGCCCCGGCCGGGGACGACTCTCACAAAGAGAGGAGGCATACTAGGATCACTAGCTAGGATCACAAAAAAGACGTATTCCTGAGTACAAGCCTAGGCCGGATATCGGGGCGGCCCAAAAAAAGGGCCGGCACACACGCACTCATGACCTTCCTGGAGCTCAATGAAGCTGAGACTTCAGCCTAACAACTCTAAAGAAAGGAGGCCGGCTCACACAACAACACAGGTGGAACTGACCACCTGGAGCTCAGTGGAGCGGTGGCTTCAACAAAACGACTCTCCAAGTGAGAGGAAACCAACACACTCACCACAGGGAATATCAAGGTGGCCTTAACAGGCCATCACTTGAGGACATCAACTACCTGGAGCTCAGTGGAGCAGAGGCTTCAATAAAAACTCTCAAATGAGAGGAAGCCAACATACTCATCATAGAGTGATTGTCAAGGTGGCCTTGCAGTAGGCCAACTTCAAAGACCTCAACTACCTAGAGCTCAAATGAAGCGACAGCCTTGAATAGAGATTCTCAAACAAGAGGAAGCCAGCTCACTCATCACAGGGTGATATCAAGGGTGGCCCAGAGTTGGCCAACACCTACCGTCATGATCTATCTGGAGCTCGGGGGAGCGGAGGCTTCAGCATATCGCCTTCTACTCTCTAAGTGAGAGGAAACCGCTTAACTCGACCTAGGGAAGGTATCAGGGGGGCCTAACAAAGGCCAAACACCTCAAATCGTGATATTACCTGGAGCTCAGCAGAGCGGTGGCTTTGACAAACAACTCTTTTTAACAAGAGGAAGCCAGCCCACTCAACCAAGGAGGATTATCAGGGCGGCCCCTGAGGGCCAAACACCTGACATATCAACTACCTGAAGCTTGGTTGAGCGGCAGCCTAAAAAACCAACTCTCAGATCGAAAGGAGGCCATGCCATTCACTACAGGTGATATTTCGTTTTTAATGCTACCCACTATTAAGACCTCAAAGAAAAGAGGTACATAGTAAGGGTGCCACGATAACCTTCCCTAATAATGGAAACTCCAGGGCCCCAGTTTAAATGCCCCAATACAAATAACATAGAATAAACATCCCCTTATTCCTTTCTACAGGGAGCAGAGGTCACTAAATTTGTAATGGCTCTCACAGAGGGAGAGGTAACCTAAAAGCTCAACCTGAGACTTCAAAGAGCAGAGGCCTAAATGTAAAAGTGGCCTGCCATACTCTGCAGTCTGAAAGGATGCGCTCACTAACAAGCTCTGTGCCAGATCCACAGACGGGTTAAAAAAGATTGAACCAACACGTCATTGGTCCAGCCTCAGACCTGGTGTGAAGCGCCTGGGATATAATAGAATAAAAGCCCCCTATTATTCCTTTCTATAGGGAGCTGAGGTCACTAAATGTAAAATGGCTCTCATGCCAGAAAAGGCAACCTGCAAAGCTCAACCTGTAACTACAGTAAATGGAGGCCTAAATGTAGATGAGGCCTGCCATACTGCTGTAGACTGAAAGGATGCACTCAATAACAAGTCCTTATGCCGGACCAACAGAAGGGTTAATAATAATGGAACAGAACCCAACATCGGTCCATACTCAGGCCTGATAAAAAGCACCTAATATGAATAAACACCCCCTTTAATCCTTTCCATAGGGAGCTGAGGTCACTAAAAATACAACAATTCTCACCAACAGTGAGGCGACCTACAAAACTCAACCCGTGACAACAGAAAGCGGAGGCCTTAACGTAAATGAGGACTGCCATACTGCTGTAAACTGAAAGGAATAAACACTTACTAATAAGCCCTGCGCTGGACCAACAGAAGGGCTCTAATAATGCACAGCATAATCTGCCACCGCGTATGTCCTGCCATATACAGACAGGACCGTTTTCTGCTTCATAACGCATATTCTAGTGCAGAAAGGAAACACGCAACTAGGGTTGCCAAGGGAAAACTCAAGTGTGAGAATAACAGCCTTATACAGGCGAACGCGTGTGCTCCTAGTCCAAACAAACAATGCACAAGTAATGTGTGTGATAGATGTAAAGCTTGCACACAAACCTACACATCGCTCATCCGAACGTAAATAAAGCATAGCTTACTGATATAGAGGACGCATCCTAAATCAGCTAAACACTCTCATAACAAAAAACCCGTCCTGCTTCCCTTGAGAAGAGACAGACAAACGTGAGTGGAGCTTTCCTTGGCAGGAAACGCTCACACCGCGTGCCGACAGAACTATCAAGGACTGGGCATGCATGCTCTAACAAAGACCCACGAGTCAAGTGTGTTACCAGGTAACTGTACATGGATGTGCACACTGACTGAAACGTCTGTAAACAGCCGTTCTTACCTTTGAATAGCGCTTCAAACAAAACAGTCCCTGAAAGACGAAAGAGGATGACTTGTTCTCTAGGCACTTATTATGTGCGTTCGGTTCGCACTAGTAGTGACGTCATAGGCTGTTGCAGGCCAATACCATTGCAGTGATTTGATAGCGTTTCAGACACCGGTTCCCGCTAAGGCATTCCCCATATGCGTTAAGACGCAGTGTGAGTTCCCTTTCGAAAGGGAAATATCATTGGAATCACTTTCAGAAAGGTTTATTTTCAACTAAAGCTAATTAAGTGTGGTTATAGAGTTCCCAAAGGATTGACTATGTTTTACAGTTTTTTTTAAAAATTGCTTTGGTGCAGTTTTCAGCAACTGGTAAATATTCAGTACTCTTAGTACTAATATCACAACAGATCTTCAAAAGTGAAGTTTTTTAAAACAGTTTCAATTGTGTTAGTACAAACACAGAATCACAAAGTATCCTTTTCACAACACAAAATAAGTGTTTCATCTATATAAATGTTTCATTCACAGTAACTGTGTGTGTGTGTGTGTGTGTGACAAAAGATTTGCAAGAACAGAGCAGGATACAGTACAGGGAAGTCAATGTGACTGTATAACAGATTGGATCCTAGATGAGATACAGCAGAAGAAGAGAGACAGATGGCATGTATGCCATGCGATACAAACAGATTACCATGGTAGGAAGTGCCACATTACTGTAACTCACATTTATAAAGGTTGAGTACAGTATAGATTCAGTCATATGGTACAGTGAGAACATTTACTGTATTGCCATCACACGCTGTTTCTAGCACAAAACCTCATGGCCATTTCTTAACTTCATCACACCTTTTGAAAACACACTAAATAAATACTATTACAAGCATTAGAGATTTTATGCCAATTATGTAATTTAGGTAATGTAAGTGTATTTTCTAATGTGGCATCTGTAGCCTGTGTAACTGTAATTAATTCAGCAACAAGGGTATTTAATACACGTATCTTGCATTGTTTGTTATTGAATGAACTGATTGTTAAAAGTACTAAACTGAAAGAAACCAAATGTTTTCATTACATATCACAATGATCTTGTGTTTTGAAACAATGATTATGTAGAATGATAATATGTACAACTAGAAGAAAAACATGAGATCAGGTTTTGAAAGAATGGCTAGCTGTGTTAGAAGTGCGATCAGTTTGTATTTTTGTTTTTTGAGTTTTGAAAATGTACACCTTACTTGGGAAAGTCTTACCAAAGCAAATAATAATAATAAAACTGTAATCCAAATGATCTTAATGGTTAATCAATGAATCATTTGGTACATCTATAGATTTCTATAGACCAAATGGTCCCCACAAGGATAGTAAAACCTGACATCACCTACCAGCCAGCAGTCCACATGGGGGAAATGGATTAATAAACACACACTTTTTTTTTTTTTTTTTTATGTAAAAATGCCAAAAGTTTTCGGTGATGGGTAGGTTTAGTGTAGGGCGATAGAATATACAGTTTGTACAGTATAACACCATTATATCTATGGAGAGTCCCTACAAGGATAGTGAACCAGATTGTGTGTGTGTGACAGAGAGATTTGCTATTTGTGATCATAGAGCAGGATAGAGTACAAGGGAAAACAAGGAAACAGTCAATGACTATAACAGATTGATCAGAGATGCATCGGAAGAAGAGAGACAGATGATATCAAATACAGCATTTTACATGACAGTGTGTATGCCATGTGATACTGTAAACAGATTACCAGTCCTCACACAATATTATAACTCATCCTTATAAAGATCAACTACAGTATAGATTTAGTCACATGGTACAGTGAGAACATTTACTGTATTGGCAGCAAACTCTGTTCTAGCACAAAACCTCATGGCCATTTCATAACTTCATCACACCTTTTGATAACACACTGAATAGATACTATTACAAACATTATGGATTCAGTTACATAAGTTAGCCTGTGTAACTGTAATTATTTCAGTAACAAGGGTGATTTGAAACATGTATCTTGCATTCTTAGCCATTAAATGAACTGATTGTTAAAAGTACTAAATTGAAAGAAGGTCATACTGTTGTGTTTCGGTGATTAAACCAAATGTTATCTTTGCATATCACAATGATCTTGTGTTTAGAAGCAGTGATTATGCAGAATGAAAACATGTACAACTAGAATGAAAGCATGAGATCAGGTTTTGACAGAATGACTAGCTGTTACGAGTGTGATCAGTTTAGAGATTTGAACTAAGAGTTTTGAAAATGTACACCTTACTTGTGAAAATAGTACCAAAGCAAATAAACTGTAACTGATTATATCCAGACTTATATATTTGAAAAATATATATAAAATTAATAATAATAAAACATGATTTACTTCTTTGTCTGCTTTGCTTAGTTTTTACTCAAAACATTGTCTTCTTCAAGTCAATATGTGTATTGTATTGTACTATATTAAAATAATACTAATTGTCAGGGATTTTTGTTGATGAAAATAGCGAGGACTCAAATGCAAAAAAACAGGCTTAAACTAAACAGCCAAAAACTAACCCTTGAGGGAAAACAAGACTTGACAAGAACTTGACTTGGCAGGTACCTTAGACCAGTGTTTATGTTTATCAACCTTTTTCTTGCCACGGCACAGTTTTAAAAAAATCCCATGGCACCCCACCCCAGCAAACATTTGTGCTGCGATAGAACGTTTTCAGTAAAGTCAAAAAATAGGTAGAATGTAATTTTTTGTCAAAATTGGGTTTTCATTAAATTACTATTCTATAACATCTTGTCTATCATCTCTATAAATATCTTAAATTCGCCTGTTAAGTGCAGAAAAATAGCGATTTATAGTGGCAAGCTGAAGAGACAGTGTTTCTGTACATTACTGTTTGAGAACACACCCGGCGAAGGTGAAAAAAACAGCCATAACTTTCCCTCTCTTAACACTACAAATACAGTTCACCTATCAAAATAAACCACATAACAATGCAAATTTCCCACCAGTCCTGTGTAAATTACAGCACGCAAAGATTTTTTTTTTCTAATACAATAGAGACAGAGCGACACGCGTCATAATCTGTAAACCACGCCGACCAGGGGGGAAACAATCCAACCGTCTCCATTGACTTTGTATTGCGTGAGGCTGCCTCCTTATCATTTCTGACCTATAACAAAAAACAGAACAATGTCTAAAACCTGCTATGTGACAAGGTGTACAGAAAACAAGCTAAAAAAAAAAAACCCACAGAACCAAAAACCCAGACGTTTTTATAAGCTGTCGACCCAAAAAACGAGCGTTTAAGGACTAAAAAGTGGATACAGGCGATTGAGAAAGAGCGCGACATGTCATATTACTATAAGAACTATGCCCACTGGAGGGTAACGTAATCAGCGACAGGAAATATAATATATAAAACTGACATTTGGATATTTGACTTAACAGTGACAAAATGTTTACTGCACACGTAGGCTTACTGAGTGTCAGGATCCCAAAATTTACCCATTCTTCCTGCTGATGCTTCACGTCTTATTGCCTGTATCCACTTTTGTCTCCTTAAAGGCTGGCTTTTACGATTCGGTAGCTTATAAAAACTTAGTTCTGGGTTTTTTTTAGCTTGTTTGCTGTACACCTTGTCACCAGTGTTGGGTAAGTTACTTCAAAAAAGTAATTACCCAGATAGCACACGTACGTCTGCAAGAAGTCTGTTAAAGATCACTTCATCTGGAAAGCATCTGCTGTTTACAAACATCTGATAGACATCTTTAAGATGTCAGTTTTACATACATTCTAAATCATAAACATCTTAAAGACATCTTCTAAACGTCTATTTGACATCAGACAGGAAACGTCCTATAGACGTAATGCAGATGAGCAAACACCCTAAAAAATACGTCTTCCAGACGTAAACACAGACATCAAATAGACGTCTCAGAGATGTACGTGTGCTATCAGGGTAATTACTAATTACATCATCAATATTGTATTTAAAATACTTTT
The DNA here is from genome assembly GCA_037950675.1 of Hypophthalmichthys molitrix. Lineage (NCBI taxonomy): Eukaryota > Metazoa > Chordata > Actinopteri > Cypriniformes > Xenocyprididae > Hypophthalmichthys > Hypophthalmichthys molitrix. Next base: position 48,037,183 of record CM075494.1, on the reverse strand, counting down.
CTAATTAGTCTGTCTGAAAAGTAATTTAATTACTCAATAAGTAACTTACTAATTACTTCTTAAAATCCCTATAAACCTTGACCGGATAGACAATAGAAAGGAAACTCTTTTAATAATTTAGTCAAACATGGAATAGTTTAGCCTTTTATAGCTTTTTAAAACATTTTAACTTTATTAAAACATATACTATAATACTTTTATTTACTTTATAATATATTTATTTTAGTAACACATAGGGATGTCACTATACCAAAAATCTAGTAGTCGCTACCAATACCACCAAAAGTGCACAATACTCGATACCACGGTAAAAATATATAAAAATACAAATAAAACAATGCTATATAGGCTATTTTTTCCAGGTAGGTCTAGTAGTAAGTAAAAATACCACAGAAATTAAATAATCAAATATAAAATAACTCTGCATAGTCATAACTGTATAAATTAAATATAGATTAATCCCTATTAAAGCTTTGTTGTTGTTGTTGTTTGATTATCATTTATAATTTACAGACAGCCAATAGTATGTTTTAAAGACTGCTGTCACCTAATGGACGGAGACAATGCTGTTACACGCTGTTCACATTCACATAACCAACACGAATATATGCCAAAACGGGCATTTTGACATAACTGTGTATTTGAACGTTTATGTGTAATAAACCACGAAAATTGACACTCGCGAGAGGCGGCTATGTGTGTGCGCTTTGGCTGACTGAAGACCGTCTCTCAGATACAGTGGCCGATAATTGCAAAACAACATTACAAAGTGTGAAACACTTTTACGAAGCTCGAGACAAATTTACATTTTGGAAAACATTTTTACCTATCATAAAACACAATTACATGGGAAAAACACTTCTACCAAGGACGAAACAAATTTACATTTTAGAAAACAAATAAACAAGATGCAAAACACTTCTACCAGTCCCGAAACAAATTTACAATGACACAGAAAGGGAATGTACCACACACAGGAAGTGACGCGGTGAAAGGTGTTGTTGTTGGTGAGTGCGGTAAATTCGTGTTGTGGTTGTGGAGTAAATGGCGTAAATAAAGTTTATGGTGACCGAACATGGACTGCGGCCGAGGGATGTTTTGCCCGTTTTGTGGCAAACACATGAGCAGCTTAACGCGGTTTTGCTTTACGCGTGGTCGGTGTTTGGAGTTTCTAAAGGACGCGGAACACCAGACATACTGCATCAATGTGTTCAATATTTTAACGTAATCGTGGACATGACGTCAAGTCTACACGGTGTAAAGGACAGCTTGAGGACTCTTAAAAGTAAACTGAACGAAGCCGGGTTGTACCGAAGAAAGGATTATTCCTCTCCAAACTCCGTGAGTAACGCCATCAGATTGGAACTTCGTGGACCTGGACAACTATTTGGCTACCGCACGATGTGGCAGGTACTTGAACAAAAGTACAATTTTCGAGTGAAGAGAGATGATGGGATGAATTTGCTCCGGGAGCTTAATCCTCGAGGGTGTGAGAGCAGAACACCCAGAAGGTTTACAAGAAGAACCTACCACTCAATGGGACCTAACTATATGAGGCACACAGATGGTTATGATAAACTTAAGCCATTCGGTTTGGCCATATCGGGATGCATAGATGGATTTTCACGTAAAGTACTGTGACTTGAATGTGGACCAACAAATAATAACCCAACAGTGATTGCTCACTATTTCATGTCGTGTGCGAAACCTCGGTGTCATCTCCATGAGACTAAGGACTGATTGCGGCACTGAGAACGGCATAATGGCTGCAATTCAATGTACGCTACGCCACCATCACAGTGACTACTACTCTGGCGCGTCCAGCCACATGTACGGCTCATCTATAAATAACCAGCGTATTGAGTCCTGGTGGTCTATATTTAGAAAGGGAAGGTGAGCGGTCTTCATGAAGGGTCATTGCATCTTTTGGTCATTCGATTTTCTTCTCAGGAACGAGTAATGAAAAACAAAAAACGAGCACAATAAAGATCAATACAAAATGTAAAACAAATACAGCCCGCCAGGAAAAGTAGTTGTTCCTGAAAAGAAAATCGAATGACCAAAAGATGCAGACTACAAATTTCATTACGACTAACCTTTGATTTTATTATTCAAACATGTGTATATGCTTAAAAGTATAACTACAATTTGTATCAATTTCTACAGGTCTCAGTTCTGGATGGAGTTATTTGCAGACCTTAGAGAAGCCGGATACTTCAACGGGAGTCATGAGCATCAGTGCCTATTGAGATATTGCTTTGGTGATGTTATTCAGAAAGACTTGGATGAGTGTGTGAGACTGTGGAACAGTCACAGGATTCGCCCTTCCAGAACAGCAGCATGTCCAGGAGGAGTGCCCAATCAACTCTACTACTTACCACACAGGTGATACATTGGTAATAAACAGATAAAAGTATTATTCTAACGTTTTAGCTTAAATGAAAATAAATGCTTATGTTTCCTATTTAACATAGGTTTGGCTCCAGAGACTGCGGATTTCAAATTGAACAGGCTGAACTGGATGCCCTTCCTGAGGCTAGCCTGTCAATGACTCCTTGTGGGGACCCAAACATGCAGGAGTACTTGGACTTTGCCATGGAACACAATCAGTTACAGAAGCCAGAGAACTGGGAGTTCACAGCTTAATTGTTTTTAAGTGTAAAGTAAATTAATCAAAAATAGTAATAAGTATTTATAAAATTTTTGTAGTATAGAAAACAAAACTTCTTGAACTACTTGTTTCTTTATCTAAAACAGTGATTCACAAAGGGATCCCAGTTTGAGAGTCACGAATCTAAAACATTTTCAAAATGTTAATGGTGAGGAAAAAAACATGCTCACATACTGTTACATTATAAAAACAATTTTGGCAACTGCACTTTAAAGTGAACCTTTAACAACAACAATGTTTTCAGAGTCTTAACTCTAGGGGTCATCCATCATTTAGCTTAAAAACAGCAAATCCTGGACTATTGTGAATTCCAAGTCCATTTGTGACTTAAACAAAGTGTATGAGTCTAGGTGTGGTAATTTCAAGGAGTTTGTACATGTATTTTCCATTGGGAACGCAGAGTCATCCAGGAACTCTATTTGTGGCAGTGGTTCCAAGCCAGATGGGGGAAGTGAAGACAGCCCAGGAGCAAACATCAAAACATCTTCCACAGACACAGCAGCCTGGCCTTCTGCAAAGAAAAACAATACAGATACATAATTAGGGGTTCAAGCTCGAAGAGCTGAAACCCTATTGTAATTGTACTGATTTTTATTATTAGGGTTTTTTTATTATTATAAGTTTTACGGCTCTGTAATCACGTGATGCATATCATTTGATAGATATCCTCATACTGAACAACTTTGCCTCAGTAACTACTGCTGTCAGTCAAATTGTTCATCAAAAATTCGCTATCATCTTAAAAACCTACTTGCGCGAACTAGTCCTAGATTTTTCGCCCAATCGCAACCAAACCAGTGCAGTACAATTCTCTGGACTCTCTAGATCAATAATGATCTAAAAAAAGTTGAACTTTACCATTTGGGTAGCCATAACAGGGTCATTTAGAAAATGGGCGTGGCAAAACACTCAAAAGCCTATAAATCCTAAACGAAAACTCAGAACTTCACAAAAATTGGTGAGCATATGAGACATAACATTCTAAAGAAGCATGCAAAATTTCATGGAGATCGGACCATAGGTGGCACTATAACTTTCAAAAAGCTTTGAAAACTATATAATTCCTATGGTAAATTGCCTGTAGTGGTCTTTTCCTTCTGTGATTTAGGTGGTTACATTATTGCTAAATAAAACTTAATGTCTTTTGATGCTTATGTGCTTAAAGGCCGGAAATGCCTGAACCCCAATAAATGCTGCTTGCAGCTTTAATTGCCATGTGTTTTCTTAACTTAACATGTATGGTTTGCATGTTTCTCAATCAAGTGATATGAAGAAGAGAGCCAGTTCCTTAACTTATAATTTTTTTCAGCATTTATGCATAGTACAAAAGTGTTCTTACAGTAAGTTGCTTTTGTTTATATGCAGAAGCATCCTTGCTTTGTTTTGTTCATTATAGGACAGTCTGATTTGGTCCAAATTTAGCCCAAGTTCGGACATCTGTTTTGGAACACATATAGCCCTAATATGCAACTATTTAATCATATTGCAGTCATTTCTCGACGGAAACGTGTGTTACGTCCATTATGTTAATATACAGTTCAAATTTGTATAGCCTACAAATAGCCTGTATAATGGAGCCAAACAAATTAAAAGTAGCCATGCCATAAATAACGACTGCTGTTAAATTCCTTTATAATGTATTTTCTCTGCTGCTTCATGATGCGCACTGATTGCAATTAGGCTACTTTTAAGATGTTGCACTTATCAAACATCTTTGTCTCTCAAATTCTAAAAAAAAAAAAAAGACAGGTAAATAAATAGGCCTAGATAAAATAAAATAAAACGGCACAAAAAGCGAAGCAAATGCAGATTGACTGTGGCAACTATAAGTGTGGTAACATTAACAAAGCCATATAGATCTTTTAGTGTATAAAACAGCAAATAGAATTAAGAAGGCATCCTTACATGATTTTCATTAAAAAAATATAACAACAGAAAAAAGGATTTTGTTTGTAAAATGTAAAGCATTTCATTGTAACAATCATATTGCAATGTAATGACTTGTTTGCACCAAAATATCAATTTTTTTCATTACAACAGCTATTATTGTTCAATAAATAATGTTTCATATTATTATGTTGTTGGCGTAGCCTACTTGGTATTGAGAAATAGTCTGTATATCAATGACTTCAGTGCAGGTTACATAGTTACGCCAGTAGGTGGCGGCAAGGGACTGACTTTTTAGAGTGAGTCTGTATGGGTTTTCAATCTTTTAGATGCCATGGACACCTAAAATTTGATCATCCTTGTGTTAAGGAACCCCATCCTAAAATTTTAAAGGCATCGTCACCCAAACATTATTAAAATGAGTTTTTATTCATTACAATTATAGATAGGTAACATGCAGCAGTAATGTTAAATGTATTATATAATTTTACTCATTTTTATTTACTATTTTTTATTTTGCAACCTAATTTAATAGATTTAATTAACAATTTTTAATCATATTTCATTTCATTTTTATTTCAGTCTAATTTATTTATTTCAATCTTATTTTTTTATTTTATTTTATTTTTATTTGGCAGACCATTTAAAACACTGATTCATTCTGGAATGAAACAAGACTGTAAACAAGAAAATAATTTTAACATTGAACAACACTTTATACAGCGCAACCGAGAAGCAAAGTGGCTCTGGGGTGAAGCTACTGACACTTCACTTTAAAGAGATCAATCCATTGACCAGTGTGTCTAAGTCATGGGCCATTCCCTTAACCATTCTTGACCACTGGAAGGATACTATGACAAAGATATCACTTAAACTGTTTTTTCCCCCATGAATATATGATTGACCTTAAGAATGAATGCTGTATCATATTGTAAATGTACAAGCATGCTCACAGCAATATAAAATGGCTGTATATCATGGCTGAAGTTAATTTTGTATGAAAAATTTGTATTATGTGTTTATCTAAAAAAAAAAAAGGAATAAAATAATTAACCACTAATTTAATATATTGTCCTACAATAATGTAAGATCTTTACAGGTACCTAATTAATTATCCTTAAAAAAAAAAAAAACGTCGATCCTATAAGCTCGCCAATTGTTAACTGCCAATGGCAGAGGCAGTAGTGAGAGACACATTATTGGATCAAACACAACTCTTTGTTTCCATCAGTCAGGGCTCAGCGCTAAGGATTTTTTCTACTGGCCCCGTCAGGCCAGTGGTTCAAATTTTTATTTGCCCCGCCAAAATTTTCACTGGCCCCACTCAAAAAAAAGTAAAAGAAAAGAAAATGGGCCTAGTTATTGTTTCTGTTGTTTTTGATACATGTAACCTTAATAAATAGGGTTATGACACCAAAAGCTACTAGAATAACTAACTTAAATTTTAAATATTGTTAGACAAATAAACAGTAAGTAATAAAATAGTAACAAATAATCAAATTATGAGTAATAGCAAAAATAAATACAACAGAACAAACATATAAATGAAATAAACGGTGCTTTTCAAGTTTTTCATGTAGGTTTAAACAGGAGATTTTCAGGTACAGAAAACTAATGTAGCCTATAGCTAAGTATATAACTATAGATTAAACTTTATTAAAGTTAATAAGTCAAGAGCAGTTACAGATGCATAAATAATGTTTTGAAATGTTGAAAATATAAAACGTTAAATACTGTTATTTGAAATAAATTAAAAGACACTTTAAATGTGAAATTAAACCCGCCAGTAGGTGGCAGCGAATGTCATTGAGATTCAACCGATTCATTCTGATTCATTCAGGAAGTGTGTCACAAAAACTAGAAATGCGGTCCTAAAAGTGCAGCCTCCGGTATTGCAGGCAGATAATATTGATTCATGTGGCTGATTCATTCAGGAAGTGTTGCTCAGAGATGCAAAACAATCCTGTGGACTTTGGAACTATTTCCGTAGGCGAAATAGAGCGAAACAGGCGAATATGTGTCTAAAATGTAAGTCACTTGATATTAAGTTCTTGTTCATTAAACACTGTATAAAATCAGTATCACATTTGTAATCATGCTGATATTTGGACTAAAACGGCGCTCTTTGTTTAATATTGGTTAACTATATTAAATTATATAAATATTAAAGATATACAGGATCATTTTTGCCCCTTATCTTGAATTCTGATGCATTCTAAAGACATTTTAATAGACTAAATCACGCAGTGAAAGCGTGCACTCTAAATATGCACACGCACTAGTGGTCTAACCTAATAGACTATGCCACGTAGTGCATGCGTGCACTCAGTGGGTGTTGTTTGGTTTTTGTAAAGTGAGGGACATGTTCGATAATTTCAAATCAACAATTAGCCTACGATATATATCACTGACCCGATCGGACAAGTGACCGTTCCGTCTGTCCCGAGCGTCCTTCACACTGGCCCGAGGCCATCGGGCTGTTCTTATTGTCGAGCCCTAATTAGTAACAATGGAAGCCCCGTGGCAGTGTGTTAATTAATTATTTTTTTAAATTATTTATTTAATGGCAGGGTAATATAACACAAGTTAGGAATGAATGTATATTACATTTTAAAAAATAAAGAAAATATTTAAACTTTACATTTTCGCTCGCGTGCAAAGCCCGCGAATCTGGAAGATTGCCCACTCAGTTTTGGATTGCTACAGGTCTGTGAGTATGACTTGTGTTACCAATTTATTTAAATTAAATTGTTTATTGACTTATTAATAGCAATTTGTTGTGGAATAGACCTATGTGCCGATCGGGTCCAGTCGGGTCTGTGTCTTCCCGGCCGGGTTCGGGTCCAGCTTTCAAATAATAGACGGGTCTGTGTTGGTTCCGGGTAGTACATTTATGGCATTTCTCGGTTCTGCACGGATCCGGGTCCAACTTTCAAAATAATAGTTGGGCCCGGGTCGGTTCCGTGTAGCACATTTACAGGTTTCTTCGGGTTTGGGTATGAATTTTTGGACCCATGAAGACCTCTAGTGTGATGTCATTTGCGCTAATGCGGCAAAGCCAACAAACACATAACGTTGGCACAACGTAGCCAACCTTTTAACAACGTGGCCAAAAGGTTGCTATAACTACGTTGCGTTGTGAAGGTTGTTACAGCGTTGTCACAATGTTGACATCTGACCACCGCTCAGTTCCATTGCTTAAGGTTGCGCTTAGGTTGTCTGGACTACCACTGGACGACATACACTCGTCACTGCCCTGAATATCAGCATTTTAAATTTCAACCGACCTAACGGCCGTCTCATTCTTCATTGAGCAACGATAGGTGAGTATTGTTTTTAATTTACCTCCGGTAAATAAGATATGTAAATATTCAAACACAATATTCCGTGTCAATGTGACATTTACACCAGGAGCAGCGGTAGGGGTGGGCTAAAGGGGGTCGCACACCGGATGCGAAGCTCAGCGCCGCACCACGTCTTTAAAATTCGAACGCGTTGTTTTCAATGAGTGTACGCACACCGGCGGCGACATTCGGCGCCTGTCCGCGGCGCACAGCTACGACTCAGGAAGTTGTTCAAAATCCTGCCGCGCCACAGAGCGCCATCTACATTGTTTTACATTAAATTTATATTATATTTATCTCAAATCGTCGTTAATGTACATACTGACTTCACCCTGTGCTGCAAGATACATCAGTTTTACATTCTTAGTTTAACAGCTTGAATAAAGTCTAAAAATGTATAATAAACGTAGCCTTTTCTTTCATTTTGCTCTGTTGTGTCATTTTTCCATGTACACTAACCTCAGTGCGAAATATTAAAGCATAGGCATATGTAACGTTTCCCCGTCGACTTAAAACTCACCCATCGTGCAGCTCTCCTATCAGGAGTCAATTCAAAATTGAGCTCGCGCGTATATAATGTGCGCGGCTGGTGTGCGATACCTGTGAGTTGTCCGAGACGCGACGCGGCACGGCGCTGAGCTTCGCGTCCGGTGTGCGAACCCCTTAAGTGTGTATCACATTTTTGCTCACTCACTGATACGCCAACTATGGGAAGTGTGAGGTACTGCGCTAAACATTTACACACACAGGAAGTGACATCAGAGATGATCTAACATTTCACTTAAGAAAAATTCACAGTTAGGAAATCAAAATGGCTCGATTTACTAAAATGGTTTTAGTAAATCGAGGGAACGAATTAGTAAATCGTGCACAATTTTTTTTTTCTTGCATGTCATGTGCGGGGCTCCGTAGTAAACAGTTCTAAAGATTGGACTTTAAACATTTATTTTGACGCCGCCGAGAACGCCTGACCAGTGCTCATTCTCCGTGTTCATTAGTTTACGGTCTCTGTTTAATAGTCAAATCATATCTAATACGTTAGATAGAACTATTAAAACAAAGAAAGTAAACGGTTTGCGAAAAAGTATTATAGCGTTTGCTTTTATATTATTAGTAACAGAAAGGCAAACACTTTCTCATTTACCGTCAACATTCAGTAAATGTGCATTTATATAATTTAAACAAATCTTTGAATGCTGTTCTCTCTTTAAAGGTGAACAGAGCAGTCCCTTGCTGTGTGGAGAACACACCTTTGGAGGAAGATATATGCCTTCCTTGGGCAAGAAGCCAACTAAATAAGTAATGCCATGTGTTACATTAATCAAGCTCCAATTAAGTAGTTATTTGGCCAGTTTTTTTGAAAAAAATTCAACATACTTCAAGTTCTGAACTACCTATTTATAAACCACAGGTACTATCTAGGTTTGCTGCCCGGGTAAACAGACTGAAAGAACATCATGACAAATGTGCTCAACGCTATAAACAACTGTCAACTAGAACACTTGAAACTGAAAGAGGGGTGACTGATTACTCACAGAAGGATCAATCTGAGGTATGTGCTATTTTTTTTATTGTTGGTGGGGGCATCGAAATGGCTTTCAGTATTCATATCCTTAATATTCCTCATAGAGGAATTTAATACAATAATGTTTTCCCCTCAGATATCTTGTTAAGGAATCCTGCTTTTCTGACTACAGTGACAAAGACTATGTCCCTGATTCAGACGGTAGCTCATCAGACAACAGTTGTGAAAGTAAAGAACTAAATATTTTGCATGTTGAGCCAGTGAAGGGAGGTGCTGTAGAGTTTAAGAGTACAACAGACACGAGTACAAGCTCATCTTATCACAGTTCCACATCTGTGACACCGATGCCTACTAAAGTGCAAAAAAATAGATACAAGAAGAAACAATACTGCATCTATTGTTATAAGCCAGACTCTAAAATCGTTTGTTCCTCGCAAAGAACCTGAGGTGGCTAAGACATTCAGCTTTGATAAAAGGTCAAAGGAAAGAAGAGTGAGATTACGCCTTTTGAAAAGTAGAGGGAACTTTGCCTATAATGCTGCAGTTTCAAGAGCCGGATATGGGGAAATGGTTGCTTGCAGAAGGCCCAAAGAAGTAAAATCTACCTATGACTTCACTCACTGTATCCACTGTCAAGGTCTGTATAACAGAAAGACACTATGGAGACACATCCGAACATGCCCCCAGGACCCCAAAAGTGAAAACCGCATAATTGGGCAGAAGAGAGTTCAATCAATCAACAGCTTGACCCTTCCTCCACCAGTGGATGTTAGCAAAACTCTATGGACCATTGCTTGTGAGATGACGAATAATGAAGTTTCAAATGTTGTCAGAAATGATCGATGCATTCTTCTTTTAGGGGAGCAGATGTACAACAGACTAAAGTCACATTCAGGAAGAAATGACTACATTAAGCAGAAAATGAGGGAAGTAGCAAGGTTGCTCATCACTGCCAGATCACTGACACCCCTTCATAATATGGAGGACTTCATCCAACCCTACAACTTTCCTCACGTTATAAAAGCAGTAAGAGCAGTGGCAGGATTTAGTGAGGAGACAAACACCTACAAGATTCCATCACTGGCACTGACGCTTGGACACAGCTTGGTGAAGATTGCCAACTTCGGGGAATGCAATGCACTGATGTCAGGACGCGACGAGGCTGCAGAGTCTGCACGGAACTTCAGACGTTTGTATGAAAGCAGATGGAATGAGGTAGTGTCTGCAGCTGCACTGACTACTCTGGGTGAAGCTAAATGGAATAAGCAACAAATCCTACCATTTACAGAGGATGTCAAAACACTGCACTCATTACTGAACTCAAAACAGCAGGAGTATGTGGACGCCCTACAAGACGTCCAATCTTTGCAAAGTCATGCTAACACAGATCGTCGTTTTTAATAGACGAAGAGAGGGTGAAGTTTCCAAGATGAATATTCAATCTTACACATCTAGAGACCAGACACCAGTGCACAAAGATATTGCTGTGGGACTCAGTGACTTTGAGAAAAAGCTTTGTGAGTACTTCCAAAGGGTGGAAATACGTGGTAAGAGGGGGAGGAAGGTACCAGTGTTGCTAACCCCTAATATGGTTGTGGCCATGGATCTCCTTGTAAACATGAGAGAAAAGTCTCAAGTTCCTGTTGAAAACCAGCATTTGTTTGCTCGTCCAGGTGCTCTGTCTCATTATCATGGTGCGGACTGCATTCGCCAGTATGCCCAAGCCAGTGGAGCAAAGCATCCAGATGCCCTTTGCTCAACAAAGCTGCGTAAGCAAGTAGCTACATTGTCCACAGTATTAAACCTAAAAGACAATGAGATGGATCAACTGGGCAACTTCCTTGGCCATGATATCAGAGTTCATCGGGAGTTCTACCGCCTCCCTGAAAGCACTCTACAGCTTGCAAAAATTAGTAAACTCCTCAGTGCAATGGAAAAAGGGAAACTGCCCGAACTCCAGGGTAAAGGATTGGATGGTATAACCATAGATCCACAAGGTAAATATAATTGTGTAATATGCATTTTAATACAATCGGTAATCATGGTTAGTTGTATTTCGCAATAATGTATATTCTGTAGAGTATTAGGAGTGTTGTCAATATTTCCTAAAATATCAAACATTGGCAGGTAATTTAATACAGAAGCAATGTACTAGAAGTTTAGCTTCACAGATATTTGTAAAAGGCCACAGTAGAAATGGTTTGATAGTGGCATTCAACAGCTTTATGCTTTTGTCTTAATCAGATGAAATGGATGTGTCCAGCAACAGTTCCAGTGATGAAGCAGAACCGTAAACTTCAAGCTGCAGAAGTCAAGAGTATGAGGATCATGTGAATGGTACATGCGTTTATTCCAGTTCTATACATTATTATTCCTCCAGCTCTGCTTTTACTCCATTACTCTGGATAATTACACTGGATAGGAAATGTACATTTCAGCGATTGCATGAGTCACTGTGCTGTACTTTATATTGTTGCTCGTTTTTTTTCCACTATCAGTAGGCAACCTGCAAGATGAGGGACCTCAAGACGATGGACCTGAAGATGAGGGACTCAAAGTATCTTCAAAAAAAAAAGGCCAACCAGGGTATAAGAAAACGTATAGTAACTCACTTGACTAAAGTCTTGGCCTCTGCTAATCTTTGTCTGCTTTTTAAGAAAGTCATAAGAATACCACATTTATTGTAAAGATACTGGAGTGCAATATTAAGAGAATTAACATAGCCTTGCAAAGTAGTACAATAAAGCATTGGCATGTCCTTATTATTCAGGTAAAGACTTGAATAATTGATTATTGAAATGCTTTATTATAGGCTCTCAGAAAGCACATGTGGGTAGACCTAAATTCACACTGGAAGCGTTTGTACAGCGTCACAGCAGCGGCTCCATGCATATAAAGTGAGCATTTCTTTAAAAAGACAACTATAAATTTGTTTTTATGAGTTGGTCATTTATAAACTTGATAATCTTGAAAGTTTGTTAACATGGGGAGGTGTACAACACTTGCATATAAACGTAAAATAAATAAAAATAAATAAATAAAAGCCTTGTGTTAACCATTGCTGCACATGAATGAGGTAAGCTTTGTGTTTTACATCATCTGCTGCATGCACGTTTACAAGACAGCAAACTCTGCGAAAAAAGTCAGCAAACTCAGTTTTAATTTGGGTATGCTAGAGCCTATATAGCTGTCTGTGTATTAACTAAAATAATGTTTATATATCATATTTTCTGGCCAGTTTACTTTAGTTTTTTATAATACACCATACTTTAACCCAAACTGAATAATTAAAAACAAGTGTAAATGAGTAAATCTTCTATAAATACTTTTTAATATTAATTTTCTTTTATAACATACTTCAGTTCTTGTTAAAACATAATATATATGCTTGTTTTGTGCATTTTGAACACTTTTTGTGTGAAATATTTATTTTGTCCATCAAAGGTGTACTTTCACTTTAATTGAGCGTTAGCAGCGCAGCAAAAATAGACCCAATGCTGAAACAATCGCGGCACTGCTGCTTCTGCTATGCGCTGCCGCGCAGCCTCTCTGTGCACACTCAAAAAAATATTTGTCTCTAATAAATAAGATTTATGTATTTTGATTGCATATAAAATTTCCATCCATTTGGATTACATATTTTTTACCTAAATTAAGTAATAAACTTTATGTGATACAAATTTGTAAGACATATGTAAATGAAACAAGAATAAGATTTATGTAATAATATTAATAAATCAAATGTGTTTCAAATTCATTAGAATCAGGATTATGTATTCTTACATAATAAACTCTATTTAATTAAAATGCATCATATTTAGTTATTTTAATTATAAACCAAATGGTCTTTAAATCATATTCATGAATTATTTTATTCCTGTAAGGAATCTAACCGCAACACGCAAAAAACAACAGTTAGACCAAATGGTTTCACTTTTTTTTATTGATATTCACATTTTAGATGTAACAAAACAAAAAAAACAAAAAAAGTGATCAAAAAGCAAATAAAACTAGCCAGTGCCCATATGTTGTTTAGGGGAAAAAAAACAAACACTGTAGTCACAATCAATGTCTTTGGACACAGAAAAATCAAGTTACATATGAGTCAATGACAACAGTATTACTTATACTAACGTTTTGACAAATCTGTGACAATATCTGAAATGAAATGGTGGTAGTCAAGAAAAAAAGTCTGATTAGGAGTGGTTTTGCACCACCATAGTATCAAAGGTATATTTAAAAAAAAAAAAAAAATGCATGTCATAGATTTGTAAAACAATGCTTGATTGGTTAGGGCATGTTGTTAGGGCAAGCATGTTTACATGTTGGGCATACATAAACATCCATAATCATACAGGAACTTCAAAACTTTAGAACTTTGAAAATTGCCAAAAATCTAGATACAGATCCAAAAGTCTCAGTGTTTGAGTGGTCAGGACCAGCACACTTGCATGCATGTTAACATGTCAGATAAGTGCAATAGTATCGAAAGAACATTCAACAGCAAAAAAAGAACAAGAAATGTCCTTACGAACTGCTTTTCAAAACAGTATAAAACTTGAGGTAAACAATGATCAGATCACACCCGATTTAGTAATAACATTGTTAGTGTTATGTAAGAAGAGTCACACATTTGTGACATGAAAATATTTCAAACGAGTCTCTGGAGGTCACAAAAAGTGCCATACAGTTCAGTGGCTTGAGGGGCTTTAAAAGCAACACTTTTTAAGCATGTTTACATGTTTGGCATTCATAAAAATAAAACTACAAATACAAAGAAAAAAAAAAACTTCAAAAGGTTTTACAGGTTGAAAATGTAGTCCTGCAATGTACAAGTGTCAATGTTCACTCAGGTACATGGAAAAGTCAAACCCTACTTGGTTTGTATAATGTGTATGTGTTACTGAAGCATTTCAATCTTCAGCGCTTGGACCTTTGGTGAAAGCTTGGCTGAATCCAGTTCCATGAGAATTTTCTGAAATGCTTCAAATGTGCATTTGAGGTCTTTCCGGTAATTAAGATTAAGGGCATAAATGAGTCCCAAAAGCATCACACATCCATGTGTGATGCTCTGCAGGTTTTGGAGGACTGCTAAACCTTCAAGAACCACACCAACGTCTGCAGGCTCATCTCCGGGATCAGCACCCTCGGCCCGAATAACATAGATGCCCATTGTTGTCTGTGCAATCCCAGACTCGGCCTCTTCACTTTCACAGTCCTGGAGGAGGAACAAAGACAAGTTATGACACCAGGCAAACATTTTAAAGACATGTTTTGCAAACCTTCATATACTCTCTCTCTCTGCATTTTATACATTTATATATATATATATATATAAAAAGAAAATAAAATACACTACATTGCCAAAAGTATTGGGACAGCCCCTTCTAATGACCAGGTTTGATTACTTTAGTCATTTCCATGAGCACAAAACTTAATGCTACAGTACATAATATTCTAGAGGATTGTGAACTTCTGATTTTATAGGAAAACTTTGGGAAGCGCCTTTTTTATCCCAGCATGACGATGCCCCTGTACACCAAGCAATGTTCAAAGAAAACATGAAAAAGAAAACCCTTTTTCCTTTCGGTTCTAAAACACGATATGACTAAAAAGACAAACCTGATAATCATTTGTAAATATCTCATACACACATTATAAATTAAGCATGTTTAATTTATGTTAAACTGCGTCAGTCAAAAACACTTCTGATCGTCATGTAATATAACAAAATTCAAAATAATAAATACATATTTATTTATATTTATTACACAGCGCTCTGGAATGCTTGATTCTGATTACTCATTCGTTTGTGTTATTCACCGATAACAACCGCTCTGAACTAATAACACATGATAACCCGGATGATGCAAATCATTTTGACAGGCCCAGTATAATATTTCACAAAAAATAAATATAAATGTCTTTTAAAAACATGTTTGACATATTTACAAATGATTAAACCAAATTGCGTGTTTGTGTCATTTAAACGTCGTGTCTTACCTTAAAACCAAAAGTAAACGAGTTTACCTCGCGGAAGGTATGTATTCATTAATAATGCGCTAATAAAATATTTCAAAACAATGTTTCTTGTTTAATAAGCGGGATAATTTACAGGCATACAGCTGTTATTGCAAAATAATTATTCTGCGATAACAGCCGTATGCCTGTACACTATCCCTAACATATAAATGTACACATAGTAGCCAGGCATACACTTACCACATATTCTTTGATGAGTGTCTCAAAGTCTTCATTGAGATACACGCTCAGACAACTCAGAACACAGTCACGCTTGATGTTTATGTCTTCATTCTCAAACAAGCTTAACAAAATAATTTTAAAAAATAATTTAAGGCTGAATTTTAAAACATGTTCAACTCCCCCGAATTCTTTTGGCCTTATTCTAAACAAATGGAGATTTTAAATGAGATCATAATGTTCTTCTTCGAAACACAAGTGTCACCCTGTCTGTGGAATCCAAGCTAAAGTGTAAAATTCTAATTCTGAGGTAACGAGCATCAAAGTGACTTCACCTATTAATTTCACTATAATTTTAATTTATGACATGACCTTACTCAGTCGATATTAAACATATCAAGGTTATATTTTCACAGAACATTCTTTACATTATGTATACATTTTATGCCAAAAACAGTAAATCACAAAAAAATTACTTTAGATGGGTTTTTCCAGGCCTCTATCCAGGGTCTATCCATTGACACTCCATGCAATTACCACTTTAACACTCCAAAGTGTGCATAAAGAAACTGTAAAACTAATTACAGTGGTTTAGTCCATTTTGACGACACGAGGACACTCAAATGTGCTGTGTAACACACATGAAAGAGCCTCAGTGGTTCTTGCACATCAAGCATATACTAATGTACTTTTTACATTTTTGCTTCAATTTAATTTGCTTTAATTTATGAATCTTATAAAGCAATCAAGTCTCTATAGAAATTTGGACTAAACATTTCAATTCAAGTAGTTTATTCTCTAATATTTTGATAAACTTTTTGAAGAATCTAAGTGGTAGTTGTGTCGACTGTCAATAGAGGAACAGATATCTCCGTTTGAACAAGAGAGTGATGGGGGTTTCTGAAGTCCTGTCAAGGAAGAGTAATCAATGGAATGTATAATACATTAAAAACACACTTACTTGAGCTGTCAGTGCCATTATGGTACGGATTTTTTGTCCTGCACATCCTCCCTTGTGACGGAAAACCTTTACCAGATCATCAGAGCACTTATCAAGCTGACCGATAAATTTGGAGATCAGAGGAACAGTAGTCATGTGCATAAACTCCAAGTTCACCTGAAAACGCAAAAAAAATATATATATATATATACTTCACTTTAAACAATTTTGGCAACTATGAATTTGCATCTGTATTTGAAACAAATGGTTTCCTACACTTCTCCAATTTGAAACAGTGCAGGCCATCAATTTCGGACCTCTATTATCATTGGTTCCTGAAGAATTTCTTGTCGCCGGTATGAGAAGGTCCGATGCATCTTTTCCTTAATCACAGTCTCGTTATTCTTTTTTTTAATCTCACTCAATAGAGCAACCCATTACACCTCCAGGCTCTCTGTGGTTTCACCACTTGGATGTTTTTGACAGAAATTAACCTCGGCCTTCCAGGGTTTTTTTATGTTTGCAGCTGGCTTCCCCTGGCCTTTCTGCTTGTTTTTAAGCGAGTTGACGGTGACTTCTGGGTGTCCAGCTCGGCCGAGTTTGGTGCGGAAGTTCACCATCTTGATTTTAATGTAGTGCTTCCATCCACACCACCCAGTGCGAGTTCCTTTCTCACGCAAACATGGATGGGTTTGTATTAAGGCCTCAGCTACTTTTTCAAATTGATCATCCTTTGGATACGCTGTATACTTAATTATTTCTTCTGCAAGGCCTTCAAGTATATCGGATCTGAGTTTTGGGGTAAGAGATAGAAGAGTTCCATTTGCATGGAATTCATCATTTCCATTCTGAAGCTGTATCTCAGCACAATATGAAAAGCGTGGCACTACAAAGACCTTAGGCCAAGTGCAAGACCGGGACTCAGGAGATGACAACAGAACGGAATCATTGCTGCTACAGGAGCTAACAGATCCCGAATCATTTGGTTCTTGCTGCGAGGAGCTGGTAGATGCATTACTGCGAGTCACTGGGATTGTGGAACAGATATCTGTAGTGGGTGGAGCTGGAGGTATTACAGAGCTGGTATACTCACAAGGTAAGTATACCACTTTCAAAGTACTGCGATCTTGAATGTCTGGAAGGAGCAACCGGGGAGGGGGGGTGGGCGCCCTGAAGACCTCACGCAGGTGCAGGGAGAGGAGTAGACGGGACTGGAGGTCTCCAGGGCGGATCTAGGAGATCAGGCGGCCATGGCGGGTCAGAGGCCGTGGGCGGCCATGGCGGGTCAGAGGCCGTGGGCGGCCATGGCGGGTCTGGAGACGTGGCAGGTGGCCATGGCGGGTCTGAAGCCTTAACAGGTTCTGATGAACCTGGAAGGCCACCCAGGAGTTCCTGCCCCCCCCCAAAAAAATTTTCTTGGGGTATTTCCCCGTGGATGGCAAGGTGGGCTCGGCGGCGGCAGGAGCAGGAGAAGGCTCGTGACAGGCTGGAGATGGTGCGGGGAATAGAGCCCAGTCCATCCCCTCATACTCCACCAATAGGCCCACTGATACAGGTGCGGGCTGCTCGGAGGCAGAAAACTCAGGAGACTGGGGCTGCACGGAGGCAGAAAACTCAAAAAATAAAAAGAGCCTCTCAGAGTGGCAGTGTCTCTCAGAAGTCAAGATGGGCAGAGGATCACCATCAACTCATCAGCCGCTTTTCCACTGTCGGGCCGAACGGTTCTCATTGTGTAACTGTTCCATTCCGTGCCGATCTGGGCCAGCTGGTACGGTTACCGTTTCATTTTCCACTGTGGGGCTGATAACGGCCGCTCTTTGGAATGTAATATAAAAGCATCAGTTGTTGCCTTGGTAACCCAATGGTTTACTTATGATATGAGATGTAAATTATTACATTTATTATTAATTTGTGTTTACGTCGCTCAAATAGAGCGCTTAGCCAGCTACAGAGAAACTGGTAGCCAGGCAACAGACAAGTGACCAATCCTGTGTCGACATAACTTCACGTATTCTACCAGCACAACCGTGCTAGTAGAATCAATTGGTTAGACAACCATGCCGAGAATTCCGGACCGAGAACGGTTTGTATTCATGCCGTGCCATACCAGGCTCCACTGGATCCGTTCCTCACCATTCTAAGAACCGCTCGGCCCGACGGTGGAAAAGCGATCTCGAGACATGGTTTCCTTGAAAATTCCAATATTGATACTGGAGGACCAGTACATTCTCACTCTTGGAAGACCAATCACTCGCATTGCCATATGTAGACCGACAAGGACTTCAATCTCAGAAGCTGAGGCATGTTTATACCCCCTGACTACGCCCTGAGGCATGTTTATACCCCATTTTGTTCTGCATATATATTGGTCATTGTGCTCATCAGCTCAAATATCTGACTTGGAACATACTGCTTGAAGTAGCCGTATTGTGTTAGTGGCTCAGGGGGATTTCTGTAATCCGAATCAACAGGTCCAGAGGACCCGAAGACGGTTATGTACTGTCCATCCGTTCCACAGACCACTTTGAAACAGTTTGGGATCAGGGAGGGTCCCATCACAGACCCTTCTGTGTCCCCCATGTTGGTCTATATCTTGAACCCCATAGTCATGTGAGCCCGATGAATCCCAGCACCAGAAGGTAAATGGAACTCCCAAAGGACACAAAAGTGGAAGTTGTAGGAAAAGAGAAAGTGATACAAGATCAGAAATATTTTCTGTTTCTGTAATAAGGTCTGTTGGTCTTATATGGACTCACAGTCTGTGAAGCTTGTGCGGCACTTGGAGAAAAGGCGAAAGGGTCTAGTGGGTTTAATTTTCTCTTTAAGGATGGGGGTCATAGGTAGGTGGCCAAAGATTTTGGGCACCTGTGTGTAATTATGGGACTCAAAACAAGCTCACCCACAAGGAAGGTACACTAAGAGGTTAAAGATGTCAATCTATCCAAAAGCTGACCAGGGAATGTAAAAATATATTTTTGTATATAGTTTTTTATCTTTGTATAATAGGTGTTTAATATATTTATTTACAAATTGCTATATTAATTTATTTACCTCTGTATATGTATATATATATTTTTTTTTATTAATTTCTCTTAGCGTCCGGGCTGTATCAGGGCGGGCTATTTGACCTCGGGCTATTTTAGCCCTGGTTCACTTGGGTAGGATTTAGGGGCCTGTTTTGGGTTTTAATTGGGTAGGGTTCGGTGTGGTGCGGGGTCATGTGTAAAGGGGTATTTGCCCAGGTAACGGTGATGGGTAGGTCTTGGGGGGAGGAGTGTGGGTCGTAGAAACTGGAACCACACCATTCATAAATGGAGACTCAGGCCTCATTGAGCCCTCTAGAAAAACATGTGTCCAAGTGTTTTATCCACTGTGTTTCTGCCTTAGGATGATCTTTAAAGGACCAGGATGGGTTGGCCTGCAAACCTGTGACTTGAAATGCCTGCAGTCCGTGCACCAAAAATGTTGCACATTTATCTAATAAATTAGTATTTCTCCTCTAGGCCGCTATTGGTTTGTGTTTTGTTAAATATTTGGTGGGCTATTTGAATTTTTGAAAATGGGCTTTAAGTTCAAGGTTCAGCTGTTTGCTGGAGCGAAAAGTGTGCTACCAGAGGTATGATCTTATTTCTCTGAGTTTCATTTTCCTCAGGAAGGGCCCATGGCCTGTCAAAGGTTTGGAGTATCCTCCTGAGGAACGTACGAGAATATCCCCTGTGTTTAAGGGCCGTGAAAAGAGTTTTAACAACTGAATAGAAAGAAGATGGTTGTGTACAGATTCTCTTGAACCTGAGCAATTGTGATTTTATGATCCCTTAAATGTATGTTTGGGGTGAAAGCTCTTTTTGTGTAACAATGAATGTGTGTCTGTTTCTTTTAAATAAACTTTAAAGTCAAGGAAGCCAGTTTTCAAAACTTCAGGGCCTTTGTAGGAGACCGCGTCCAAAAAATTGACCTCTGTGAGGTCTCCGTGTATTTAATTGTTTTGGTGTGTGTTTAGGTGGTCGGTGAAAGTGATGAAGTCCTCTTCCTATAGAAGTCATATGGTTTTTTTAGGAGCTGAGGTCAAAGCTGTTTCTTCCCAGTCTGTCATAAATATATTTGCCTAAGAGGGGGCAAACTTTTTGCCCATTGCTGTCACCTTGGTTTGTAAATACAATTTAGAGTCAAATTTGAAGTTGTTCCTTGTTAGATTAATCTCCAATAATTTGAGTATGTATGTGTCTGGCCTTCTGGGGTCTGGATATATCTCCATGAATTTCTGAACAGCTTTGAGGCCTACCTCAGTCTCTATATTTGTATATATGCTATCTATATCTATGGTGAAGAGAAATGCGTTATTAGGTATTTTTAAATTTTTAATTTTGGATATAAAATCATAGGTATCTTTCAAATAACTAAGGTGACACATAGATATGGGGTTCAAAAAGTATTCTATATATTCGGCCGTGTGATATGTCTTACAGGCCTAAACCTGAGACTATGGGTCTTCCTGGAAGGATTTCTCCAGGGAGGCTCCACTTTTTTGGCTCTTTGTGAATTTTAGGTAACAAATAAAATCTTCTAGGCCTAGGGAGGCTATCTCCTAATAAATATTATTTTTGAGCCCCATCAATTATTTTTTTATTCACCATTTTATTTATTATCTCTTCCACCATGATTCTAGTTTGTGGGTATATTGGTTCCTCTAGGGTGCAGTAGTGTTCTTCCACTGCTAGCTGTCTCTGTCCCTCCCAAATGTACTGTTCTTTATTCATAATAACGAAGGCATTCCCCTTATCAGCAGGCTTTATAATAATGCCCCTATTTCTTTGAAGCTCCAAAAGTGCCTTTCTGAGACCCCAATGTAAGTGTGCATGTGCATAATTAACCACCCTAATTAATTGTAAGATTTGTTTAGGGAGGCTGGAAAGAGCTGGGGTCCAATCAGAGGCATTTGTAAAAGGGACTTTTTGTTTTTTATTCTTTTTGCCCTCAAAGAAAGTTTCCAGCTTAATAGGCCTGTAAATATTTAAGCAATTTAATATTTTGTGTTTTAATTCCCTTGGGTGTGGGGATGAAAGATAGGCCCCTGAGTAAAACAGCACATTGCTCCTTGGATAGCTGGAACTTCTCTGAGAGATTTACAGTTAATTTGTTCTGTTCTTGTGTGGGATTTACAAAGATTAACAGTTCAAATGTACTCTCCAGTGGTGTAGCATTGGTTCGGCTGTAAGAGATCTCCAGTGTATACCATCACTCTCGACCAGAAACTGCTCTGCGGGGAGCGGTGGAAAGAAACTGGTGTTTTTTCTAATGTGATTGTTCAGGTGTTCATTCTCAACTTGCTCGTATAATGGAAGTGTTTGAGCAAAATTGATCAGAGGGAAGAACACTTCCGTTCTGGGCAGCCTCTTAACAGCAGCTCTGCGGGCCTTCTGCAGTTCAGTGATGGCTGCTGTCCTGTATTTCTGTTGGAGGTTGTTAAAGCCAAAGGACAGGATTATTTTCTTTGGCTTTACTGCAATTGTGGCCTTCTTGATCAAGTTAGCTGCGTGTTGTAGCTTTGCCCCTGGAAAGCTGTCAGTCTGTAGTTCTGGACAATTATAAACTGATAGTCTAGCTATGTTGGAGTCCCCTATTATTACAAATTTCATTTATGTGTCTAGTAGGGCGAGTTGCAGAGCTGATTTGATCTTTTCTCTGTACAATAATATGTGCGCCCAAAGGATTTTTTTTCCAACAAGGCCTGTATTGGCCTTGAGACCTGAAATGAGGTGCTAGCCATGCACTGTTTGACCTCATCTGTTTCTACCTGTGGGGGAAGTGAACTTTGAGGAGGCTCATTCTCTGCAAGAAATCTAGAGATTGGTGAGAGTCCCTGTATGGGTTCTTCAGAGAAAATCAATATGCTGAGGGGCAATGAGTGATCGGAGCCTCTGAACACAGATTGTGTTAAAGGTCCAACATGTTGAGGTTCCCCTCTTTGTTTACTTCCTCCTCAGCAAAGTCTAATGGCTCTTCTTGGTCTCCCTGTGGCTGTGGAGAGTCATCACTCTCCTCACACTGTGGTGTTTGTATGTGGTTACGGGGGTTTCATCAGGGAGAGCAATTTGGACCCTACAAGGTTGAGGTGTTCTTTGTGCTTTTGGGGAAGAAAGTGGGGCCTGTATGGGCCTGAGTATTTCATTGGGGTCCAAAGGATTATTTTCTTCTTCATCATCATCAAACGACCAATCCCCTCGGTGTTGTGGAGGGTTAACAGTGGTCCCCAGCATCAGTAATGTAGGTGAGGTTTGTACCTCAATGTGCTGTACGTTCTTTTTGGGGCGTACAGAAACCTGGGGAGGTATTAGAGAGGCAGAGCCATGATAATGGTTCGGCAGAGAACCCACTGCTTGTGCATATCTGAGGGGGCTGGATGTTGTTATTCCAGTTCCGCCCACTAGATGTTGCTGGTGGGTCACCTTTTCTACTTCGCACAGTTCAGCAGTGATGAGAGCTTCAGCTTTTTCGACAGTGTCTGCCTGTATTTTGCCCCTATGGTTCCTTTATGCCCAAGTGATGGCTATCTCGAAGGCCTGGGGGCAATCTACTTGCTCTGTTTGCTCTCTAATTTACCCTTATATTACTCTCAATTAGAGCTTCATAATGCTGTTTGAGGACCATCTGTGTTGTGTGCAACCAATTTTTCGCATTGCCCTGCAGAATCAGGGCACCATGGTCGTTTGGAAAGGCCGGTTTCACTGTGTTTATCAAGAGATTAGTGAGTCTCTTGAATGTGATGCGCTGGTTCCCATCAATTTTTGTAGTGACTTTCCCCATGTGGTGAGTTAACCTGAGGAGTTGGTACATTAATTTGATGGCTTTTTTCAGCCTGGGAGGAGCAGGGATGAAATCATTATTTTTTTGTGTGCGATGTGTATGATCTTCCCCCTGCTCTTTTTCTGGGGGAAATAGCGTATATTTCTATCCCTTTTCTGTCTCTGTGGACCTCTGTTTATGGACATGTCAACAAAGAAAGAACATTTCTTCTGTGATTGATTAGTGCTCTGAAGTGAGGGTCCCGTCCGGGTCCTCCTGTGGGGTCTGTGTCCGCAGACTCCCTTCCCAGGAGAGGAAAATCATCCTTAGCCGAAACCTCATATTCCTGTTCGTCATGGTATTCTGTTGCTGTGTTATAATCAAATTAATTTCTGGTCTGTATGTTTCTATTTCTGTGACGTCTTTTAAAGCGTCTTACAGGAGGTCTATATGGACCAGTTAATGTTTTTTGTGGAGGATCAACATGGGAGGGGGGCCTGTGTGGGCCTAAAAACCTGGCCTGCTTGTTGAAAATCATGACATTTAATATTAAAGTGATATGAACCTTTCGGAATATTATACTGTGTTGCAGTATAATTGTTTTTCTTCAGATCATGTGTGTGTCTGTATGGATCACTGGATCTGTACCTCATTCTCTGTGTGTACCCTGTTTTTTGAGGGTATGTATATTTAGGGCGAAAGGAAAAATTATTATTCCTTCCTGTTCTATTGTTGGGTGTAAAATCCTAGGATGAGAATATGGTGCTGGACTCTGTCTCATTCGTCCTCTAAGGCTTTGCATCATTAAACACACCAAAACAGATCAGAGAATAAAGGATAATTAAGAAATAAAATGTAGAAAAAAAAAAAACTTTGAAAATAATGGATATAAACAGAAATAAAATTAGAAATGAAAGAAATAATTTTTCAAAAAAGATTGTTCAAGCCAAAACGCGACGTTTCGACACAGTGTTTTCTTCAGGCTGGCTTGAACTATTAAATGTAAAATATAAATGTGCACAATGAAATATATAAGCGTTTGTATAAAGTTGACAGCTAGAAAATATCAGAGAGTGAGCTCTGAGGAAATTATGACCCTTTATATAACTGGTTTTCGGGGCGGAGCCCCATTTCGTGAATAAAGATCGGGAGATGAGTTGATCTGTTGGACGGGATGTAAAAGATGATCCTGTTCCAAAATTATTTTAAGCAGAAGGATAAAGAGTGTTTTTAATGTATTTTCCATCTTGAGGTGATCGTCGCACAGATGACGTCATACTATCCTTATATGGAGTGGCACCGTTTGAAATGTATCCGGGTCCGTTGAATGAATACAAATAAAAAAACATGACAGAAGCTTAAAAAAATCAAAAATAAAGTAATATAGAAAATAAAGTTGTATATTTTTATGTTTTTTTTTATAAAAATTCAATTTTAAAACGTGTGTATTAACAAGGTATGTACTGTATATATGTATATAAGATCTATGTTTTTACAATATATGTAGCCCGTATTATCGGATTTGTATATGCAAATTGTTATAATACCGCTGTATTTAGTGGTTTTAAGTGAAAATGTTTTTATTTGTAAAGAAAAGACTTGGGTAAGTGCCCTAAATAGTGTGTATGTGACCGAACACTAGTTATCCCCCTAATCTGAGGGGAAAAGAGGGGTCAATGACTGTAAAATAAATTAAATTATATTAATTTATAGATGGAAAAAAGGGATAGCGGGCCTGCGATGAGATTCTGGCCGATCCCAACTATTAATCAATGTTCAGAGATAGAGGCACTGACTGCTCAAGGGTTTCTATAATCCCAATCAACAGGTCCAGAGGACACAAAGACGGTTACGTACTGTCCATCCGTTCCACTGACTGCTTTGAAACAGTTTGGGATCAGGGAGGGCCTTCATCTGCCTCATGCTCATAATCTTCTCTGTCTTCTTGATCCTGACTTGCCTCTGCCTCAATCTCAATTTCTTCCCCTAGCACTGGTACTGGCTCATCTCTGTCCTCCCCTGAAATTATTAGAAATTATAAAACTGTCCCTTACAAAACAACTTCATACAAGTTTTATATTGTAATTTATTTTTACAGGAAAGAAATTAAACTGTATATCCAATAAAACAACATTCAGTAAATCTGAGGACATCCAATTATATGAAAAGTCTTAACTAACTATCCCTAATTTTCATTCTACACTCACCAATTGTTGGAGATCTAGAATCATCTGCATTTCCATCTCCATCTTCCTCATCACTCCACATAAAGTCAACAACTGAGATATTTCCAGCTATATGTTCAAGCACTTCAAGAACTGTATATTCTGAATATGAAATGGTTTCAAAAATTTATTAGTACTGTGATATTGACATTTTTTTATATATAAGAAATTTCATAATATTTTATTTGATAGTTTGACTGTTCAGTCAGGACCACTTTCGTCAAATATGAACCCGGACCACAAAACCAGACATAAGTTGCATGGGTAAATATTGTAGCAATGGCCAACAATACATTGTATGAGTCAAAATCAAAAATCATTAGGATATTAATAAAGATCATGTTCTATGAATTCTATTCAATTTCTTACCGTAAATATATCAAAAATATGCATTGCTAAGGACTTCATTTGGACAACTTTAAAGGTGATTTTCTTTCTTTTTTTTTTTTTTTTTGCACCCTCAGATCCCAGATATGGTCCTATTCTAACAAACCATACAAAAAAAGCTTATTCATTTAGCTTTCAGATGATGTATAAATCTCAATTTAAAAAAAAAATTGACCCTTATGACTGGTTTTTGTGGTCCAGGATCACAAATATATATTTATTATAATGACAATGCATATACACTAAAAAAAATTGACACAGCAGGTCTTTGAAATTACAAAAATAAAGCATGTATATACAACACAATTAATTTAGTTTTCTTTTGTGAATATGCTTTAATCAAGTTGATTTCAAATGTTTATTTAGTGAATTTAGACATTTTTCTCACTTTGATTGAAAGTGACTAAATTGAAAACTGAAATCAATATAATTGTGTTTGGACACTAACGGGGCACTCCGGAGCAGATGGTGGCGATAATGCAATGAGAAGGATGCTAACTGCCATAATAGGAGAATCGGCCGCCAATCTGCGCCAAAACTGTGCAATACTATGCAGCTGCTTCAGACGGACATTGACCGAATTTTTAAAAAGTTCATCAAATTATTTTATATTCATTTTCAAGTAGGCAATATTTCCACTAGTTTACAGTTTTCGTACAGTACAATTACACTTTACCACTTTGTTAGTTTAGCATTAAGAGTCAATGTAGGCCTAACAGTAACTCGCAGTCGGTGGAGAACAGTCAGTCGGCCTCAAAGGAAAACTAGTATTTTTTAAAGGCCCACTGCAGAGTGTTGGAACGCGCAGCATTATTCAATGTGTTGACGTAATTTCAACTGAAACAGGAAGGCAGGGCGATATATCAAGCAGCCCCGCCCCTTTTTCAAAATAGCCAATAGAGTTTCGTTTTATGTCACAGCTCGGCCAGAGCCGTTAGACTCTGTACAACCTCCTAATCTCCTCTATATCGCTTTAATATACAGCATTCTGTGCAGAATTCAAATGGGTCCGATACCTTTTGTGGTCTGTGCCGACTCGTGGATATGATCCACTCTGTGCTCTCATGTCTCTGGATCGGAGCAGACTGCTCGTGTTGCGGCGGTTCACGGGACACTAACGTGAAAATGGACTTCATTCGCGTCAAAGGAAGGCATATTTACACTGAATCGTCCCAAGAGTTCTAGAGGGAGATGAAACTGTTTTTTTTTTACTTATTTTCCACACATAAACACTGAAATGAAACTGGTTTCCTGTTGAACACACTTATTATAAAAATGCAGAGATGTCCGTTGTGATCAAATTGCATGGGTAGGAATCTGCCTCCTCATTTTTTAAGTTCACCTCACACCACTAATACCAGGGTATAATCAAAGAGTGAGTTACAGAACCAATTATCCAAATAGACAAGATTTGAACAGAAAAAAATTATGCTGCAACTCAACATGATTTCTGGAATGTCGCCCTGCTTCTGGGGCCCATAGTGCTCAACGATTAGGACAGGTAGCAGGTCCATACAGACCTCTCTCCTACATTACGAAGCAACAAAAACCGGTTGTAGGTTCATACAGACCTACGGATCCCTGCACATGGCATGCAAGAAAAAATAATTAAATTGTGCGCACGATTTACTAAATTTCAATTTCCTGCATGTCATGTCCGGGGTTCCGTACAGACCTCCTGTCAGATGTGTTAGAAGACATCAGAATCAGAGAAACAGAACCATAAAAACCAGGAATTAATTTGAATTGAATACAGAAACTAAATACCACGATGAACAAGAATTATTTGAGGAACATGATGTTTCAGTTGAGGACAATTTTCCCCAGAAAAGAAAAGATTTCTTAGAAGCTGACCTCCATGAGGGACCCAGACCCAGCCAATCACATTTCAGAGGTTAACTTACTGGTTAACACAGTTAAACCAGCCTTACTGAATGATCAAGTTACCCAGATGCTGGGTGGTAACGCAAGGAATTGGTCCTTTAACACAGTTGGTCCTAGAACAACACTATGAATTTCTGATTGAAAATACCACGTAAGAGATTCGAGAACAAACCGATCAGACAGATTGGCCTCAGGCCTTTGAGGTGGCCTCAAATTGGACAGACAAAAACTACAAGGGTAGAACTGATGCTGACACTGTGGAACAGGCCGAAGCTCTCATTACAGCAGAACTATTTGAGGAAGAGACTGTGACCCACCCACAACATCAGATGAATGAAGTCACAGCAGAACCCACAAGTCCTCGCACATATGCCCAAGTAGCAGCTTCAAGGGCTCCTGCATCTCCCCTCACCCAATTTCAGAGTCCACCTTCTTTAATACCCTCACAAGTCTCGGTACGACCCAAGAAGGGCGTACAGCATATTGAAATTCAAACCTCACCAACACTATTGACAAGAGACATTACAATGAGTCCTCCACAACACTGAGGAGACTGGTCTTTTGATGAGGAGGTAAACAACCCATTAGATCCACACTTGGTACTTTGGCCCATACAGGCCCAAGTCCCTCCTCCAATGGAGCAAAGAACAATTAAACCTCGCAAAGTCCAGATAGTTCTTTCTGAGGAAGCTCCCACCACCTCTGTGGAGACACCACAATGCCGGGATGTGACTATTTCTTCAAGAAGAACCTGGTTCCCCAGAGGAAGAACCCAATAACGGGGAAAGTTTTCACAATATAGTAAGCTCTTGACGCAAGCAGATTTTAGAATTTCACATCATTCATCTCCTTTGAGCATCTCATTCTTTTCTGAACATTCAGAGAAACCTATCCAGGGCCTCTCACCTCTAATTTCTTTGAAGAAAACAAGCTTCCTCACAGTTCAGATATTCCAAAAGAACCAGCGGTTGAGGTTGAACAGTGCGAACCCAGCACCTCACACCACATCTCCTCTTGTAAAGAAACACCATAAATGAGCAAACTACAGTAACCACAGGCACCAGTCAGACTGGATTCTCGCATTCAAGTTGTTGTGATTGGGGACTCCAATGTATCCAAAGTACCTGCTTTTAATTGCCCTGATTTACAGGGTTAACAGTTTTCCAGGGGCGAAACTACAGCATGCGGCCAACCTGATAGAGAAGGCCACAACTGCAGTACAGCCTGAAAAAAATCATCCTATCATTTGGTTTTAACAATAGGCAACAGAGGTATAGGATTGCGGCCATAACAGAACTGCAAAAGGCCTGCAAGGCTGTAGCCAAGAGACTACCAAACACAAGTGTTTTCCCACAGATCATGATTGATCACCTTAACTCACACAAAGAAAAACACCAGTCAAATCCCACCACTTCCTGCAGAACAATTTCTGGTTGAAAATGATGGGATTCATTGGAGAAGGCATTGGAGAATACATTAATTAATAAAATTAATAATTAATAAAACCCCAATACAGGTCTATCCTTTATTCCCACTCCTTTAGGACTGAAGACACAAAAAAATCAATTACTAAAGGACATGCAAACATACCACTGCAGTATTAAATTAGAAAGGTTCAAAAAACAAACAAACAAATAAACCTTTCACAAGAGCTTCAGATTGGACCCCAGCACTATCTAGTCTTCCAAAGCAGATCACACTGTTAATTAGAGCTGACAATTATGCCTATAAACACTTGAACTAGGGTCTTAAAACTCCACAAAACCTAACAAGAGAGGAAAGAAAAGAACTACAAAGAAATTATTATTAAACCTGATGACAAGGGGAATGCAACAGTAAAACATGGACAGGACTCAATGCATTTGGGAAGGACAGAGACAGTTATCAGTGAAGGAACATTATTGTCCATATCCACAAACAATAACTATGGTAGAAGAAATATTAGAAGAAATGCTAGATAAAAAAAAAAATATTAGTGGGGCATATAAAGAATATTTATTAGGTGAATAATTATTCCATAAATATAAACATATTTCATAGCTGAATATATAGAATATTTCCTTAATCCCATATTCATACGTCATCCTAGTAATTTTAAAGATACCTATGATTTCATATCTAAAATTAGTAAATTAAAAATACGTAAAGATACATTTTTCTTCACCATAGATAAACATAGCTTATATAGAAACTGAGGCAGGCCTCAAAGCTGTAAAAATGGTCATGGAAAAAATACCCAAACCCCAACAGACCAGACGAGTACATTCTCAAATTTTTGGAGATCAATCTCACAAGAAATGACTTTGAATATGATTCTAAGTTCTATCTACAGATAAAGGGACAACAATGGGCAAGAAACTTGCACCCTCATAGGTTTAATATGTTTATGGTAGACTGGGAAGAATCAGCTTTGGCCTCAACTATTAAAAAAACATATGCTTATTATAGATTCTTTGATATATGGGGAGTGTGGATCTATTCAAAAGAGGATTTAGTTACATTCACTGATCACCTGAACACATCAGGCGTCCATCAAAATTAAATATACATTTGATCCCACAGAAGTTAACTTTTTGGACGTCTTATCTTTTAAGGGTCCCAAATTCACAACTGGTCTCTTGGACTTCAGAGTATACTTTAAGAAGACGGACATACTCATTATTACATAAGAAAAGTTTCCACCCTAAACATACCTTTAAGGGCACAATAAAATCACTAATTACTCAGATTCAAAAGAATCTGTACACAGCCTTCTTCCTCCTTATCAGCTGTAAAAACTCTCTTCTCAGCTTTGAGACACCAGGGATACTCTCGCTCTTTCCTCAGGAAAATATTAAAAACCTTTGAGAGGCCTCCTATTCCTCCTGAGGAAAATGCACACCCTGGGATAAAACTATCCCTCTTAGTGGTTCACTTCTCACTACAAAGTGTACCACTGAACTCTGAGCTGAAGTCCAATTTCCAAAAGTTTCTTGAATCAACCAATTACCTACAAACCGATAAACCAATAGCAGCATTCAGAAGAAATATTAATTTATTAGACAAATTAGTACAGAGCAAATTATATACAGCACCTCCTAAAGGCCCTGTTGACAAATGTAAATATTATACCCCAGCACAATTGGTCATCAGTAGATTCACAAAGAAAGTTTTCCAACTACCCAGGTCTGTCCCTTTAAACCAGCAACTGCATTTACCTGATTTACTGCATCAAGTGCCACAAAAAATGAACTAAGAGTACACATATATCAACATGCACATAATATTACACATAAAATAGAAAAACGCAGACACGCAACCTGACTCTCCACACCCCATCTAATGGGAGAATTTAATAAATAAATATACATATTCTAAAATCATGATTTCAGCATCCAGCTAGGTACATCCTCAATTACCCCATCAAATTCGGCCAGAAATCTTGGAGTAATCCTTGATGACCAACTGACCTTCAAAGACCACATTGCAAAGACAGCTCGGTCATGCAGATTTGCACTATACAACATCAGGAAAATCAGGCCCTTTCTAACAGAACATGCAACACAACTCCTTGTCCAGGCCCTGGTCATTTCTAGGCTTGATTACTGCAATGCTCTTCTGGCTGGACTGCCATCAAGCACAATCAAGCCTCTTCAAATGATTCAGAATGCTGCAGCACGTCTCGTCTTTAACGAGCCCAAAAGAGCCCACGTCACGCCTCTCTTCATCTCTCTGCACTGGCTACCACTTACTGCTCGCATCAAATTCAAGGCGTTGACGCTTGCTTACAGATCTACCACAGGCTCAGCACCCTCCTACTTCCACTCACTCTTACGAGTCTACACTCCGACCAGAAGCCTACGCTCACTAAAGGAGCGAAGGCTCGTGGTACCATCACAGAGAGGCACGAAATCACTCTCCAGGACATTCTCGTTCACTGTCCCTCGCTGGTGGAATGATCTTCCTGCCTTCATCCGCAATGCAGAATCCCTGGCAATATTCAAAAGACAGCTGAAAACTCATCTCTTTCGTAAGCACTTATCCTCATCTTAAAAAAAAAAAAATTCTATACCTTTCTATCCTACCTTTCTTTGCTTCCTTCACTTCCTTTAATCTCTCTCTATTGTAGCTTATGATACTCTGAGCACTGCCTAAAACTTGTATTGTGAGCACTTCTTGTCCCTATTTGCCTCGTCATGACGACTCGCTTACTGTATTCCTCACTTGTAAGTCGCTTTGGATAAAAGCGTCTGCCAAATGAATAAATGTAAATGTAAAAATTTTATTTAATTTCTATATCTCATTAGTGACTGGAGTGGTTGTGTGACATTTTGACCTCTATTCAGAGGAATTATTAATAACCATATATAATTCTATAAAAAAAATAGAGATATACATACATACATACACACAGAGGAAAAGAGAGTCTGCACTGGATCCCTCCCTGATCCCACACCTTCTCGAAGTGGTCAGTGGAAAGGATGGTCAGTGAAAAACCATCTCCAGGTCCTTTGGGAGTTGGTGGTTACAAAAACAGTTCCCTCTCAGTTTACAATTACACTAACAAGAGAAGAGTGGGCAAAGATGAAAGCCGGTATAGGACAAGGGTACAGGTGTCTAAACCATGGATGGGCAGATACGTTCTCTGGAAAATTGGGTAAAAAAAAATGCACTGTGTCCTGTCCTTTAAGTACAACAGAGTAAAACTTAAAATCCAGAAAGCAAGAGTCACCAATTTTGGTATGGAAAGGCATATTGTCAGTTTCATGGCTGTGCTTTTTTTTTTTTTTCAAATTTGACATGTACAAGGAACCAGCAAAGTATCAGTTACTGTGAGAGTGTCTGGACTGATTGATCGTTTGAAGGCTTACATTATACATATACACTATTTTGCTCTCAATAGTAACTTTGCTGTATGACCATACGATTAGGGGGGCATGTTGTATCATCTGGGGGTACATCTGGTGATGGGCCTGATGTACATTCACTGTTGTGCATGTATGTGCTGCGCATATGGTGAAATTGCTGTGCACTAAAATTGGAAAGACTAAATGCTCCAAGGAAACAAACATCTTGTTTCTGCATTCATTCCCATTGACCAAACCATCAGTTACCGAACAGAGATGGATAACGACATAATCACCATCCATTGATGAAATCTTTAAGGAATATCCTCCATTTCTGGACATGCCAGCCATGGTAATACATACGCTCAACAGAGCAGCAGAGAACTTTACATAAAGCTTGTATTTCTTAGTTTGCTAACATTTTAGTTTCTGTTTAATGAACTGAAGGGTAGATTGAATTTTCCAAGCTTACAGAAGGGATCAGGAAATGTGAGGGGACCGTTATTCTAAAAATCAAGGAAATGGCATTTTTGAAGAAAATAGACAACAGACACTTACTGGAGAAAGCTGACAATTAACTGACTCTATTTCTTTGGCATGTGCACTTATAAGATATATTTACACAAGATATGACAAATTTATTTTTGAGTGAATGGTGGCAACATCATCTTCCATTGATAGTTATGATCCCCATCATCCCCTTGGCGTGGATGTCTCTAGCTCTTTGTCCAGCAGTAAAAAAAGCAGCATGAATGTTAGATTTTTCCTAAATATTTTAATTTATTGATTTTTTAAAAAAAAAAAAATTTTTATTCCCACTATAATATTGTCACAGTGTGTAACTGGTAAAGAGCGCACAATGAAGGAAATCCTTAAGCAAGGCTTAAGCTAATCCTAGACTAAATGCATGTTTGAGCTTTAACTGAATGTAACTTAAATCTTAAAATATGTTGTTTTTTTTTCTAGTGAACATTTATAAAAGCTACTTAAATATCCTAATTGGACTAAGGCCTAATCCTGGCTAAGGCTAAGCCCTGTCTGTGAAACCAGAATTTCACAGACAAATAACTTGGAGAAATAAACAGCCAAAAACGAGTTAACGAGGCAAATTAAACAAACACAGCTGGAAATCAATAATCATAATTAAGGTGACCATGACAACTAAGGAGTGGCGGGAAACTGAACAAAGGAACCAAGGAAGATCAAACAGAGTCCAAAACAAACATGTGACAAATATACACTGGCTAACTATTATTTCTACAGCCAGTGTTGATTTTCTTCAGTTGTCCTAAAAAAACACACACCTTTGACCATCATATCAATATTCATTATTTAGTTTTTTTTTTTTTAGTTTATTTATATAGCACCATTAAAACAGCAGCAGCTGACCAATGTGTTTTACAACGTCAGATAAAATAAATGAAAGCAAAAACAAATTAAATAATAATGTCACATATAAAATTGAGAAAATTTGACCAACAAAAGTCAAAATACAAAAAAAACCATCAAGGGACATTAAAAGCAATGGAAAAATAATGAGTTTTAGGCAAAGATTTAAAAATGTGTAATGTCGGAGCAGATCTAATATTAACTGGTAGCCTGGTCCAGAGTTAAAGGACCGCAACAGCAAAAGCACGTTTTAGTCTAACTCTGGGAACGGTGAGCAATCTGAAACTACTAGATCGAAGAGCTCGGGAAGGGTTATGTAAAGATAAAAGTTCAGATAAATATGAGGGGGCTGACTTAAAAACAAAAACTAGAATTTTAAACTCCACTCTAAACCGCACAGGAAGCCAATGCAATGATGCTAACACAGGTGTAATGTGAGTGGATTTACTGAGGCCCAATAAAAGTCTAGCTGACGCATTTTGGACCAACTGGGGACGGGCCAAGAAAGTAGCGTTCATTCCACAATATAGTGAGTTACAGTAGTCTAAACGTGATGATATGAAAACATGAATTACTCTTTCAAAATCATGAAAAGAAAGAAAAGGCTTAATTTTGGAAAGAAGACGGAGATGAAAAAAAAACAGGATCTATCAACTGAATTCACTTCTTTGTCAAGTTTCAGCTCACTGTCAAGCAAGACGCCTATGTTTTTAACAAGAGTTTGGCTTGGGATGAGACATGATGATCATTAACAAATTTTGTGGGAATGCCACTAGGTGGGCCAAAGAAAATAATTTCAGTTTTCTTTTCATTTAGATTGAGAAAATTTGATGACATCCAGATTTTTATGTCCTCCATACACTCCATCAGAGGGCCCAGGGAGATGTTACTAAACTATAATATTTAGACATTTAAATATAAGAAACAAACCCGTCTCACTGGTGCCCCCTCAAAAATTCTAAGTGCATGACACCCATCCCCTATCTTTTTAGCTATTATATAGCTGTTATGAGAGAACCGTTGGGTCATGTCTAAGTAAGTGTAAAATCTATCAGATGTTCTAGAACTGCTAACATCACTTACAACACATTTAATGAACAGTTTTCACTGTTTATAAGAATAAAACTGTAACACTAACCTTTATTTTATTTTTTTTCCAGATTGTTGAGCGCTAGATTCTCGAGGCAGAGTTACAGATAATTGGAGTGTCAGAAGATGACAATATACTCATCCTAGACAGTGAACTAGAAGATTACATTATACCAAGCCACTTTTACTTAGGCAATATCAATGATCTGGTAGAGCAACTTCCAATTAATTTAAAAGTCCAGCACATAAACAAACATGTGCTGAATGTTCTATCCCTGGAACAAATTCAGACCACGGAATCCCTGGATCCAATACAGGAGGACATGGGGAAAAAAAGGCAACCAGTATCAAATTTGGTCCAAAAAATGAATGGAATTGGCCATTAAAAATATAAATAAAAATCGGTGCATCACTAATAAAAATGGTAACACTTCACAATAAAGTTCATTAGTTAAACATTAGTTAATGTGTTAACTAACATGAACTAACCATGAGCAATACATTTGTTACTGTATTTACTAATCTTCATTAATGTTAGTTAATGAAAATACAGTTGTTCATTGTTTGTTCATGTTAGTTCACAATGCATTAATGTTAACAAGATGTTAATAATGTATTAGTATATGTTGAAATTAACATTAACAAAGATTAATAAATGCTGTATAAGTGCAGTTCATTATTAGTTCATGTTAACTAATGTAGTTGAAGTCTTTTTACAGTAAAATCAAATGCTGTTTTCAAAGAATAGTGTGTTTTTTTTTTCTTGCAAGTTAATGTTTGTATGGTTAATATTAATGTAACTGTCAGCTCACTAAGGGTTTAAAAAAATAAAATAAAAAATAAAAAAATCGGCCCGCACATGGTTACATTTTTTTTCCCCATCGGGCCCACAACCTAAAATGAGTTTGACACCCCTGATGTAGCCTAAGTAATGGTGAACAAAGATCTGTTTGCATAATTTAAGTATTTTGTTTTCATTTTTTGTTAGGCAATACATTTTTTTTTTTTTTTTGGTATAACTTTGCAACAAAGTCTTATTTGTTAAATATAACATGGGCCCGGTTTCGCAGACAGGGCTTAGCCAGGATTAGGCCTTAGTTCAATTAAGGCATTTAAGTAGCTTTTATAAACGTTCACTAGAAAAACACATTACAGGTGTACATCTTGAGACAAAACAATGGCACTGATATATTTTGACATATGTCTTCAAACATGCATTTTAGTCTAGGACTAGCTTAAGCCTTGTCTGTGAAACCGGGGGATGAATTAACAGAGCAATAACCTTGAATGTTAGTTAATAAAATATTTGTGTTCATGTTAGTTCACAGTGCATTAACTAGTTTTAACTGATAAAACTCTGGATCTTAAAAATGTCTTAGAAAATGTTGAGATTAACACTAACTAAGATTAATAAATTATATATAGTGTAGTGTCCTTTTTGAGTAATTGGAGTAATGGTATTTGCCAAATAACAGGCTTGTGGTCTGACAACAAAGTGCCAAAAGTAAATGTCAAAAACCCAAACTAATGTTTTAAGTATGTGCATGATGAAATTTATCAACAAATTATTAAACGTAAGTTCCATGATAAATTATATTGCATATCATGTAGACTTATCTGTAAAGTCACACAAGTAAATGCACAATTAACTACATACTAAGGAAAATGTTTTCTTTATCTCCTAGTCAATAAACTGTAGTTCTGTCATGACAACTCTGAGTGTTTGGCATGGTAATGGGTATGACAATGTTGATATGTTTGGTTTTGGCGGAATACATCTGCTACGCTGCTGTTGCTTTTATTGCTGCTGCTGCAGAGCAAGTACGGGATTTGCTACTGCCAATACATACACGACATGCTGCTGTGAGCAAGTAAGACTTGCTGCTGCTGTACAATATAGCGTACATGAATTACCCGTAGCAGATCTATACAGGTGGAGCTGGGGAAGGTGGAGGGTTTCTGAAGGCATGCTGCACTGCTAAGACAAATGCTACTCATGTATTTGAAGACCGAGCATGCAAGTTCATTGGCTACTAATACAGCAGGAACCAATCATATGTCCTATAGATAATGATGTGATTACAAGCAGGTGAGTTAAAGGACCTATTAGCCTGCCCATTAGAGTTTCATGACAGAACTTTGTATTTTATGGGACTTAATAATGGACAATTCTCAGAGGAAAGTGTATAGACCCTTTTCATAGACTGTAATGATGCGTTTTAACGGTCATCAGCATCGTAAATTTAGCAACGTTTTTTATATTTTCATTTTTTTTTTTTTTTTAATTATGTATATTTATAACACTATACTTAGTATTATATTACCTTTGCATCAAAATACAAAAATCTAGTTAACGCTGCTGTGAGGGTGTTTCTAATACAGCAGCTATGGCAGTAAAAATGACATTTTTCTCTCTTCTGACTGCCGTTATTAATCTCTCTTTATTTTTTTCCTTTTTTTTGAAAGTTGTGAAAACACTGATGTTGAGTTTTTCTTTTGGTATTTGAGCAAATGGGAACCCAAAAAATATATTTAATGTATTCTCTCATTCACCGCTATGGAATTTTACCCAACTATGACGACTTCCGCTTTTGAGAAATGTGAAAAGGGTCTATTGGCACTTTCTTGTTCAGCCATTTTGCAGAGGTGCAAAACGCCTGCTCACATCCTGCTAGGTGAGCGTCAGGAACACGGGCCGCATGCGCACTGTGTGTGATTGATGCATCTTTCACTCGTTTATTAATGCCACTGACATAATTTTGACATTGAATGGTAGCTTCTTGATTTGTACACAAATTAAATAATGATTTTGATAAACTACACAAACAGTCTAGACATTTATGTAAAATTAAATAACCAAGGACTGAAAATGACCATCAAATTTGGGTTCCATCATAGTGCAATAAAATAAAACAGAAGATGTGACATCTTTTAATTGAGGTTTTTTTTTCATACAAAATAAAATTTAATGTTTTAACAAAAAGCAATTATTTAATAATGTCATTGCATCACTAATTGAATGACTACAAACAAATGTTGAAATTGTACCAAATCTAAAACTGCTTTTGTAATTGCAATTAGAAGAGTGGTCTTTGAATTGGCATGCCACTGAACTCAAGTTTTTTCCAAATCCACGGAGTGAGGATTAATAGGTAGATGTCTCCGCAGTGGTGCATTTGAGCACCAAAGATGGCAGAATCAAATCACAGTCAATCACCCTTGGCCTTATCTAAAATAATTTTACTGTACTGGATACCAGTACTGGAAACCATTTTTAAATATTTTTTGTTCCTGCATAGTCACCGCACCATATTGGCCTTCAAGAATTCACCATCAAACTTAAAAAGTAGCCATTATACATTTTTAAAAAAAATGTATTTAGTTTTATATTTTCAACATTTTTAGTGTGTAAAGTTGTTGTCTGAGCGTGAAAAAACAGTCTGTAAAGTTACAAAGCCCAAAGTCCCTCCAACAGAGCCGGCCCATTCAACAGGCTGTACAGGTGATTGTCTAGGGCCCCACCCTGTCTAGTGGTGCACTCAACCATGAAATTATTAAAATACATGATAACTTGGAAAAAGGCAATTGTTAAATGCTCAAGACTGCTTAATTTGATGCATGCAGTTAGTTAAGGTTGTCATTAAACATGATACAGTTCACAAAGACGGTGACAAATAAATTACCCACCACATTACATGAAAAAGATAGCTAATAAATAATAAAGGAAAGATAACATAAAGGAAAGATAATAAATACAAAACATTAGAATGAATAAAATCTACATACACAGTATCACTTCACACGCTAATTTGCATAATACCGCCCACGATATATTGGGAGAACTCGCACACACAGATTCCACCACACTTCTCTCCAAAATGCTCACGTTTGTTAGAAACGTGAACAATTTCGAATTTGTGGTGCTCTTATTCTTTATTAATTGCTTAGGCATTTTGCATGAAAGAAAAAGTGCTGTCAAAAATAAAATACCAAATATTCTAATCTCTACGGTAATATTGACTGATTGCCTTTCGTATCTCTAATAATTTCACAAAGTCTTGTCAGAGTTGTCATAAATCAATGCTATTTTTAGTTAACTGTAATAAGAATAGATGTTTTTGTGGTAGAAATGGCATCCAAACACCATCTTTCCGGAGCCGGTAAAAGGAAGAAGAGGAGAGTTGAGAAAGAAAGACAAGCTCAAAGTAAAGGTATGTTCTTCTGACTGCTATAAATAGCGCATATGAGAGATATGATAATTATGCAATTCATTGACATTAACTGTCTTTTTCTGTAATTTCTCAACTGAGAATATTGGTCATTAATAATCATGATTATAATTTTGAGCAAGATAATCATGATAACCAGTTTTACCATTATAATGCAATCCTAACTCGCCCCAACCATCCTCCTTCCCCACTAAAAACAGGTCTCTCCCTCTTTTCAAATTCATATTTAACCCATCCAATTTCTAAATAATGCAATACAATTTTGTTATTGTGATCATCATAAAGTCTGAAATATAGTCTGCATTTCTAGTCATTATGCATATTTGTAACAGTATCTTATGCATTTACAAAAGCACCTTTAATGTATGCTTTATTTTATATTATTTATATGCTTTATTTTTTGACATGTGTGCTTTCAGACATTTTATGTACCAGGGGCTTTGCTGAAATTTCTTAGTGTACACACAGGAGAGACAGTCCATGATGCAACAACATCCGAATTTTTCCATAATGCTGCTGGTGAGGTTTATAAAACTGATATAAAACACTGGTTGAATTAATTTATATCATACAACACAACATTGTGCATATGTTACTGTATTGAAATCAGCCTTTATTGTCCATTAAGTATATTTAAGGGTCATCTGCTGATCCTTAGGTGAAAGTTCAGTCTTCAGAATCCCATCCATCTTTTTCCCAATTCCTACAGAGACTACTCCAACTGAGGCACCTGCTGCAGATGTTTCAGCTAAAGTCCAGCAAGCTCCACCACTTGACTCAGCTTGGTCAGGTGCAGTAAGAACTTGATTTAGTAAACAAAAATCTGACTTTAAATTTCCCAGAAGAGAAGATCGTACAACATGTCACCAACACTACTTTTACAGGACTTTTGTAAATGGTTAGCAATTTAGGAGAAGCTGGCTAAGCTATTCACCGAAAAGCAATGCTTTTGCTTTAAATTGCTTTCTGTAAAAGTGTTCAAATTAATCAGAAGTGGATTAAATGACTGGAAAATCCTTTTAAACATCCACAAGAACTCACATTTGGCAGCAAGGGACAACAGGTCAATTTAGCTCAAAGGGAATAATTAATTAATTTATAGGGAATTTTAAAAGAGTCACATATTTTACGACCAAGCAACTGAATCGCCCAGCGTTCATTTGAACGGGTCGTAACTATAAGCTCTGTGGTGGATATGAATATCCAAACTATAGTGAAAACACTGTTTATTAGCAAGGTAACATAGATTGGCAGTTCAAGACATTAAATTCATAAGCACATAACACAACACAAGATACTTCTCTTTAAAATGAGACTTTTATTGATTATTCTAACACAAACTAATATCTAACACAAACACGCACACACACATTCACACAAGTTACAGAAAGAAAGAAAGTGAGAAAAGAATGAGCTTTAAGAGAGTGAAATGATGAAATCAAGTTTCTAGCAATATATGCATTTCATAAAACCTGATCTGAACGAACGAACCATCAATCATTAATTAAACCCTTCTATCGCTTCTGATTCTTCGGTTATAAGACTTTATATCAATGCACCAGTTCAGCTAGAATCTGGAGTAGATGGATGGCTTGAATAAAGCTGTTTGTTCTTAACCCATTTTCATCTCCAAGTCTTTGTTGTCTTCTTGTCAATGTCTCATCTGATTATTTATTTGTGTCCTGAATTTGTCCAAACTCTTTTCACTTTGCCTGTGAAGCTCACGATGAACCATTCATGGATGCGTTAAAGAAGCTAGAAGGAACAAAAGCGTGAATCAAACTGCCAAAGTCACACGAACCATTGAAATTTCGAAATGAATCTGGGCATTGAAAGTGTAAATTAACTTGCTGGCAGTAGAGGTTTCACTGAGCCATCTAATTTTATCAAAAATATCTTAATTTGTGTGACTAGAGTGGTTCAAACTTAATATAATGAAGCAACGAGAATACTTTTTGTGTGGCAAAAATAACAAAATAGCAACTAGTCTAGTGTTGGTCTAGTGATGGGTGATTTCAAAACACTGCTTCATGAAGCTTCAAAGCTTTATGAATCTTTTGTTTTGAATCAGTGGTTCGGAGAGCGTATCAAACTGCCAAAGTCACATGAACTATTGAAGTTTCAAAACACTGACGTAACAAAGCCTCGTTTACTGAAATCATGTGATTTTGGTGCTCTGAACCGCTGATTCGAAACAAATGATTCGTAAAGCTTCAAAGCTTCATCAGGCAGTGTTTTGAAATCACTAGATATTGTGGAATAAAGTTGCTATTTTGTTATTTTTGGCGCATAAAAAGTATTATCGTTGCTTTGTAATATTAAAGTTGAACCACTGTAGTCACACAAACTGTTTTAAGTATGTTTTTAGTAGCTTTCTGGGTATTGAAAAAGGGAGTGTTATTGCTGGTGATGTAGGCCTCACTGAGCCATCGGATTTGATCAAAATTATCTTAATTTGTGTTCCAAAGATGAACAAAGGTCTTAGGGGTGTAGAACGACATGAGAGTGAGTAATACAGTCCATGTAAAGTCAATTCTGAGAGTTGTTTCTAAACGTATTTAAATGTTACAAATGTATTGCAGAAACACATTACAAAGACTGTGAACTCTGTAGTACTGAATTGAGAAGTTAGAGCGTTAAACAGTTTTTCACCAATTCTGCGTTCAGGATTTTTTTTGGGCGGAGCTAAAACGGGGGCTCGATGACACACTAGAGCATGGCGCCGCCCCTAACGCTACAGCTGCTCGCCCGCTCAATCATTACCGTTAGTTATACAGCCAACATTTTGTTAGCTAGTAATGCCTTCGTAACGCAAATGCATATTACCTGCTTGCGATAAAACACAAAACAGCTTGGTCTCCTTATTTAAATTTTCTAATAACAATGATATGAAGAAGGGGTGGATTAATTTAGTCTCTGCAGTGATCATTTTACACCGGATAGTTTTACAAACTTTCATCAGAGACAACTGGGATTCACTGATTATTTGGTGAATGGGGCTGAACAGACTATCTCCCGCCTCGGCCTTCATACTCCCGTCCCCACCGACAACCGATGATATGGGGCCAGACAGAGTCTCTCCCGTCCTAGTCTCGCGTAGCCAGACCTTCAGACTGACGGCAGAAGGTCTGGACTCTATCGCAGCTTTCATTGGCTAAGGACCACAGCATTTGTTTCCAGATTTGTTTCCTGAAGTGTTTCCGGATAGGCGTGCCATATCCATCAGACGTTCAGCCAGCGGTCTGAGGGCGTGACGTCTGAGGCTGAGACTACTCCCATCCCGGCGCCGACATCTGTCGACAAAAGTTGTCAGTACATGCCCATCAATGAGTGCAAGTTGCCTTGTGTGCTTATGTTATAATTAGTGGGTAGTCGACAGTAACTCTACTAAATTTTGCAACCCTCTAACATGATTCTGTTGTTTATATGCATCAATATGTTTGACAAGCAAGTTCAGACGGCAGCTCTCGCGAGTGGGTGTTGTTTCAACGCCAATAGCAGACACACCCCCAGCGTTTGAGAGCAGAGAATACTTCTTATTTTTTCACGATTTTGATAACTTATTTCATTTACTTGATTTTTTTTTTAATCATTCAAATTTTGCTGGGTGGTTAATAACAAATTTTTCTGTGGTGTGACAAACTCAGAACACATACTTTAATATGGCTTTATAGGGACTTTAATAACATAATTGTCATTTTTGGGTTAACTTACCCTTTATTGCTGCCAGCACAGCTGCCAGTACTCATTTTTGAGCTCAAGAATTCTGGCGTCCACTAACTTGGTGACAGTGCGGTCAGACAGTATGGCTGTCACTGTCCACCTTTGTTCCACGAGCCAGGCAAACATGTCACTGACCGAGTTCCACCTTGTCTTGCAGGACTGTATCAGGTGATGAGGTGGAATTTTCATCTGTGCCTGTTTGTCACAAAGTGCTTTAGCAGCCACAGTGCTATGATTAAAGTGTGAAACAAGTCTTCCAGCTGCTGCGATGGCCCTGTTTAAGTATATGTTGAAGCCATCGTTTAGCATCATTGCTTCTGCCTGGTTATCGCTGGCTGTGTCGATTCAAATCCTGTCCTGGAAACTGCTGGATGCATTTTTTTTAAAAG
Source organism: Hypophthalmichthys molitrix (assembly GCA_037950675.1). Taxonomy (NCBI): domain Eukaryota; kingdom Metazoa; phylum Chordata; class Actinopteri; order Cypriniformes; family Xenocyprididae; genus Hypophthalmichthys; species Hypophthalmichthys molitrix. The sequence continues at coordinate 47,993,691 of CM075494.1, read as the reverse complement.
ATATATCATGGTGCTCGTAGTTGTATTATATTTTAAAACACAGTTACAATGCTTGCAATTAATGCCCTTTAAAATAAAATGATCCCAAATAAATCTCTTGCGTGCTCGCTTCATTTTCCACCTTGCATCTGCTGTACGTGTTTTTGTGTAAGCAGTATGCGTCTCAAACTATGCCAAGACCATGCTTAATCGAACATCGATAAGGTTTTTCGATTAAAAGGATTATCGACAATTAATTGATCATCAATTAATTGTTGGCATCCCTAGTAGGTATAGAAGATGCAGCAGGAGGATAACAGATACACACGTTTCTCAGTCACTGATGAATTTATAACAAACACTTTATTTTCAGGGCAAACACACGCAACTTGGAGAAGGGGATGGGCGTCCTGGAACTTTCAGGTGACCAGGGAGGCGCTGGCAGTTCAGGGAGCCAGTACTCAATGGCTGCATATAGGCAGAACTCTATAAACCATTGCTTTAATGACCTTCACCTCTTAGGTTTTTAGATTTAATCACAAGTTACAATTGTAAAATGTTTTAAAAACCATTAATGTTGGGTGAGACTATACAAAGAGAAGCCAACATATGCTAACAGACAAATCTGGCGATGCTATAAGGAAAAAAACTAAGTAGGAGACAGAGTTATCATTTATTTCTAACAAAAAACATTTCATGAACTCAAAAAAATACCAAACTGGTAATAATAAACAAACCAAACAATAACTCAAAAGTAAATTTGAAGTATCATTCAGATAAGAATAAACAATGTACAACATGTTTTGTTTGGAAGCATCAACAAATCTTGCTGAAAGTTTTCACAAATCAGAATAGTGATTTTATAGACACAAGGCGTGTTAACTGTAACTTGTATGCTGTATGAAACTCTTGATTGGCTCCAACCAAAATTTCGAAGGCAATATCACTGGCTCCAGCTTCTTTTTAATTGTCCCTCCTATTTAAAACAGTTTTTGGCTCCATTTACATCCTCCTATCCCCGGCGACATTTGCAGCATCCACTTTTCTTTGTCCCAAGAACCTTTACTGAAGTTGGCCGCAGGTCATTTCAATACAAAGCTCCATCTGACTGGAACGATCTTCCCTCCTTCTCTCAGATCGATCACATCTCTTCATCTTTTCAGGACTAATGTTTTTTCTTATTTGAAAACAATTTGCTTATGCTATTAATCAAGGCTTCTATATTAATGTTTATCAATTATTTTGTTCAATCCATTTATTTTCTTATTTATCTTTTTTAGGGTGCAAGTATACATTTTGATTTGTTACATCCTTACGATAAATTCAAATTCAAACTGTGTTAAAGCATTAACTGACCCAAAATGCACTGTAAAAGTTTTCACAAATCAGAATAGTGAAGTTAATGTAGCCCAGTCAATAGAGGGCGCTGCTGTGGGTATCCGGTGTGATATGCCTTTAAATACACCACTTCCTATGAGTGGAATGGTTGCAATGCCTGAATTAGGGTAATGCACAATCTAATTTCTGTATTCTGTAAAACAGATCAGATCGTCTTTTGTATGTGTTTCATGAAAAAAATAGCTGTTTTATTCAAGATAACTTAAAAGGAGCGAGCAAAGATGAGCATAACTGATGTCCCCTGCATATGCAGGTTAATATTTAAAAGCTTTTTTCATTTTTCTTCTTCACACTAACGTTTAGATATTTAATAGAATAAAACACCTATAACAATGTGAACTAGGTAGTTTCACTGATTACCTTAAAAGTCCATAGATATGCCGTCAGTTCATACTGCTAACACTTTCTCTGACAAGCGGATGCAATTAGACCAGTTTTCCGGTTTAGTCATGTGACATCCGATATATACCCTATTGCTTGGCGTGCAGGTGGTTGTTGATTGCTGGAAGAACATACTCTGTTGATTTTTAGACATGTGCTTTAAATGCCCTAATGCTGATTAAGTTTGGCTTAATGAGCTGTTACAATACAGACTGGGCAGAGGCAGAGGTAACGGTTAACAGACTTTATTATCATAAATTATCAGTATTATCAGTGATACTGTCCTTTGTGGGTTTGCAGGAGTGATGAACGATGATGAGGTGAGGAGATGGCTGACGAGGTTGACTGGAGACACTCACACACAAACTGGAACAACACGAGGAGACTTGGAGACGAAGGAGACAGGTAGGTATCTTCAATGGAGTCCAAGAGGTAAGCATATAGCATTCTATGTGCGTACGAGACCGGACAGTGAGTGAATGTGTGTGAGTGTGTTTTATGCTGGTGGTGATGAGTGAGAAGATGAGGTGCAGGTGCAGATGATTAGTACTCCGGGGATTGAGTGCGCTGTGATTGGGTGATGCTGGAACCTGGCGTGTCTGTGACATGAGCAGTGGATGCTGAATGATCAGTACTGCATATTGCACAGAAGTGTGCTTTAAATGTCTTCACGCTGGTTATGATGAGCTGGATGAGCGGTGGATACTGAATGATCGCGTATGACTGCTGTACTTCCCGTGGCTTCTGAAATCAGCTAAATGGCAACAAAGAGTTCTGTCCTGTGCAACTGATCACTGTTTTTCCCACCTTGATTTGTTTATTAAAAAGTGTATGGTTTTGTGATTATTAATATTTTGTTTGTTTTTGTATTAGGCCAATGACTTGTCCATCATACTTTTTATATAGTTTATCTTGTGTATTATAACTAGGCCATTACTTGCAGCTTTGCAGATTGTAATTAGGGGGGAAATATTCACTCTTACCACAAGTGTGGTGTGGAAATGGTGTGTGTTTTTTTTTTTTTTTTTGTGCAATAGTGTGGTGTATAGGAACATTTTGACTTTTTGGGGGGTTTATTGTATTTATTTATTTTTTGTGTGTGTGTGTGTGTTTTCTTTTGAAGTGTTATGTTACCCCCTGTAGTTACTTACTGCTATCTGTTATGACCCAAAGTTGGCCAGCTTTTGAGTGAAATCAAATGAGACCAGAATATATGTATTTAATAAAAGTGATGTTTTGTTTATAGTAATTTTGCCTTAAAGGTGCAATGTGTAAGATTTTCTGTCTGCTAGAGGTCACTAGAGGCCTATTCAAAACAAAGGCATAGCTTGATGACGCCAAGTTTGAACCAAGCGGCATCCTCCCCCAGTTTTTCATGAAGCTAATACGGAAGTGACTTAAACTGCAATTCATCGACTGGCCACTGACTACTCCATAGTCCAGGTTTTAGTAATCTGTACTTAATCTGTGTTTCAGAAAGCCATTTTTAAGCCACAATTAACTATTCTAGATTAAGGCCTATCCTGGCTTAATTTAAACCCTGTCCAGGAAACCGTCCCCAAATGTTTAGTTCAATTTATTTTATTTATTATGTTTTTAAATATTGTGTCGTGTAATGCTAGTGGAGAAATCTGAACATGGACACATTTGAAAAGATGGAGGTTTTATGCAAAGAAGCTGATGTGACTATTACAAGAGACAAATTGGAAAAAAGAAAGTGTTAATAGGGTTCAAACAAAATGGGATGGTAATAAACATTTTAATAATGGAGATAAGGTTGTGGGATAGTGAGTTAAATTAAAACAGAAGTATGTGAAAAAGAACAAGTAATATCTGATGTTGGAGTGGGAGAAAAGTATGTCTGTGAATGAAGAAAAAGAAGAACAGAAGTTTATCATTTATAATATTCACACACCAAATGAAGAAAAGGAAAATGTGTGAAGATCCTGGTATTGTCACAGACACGCCAGGCTCTTCACTCACCCAATCACGACGCACTCCCTCACCAGAGTTCTAACCACGCACACCTGACACTCATCATCACCACCATCATCAACAGCACTATAAGACACACAGCTTTACATCCAGTCACTGTCCGGTCTCGTTACGCATACCTACCTGAATGCTGACCTCACGGACTCCTCGATCATCTGCTTACCAGTCTCCAGTGTGTTTCCTCGACTCCTTGTGTTCTCCAGTCTCCAGTGTGTGTCTCTGTGAATCTCCTAGCCCCAAGAACCATCCGCCATCCACGCCACCTGCAAGAAACCAAGTATCAGTAATCCAGTCATCGCATATCACTAACTTTATCTGGCTCTACTCACCTGTGCACTGCTCTGGTTGTCTCAATAAACCTTACAAACGTTACCTGTGTCTCCGACCTCCTCTGTATGTAACAGGTATATGTCTTGTGTTTTATGTTAAGATGTAAGCCGTTTCTCAATCTGCATTCTTGTCTGTACTTGTTCTTGTGAAACATCATCAGTTGCTGCCCAAGTACTGTTCCAATTCAAAGTTCACATCTAGCCAAGTACAGTTCAAATCCCCGGATGTGTTCTTGATCCGCCCCTTTTATCGAGGATGCATCCAGAGGTGACTTGTGCAGACTTGAGACAGCCAGGTATCCCAGGATGCATCTTGCACTAACCAGCAAGCGGCAATAGTAAAGAAGAAAACCCACAATTTAAACATACTACTGTTTTTATGTCAGGATATGTTGTTTTAAGAGTTTTTCAGGTAATAATGTACTGGTTTAAAGCTCAAATTTATGATTTATTGATAAAGATAGCGCCTATTTGAAAATCTGATTTCATGTTTTGTGAGATCCAGGTGATCACCGGACGTTCAGCGCTCATGTAACCAGCCAAGAACAGCCTAACCTCGGCTAGTCCTTCTGACATTTTTTCAGATGTCTCTGTAGCAGTTAAACATGATATAATTCGTCTTTTCTATATCTAATGGGCGATCTTTGGTCTCATGAATCTATAATATGTTCCCTGGCAAATTGTTTTGGCTGAGGGCAAAGTGACGTTTCATAAATTTGTATATTTAGGATATTTAACTTCACTGTTGTAGTCTACTAGAGCGCTGACTTTGTACATTTGACTGAATTGTTTGCTTTATTTCTTATTGTATAGCTTCTTATATCTTTACTTATATTTCTATAATGGCTACTATTGATCATTAAAACTGACATTTAACAAAAAGAGAGAGCTGTGTTTTATGTTATAGGCTATTTTATTTTATTACAGTGAAGATAATCAGAGTATGCACATATTGCCTGAACCACATATTATTGCGTTTAATATTTTTAAAGTGTAAACGAAAAGTGTCAGGGTTGTGTTTTATATGTCATTTTGTAACAAATACTATACATGCAGTGAAGATAATGAATGAATGCGTTGCCTGACGACCTGACATTATCAAGTACGCTGCTATACCATTTGCAGAATCACCGGACTTGCGTCCTGCAAGTCTGAACTTTTCGTACTTGGTATTGAGAAACGCCTGTATTCGGGGTGTACATAACTTTTTTGGTCTGGTTCTCAATAAAGCACCTGGAGAAGATGCTTGGTACTCACATGTTACGCGGCACACTTATCCTACAAGCTGCCTAAATGTAAAATAACACTATTTGTTCACTGTAGAAATGAAATATAGGTTCATCTTTGTTAAAGCTGTATTATTTTATTAACATTAATGACAAACAACAGCAGGAAAATTAACCTGCTGTCACTTTAAGACCAAATGCACGGACTGAATATACTGACAAACATTTGGTTTCTTTCTCAACTGTTCACTTATACATACATAACCGAGAGAATACTTGGCAAGATGGTATTTTTGACAATTTTGTGTGAATGTGTCTGTGCAACCGCAAGTAAACGTGAAAGAGGAATCAATTCGGTGTTCGAGCGCTGTCTGAAACGTGCCTCTCTCTGCGTGCACGTGCTTTGTGTGTGTGTGGCTCTGTGCCCAATTTTCCCCTCTACCTCGTTTAAAATTGTTTGAATGTGTAAATTGACAAGACAAAAAATTTCCAAATGATAAACGTTCCCCCTATGATGGTTAAACTTGGCAGTTAATCCACGAATCACATGCGTGCCGAACTGTGGGACCCGGTCCGTACAGTTCACTGCAATCCGTTGCACCCCTGATCTCTGGTAAGATAGCAATCATGATGACAAGTGTGTTCATTAATTATTAGGGGTGCAACGGTTCAGATTACTCACGGTTCGGTTTTTATCACGGTTTTAGGGTCGCGGTTTCGGTACAGTTCAGTATGTGCAATGTTCTGTAAAAAAAATTGTCCAAAAAAAAAAACAACAACTAACTAAATAACAAATAAATTCATGAGAGCTAAGATACAAATAAAATAAACAATGCTTTACAGGTTTTTTAGTTATCTAACCCACCTTTGAGGTCCGGTACAAATATGATATACAAAAATACATAGGCTACAGGTCCATATGCATGCATTATTAATCATTAAAATATTGCAATCTCGATTCAAACATACTCGCGATCTTATTCCTAAATAACAACAATTCCGCAGTCTATTAAACCTTTAAAGTTACGATCATGCCGGAATATTAATTTAAACCTGCTTTAACGCTGCCGCTCATGCAGAGAGCGCAGCGCTCATGTAAGCTATGTCTGAAACAACTTCACGGTGTTTTCAGCTGACACTATTGTCGTTCCTTGCAAACATACAAAAATATTGGGCTAAAAGTTTATAGTCCGCATATAAACACCAATATTGTGGCATTCGCAATCAAAATAAGTAACCTTTGAAACCAACAGCCACAGCTCGTCTGTAAGGGCAGGTGGGGCAAAGTATGAAGGTAAAATGATGCCATGTAATTTAATTACTCAAATAATTCAACTCATTACTTATTACTTATAAAAATACCTATAAAGCTTGACCGGATAGACAATAGAAAGGAAACTCTTCTAATAATTTAAATATGAATCAAACATGGAGTAGTTTAGCCTTTTATAGCTTTTTAAAACATTTTAGCTTCATTAAAACATACTAAAATACTTAAATATATTAGTAACAAATAGGGATGTCACAATACCAAAAGTCTAGTAGTCGGTACAGATACCACCAGAAGTGCACAATACTCGATACCAAAGTCGATACCACGGTAAAAATACTTGCAAAACAAAACAAAAACAATGCTATATATTTTTTCAGGTAGGTCTAATAGTAGTAAGTAAAAATACCACAGAAATTGAAAAATCATGTATAAAATAACTCATAACTCTATGTTAAATATATATTAATCCTTATTAAAGCTTTTCTTTTATTGTTTGATTATCATTTATAATACAGACAGCCAATAGTAGACCGTAGCATGTTTTAAAGACATTCTGCTGTTACGCATGCTGTTCACAATCACATAACCAACGCGGATACGCCAAGCCGGTCATTTTGACATGACTGTGTGTGTATTTGAACGTTTATGTCTAATAAACCTTGAAAATCTGTTACTAGTCCGAGGCGGCTATGTGTGTGCGCTTTGGTCGAGAGCGCGCTGACTGAAGACCGTCTCTCAGAGAGCACGCGCAGTTTTTTTTTTCTTCCTAAGACATAGCTTACATTTTACTGTAATGTTCTTGCCTACCTGTGTCAAAAAAGTGAAGTAATTGGAATATTTCCATTATGTAAAACAGCCACTCGCTTCTGCCGACATCTTCAGACAGCCAACTGGTGCGAAATTGCGAACTCGCGCGCAACTGCACTACAGCTAACTAAAGAGGCAGCGTTCACTTTTACTTTTAAACGACAAATTTAGATTTTTATACAGACTGTTGAACTAATTTACAGTATGTAACGCAAGTACATTATAAATAACTGTATTTAAATTACCTAAAAATGAACAGTAATCCTTTACTTTTTCAATGGATAAGTAATTTAATTACAGTAACGCCTTACTTAGTAACGCGTCACACCCAACACTGGATATTAGTTTGTAATCTTGATGCTACTTTAAAGTAGGTCTAGTATGGCCTAGAAAATGTTTATAATTTCTAGTAAAATTTGGTTCAATAATAATTCAGTAAACAATAATGTTTTTTTCTTTGACATGTTGTAATTTAAAGGGATTTTAAAAAATATTACTAAAATATTGACTAAATGTTTATCTCTAAATTATTAATCATTTATCATCTGTAATACCATCGTGTAGCCACTAGATGGCTGTGCAGCCCTATAGACATACATGGCTGTGTGTTGCTGGGAACATAAAATTCCCACATAATTATTAGTCACTTGCATTTAGATATATATTTAGACATTATTAAAGACTACTTTTGTCAAAGTTTAGTTGTTTTATGTTTATTTGAAGTGTTTTTCATTAGTCAAATCTGGACACAAAGAAAACAGTTTCTAATATTAGTACTGTTGCTACATTGGCTTGATCTGTCATATGAAAGTAATCAGAATCAATATTGACTCAGTCAGACCAGGGCAATATTTCAAAATACGTAACTGAGTGTTAAATACCATGAACAGAGGCGTGGTCTGAAAACTCTGCTTCAGAAATCAATCAGCGATTGACATATTTATATTTAAGAAGCTTTATTGGCATAGTAAAAAAGCTTTACATTGCCAAAGCATATCAAGTGTTGAGCATTGTCAGATAATAATTTAGATTACTAACTAATTAATGAATGAATGAATTTTATTTATTTTAACAGTACTCTAGCCCCAATGGGGTTTGGATTATAAAGTTAGCATCATTCTGATTATAAAGTTTACATCAGCTCAATGGTGTAAGCAAATTATATGAAATTTCAATGTAATGCCAAACCAATCCAATAACGTTAACACCAGCTCGAAATCAGTATGAACACATGGGAGTCAGCCTAATGGTACACAGTTTATAAAGGATCATGTTTTAATTATTTTTATTATTATTTTAATGTAGCCTATTTGTGTGTTAAAAGTACCATTCGGGCATCGAGAACATCTGGCGTGTTTATTGAACCAATCAGAAGAGAGTAAATCGAGAGTCAGCGAGAAGCTGATTTGATTGGCTACAAGAAGAAGGACCCGCCCTTCTCCTCACGTTTGCAAAACTCAGTGAGTGAGAGAATTGTGCCAAAACTGGAAGCGCAGCTAAAATAAAGACTGAACTGTACAAATCGGGTTATTTCAGGACCTTTTTGCCGTACGTACACAACAAGTCATTTAGACATTTGCAACAGTTTTTCACACATACAGATTCGTTTTGCAGTTCTTTAAATTGTTGTTTTCGCTTGCAAATCACTGTTCACAGGCTTGCAGTGCTTTTGGCTGAATTTCGGCGTTAAAAAAAACGTGCCAAAAGTGTAAGCGCAGAAAAATGGAAGTCAGAAGAAAACAGATCATATTTATTTTGCTTTAGCATAAAGCTGCAGTTTCACAATTCATGAATTGCACTTGTGAACAACAGTAAAATGCTGCAAATAATTTTTTCTTATGCTTGAAGTGCAATTTACACCTTTACAAATCTTCTCTTGCGCATGCAAATTTCTAGATTCTAAATAAACTTTAAAGGCTGTTAGTTATTCTATTTTGTTTGATGAATATACAATTTTCCAAATTACAAAAACAAATCGATAATAGGCCTATATATTTTTCTTTTGGAAAAGTCGTATTCGTTTGAATGAAATATGTTTTCCTCATTTGAGTGGGAACATTTTTGGGTAGTTCTCAGTATTGTGTAACAAATAAAACACTGCTAACTTGTAATATTTTAAAATGCAACGTCTGCCAAAAGTGTTCAATGTGTATGTTCAGCGATTAGAATATAAAGCTTGCAAAAATTGTTTAAGCTATCATAAACTAGCGCTAAGACCCAGAATCTGCCCTACCTAAATTTACAGTTAGGAGCCGCTACTGGAAACTAATGTTACTCTTGATATAAAGATTGTATATTGATTAAATATAACTAGCTATATGATGAATATTTATGATACGTTCATAAATTCTGAAAGAAACAAGTCTTAATTCATTCATTTCAAAGGATTTTACATAATTAATTCATTTAAATTAATATTTTTAATATAATTATATAATAACATTTATTGACATTTATAAATTGACTCATTTATAACATTAAAAGAACATTTTGTCAGAACCTATTTTGTTGGTCTATTTTGTTTTCAGAATCATGGGAGAACCGTGATCTCTATCTAAAAATACAGATTATCCAGTCATAAATTAAGCTTAAAAGAAAATATAATATATCTGGCATCCAATTTATAGTAGGTCACTATTAGCATTAATATTAAAAAGTAGTACAGTCTTACAGACTAGGATGTAAAATGTACAATACAGACTAAGATGAAGGGCCCCCTTCTTTCGGTACCTTATCAAGTTATTCAGGAAGCTAAAGACCGTTCTAAGTGGGATTATTCTGCCAGAGACTGTTATCATCTGGGAATCCATGTCCTTGCTCAGTGTATGCAGTATGAATATATTTGTGCTGTAAAAATTAGTTTGTTTGTCTTTCTGTTTATGTAATGTTAATGTACACGCTGTTCTTTCTTGTATATAGGTAATTTGCATTGGATCCTGTGGTGGGTGAACGCTCTACTGGCCCCTGGAGAGAGCAGTGGTTCATCGGAGTCATCCAGCACCAGCATCTCAGTGGGCCAGGTGAGTTATTAAAAATGTAACAATTCCACTTGTATGTATGGAGTAAGATATGACGACTACGACTACAGTGGAAAAAAAAAAAAAATACAGATTTAGTATTACTGGTTGTAGTAATGTGTGCTGTGGGACACCACATCCCAGGATGCATTGGGGGTAAACAAACATGGTGAGACACAACAGAAACGACTGTCCCTGATAAGCCAGGAGGCTTGTGGGCTGGAGGACAATGGGTCTGTGTGTTATATTACTAATGTTTTTTTTTGTTTTGTTTTTTTTTAGATTTTTTTATTCATTTATTGTATATAGTGTGATTTTGATTAATGGGCTTTCCTGTTTCTGCAGGACACTGGGCGTCTGGTGATGAGGTGTCTTCCTCCTCCTATTGGCCCGTAAACCGGCTGCAGGTGGAGCCATGAGTGATGGGGAGTTAATTGAGCATTTTTGTTCATTGCTCAAAACATTTAGAGTTTACATGCTGTTCTTTCTTGTATATAGTTAATTCCATGTTTCCTAAGAGTTTATTGTGATTGTTTGTATTGTTTCATTTTGTCATTAATTTATTTTATTAATCATTATGTGCTTTGTATATAGTTCTGTGTTCCCAAAATAAAATTTCTTTTAACCTACTGTTTCATTTCATTCTCATCTTTTATTTGTAGCAGCGTTATTATTCAGTATAAATATTATAACCATACATTATACATCATATAATAATTTTTTGGGTCAATAAGATATAGAGATTTTATATATATATAATCACATTTTATTTTTTTTTGGAATGAAATAAATGTGATTTTAATGTTCAATGAAACTATTGAAGCATGTTTGATTACAGTATTAATTGACTTTTTAGTTAAATAGTGTCATGTTTGCTGAAAGGAAAATAACCTCATTAACACCATCAAAACTGTGTACTTACAGACCAATTTCCACGTTTACATTTATTTTCAAAACCTAACATCAGTACAATGATACCCGAGGGCTGTTTCATAAAACAAGATTAGAATACAAGCCAGGCTTATTGTCAGTGAATTCTGTTTCATAAAGCAAACTTAAATTAGTTCAAACTCCATTACTCTGGCAACTTATGCTGGGAAACTAACCTGGTCTGGAGCAGGCTAACGGTCAGCCTAAGCTGAGCTCCTCTAACACTGACCAATAGGTCAATGCAATGATATTACAGCTGACTCTCTCACATACAATTATTTGACTTTATTAACCACTATCAGTCATATATATATATATATATATATATATATATATATATATATATATATATATATATACAGGTGCTGGTCATATAATTAGAATATCATCAAAAAGTTGATTTATTTCACAAATTCCATTCAAAAAGTGAAACTTGTATATTATATTAATTCATTACACACAGACTGATATATTTTAAATGTTTATTTCTTTTAATTTTGATGATTATAACTGACAACTAAGGAAAATCCCAAATTCAGTATTTCAGAAAATTAGAATATTGTGAAAAGGTTCAATATTGAAGACACCTGGTGCCACACTCTAATCAGCTAATTAACTCAAAACACCTGCAAAGGCCTTTAAATGGTCTCTCAGTCTAGTTCTGTAGGCTACACAATCATGGGGAAGACTTCTGACTTGACAGTTGTCCAAAAGACGACCATTGACACCTTGCACAAGGAGGGCAAGACACAAAAGGTCATTGCAAAAGAGGCTGGCTGTTCACAGAGCTCTGTGTCCAAGCACATTAATAAAGAGGCGAAGGGAATTAAAAGATGTGGTAGAAAAAAGTGTACAAGCAATAGGGATAACCGCACCCTGGAGAGGATTGTGAAACAAAACCCATTCAAAAATGTGTGGGAGATTCACAAAGAGTGGACTGCAGCTGGAGTCAGTGCTTCAAGAACCACTACACACAGACGTATGCAAGACATGGGTTTCAGCTGTCGCATTCCTTGTGTCAAGCCACTCTTGAACAACAGACAGCATCAGAAGCGTCTCGCCTGGGCTAAAGACAAAAAGGACTGGACTGCTGCTGAGTGGTCCAAAGTTATGTTCTCTGATGAAAGTAAATTTTGCATTTCCTTTGGAAATCAGGGTCCCAGAGTCTGGAGGAAGAGAGGAGAGGCACACAATCCACGTTGCTTGAGGTCCAGTGTAAAGTTTCCACAGTCAGTGATGGTTTGGGGTGCCATGTCATCTGCTGGTGTTGGTCCACTGTGTTTTCTGAGGTCCAAGGTCAACGCAGCCGTATACCAGGAAGTTTTAGAGCACTTCATGCTTCCTGCTGCTGACCAACTTTATGGAGATGCAGATTTCATTTTCCAACAGGACTTGGCACCTGCACACAGTGCCAAAGCTACCAGTACCTGGTTTAAGGACCATGGTATCCCTGTTCTTAATTGGCCAGCAAACTCGCCTGACCTTAACCCCATAGAAAATCTATGGGGTATTGTGAAGAGGAAGTTGCGATATGCCAGACCCAACAATGCAGAAGAGCTGAAGGCCACTATCAGAGCAACCTGGGCTCTTATAACACCTGAGCAGTGCCACAGACTGATCGACTCCATGCCACGCCGCATTGCTGCAGTAATTCAGGCAAAAGGAGCCCCAACTAAGTATTGAGTGCTGTACATGCTCATACTTTTCATGTTCATACTTTTTAGTTGGCCAAGATTTCTAAAAATCCTTTCTTTGTATTGGTCTTAAGTAATATTCTAATTTTCTGAGATACTGAATTTGGGATTTTCCTTAGTTGTCAGTTATAATCATCAAAATTAAAAGAAATAAACATTTGAAATATATCAATCTGTGTGTAATGAATGAATATAATATACAAGTTTCACTTTTTGAATGGAATTAGTGAAATAAATCAACTTTTTGATGATATTCTAATTATATGACCAGCACCTGTATATACACATACACACATAAACACACACACTTACTAAATGGAGCTTAAAAAAAAAAAGTTTAAGGCAATTTTTTATTAAAATGTAAGTGTGATGAACCAAAACATTTAAAGAGTAACTTTCTTAAAAATTAAGTGTTATATAGCCCACTGAATCATTATCAGACTTAATACTGACAAAAATGGAACCACTTGGGACAGAACTGTCAGGAGACTTATTTCTTAGGGCAAAAGAGGACAGTGGTACAAGAGGATTACCAAATCTTTGTTTTAAGTGTGAAAATGTAGCAAAAGTAACACAGAAATATAAAAACAATGGACCTGTGACAAGGCCCCTGAAACAATTAGGCCTTCATTTTTAAGCTTTCATTTAGTGATGAGGGATTTTTTTGCTAGACAAAGAGCAAACTTATTTAATTTAGTCATATATTATATACAGTCATGTATTTCTCACAGAAAAGTATTGCAAATACACGTTTTGCTATACACATGTTTATTTTCTCTCTGTGTATTGGAACAACACAAAAAAAAAAAACGAGGAAAAAAAGCAATTTTGACATAATTTCACACAAAACTCCAAAAATGGGCCGGACAAAATTATTGGCACCCTTAACTTAATATTTGGTTGCACACCCTTTGGAAAAAATAACTGAAGTCAATCGCTTCCTATAACCATCAAAAAGCTTCTTACACCTCTCACCCGGAATTTTGGACCACTCTTCTTTTGTAAACTGCTCCAGGTCTCTCATATTGGAAGGGCGCCTTTTCCCTACAGCAATTTTAAGATCTCTCCACAGGTGTTCAATGGGATTTAGATCTGGACTCATTGCTGGCCACTTCAGAACTCTCCAGCGCTTTGTTGCTATCCATCTCTGAGTGCTTTTTGAAGTATGTTTGGGGTCATTGTCCTGCTGGAAAACCCATGATCTCGGACGCAAACCCAGCTTTCTGACACTGGGCCCTACATTGCGACCCAAATTTCTTTGGTAATCCTCAGATTTCATGATGCCTTGCACACAGTCAAGGCACCCAGTGCCAGAGGCAGCAAAACAACCCCAAAACATCTTTGAACCTCCACCATATTTGACCACCATATTGATATTTGTAGGTACTGTGTTCTTTTCTTTGTAGGCTTCATTCCGTTTTCGGTAAACAGTAGAATGATGTGCTTTACCAAAAAGCTCTATCTTGGTCTCATCTGTCCATAAGACGTTTTCCCAAAAAGATTTTGGCTTACTCACGTACATTTTGGCAAACTGTAGTCTTGCTTTTTTATGTCTCTGTGTCAGCAGTGGGGTCCTCCTGGGTCTCCTGCCATAGCGTTTCATTTCATTCAAATGTCGACGTATAGTTCGCGCTGACACTGATGCACCCTGAGCCTGCAGGACAGCTTGAATTTCTTTGGAACTTGTTTGGGGCTGCTTATCCACCATCCGGACTATCCTGCGTTGCAACCTTTCATCAATTTTTCTCTTCCCTCCACGTCCAGGGAGATTAGCTACAGTGCCATGGATTGCAAACTTCTTGATCATGTTGCGCACTGTGGACAAAGGAACATCTAGATCTCTGGAGATAGACTTGTAACCTTGAGATTGTTGATATTTTTCCATAATTTTGGTTCTCAAGTCCTCAGACAGTTCTCTTCTCCTCTTTCTGTTCTCCATGGTTAGTCTGGCACACACAGAAACACAATGCAAAGACTGAGTCAACTTCTCTCCTTTTTATCTGCTTTCAGGTGTGATTTTTATATTGCCCACACCTGTTACTTGCCCCAGGTGAGTTTAAAGGAGCATCACATGCTTGAAACAAACTTATTTATCCAAAATTTTTAAAGGGTGCCAATAATTTTGTCCGGCCCAATTTTGGAGTTTTGTGTTAAATTATATCAAATTTGCTTCTTTTCATCTGCTTTTTTGTGTTGTTCCAATACACACAAAGGAAATAAACGTGTATAGCAAAACGTGTAATTTCAATACTTTTCTGTGAGAAATACTTTGTGCCAACACTTTTGGCCCTAACTGTATTTTTGTTGAAATCCGATGGCTCAGTAAGGCCTGCATAGCCAGCAATGACATTTCCTCTAAATCAGTTCCTGTGAGTACAGTGGTTCAATATTAATACTATAAAGCGACGAGAATATTTTTGGTGCGCCAAAAAAAACCAAAATAACGACTTATATAGTGATGGCCGATTTCAAAACACTGCTTTAGGAAGCTTCGGAGCGTTATGAATCAGCGTGTCGAATCAGTGGTTCAGAGCGTCAAAGTCACGTGATTTCAGCAGTTTGGCGGTTTGATAAGCGATCCGAATCATGATTCAATACGCTGATTCATAACGCTCCGAAGCTTCCTGAAGCAGTGTTTTGAAATCGGCCATCACTATAAGTCGTTAATTTGGTTTTTTTGGCGCACCAAAAATATTCTCGTCACTTTATAATATTAATATTGAACCACTGTACTCACATGAACTGATTTAAATATGTTTTTAGTACCTTTATGGATCTGAGGCGTAAAACCCCAAAAGCACTCCCCATTGTCCTTTTCCTCCAGCCTCACAGTGTTTGTAAAGCTGGCTGCACTGTAGTCTGCGACACCTAGAGATGGTGTAAGGCTTTCTGGAGATTTGATGACTCTCTGACAGTATTTTCCAATTCACTACACCTGTTCAGTATCAAAACACAATGATGACAGTACATTAACTCACAATTCAGACAATAAATGAACAAATCTTTAACGGCCGTTACACACTGCAAGCTTGAGCGGCGCGTGAGCGTAACTACATCGTCGCTACAGACACACGTGAGTATTCACACTGGAAGCGTTTGTAGAGCGTCACAGCAGCAGCTCCAAGCTACATATAAAGTGAGCACACTTACTGAACTTGCTATCAAGCCATCTGAAATGCGCCTCCTGTCGAAAATGCTCCTGACTGACAGTGTTGTTGAATTTCTGGCATGTCAGAGCCAGCCTGAGGATTGCAGAGCAGCCATCTTTTAGTACAACAAAGACAAGGATGTGGTAACTGTAGATATGAAACATGATTTAATATAGAGTCATTACAAGCCATTTTCATCAACATTAAAGTGATAAACATATGCAAACACATGCAAAATGTCATCCTGTGAAACCCTTGACATCTTTGCTGGGAGTGTAGGTGCCTTCAAAATGTAAAACAGATTGCTTATGAAACAGCTACACATTTATACATGCTTCTTTCACTACTTTTCACCAAAATATTACCAAAGTGCTACGTCTCCTTTTCCTGGGGACATGAAAGACAGGCGGCAGACTTCCATCCCCCATCTTTCTGCCTTCCTGTGAAAAAAAATCTTTGACCATGTCTGTAATCGACATTGACCAAATACATTCATCATGCTTTCCCACTTTGATAGTAGTATCTATTAATGTGCTACTTTTCATTTCACAAACCATACCCCTCAATCCCAAAATTCTCCAGCAAAACCTTGCACCACCACCTCCTCCTCCGAAAGAACTTTGTTCATCTTCGGAACACAAAGTAAGGTATTTTTGATGAAATCCGAGTGTATCTGATCCACACATAGGCAGCAACGTCATTGCACCTTTTGAGGTCCAGAAAGGTAGAAAAGACATTGATTAAATAGTCAACGTGACTACATTGGTTCAACCTAAAAGGGATAGTTCACCCAAAAATGAAAATTCTGTCATCATTTACTCCCCCTCAAGTTGTTCCAAACTTGTATAAATTTCTTTGTTCTGCTGCACACAAAGAAAGATATTTGGAAGAATGTTTGTAACCAAGCAGATCTTGCCCACCATTGACTGCCATAGTATTTTTTTTTTTGTACTATGGTAGTCAATGGTGGGCGAGATCTGCTTGGTTACAAACATTCTTCCATTCTTGTGTACAGCAGAACAAAGAAATTTATACAAGTTTGGAACAACTTGAGGGGGAGTAAATGATGACAGAATTTTCATCTTTAGGCGAACTATGCCTTTAATTTTATGAAGCAACGAGACTATTTTATTGATGACTTTACTACCTTTCTGGACCTCAAAAGGTGTAATGACATTTTTGCCTATGTGTGGATCATATACCCTTGGATTTCATCAAAAATATCTTAATTTGTTTTCTGAAGATGAACAAAGGTCTTACGGATGTGGAACGACATGAGGGAGAGTGATAAGTGACAGAAATTTCATTTTTGGGTGAACTAACCCTTTAGTGGGCATAATGGACATGGTGAGGACACAATGGATGTTGTGTAGACATCAATAAACATCTTGAAAATGAGCTTGGCAACTCACCATAACTATGAATACTCCACAGCCAATCCCAAAATCTTGTGGGGGTAGCCCGTTTGAAAAAAGAACACCCATTATGGAGAATTTACAATGACTATCAATCTTATACATGTTGTTCTTGTACATTTTCATTGTAAATGATCATTACCTCAACATCCAGGCCTGACTGTTCAGCACATGGCCCAGGCATGAGCTTTTGTGCAACAGCCCTGATAAAAATCAAGAAAGTGTTGTGAGGAATACTTAATTTAAATACACGCAGTATAATTCAGCTGGGGAACACAAACAGTTTCAGAAATGCAGAACATTGAGTATTTGGTTGAACATGAAATGCAAACAATGCTTACATCCTCTGAACGTAAAGAGGTACAATAACTATGCATATTTTGTCCAAGCTGCCTTGACAAGTCAGGGGAACGTGACTGCCGAAAGTAGTTGCATTAATTACATGACTGACTTTGTATTATCATTAATGTTAAAGCAGTTTACTTGTTGCTGATGGTGCCTGGGCCACCACAGTTGTGCTCTGTTGTTTTGATGCATCTGATTGCTGGGCTGGGGACACAAAGACAACATGAGCACTGCAATACTGGAACAAATCTATGTCTGTGTACTGATGTTATGTAAATTCAACACAGAAAAGTACAGCATCATTCACCTATGACAGCTTGTCCCAAAGCAGACAAGGTGATGGTGCTCAGAAGCTCCAGTCGGCGTCCAGAGTTTAACTGCCTCTCCAGAAGAGCTCTATTTGTGGAGGTGATATGACGATGGATAACACTTCTCATAAGAAACACATGGGTTGATAGAGCCATGTTGTTGAAGAAGTAGTTACTTTTACGCATTTTGGCAAAAAAAAACTGCTCAGCAACTTGGCTATTTAACCACCCTTTCAGCTCAGGGACAAGTTGGATCCTGTGCAGTATGTCCTTTGGATCTGTGGCGTTCTTCTCATGGAAGCAGCCATTTAAGACAGTGCTCAGATGATCCAGTGACCGGATGAGCATTTTCCTCCCCACAGTGTACCCTTTCATGTAGCCATGGCAGTGACACCTGCAATTTTCCATCCCTGGCTGCCTTCACATTGTTTTCTGTGGGTTCAGACAGTCTGCCTTCATAAGGCTGGAAAGGCAGTGAATGAGGAACCCGCAAATTGGTGTGTGTCGCCAAACCTCTTGCGAAATTATAAACACAGACGTTCAGCAAGTACTTTCAGGAGAGTAGAAGGTCTGCAAAGTCCCTGGGACTTTCAGCACATAGATTAAATGCCATTTGAGCGAAGTATTACAAACCATCCACCTGAGATTAAAGACTCAATAGATTGTAAAAACTTAATCCTGTTACTTGCAGTTCTGTTGCTCATATGAAAAATAACAGGAGTGAGTAGAGTCCTCTGTTTTGTTTTTTTAATAGTGAGGACATTAGTTGATGTAATACTATTCACCTGTTTTATGATTTTTTCAGTTGAAATAACTTAAATTGTAGACATTTAGGATTAGTTTAACGATGTGAATACCATACTTGCATGGAGCCAATCCACCACAAAGTGACAATCTTTTTGTCTTTATCTTTTGTAGAAGATGGAGAGAACACATACTATGCAGGTGCTAAAAACACCCACGGCATGCTGCAAGTGAAGGAGTGAAACACACCTGCAAGATTTTTTTTTTTCACAAATATGAATTATTTGAACAAATAACCAACCATTTCTTTAAAATAAACACTTTCTTGAGGTGAATACAAAATAATTAACTGACATGCTTTTAAACATGCTTTTTTTTAAATGCCACATGAGTTTTGGGAACAGGAATGATAAATCTTCTGCTTTGAAATCTTGTAAAAAAAAAAAAAAATTAAATAAAGTTGCCTGAGATTGACCAATAAACATTTTGAATAGTTAAATATGTGTAGTATTAGATTCAGTGTTGAAAAAAATATATATAAAAAATAAAGTTTAATTTAAAATAGTTACAGCAACCAAATGTCTTTGACTTTGACTTTTAGGGTGGCAACATACCTTTAAAATGTAAAGAGTGCTGCATCCTCCATGCTAATCCTAGCCCTGGAAGTGAGTGAGAAATTAAATGTTAAAACAACCTCCTCATATGACTTTTTAACGTTATACAACAAACGCTAGACGCATACACATACAAAACGATCGTCTCTTTTCATTATTCACGACAACATAGGTTACGCATATATGCTAGCCGTCATGCAACATCAACTAACATTGGCGAGGCATCAATATCGCTCTTCAGAAATATATAAACCCATCTTGTTTATTCATCCTTTTGTGCATAATTGTGCAGGAATATACACTGCAAAAACAAAGCACTTTAGCATGTGTTACAATCGTGTTGCTGTAGAGACGAGGTGAATACGGAAATCCACAAACATACAGGCTTTATTAAATCCAAAGGAAGAACACACAGCTTAACACATTTAGATAAACATAAGAACAGACAAGGAGTGCGGGGAAAGTTTCCATTATAAAGGGAGTGCAGATGATGAGGTCCAGGTGCAGGTGATAGGTGATGATGGGGAGATGACGAGGAAGTGAGTGCAGGTGTGGAAACAGGAGGATCATGGGAAATGGAGTCTGGGAAACACGGGAACTGTGACAGTATGGATACCAGACCGCTTTAACTAAAAAAATGACACAATGGTCTATCAGTTTTATTAATAAAATTTAATGGGTGTGGGTCTCTTTTTATGTAATATACATTTGAATTATGCCAGTTCTCTTCATTTGACTGGCAGCAATCTCATTAACATATTCTCTTTCCTAATTCTGCACATCATGTGTTTTCAGTTACTCATGTCTGCTAACAATTAGGAACAGATGAAAAGGTCTATAAATTAAGTGTCATTATTGTAACTCGTGACACAGCAAATGAATGCAATTAAAGTTAGAGAAATCAAAACCTTTTGGCAGGATAACCATTATCCTGTTCAAGAAAGGAGTGCTATTATATAAATAGAAGATGTGAAAATTTTACAATGAATGGTAATGGTGTGTTAAGTTGTTCTCACCATAAAAAAATAATACAACTGTGACCTTTATTTTCTAATATAACATGATTACATTAGATGGAGAGCTGCATTACATCTGCAGGAGTCAGCATTTAGCTAAAGTTGTCCTTTCACCCGAGGAGGCGCACAATATCTTTATGGAATTCCACGTTGAGAAAACTCACAATGCCATCATTCTTAGATTTGACTGGCCTGACACGGAACAGGACATTCTCAAGTGGGTAAGTTAATTGTTAAAAATAACTTTTTTTTTTTTTTACTACACTAACTCAGTTAAAATGGTCATGGCCCACCTCTCTTCTATCAGATAGCTCAGTGTCCTCAGTGTCAGGCTAGGAAAAAATCAATATAGGAGAAGAAGGCTTATAATCCTAGAGTTGTATGGATAAAAATATAACAAACTTTTAATATGTAATAGCCTTAGTCCTGAATGTTTAAATCATTCATTCTCATTTCAGGTCACAGAACCACTGGAATTAATTGGGATGGATCTGATAGGAAAGTTAACTCCAGTGTGGCCAACAATATACTGTATATGTTTCATATACAGATTGGCTGGTCTGAAGCCTATCCCCTCAAAACAAAAAGAGCAAAAGAGCCTTTTAACAGATCTGGGAAGAGAGTTTGTCAACAAGGTTGGTTCAGCATCGAATCAAAATAAATGGATATGACCATAATAAATATCTGGGCATCACCAGGAGTTTGTGTTCTCCCTATCATCCCCAGACAAATGGCCTTGTTGAGAAAATGAATGGCACAATTCAAAGGTAATTTACATATGTACAGGCACAAATTCAGTAGTTTTTGAACATTTCATGATTTTCTTTTTAATTGTTAATGTCCAGAAGCCTGACAAAAATGGTTGGGGAAAATCCTTCAACATGGCACCTGTATTTAAATGCAACAATGTTCAGACGAAGAACAAAAAAAAAAAAAAAAAAAAACAGACTAACAACTAAAAGCCAGACATCACTGATTTTGTCATTGTGGTCAATGAAAGAACAAGGCCTTCAAGCATTTCTGTTGTTATAGAAGATGATCTTCAGTTTTGGCACGTTCAGAAGCACTTGTTCACACAGTCAGGGTTTTAAAAATAAAAGACTAATCTTCAAAGAAATCTTTAATTGTACAGCTGAAGGTTTATTTATTTTTATTATTTTTTAGTTTTTTTGTTGTTGTTTGTTTTTGAGTTAGTATTTTTATGTAATGAAGTTCAAGATAAGAGCAGAGTTCAGATAAGTTATTCAGCTAATTATTTTGCTGAGTACAAAATGTGTTTAACAGCAAAACTTTTTTCCATTTACCAATGTGTTTAAAACATTTTACAGTCTGTGTATAAGTAAATGCCGGTGTATAATTTTTCAAAATGTGGTAAATATTTTATTTACAATAATTGTATAACAACTGCTTTTATTTGATGTAATATAGTTTTGTAATTGTTTTGTAAATAAAATGCCTTTATGCCAACCAGATCGAGTTATTTACAAATGGACATATAATTGTTTTCATAATAATGTGATGTTTGTATATATTTATTTATGTATTATAATTTATATAATTAAAATGTAAGTAAACATTTTGGCTGGGTATCAAATTTAAATGAAAAATGTATGCACAGTATAGTAGATATATAAACGGAGCGGGGCCGTGTCTGGCGTGCTGTGCGCATTTGCGACGGCCCGATACCGGCTTGATTGTGGCGGTGTCGGCAAGGTAACGGCTACCGCATCTGGCCCGATTGATTTGGGCCGGAATCGGGCAGTGAGTACACAAGCATCCGGCCCGATTGCAGCAGACAGAAACAGGCCGAGTGGGAAGTCTCCGGCAGGTGAGAATCTAACCAGAACTTGGCAGAGTGTATTTTGCTATCCGGGTTGTGTGTTTTTTGACCTGCGCTACCGTTTGCGCAATCTTTGGTATGCTTTTATTTAATTTTAATATGGATGGCATCTTACAAAATAAATAAATACATCACGGAGACTTTGAAGACTGCTCATTTTAATATCAGTGTCAGGTAAGAGTATGATGATAGATTTCACTGCTCACTTATGTGAGTTTATTAAACAGCCACTTCTATAAACTTGTGTTTACTTTAATAGGGTTTTTATAATAAATTAAAATTATATCAATAAATAGGTTAACGATATGCACGTCCTATTCCGTCCGATTAGGGCTTTATGCACGCAATGTTCGATTCTTCTAACCAAGTTTCAACATATAGCCTATCAGACGTTATGATTTCGACCATATGCGATCGGCGGGATCTGTTGATGAGTCAACATCATTTCGACGTGGAATCGATGTTAGGTTTTCGACGTAATAGCGTTCTGAAGTACCGATCAAATAGTGAACGTTGATTCAACATTGATATTTGATCGACGACTGATACTGACCTTTATAACCAAAAATAGACGTTGAATCGATGTCTGTTTGCTATCTGGGGAGTAACACTATAAATAACAGCGATCTATTCAGTACTTCTGCCTTCAGAGCAGCACTGGGCCAGGAGATGTATAATTTTGACGGATGAAATGTCGCAGAGATTTGAACAAGTTTTGTTTTTTTTTGGCACAAAAGCATTGGAATAGCATGTTTTACCCCAGTTAAACCATAAGCAGCTTTGGTGCGGTTGACTGATGAAGCAGTCGAATGAAAATGCATATGAAAGGGTATTTAGACGATGATTATTAGCTCTGTGCATTTGCAATGTTTGCTAAATATCTTATTAAATGTTAGAGGACGTTGAATTTTAACAAAATATGTAGTAAATTCACTTACCTTACAATAAATGCATTCTGTCACGGACAGCGATAACGGCTCTGCCTGAAGGATTCCCTCCACACGGTCCAAACTCTTAACCCCGCCTCTGCTTCAATTTCATTGGATGAATCTGTAAACCAATCATTTTTCTTTCTGCCCTCAGAACATTTTTGAGTAAGTAAAACTCCTATCTGCGTCCAGCAAGCTGGAATTGCTCAGGACATTTATAATGTAAAAACTACTACTACTGCTGCTGCTGCTACTACTACTACTAATAATAATATTTGGTCTCTTAAGATTGAAAATGGCCCATGAGTTAAAGCATTCCGTTTCTGGCATTGATACAGAGGCCAGGTGCAAACAAGGAAGTTTGTTAGCAACTTACCTTATTTTGTTAATGAGTAACAGATGAGTTGTTAGTGTTTAGCACAGCCTATAAGTACATTTAAGACAACACTGAATCACTGGAGAAAGAAGATGTTGCTGGGGCTTTGCAGAACAGTAAGAGATTCACAGCAAACTGCAGAAGTGTATCTGGAGGATGGCAAAGTGTAAAACAGATTGCATTGAAAGGCCTCTGTCTCTGGCCTTTGAAAAACTTGGTTGGGTTATTGGAAGACATCCATTTTTATTTGTCTTATTATCTTTATATGTGGCTGCTGCTCTTGGAGCTGGTTTCATCTTTCTTCAGGAGAGGGAGGCAAATGATATTGAAGACCAGTTTACGCCCGTCAATGGACCTGCCAAGTTGGAGAGGGAGATTGTGGTGGAAAACTTCCCACAATCTGAAGAGTTTTCTCATTTACGTCTTGCGTCTGAAGGCACTTATGCCTCTTTGATCATCACAGACTTGCAAGGAGAAAATATATTGACTAAAGCAGCTTTTAGTGACATTATAGCCTTAGACAGTCAAGTGAAAAGTATATCGACAGGAAACACTTTTGAAAAACTCTGTGCCAAAATAAAAGGAAGGTGCATGTCAAATGCAATTTTAGACATTATAAATTACAATGCTACTGAAATACTTTATTTAAACATAACATATCCGATGAATAATGGCATATTTTTGGGAACAACCATCGGCGGTGTAGAGCTGGATAACTCAAAGCTCACCAGTGCCAAAGCGGTCAGGCTTTTTTATTTCTTAGACGAGAAGAAGACAAAGGAAAACCCTTACTGGCTTGATGGCTTTCTAAAACTCCTTTCAAACTACACAGAACAGAAAACGTCAAGTAAGGTAAGTCAAATGACTGTGAGTAATGAATTATATTTACACAAAGATACCTGATGATCATTGTATGTGTATTTATCAAATTATCTCCAATAACTGTAACTCAAGCACCAAAAGTCATTTGCACAACAATCCCAATATTTTGATTAAATGAACCAAATCAATGTATATTTGCTTGATTTGTCATAAATTGCCATAATTATTTCTTCACACAATGCAACACATTCATGTATACAGTAACTATACTGAACAGTGTTTTGTGATGAACTTCTATAGGTCCATGTGTCTTACTTTACATCAATATCAAGACAGAATGAGTTCGAGACCAATTCAGACTCTGTGATCCCCCTCTTCTCTATTACGTATTTCCTGGCTATTAACATTTCGGTTTTGTCTTGTTTGAGGTATCACAAATAATTAATATGAATCAAATAAGCACTACTATTTCTATCACTACTTATGTAATTTATTCTTTGTATCCTTCCACAGGTTAGACTGTGTCAGGACGAAGGTATGGGTGGCCATGTTCGGCGTCGTCTCCGCTGGTATGGCCGTGTTGGCCAGCTTTGGACTGCTGCTGTTCTGTGGGATGCCGTTTGCCATGACCGTGGCCTCAGCCCCCTTTCTGATCCTCGGTAAGTTCATTCATTTCATCACCTAGTAGGTGTCTCACAGCTGATGTTCACAAGCTCACAGTGTCTGCTTTCCTCCAGGTGTTGGTGTTGATGACATGTTCATTATGATCTCCTGCTGGCAGAAGACTGAAGTTAATAAAGCTGTTGAGATTCGTTTAGCAGAAACGTATAAAGAGGCTGGCGTGTCCATCACTATCACCACGCTGACAGATGTTCTGGCTTTCTACATCGGTCTCATGACGCCCTTCCGCTCAGTTCAGTCTTTCTGCATGTACACCAGCACAGCTCTTCTGTTCTGCTACATCTTCAACATCACCTTCTTCGGCGCGTGTCTCGCACTAAACGGACGGAGAGAGAAAGGAAACAGGCACTGGCTGACCTGCATGAAAGTCCCAGAAGCCACTGGTGATGATGGAGGTTGTTGTGTTGGTGGGGCGTATGATAAAAACACACAGAAGGAATTTGAAATGCCGGTGAATTCATTCTTTAAAAACTATTATGGCCCTTTTCTGACAAGAGTGTGGGTTAAGATGCTTGTGTGTCTGATCTATGTCGGGTATTTGGCAGTCAGTATCTATGGATGCTTCCAAATGCAGGAAGGTCTAGATCTGAAACATTTAGCAGCAGACGGCTCATATGTTGGTAGTTATTATGACAAAGAAGATGAATTCTTCTCTGCCTTTGGTCCCAATGTCATGTTAGTTATAAAGGATGAAAAGTTTCAGTACTGGAATCCAACTGCTCGTGAAAGTCTTGACTTGTGTTTGGAAAATTTTCAAAATCTGACAGTGGCAGATTCAGGCATTTCACCTGTTTCTTGGCTGAGAGAATACATGCAGTTTGGAGTGAACTTCGGTTTCAGTTTAAACAATGAAGCACAATTCAAAAGCCATTTAACTGCATATCTTAATCAGTCTGGTTTTAGTCAAGATGTTAATTTCACTAACAATCAAATTCATGCATCACGCATGTTCATTCAGACTGTGAACATCCGCACAGCGATCGATGAGAAGAATATGCTGGATGTGTTTAGAGAAACCGCAGAAAATTGTGGGAAGTTGCAGACACCCGTTGATCTGATTGTGTACCACCCTGCATTCATCTATTTTGACCAATATGCCGTCATCATCAGTAATACAATCCAAAACTTAGTGGTTGCTACATGTGCAATGTTAGTCATTTCACTCCTGATGATCCCAAACCCTCTCTGCTCTCTCTGGGTGACATTTGCCATCGCATCTGTCATTGTGGGAGTGGCCGGGTTCATGGCATTATGGGATGTTAGTTTAGACTCTGTGTCTATGATTAATCTTGTTATCTGTATCGGGTTTTCTGTTGACTTCTCTGCTCATATATCCTATGCTTTTGTGTCAAGTGAAAAATCCTCAGCGAATGAGAAAGCCACGGATGCCATCAATAAACTGGGCTATCCCATCATTCAGGGTGCCGTGTCCACTATCGCAGGAGTGGTGGTGCTCTCGGCTGCCAAGAGCTACATCTTCAGGACCTTCTTCAAAATCATGTTCTTGGTCATTCTTTTTGGGGCCGTCCATGGCATTGTATTCATACCAGTGTTCCTGACCTTCCTGAGCACTTGTAGTAATAGCCGTCTAAAGAATAAACAAAATCAGCTGGACTGCAGCGAAACAAACAAACAGCAAGTGAAAACTGTCACGGGTCAGACCATGCAACAGGTGAATGGATGTTTGGCTGATCCTGACTGTTTTTGAGCTTACTTTTCTAAATCTTCATTCTTTTTCCATCTTCTCCATCTTTCTTCTGTGACTGTGACCTTGACCCTACATATGGCAAGTAGTTTGGAAAATGGATGAACTTTCTTCATGTATGAGCTTAGGTCTATATGACACATTTGACCATACAAGAAGATACTGAACTCAAAATCATTGTTATCTTTTTGTATGTTTTCTCTTTTAGTCTTTGTCAGCAATGATTTTTTAGCAAATAATTTTCTTTTTAAAATAATCTTTATGTAATGTAGGTCTATTTAATACCCATGTCTAATCGTTTTAACTTTGCCCATGTAATCTAAGTGTATGTATTTAATCACTTTAGTGCCAAACATAAAAAACCTAATATTTAATAAAGCAATTTGATCTCAGCGTAATTGTGTACAAGTGTGCTTGATGTGAATTATGTGAATGTTCTCTTGCGGTTTCTAAGGCTTTATTTCTAAAACAGCTCTGATCTGCCCGAAGAACTTGTCACCAAGCATCTCTTTGTAAACAGTAACTTAAACCTTTATTCTGTAAAATATTAGCCAACAGATCTGAACTGAAAAACTAAACAGATAATAAGAGGAAGAAGAACTTACACTCAATTTTTCTGCAATAGGGCCACACAACAATAGCAAAACCACCAAAACCATGTAGATCAGTAACAAAGTTGTACAAAACGGTAAAACTTTAGAATGGGTACCACTACCAATTGTCACTTTTAACTAGGTGCTTATCAGTTTGCATACTGCTAGCATATTGGCTGTTTATTAGTAAATAAAGCACATATTAATGCCTTGTTCTGCATGACCATATTCTACATCCCTAATCCTACCCAATACCTAAACTTAAACGTTACAACAATTACCTTGCTAACTATTAATATGCATCAAATAAGGCAAATGTCGTAGTTAATAGTGAATTTGTATTCCCCTTACCAAAGTGTGACCACATAAAATAATGTGCATTCTCAGGCCTCAAGTGTCTATGGCAGGATCTGCTGTTACATAAAGCAATGGTACTGTTATTAAACCCTTTCTGTAGCAAACTATGTGCAAACTAGTTTTGTTTCAGTGTTACCACTTTTATCTGTTGTAATACAACAGAGTCAAATTCTAGCAATGCTCTCCCAATGTTTGCATATTTTGCTTTCTAACTGTGGTATTTCATTTATTGTTATCAGTAGCAGAGGGTGGTAATAGACAAGAAAAGTTATGCAATCCTAACCACAGCTGAAACCACTGTATCTACCCTACAAATCTATGCTAACACATGCTAACATGATGGCTGTGGTATTAGCCATAAGCAGTATAATTTCAGCAGACTTAAAATATAAAAATAATACATACATTGCAGGTAAAAAGTTGTGGTCTTTTTTATTGCACTTGAATAATTCAAAGAGTAAAAAATCTTGTTAAATTGTTTGGTCCCATATTAAGTGTCTTGGGCTATTGCACTAACATTTAAATGAATAGTTTAATACAAAAATAATTTAATAAAATATACTTATTGTGTACATGATTTTACATTGCAGTTACAATTAAAAACAAAAATCTGCTAGTAATTACTCACACCTTGATGCACCTAACCTAGATGACAAAACCTGCATGTCCCTAACTTTACTGCGGTTAAGGTTCTACCTCAGTGTTCTGCAATATGACATGAACACAATAACAATTTAGACCTAATCTAAAGAGGGATCAAATATTTTATGGTGTTATCAAAGAAAATCCCATTTTATGTGAGTCTTTTAACATTTTATGTCTTAACTGCAAGTGTACAAAGTTCAGACATGTACCTGAAATCACCTGAATGTAAGCTTCAAAAGTGTGATATATGTATGCTGGTGAGAAAGCAATTGCTAATTTCTAATTATTTACAAATAGCTGTACTTTTTTTCCAAATAATATTACTGGTGCTATTTCCATCTTTATGAATGCACTTTGCAATGTAAATGGAGATTTCCTTAGGAAACCATATATCATAAAGAGTGATTGTTTTTGTGTTTTTTTCTGGGACAATAAAATTGCCAAGATAAACTCCCGGCTTAGGTAAAGTTAAACCAAGATAAACTCTGACAAGGCTTATGGTGTGTTCACCCTTATCATGTTTGGTTCAAATTAAAAGGAACCCTGGTGCGATTGCTCTGTTAGTGTGGTTCATTTGAACATGTGTGAACGCTGCCATCCGAACCCTGGTGCGCACCTAACAAACTAATTGTGGTGCGGTTCGAATGATATATGAACGTAACATGGACCAAAGACATGTAAACAAACCAAAAGCAGGAAGATGAGACCCTAAAAAGGACATAATCTCACGCATATTGTTTTTTTTCGTCATAGTCGCGACTTAGTCTAGTCTAAGCCCTGTCTGTGAAACCGGGCTAAAATACCCTAAGGAAGAATCTGTTTTTATTGCATTTTACTCCCTAAAATCACTAAGGCCCAGCTTCACAGACAGGGCTTAGCCTAAACCAGGATTAGACCTTAGTTCAAATAGGATATTTAAGTAGCTTTTATAAACATACATTAGAAAAATACATTACTGGTGTGCATCTTGAGATAAAACAATGGCACTGACATATTTTAAGAACTGTCAGTACAAGTTGCTTTCAGTTACAACAGCTCAAACATGCATTTTAGTCTAGGACTATG
The DNA here is from genome assembly GCA_037950675.1 of Hypophthalmichthys molitrix. Taxonomy (NCBI): domain Eukaryota; kingdom Metazoa; phylum Chordata; class Actinopteri; order Cypriniformes; family Xenocyprididae; genus Hypophthalmichthys; species Hypophthalmichthys molitrix. The sequence continues at coordinate 47,964,058 of CM075494.1, read as the reverse complement.
TAACCCTGACTTAATTTCAGAATTAATAATAATAATTGTATATAGTTTAAGTAATAAAAAATGTATAGCTATATGATTGTTAACTGACATATAGTGTACAAGGAAAAAATGTGAAAGAGGAATAATTTTATTAAGAGGTATTAGAGAATTGACCAGTGCGAAAAGACTGAGAAACTCTGCCCTGTTTTTAGTCAGCTGAAACAGCGCGAGCTCACAAACTGATCAGAGCGTTAAGCTAGAGCAATTCTCTAAAAAGAAGAAATACAAATTTAAATTGTTATTTTTGTTAAAAAACCTTTTGGATTTCGTGGAGGAATATTTGTACTAAGAGAATCCAGTCAATTTTATGTTCATGAGGATCTTAATCTTGATGTATTACTGTGTGGAAATACTGGATGTGGCTTTCAATAGGTCAGGTCTTTTGAATTCACCGGAAAATTCCATTGATGGCGAGCTACCCAGTCGAATACTAGGAGAAGAAGATTATCAAGAGGACGACAGAGACTGAGATTGAGTTTTCCATTCTTTGCTAAGGGAAGGATGTTTTTCTTTTCTGGGATGGAACTGTGAATTAACAGATGCATCGCTGGACTTGAGATAAGTGATTGTGAAACAAAATCTGATATCAGTGACTGTTTTTTTTTTTTTTTTTTTTGATAACTGAGTGTATTTGAAGAGTTTTCTAATTTCTTCTACATTGGAAAATTGTGATTTATTTGTTGTTTCTTATTGTTTTATTCTGATTTAATTGTTGTTATTTTTCTTTTAAAAGGCCTACAACTAAATTTGGGGAAATTATTATTTAAAGTAAATTACCTAATTTGTTATTGACTCCTGTGTTAATCACTATCTCCAGTAGCTGTTCCTGTGATTTTCTAATTCGCAAAATTGGTCCATATACATTTAAATCGCCCAAATTGTTAAGAGTTTAAATGCAGTTTTTCTATTAGAGTCCATTATCTATTACAGATAGATACTTTTGAATCATATTATTTGTCACTCGCTACATAAGGAAAAAACTTTGGCGAGCCAGCCAGGAGATGGTGTTCTATTACTGAAGTCAAATAATAATTCAAAAAGGCCTTTAACAAAATGGAAGTAATTGTCACTGAAGGTATTAAGGTCCCTAATGCAGTGATAGTTAGTGGAGTAACTGAAACTGAAGATGACGAGAAGTTACTTGAAGTCTTGCAGAAATATGGGTCTATAGCTAAAATAGTTAAGATCCAAGATCCTGAATCTGAATTTCACCAGAACTTGATTGTTGAGTTTAGCAGTGGCAATGCTATGCAAACTTTAGAGCCTGTATTACCTTTCACCCATCACTTGACAGACAAACCCGAAATCACCTATGTAGTGAGGTCCCTATCCAGTGTGTATACCAAACAGTTTGGAGGGGATGCTACCAGGTCTTATCTTAAAGGGTTGAGAGAAATAGCAAAGCTTAGCGGAGTTAATTTTGAGACCATGCTAAGTGAAATGTTGACTGAGATGAGCTCTGAAGTTTTCCCCTTGTGTGCTGAGGCAGGCACTGCTGATAAACATCCTGAAACTCCTGTTACTCAGGACCAACCGGAGAAAACCACATCAGTAATGGGTGAGCCACTTTCAGCAATGGGCCAGCAAACGACACCTGCTGCTGCTGCTGCTGCTTGTGTGAGTAACTCAATTCTTACTTCACCTACTGTACAAAGATTAGTTGTTGAGCATGTGGTTTGGACTGACGAAGCAAATTCACAAGCACTCACAACCACAAGGCTCAGAGCTTTCTCTGGGAGGATTCCCAGGCCTGTGAATGAGGCTGAATATGACACGTGGTGCGTAAGTGTTGATTTTACCCTGCGAGACCCTGCCATATCTAACTTTCATGGGTCACGGAAGATTCTAGACAGCCTCCTACCCCCGGTTGCTGACATTGTGAAGCATTTGGGTCCTGAAGCCTCTCCGTCCGAATATCTGCAATTACTTGATTCAGCTTTTGGCGCTGTAGAGGATGGTGATGAGCTTTTGGCTAAGTTCATGAATACTTTACAGAATGCAGGTGAAAAACCTTCAGCTTATTTGTCTAGACTTCAAGCTGCATTGAGTATAGCCGTTAAGAGGGGAGGTGTCTTGTCCAGTGAAGCAGACCGGCATCTGTTGAAACAGTTCTACCGGGGCTGCTGGGATAATAACCTAATTGCAGACTTGGGTCTGGAACAAAACGTGAGAATATGAGACCAAAGCAAAGCGCATGAGACAACATTTGGCTGGAGCGAAGCAGCGTGTTCAAGTCCACACTCAAAGGGCTTGGGTGGTTGATGAGACTGAGCAGTCTGGGAGTCCTGATGTGCTGTGAGTCGCATCTGAGACTAAGGAGCTAAGGAGGCAAATAGCCAGTCTCCAGAGTCAGCTGGCAAGACTGACTACTAACGCTGGAGCTGTCAAGAAAACTATTCTGCCAGTCAAAGCTCGTAAAACCCCTGTAGTGGAAAAGAAACCTCAGAAATCAAATGTTAAAACTACCGCAGTTGTAACGAGGAATCAAGTTGAAAAGCCCAGACCATGGTATTGCTTCAAGTGTGGAGAAGACGTCACATAGCAACCTCTTGTAACTCCGATCCAAATCCAAAACTTGTGGCAGAGAAACGGAAATTGCTGAAAGAGAGACAGTCCAAATGGGAGTCCCAGAATGCTGTCAGGAAAGAGGCTTTAAACTAGAACTAGACCTGTCTATACAATTCGTCCAGAGATGAAGGATGGTCCAGTTCGTACTCTGCATAGAGACTTACTACTTCCTTGCGGATTTTTGCCTGTTCCTGAAACCTAGCTTAAGTCTTGTCTGTGAAACTGGGGGAAAGTGTCTCAGGTTATGTATATAAGCATGTTACCTTGAGAAGGGGAATGAGACACTGTACCCTAGAGGACACATTGGGGAGTGCTTCCGGTATGACTGGTTTCTGTCTAACCCTTCAAGACCCAAATACAGAAAAAAATGACAAAAACATTTTTTTCACTTTTCAGAGGTTGTTGTAGGAGGCCTCTGATGCACTGATGTGTTTTTATGAAAATATAAAGTCTGTTTTATTTCAAGAACACTTGCAACACAGAGTTACAATCCAGGGAACAACATCAACAATGCATGCTCATCCACCTGTCTCGCGATTACTTTCTGATTCTTTTTCAACGTCGATTGTCCTTCATTTGTTTTATTTCTCAAGTCACGTTTGATCTCGTGAGTCTCCGTGAGATCTCGTCTCACTGTGAAATCGTTCCTACAATCAACAGGTGTGTGGTCTCACAGTCCAATTGAATCATCTAGTGCAGGGGTTGGCAAGTAAGTTTGGCATCGGGCCAAAAAAAATTCTCCACTAGATGCCGGCCCAGAACATAGTCAAAGGATAATTTAAAAAAAACTGTTACAGTATCTTTTGTAACTGGTAGTGAGCTGTTACTCTGTGTTAAATCCTGTAGTAGGACAGTCATTAACAAAAAGCCACATTTGTGTGGCGGTGTCCGGGTTTTACACTTGATAAATGAATAAAGCAGAGTGGTGACACGTAACCTGGCAAGTATCTTCATTCACCAACTTGCATCACAGACCGCCTTGCTAAAACACACATACAGTTGCAAGAATAAGTATTTGAACACTTGCAGAATCTGTGAAAATGTGCAAAAATCTAACAAAATAAGAGAGATCATACAAAATGCATGTTATTTTTTTATTTAGTACTGTCCTGAGTAAGATATTTTACATAAAAGATGTTTACATATAATCCATAAGACAAAAAAATAGCTGAATTTATTAAAATGACCCAGTTCAAATGTTTGTGAACCATTGATTCTTAATACTTTGTGTCATTACCTGGATGATCTACGAATGTTTTTGTTCATGAGTCCCTTGTTTATTCTGAGCAGTTAAACTGAGCTCTGTTCTTCAGAAAAAATCTCCAGGTCCCAAAAATTCTTCAGTTTTCCACCATCTTTTGCATATTTGAACCCTTTACAACAGCGACTGAATGATTTTGAGATCCATCTTTTCACATGGAGGACGACTGAGGGACTCAAACACAACTATTAAAAAAGGTTCAAACATTCACTGATGCTTCAGAAGGAAACACAATGCATTAAGAGTTGGGGGGTGAAAACTTTTGAACAGGATGAAGAGGTCCAAATTTTTCTTATTTTGCTTGAATATCATTTTTTTTCCAGTACTGCCCTTCGGAAGCAACAAGTCAAGTCAAGTCACCTTTATTTATATAGCGCTTTTTACAGTGCAGATTGTGTCAAAGCAGCTTTACATTGATAACTGGTATATAATTTTGGCTGCACAGCAGCTCTTAAAGAATAGTGTCAATGCTGGCAGATCTAAGCACTGTTGAATATCAAATGTCAAGTCAAATGTCAAGTGTCCCCAACTAAGCAAGCCAAAGGCGACGGCGGCAAGGAACCCAAACTCCAACAGGTGACATCAGATGGCAAACAGGTGGCAAATAGACTTCTGTGTTAAAATGGAGAAAAAAACCTTGGGAGAAACCAGGCTTAGTCGGGGGGCCAGTTCTCCTCTGGCGAACAGTGCTTTGTTACGATTCAGGTTGCTATCATATGTCCGATAGGATCGCAACATTCAAAGTATTTATTCCAGTTCAATCCAGTCGAGGATTGTATTCATCACACCGGTATGGACGGTTTTTTTGAGGAGCTGTGCCACTGGCTGTCGTGTCGATGAGGCCTTCACAATGGATGATCTAGTTGACTCAATCTCTGCTGATACTTCAGGGCTGCATTGTGGTCGTGTCAAGGCGCCGGTCCTCGGTCTCACCTGGATACGGCCCGGATCTGGTTGACTACGGTAAACCTCGGGATAAACAGAAAGACTAATATTAGTGTAGATGCCATTCTTTTTCTTCTGATGTAACGAGTACATCTGGTGTTATAGGAAGTGTTCCCGGTTCCGGCTGACCTAATTTATGCAGCCTAATAATCCTTTAATGGATTTGAAAATATAAATTGATAATGTGTTATGTGTATGCCAGGTTAAAGAGATGCGTTTTTAGTCTAGATTTAAACTGACAGAGTGTGTCTGCTTTCCGAACAATGCTAGGAAGATTGTTCCAGAGTTTAGGTGCCAGATAGGAGAAGGATCTACCGCCTGCGGTTGATTTTGATATTCTAGGTATTATCAGCTGGCCTGAATCCTGAGATCGCAATAGACGTGAAGGACTATAATGCATTAAGAGCTCGCTCAGGTACTGGGGAGCTAAACCATTTAGTGCTTTGTAAGTAATTAGCAAGATTTTAAAATCTATACGATGTTTAACAGGAAGCCAATGCAGTGTTGACAGAACTGGGCTAATATGGTCATACTTCCTAGTTCTAGTAAGAACTCTAGCTCCTGCATTTTGGACGAGCTGTAGTTTATTTATCAGGCGAGTGGAACAACCACCCAGTAGAGCGTTACAGTAATCTAGCCTTGAGGTCATGAACGCATGAACTAACTGTTCTGCATTTTTCATTGAGAGCATATGTCATAGTTTAGATATATTTTTAAGATGGAAGAATGCGGTTTTACAGATGCTAGTAACATAGCCTTCAAATGAAAGATTGGTATCAAAGAGCACACCCAGTTTCCTAACTGACGACAAAGATACTTGCATGTTTCCCAGAAGACAAATTAAATACAATTTACCTTGATCTTCAAATTCCAAATGTTTTCACCCCCCATCTATTAATGCATCATGTTTTTTTTCTGGAGCATCAGTGAATGTTTGAACCTTTTTTAAAAGTTGTGTTTGAGTCCCTTAGTTGTCCTCAGTGTGAAAAGATGGATCTCAAAATCATTCAGTCACTGCTGTAAAGGGTTCAAATATGCAAAAAATGCTGGAAAACTGAAGAATCTGCAGGACCTGGAGATTTTTTCTGAAGAACAGAGCTCAGTTTAACTGCTCAGGACAAACAAGGGACTCATGAACAACCATCACACAACAAAAAAACAGTCGTAGATCATCCAGGAAACCACACAGGATTAAGAATCAATGGTTCACATACTTATGAATGGGGTTATTTTAATTAATTCAGCTATTTTTTTTTGTCTTGTGGATTATATGTAAACATCTTTTATGTAAAATATCTTACTCAGGACAGTACTAAATAAAAAATAACATGCATTTTGTATTATCTCCCTTATTTTGTTAAAATTATTAGCATTTTCACAGATTCTGCAAGTGGTTCACATACTTTTTCTTGCAACTGTATGTGGAAGATGTGGAATGGATAAAAATAAATAAAAAAATAAAAGAGGACTTGAATAAGCCCATTAATGGCATGTTTGAGTCATGCTCTTAATGAACTATGTTTTATTTCCTCTTTCCATATTGTGAATAATAAACGTGTAACATTTTAATTAGCTTGTTACACAATGGATCCTAACTTAATGTAATAATTATTTGACGTAGCCTACTTTTACACTCAGAATTATTCCTTGGCATCCTCACGCACTAAACTGCATTTTTTAAATCACATGCTGGAGGTGCGCTATTATGACGTGTGCAGAGTGATGTTAACATTTAAGCTAGCTGGTGAGAGAAAATGGCACTATCAAAGAGTCTAACACTGTGTCTACACCTGACGCGATATTTTCCAAATTTTAAGACCTGCCAGGGACCAGATGATTTTTTTATTATGTCCTGATACGGAAAACCATGTAATAAAATAGGGTGTCCTCACTATTTCACATGACTCTATATTTGATTTTTGAATCATTTCAAAATTTGAGTCACATTTTTCTCAAGAAACTGTGTGGTTAATCTTTTATATGTTTATGAAGTCATATTTTTGATCAAAGTACAATAATTTCCCAGAAGGACAATTCAAAGCTTTCCCTTATTCACACCTTGCCTTTCATCTGTATTTTTAATTAACTTTTATTACTTTCATAGTGTCACAGTCTCACTTAGTTTAAACTTTGGCTGTTTCTCAATTCCAAGAACGCAGAGAACGGACTTGCGTTCTCGTGGAGTCCGGTCTTGCCAGGCGTCCTTGAAAGAACGAACTCGGAAGAACGCGAGGAGACAGAACGCATCCTTGTGAGAATTGAGATGTGCTGTGATCTTGTTGCTCAACTGACGTACCAGCGTATTATAAGTAGCGGCTAATACACAATAAATGCAATATAACATCACAAACAAATGTCATAACCTATTAAAAGACTTGTATCATAATTTTATAGACATTTTTTTCATATAAGTTTATATCTGTTTATTTTACTGCGTGTAGTTATGAAAATGATTAGCCTTTGTGTTACATGCTTTGTCAATATTAAGATTATTTTTTATATGCTAATAAAAATACTGCAGGCTTTTTTCAGGTTATCACTTTAATAAAATTAAGCAAAACAAACGGACAAATGTTTACTTTCACGAACCGTCACGAGCTTGTAGCAGGAATCTCATAAGTGAGAACGAGAACTTCAAAGCTTACAGGCTTCCGTATGTCGACTGCCCGCAGCGTCTTCTGGGATTTTTAACGGTTCGATTCTCTCAAGTCTGCATTCAATGCATCCTTGATATCAAGAACACATCCGGGTACTTTCATGCGTCTTCTGTTCTTGCGTTCTTTAGTATTGGAACTGAACTTCGACGGTTGATGATGACGTAGAGCAAGAACACAAGGGCTGTTTCTCAATTCCAAGAATGCAGAGAACGGACTTGCGTTCTCGTGGAGTCCGGTCTTGCCAGGGGACCTTGAAAGAACAAACTCGGAAGAACGCGAGGACAGAGAACGCATCATTTGAGAACTGAGATGTGCTGCGATCTTGTTGCTCAACTGACCGTCCCAGCATATTATAAGTGGCTAATGTACAATAAATGCAACATAGCATCACAAACAAATGTCATAACCTATTAAAAGATTTATTTCTATTATTATAGACATTTTTTTAATATAATTTTATATCTTTTTATTTTACCGCGTGTATTTATGAAAATGAGTAGCCTTTGTGTTACCATATGCTTTGTCAATGTTAAGATTCTTTTTTATATGGCAATAAAAATACTGCAGGCTTTCTTCAGGTTATCACTTTATTAAAATTAAGCAAAACAAACGGACAAATGTTTACTTTAACGAGCCGTCACGTATTTGCAAGCTTGTAGCGGGAATCTCATAAGTGAGAACAAGAACTTTAAGGCTTGCAGGCTTCCGTACATCGACCGCCCGCAGCGTCTTCTGGGATTTTTAACGGTTCGATTTTCTCAAGTCTGCATTCGATGCATCCTCGATATCAAGAACACATCCGGGTACTTTCATGCGTCTTCTGTTCTTGCGTTCTTTAGTATTAGAACTGAACTTTGACGGTTGATGATGACGTAGAGTGAGAACACAAGGACGCAAAGAACGCATATTGAGAAACAGCCTTTCTTTTCAGTTTGCCCCACTTTCCACTGTAGAGTTAGTTGTCATGGTTTCTGATTAGTTGTCATTTATTTCAGGTGTGTGTATGGAATTAGACTTGTTTGTATGTACAGTATATTTAAGTCTTCTGTGTCTTACTGTTGCCTTCATTATCATGTTTGTGAGTGTTCTACAACACAGCAGTGTGACAGAAGACCGACCCAAATGTGATTAATGTGGCACTTTATAGAGTGAGTTTTTGGTTACTGCACAAAAGAACTGTTTTGATTTTTTTTTGCCCCTTTTACCATCATCCGAATCTGTCGGTTATGTCCCAAATTCTCTGGTCCCGCCCAATCTCCTTCTCCAAACCACTTTTCCAAATTACTATTGAGACTGCCTTATTTTTGGTTGGTTTTGTTTTGCCCTTCAAGCTCCTCCCCAGTCCCCAATTATTTCTGCCACCCTCCCATCAGTTCCCCAGTTCCACCTCAGCCTCCTCTCAGTGGTGCAGTTACACCGCTGGACTGCTGGGAGCCTTCACTCCACCTCAACCTGACGCCCGACTACTACGCTTTCCTTCAACAGTGACTATCTGGCATTCAGCCTCGCCGGGGTCCCTCGGTACGTCGGCTCCATCTGGGTCAGACATCGCACCACCTTCACCATGGACTTGCGGGCTGTTTACTGCACTCTGGCCCTCCACCCCTTCCGCTGTGGCTAGTTCCGCCCTCACTCAAGGAGGTCGCACATTGGACAAGAAGGTCAGCACCACACCGCGTCTCAGGCAACTAACAGGTATCGCACACGGGACGTGCAAGCTCAATTTTGAATCGACTCCTGAAAGAAGAGCTGCACAATTGGTGAGTTTTGGTTGTTATTTTTATTAAATAATAGCTGACTTTTGAACGTTCATCAATGAAAAGTATCTATATTACTTTAAGTCTGTTATTGTTTTGGTGTACCGGTTGTCTAGGCAACTATGTTACATAGTAGTATTTATTTAACTAGCGTTAACTAGCTAACCCTACTGAAAATGTTAACCAAACAAGTTATTTGGGTTACAATTTACAATAAGGAAAATGGTGAGTTGGAGTGCAAGGAAGGGCTACATTTATTATACATTTTTTAAAATATGTTTAGACTTTATTCAAGCTGTTAAACTAAGAATGTATCTTGCAGCACAGGGTGAAGTCAGTATGTACATTAATGAAAATTTGAGAATTTAAATTTAAATTTAAAGGTGCCATAGAATTGAAAATTGAATTTACCTTGGCATAGTTGAATAATAAGAGTTCAGTACATGGAAATGACATACATTGAGCCATTGTTCCACACCATTGTTTCCTCCTTCTTATGTAAATCTAGTTTGTGCAAAAGACCACTGAAAAACAGGCGAATCTCAACAAAACACCGACTCTGACGCAACAGTCGGGATCATTAATATGTACACCCCCAACTTTTGCATATGCCAGCCCAGGTTCAAGGCAGGTAAAGCAGTATTAACGTCTGGAGCTGCACAGCCGAATCATCAGACGCTCTGCAGGTAGGCTATTGTGAAGCCATCAAGCAAAGACAATAGTGAAAATGGCAGATGGATCGATAATAACTGTTCATGATCCATGTGTCACAGACACGCCAGGCTCCACAGTCACCCAATCACAGCGCTCTCCCTCACCAGAGTACTGATCACCCACACCTGCCATTCATCATCACTTCCACTATTTAAGACACAGCAGCACACTCAGTCACTGTCCGGTCTCGTTGATACTAACTACCTGTTATGCTCACCTTAAGGACTCCTCTGAAGATTACTTACCTGTTTACTTTCCTCGTCTCCCAGTGTTCTCCTCATCTCCAGTGAGTGTCTCTGTGTCTGGTCATAATTCATAAACGCTTCTTCATTCTTTATAAATCTCTCCAACAGTGTGTAATGTTAGCTTTAGCCTAGAGGTCTGCACGTGACTGTTTTTTTTCGTCCCACTCCCACCTATCTGACCGCTATCTGCATATAGTGATTTTCTTCCCGAGCGGACGGGTCCGCAAAATTTAGATTGTTTCCAGAATCTCGCATTTAAAGTTCCCCTAAAGAAAGAGAGTGACTGAGGATAACAAATATAAAATGTTGCATAGCATATACAAGATTTTTATTTGTTATTTGTCTTATGATGCTGTCAACACCCTAAAAAATGTCAGAGAAAAAATGTCACAAAGAATAATAGGCTAAATATTACAGAGAAAAAATAGGCTAAATTAAATAGCCTACAACATGTCCCTCAAAACTATAAGCTAAGCCAAAAATGCATATAAACGAAAACTGTTGACTTACTATGGAATTGAGTGGATGTTAAAAAAAGTGGGACCCATTTCCGCCACATAAGAAAAAAATTAAAAGTCGAAATTATGACTTACTAAGTCGAAATTATGACTTGCTGCTCATTGTTGATCTGACGCGACCCGACTAATGATGAAATTCTTGCCTTATTATCGGAACGGCATTGACGGAACGCACTCTTGAACTGATTTTAAGCACGCTTTGGTGCAGAAAGAACAAAACGGATGTGGCTGCATGAGGTGGCATCTTGAACATATTCTGATGTATTATTACGGAAATATGATCCTCATGAACACCACCACCCTCAGAATATGTTGTAATGCACGATTTCGTTAGAGAACAAATTTATCTAGCACTATACGTTCTCTGTTTTTTTTTTTCTTTTCTCTGAGAACCTATGAAATAATAATGACACATCCAGTAACCTATGCTCTGTTGGTACATACAGTTTCCTGAGGGTGGCGCTGTTCTGGGGATCATATTTCCATAATAACACATCACAATATGGTGTAATGCAAGATTTTGTTTGAGAAATAATTTTCATGCCCTCCACGTGCTCGGTTTTGATAACATTTGAAAAATTAAATTAATTGATGTATATCTTTAATCTGTTACAAATTCTAATAAAGTAATAGGCTAGCCATTGCATATCCTTAAATCTCAGCTGCAAACGTTATCTGTCATCTTTCTCCGTGCTTTTAAAGTAAGGCACGAACAGTTAAATGCCCCCACTGGGCAATGATAAATATGTGCAATACCACTTAGTCTATTTTTTTTTTACAATAACCTTACCTCTTACTCTATTTCCTGTTATTCTATTCTATTCTATTCTGTAGCCTATATAGTACAACTGTACGTACAAATTTGTATTTTTTTATTTATGTGTAGCTCGTTAATTTCTCTTTATTCTTTATTTTATTATCTGTTGTTGTCTTTGTGTACTAGAAGTTTCTTCTGTCACCAAAACAAATTCGTTGTGTGCTCAAACATGCCAATAAAGCTCCTTTTGATTCTATTGGATTCTGATTAAATAAAAGAGGTAGCCTACTCTGGTTGAATTTATCACGTGCGCCATTTATTAGAACATACAAGATAATTTTACAGGAATAGGCTGTATCACTGATTAATGAAAACTGCTGCCCGATCACAATCTCCTGTTGCAATTGTTCCACAGCAGAACTGGCATTACAGTACCATTCAACCAATATTTTTGGTGCATCCATGACATTGGTACGAGATTTGAAGTTGTTCAATGAAAGCTGCCACCTCACGCAGCCACATCGGTTTTGTTCTTTTTGCGCCAAAGCTTGTTCTTACTTAAAATCAGTTCAAGAGCGCATTTGCTCAGAGCTATTCAATGCCGTTCCGCTAATAAGGCAAGAATTTCATTATTAGTAAAAACACGTTTAAAATATTCCTTAATGTCTTCACAATTCATCCTGTCGTGTCGCGTCAGCATCAGATCAACAATGAGCAGCAAGTCATAATTTCTACTTTTTATTTTTTCTTATGTGGTGGAAATGGGCTTCCATAACTTACTAGCTATACTGCAAAATGAAATCTTTTTTAACATCCACTCAAGAACAGAATTCAGTTTAAAGGTGTACACACAGAAATTGGAGCATTTTTATATTTTGAGCTGAAACTTCACAGACACTGGGGACACCTTAGACTTATATTACATCTTGTGAAATGGAGATTCTAGGGCATCTTAAATATAAAACTATGTAAATGGTGCTCTGTGGCACGGCAGGATTTTGAACAACTTCCTGAGTCGTAGCTGGGAGCCACGGACAGACACCTAATGGCGCTGCTGGTGTGCGTATACTCATAGCAAACAATGCATTCGAATTTTAAAGAAGTGGTGCGGCGCTGAGCTTCTCGGCCAGTGTGCAACTCCCTTCGGTCTACACCTCTGCCCTCATCGTTTCAGATCAACCTCTCCCCTCCAGATCCCTGCATCCACCTCGGGGGTTCATCGTTGCAGCTCCGTCAAAGTCGCCAAGGTCACTGGTGTCGTTTCACTCCATTGGATCATTGGCTACGCGGTGGGCTCCACCTCCAAGGTCGCCATCGCCTCCTGTCGTTGCCATGGTGTCATGTGCCTGTCTAAAAGATTCGGAGGAGCCGAAGTTTGCTGCCATTTTAAAAGGGGACTAAGGCGATCACAAATTAGTGTACAAATTACAGAGCTAATCAGAACTATTAGTGGGCTGAGAAGGAATTTAGCGGGGCTGAAGGGCCTAATGATGTCCCTGTATTACAGTAGTCTAGTCTTGAGGACTAGTCTGGAAAAAGGCTGTTCTGCAAACTCTGGAAAAATTTGAGTCAAAGGACAGATCACTATCAAACAGCCAGGTTTTAGAGTTTTACAGCTTGATTACAGTCAGAGGGATCCGCCGTACTGTGTTTGTACGTATATTTAGTTAGCCTTGGCTTGAAGCAATAAAGGCTTCTTAGTTTTTGTTTTTTTCATTGTTTTTTTTAAATAACCTTGAGTTGCTTGGATATAAATCTTTTTCATGAAATAAACCTTTATCCCAGAGGTCCAGGGTATATTGACCTTGCATTCATGTTTATGATACAGTCAGGGGGATATTTTTTTTATCGAGGAAGTAAAAGATATTATGCCATGAGCTAACGGGAATTTACATGATAAAAGTTACTAGCAATGATTACCGGATGAATTAACTGTTGTACTTATCAGTCATTGGCTAATTCTTACATTTACCCCTCCTTTAACTAGCTGTATAAATATTGGGCAGACTTGGTCTCATATAAATATTTTTAAGAAGACAAGACTCTACATGAGTATCCTGGTAAGTCAGAATATTTCACTTGCTTTTTTATTTTCAAACTGCCAAAACAATGCTCACTATTTTTGTCGTTTTCCAGCACAAATATCTAAACATTCTTGAATCAAATTACATTTATTTGCAAATAAGCAAAAAGCAAAATGACTTAAGTCTTGTTTTCCAAAAAATGTATTTCGAAACATGGAAAAAATATCTGCCAATGGGTTAAAAAAATTAAAGTTAATCAAAAGGGGAAAAAAAGAATATTCATCTGGCAACAACTGCAGAAAACAAAACTTATGCCATTTTGCTTAACAAGTAAATGTATGTTGATTTAGAGATGTTTAGATATTTTTTTTCTGGAAAACAAGACATAAAATACTGAGGAAGAGAATAATTTTTTTGCAGTGCACACATTTTTTTTATTATTATAATCTATTCTTTACACACTAACACTCATACCTCTTGCAGACATTAAAGATGACCTCATTTTTTTTTTCTTTTTTACAGATTTATTTCTATTTATGCAACAGCACTGACTTCACTATGTCTCCCTTTATTTGTCACAGCTTTGGACGGTCAACAATAATAAAACGTAACCCCTTCCCTTACCGTTACAGAAACATTATTCTGAGCAAAATACAAAATATAATACAAAAGAAAAACAGTTTAATAGAAGTTATAGACAGCTTATCAAAATATGTATTTAATATGCTTAAAATAATATATAAAATAGAATAAGAAATATTCTAATTAAAAATATACATAATACAAGTGTATACATACACAGCAGGAGCACCAGTATTAAATGAACACTTGCTATGATTTTATCTAAGGGCCTGATAACATGACATCATTTTCAACTAAAAACCGAAAACTTTGTGTTTTGGCCATTTATTTTAAGAAGAATGGTGTTTTGGGGGCCTGAAAACACAAACTTCTGAAAACAGGTTTCAAAGTGCAAGTTTTTGAAAGCACTACTGTTATCGGTTCTGTGTAAACTATAAAAACACAAATTTATATTACATTTTCAGTCTATTCGCGTGAAAGTCACTTACAAAGTGACACTGCCAACTACTAGCCTGGCAGCATAATACAGCATATTTAATTATTTTTGTGGATGCATATGAATAGGGATCCTTTTTACAGTGTTGTCATCTGTATGCGAAAAACGCAAAGGAAATTTTGGTCCCACAAAAAACTATTTCTATATGTATGTAATTATAGACAAAATGCTAAAAGTGAATATTTATCTGCAATTATAAACAGAAAATTATCTGAATGCAACATGTTTTTGCATTAAAATTCAAGTTCTTACAGCATACATCCTCTTATTTAGAGTGAGAGTACAAACATTAAGTCTGCCACGATTGAATCACCTGCACCAGTTTTCCCGAACCGCCAGAGGGAGCCGTCACCCGAATATTAACTCTTATTGGACTACATCTCCTATGCACCCACATACCTGGGACTGATCACCCGCGCACCTGCAGCCAATCACTCACACTCACTATTTAAGCCGCTCTCACACTCACTCTCTTTGCAAAGTCTTGATTAGCCATGGTTGTCAATTCTGAGCGTTTGTTCCTGTTTGATTTGTTGTTTCTGACTTGGACTGATACCTGTTTTGAGATCCTTGCTGCCTGCGCCGAACTTTGCCAGTGTACTGTTTATTCCTGATTGCCGCCAGCCTCGACCTCCTGCCTGTCTCTGTTCATGCTGTCTGCCGCCTGCCACGACCCTTTGCCTGTTACCTGGTTTATGTCTTTGTCTGAGCATTTTAATAAACTGCATATGGATCAATACCCTTCTGACTCGTCACAAAGTCCATTTAAGTGTGTGGCTCTGTTTCTTACTAATACGGTTTCCTCAATGCCTCAGTGTTTGCTTTTGCTGTCTACAGATCGTAAAACCAAATGTATCTGCACACAAAGCATGTGAAACATGATGGATGATACTGATGCAGAAATCGCTGTCATTGGCATTGGATGCCATTTTCCTGGAGGTAATTGTTAACGAATTACTATTTTATTATTTATTCATGTCATGATTTTGGCCTAAAGTGTAATTGCATTGTCTATCTTCTCATCTGTTTTAGGTGAAGGACTTGAAAACTTCTGGCGAGTCCTCCTTCATGGAGAGAACTGTGCAGTTCAGATACCAAACGACAGGTTTAATCTCTCTCAATGGTACGATCCAGATGAGAGTAAGGCAGGAAAGATATACACAGCAAAGGCAGCACTTATTGATGGGTAAGTCTTCAGTTCATTTGCCCTTATAAAAGAAATCAAATGAGTCATGCCTTCTGTTTTTAATAGTGCTGTCAATCGATTTAAAAAATTAATCATACAGTTTTTTTTTTTTTGCTATTAATTGCAGATTAATCGCAATTAAAAAACTGAAGCTTGTAATATTGGATATTTACGAGTAAAACAAATTAATGTAAAATCAACACAAAGAAACTATATTTAAATACAAATACTATTGTTTATTATTATTATTATTATTATTATTTTTTTTTCATTTGGAACACATATTCTCTCCTTTATACAACACATTTCTAATAAACCATCAAGATCCTCAAAGTTGACTCTTGGCTTGAAAGGCATATTTCTTATATAAATAATAATAATTAAAAAAAAAAAAACAGGCTTATATGTGCCATTTGAACTTCAAAACTATCAAGGCTAATAAAAAAAAAAAATGTTTTCCATGTTAAAGTAAATTGCAAAAAGGTCCACAATATAGGCCTTGCACATATGAAAAAAAAAAATTAACAAGGAAAGAACACAAACAATTGTACTTTAATACTGCTGAAAGTTCAGAACTTTATCTAGAAAGTAGAAACAACTTGGCTTAGTCCTCTTTTACATTCAGCCAGCTGCTGAGACAGACCAGTCTGTTGACATTATCAGGAGACAATGTAGCTCTCTTCTTTTGAATGATGTGACCTGAGAACAAGAACAACCTCTCGCAAGACACTGTAGTTGCTGCAGTTGATGGGTGCCTGGCATGTGCTGCTTCTCTCTTTGTCCACCACTGTAGTGGACACCCCTAAATGTCCTTTGGGCTCTGCTTTGTAGCAGTTCAGACATTGTTCTACGGACTCTTCCTCTTCATCTGTGTCTGAATCAGAAGAAATCAGCAACACAGAGATCCTTCTCTTCTTTGGCGGCTGTTGCTCTGTTGTCTCTGTAGACTGTTGTTTTCCAGGACTCTCTGCCATTACCAAGTTGCTTAATGAAGTCCACACCTCATTCCTTTCATCTTTGGGAAGACACTTCAGGTCTTTAAACCTTGGCTCAAGTGCATTAGCGATCTTCAGCCATGTGAGGTTGTTGCCGTCCTTCCTTTTCTACACTGGCTCCAGGTGAAATTCAGGGTTGATTTTAAATTCTGACGTTTGTTTACAAGGCACTTTTTGGTCTCACACCCAAATATATTACTGACCTTATACACCCTTATTCTCCAACCAGAGCACTCAGGTCTTCTGACCAACTGCTTTCGAAGGTTCCTCGTTGTCACTATAAATCTAAGGGTGACCATGCCTTTTCTGTGATAAGTCTGAAATTATGGAATAGTCTTCCTTTCCATGTGGACAACTTCTGTTGTTTTTAAATGTGCTATAAAAGGTTGACTTGACTTTTAGCTAGGTCTGTGATAAAATATTTTTTGAATTTAACTACATTGACTGGATCATCGTTTGTGGACTCAATTATTTTGTACAAGTGGCACAAGGCTGGTAACACCACTGAACAGGAGACATACTGCTATCCTCCCAGCAGTTCAGTCACATATCTGCAATGGAAGCAATGGTTCTTGCTTCTGTCCACATGCAACTTGCTGTTCCCGACAATCTTGCGACATTTGGCTAGAACGCTTTCAAATCCACTGCCGTGAATGGAAGCCATGATAGTTTGTTGAAAAATGTGGGCCATGCAGGGCAGGTGTTCAACTGGAAATACTCGTGGCCGCAACCATGTTCCGAGCACAGTCAGTGCCAAGTTTGGTTAACTTCTCCTCGATTTACCATTCTTTTGTGACATCAAGGAAATGTCAGCACGTGCCCCAGTGGTGTGTCGGTCTTCTGTTTTACTCAGTTAGTGCAAATGATTGCAATTTCCATTTTTTTATCAACGAAGTGTGCTGTGACACCTAAGTAGTTTTCATTGCTGACAGATGTCCAGGGGTCAGGATGCCCTCTGACCTTCATACAAAGTGTGTATTTTTGACATGATGGTTCCTTTTGAGTGCAGATTATGTAAGGTGTCTCTCATGGCAGTTAAAATGATTTCTCTCAGTCCATCATTCATCATCTACTATGTGTCAAGTATTCCCTTGTGTGTTTGTGGACTTTTGTATTGTTTCCTGTCTTGCGCTGTTTTGTGGTTCTTTGTAGTTTTCTCTGTTAAGTTTCTCCAGGTATTTCCTATTAACCACAGCCCCTTGTTATCCTGTTTAGCTCATTTGTCTGTGTATAAATAGTGCTCGTGTTTCTCTCATGTTTTCTCAGTTGTTTGAATGGGGTTGTATGAGTAATAGTGAAACTTTGCATCTAAAAGACCTTCCTTGCTCTTATCCATCTTTAGTCAGGATGATTCAGTTCGGCTGAACTCAGGACTAGTGATGCAAAGTCCAATTCATTTCCGCGAACCGTTTCTTTTTGGACAGTTCGGCTCAATGAACTGGTTCAAAAAGCAGATTCATAGGTTCCTGACATCATAAATTGTCACTAATATGCATTTCTTTTCTAACAACTCAGTGTCATGTTATATCAATGAAACATTCAAATAAAGTAATTTGTGTATACTAAAACATTCAAATAAAAGGTTATTTGAGTGACTGCATGTTGCTGATTATTGCCTTTCATTGTGGTCAACGTTTCATTCGCAGATCCTTTATGTCGGATACGACTTATTAATATTGAGTAGCCAACATCTCGGATAAAATTCGCAACTATAGCACACATTTGATGCAAACGTGAATATGTTCTACATGTCTAAAGTAGTAGCCTATATAGAAATAATAAACCAGTCTTATAAACTCATTGATTTCAGTTAACAACTTAAAATATAATCTGCATGTACAATAAACCATAGTAAAATTTATTTACATCTCTCAATAGAAATGTTCTTGCAGGTTTTAATAAAATGTTACTTAATAACAGTAGTCATAATAAGCGTACGTGCTACTTCGGCTGTGCATCTTGCATCATCAACCCGGAACTAAAGTTTGATTCAGTTCGATTAGTGAACCAGCTTGACCGATTACTTCCTGAGAACGGGCTCAAAAGAACGATTCGTTCAAGAATCAAACATCACTACTCGGGACTAGGGTGGCGCGCACATCAAACACACATTAATTTTGACAGCACTAGTTTTTAATCATTTCACTCCTTAATGTTCACTTATGTTTATCAAGTTAAAAATGTAACCATATTTAATAAAACAGTAAAGGTCAGTGTCTGAAACACTCCATTTGGGGGATGAATGCTGAGCCCCATCTGTTTGTCCAAAAGCAATAACCCCGTCATTTACCTTTTCTTCTTTGTAGTTTAAATGAGTTCGACAACAAGTTCTTCGGCATCACTGATGCTGAATCGATCAGTATGGACCCTCAGCACAAACTGTTGCTGCAGTGCGCCTACAGGGCCCTAGAGGATGCTGGAATACCAATGGAAAAGGCCAGTGGAACGAGAACAGGGGTATTTTTGGGTAACACAAGTCAAATAATTCATATAATCTTACTGCTAAAGTCTGGGAGAAAGTGTATGTGTGTATTCAGTTATTATTCCCTGAGTATTAATATATGCATGCATTTATAATTGGATGGTAAATGCCTAGGAGCAGTCTGTGGTTAATGTGCTCTGCTTTTGTTTGCTTGATTTTATAGGCCTAATGAACAGAGACTTTGAGCTGGCAAATGTGAGGATTAATCCAAAACACATAGACCACACCAATGGCACTGGTTCCGCTATGAGTATAGCTGCCAACCGCATCTCATACGTATTCAACTTCACTGGCCCCTCAGTGTCCATTGACTGTGCCTGCTCCTCATCCCTTGTTGCCCTTCACTTCGCTTGTCAAGCCATAAAACAAGGTAATCTTCACAAATGTACTGTATGTAAAACTTGGGTTGCATTTTTGCTTTTGTTTACATATAATCTGTACATGTACACACTTTGCACTCTCTGGACAAAATAAACCTCTTTTCATATTGCAGATGCATTTATCCAAAGCAATGTGTAAATCAGGAATAGTACAACACCTGTACATATTGTTGATTAATGTATGCACTAGATCAGTGGTACTGACACTAACCCCCAGTTTCACAGACAAGGCTTAAGCTAGTCCTACACTAAAATGCATGTTTGAGCTAATTTGAGCAATTACCCTAATTGAACTAAGGCCTAATCCTGGCTTAGGCTAAGCCCTGTGAAACGGGCCCTAAATGTTATTATATTCAAACAGTTACTTTGTTATATATTTCAATTTATCTTAAGTTGAAAATTTCTTTATGCACTTATAAGACTAAGCTGTTTTGTTTTTGGCTGTAAGAACGAACACAGCAGTCATCGTTTACTCCCGACATCTGAGCCGCTGAAGACGCAGTAGATTAATTTTGTTTTTGAAGGGAATGCGCCCCCGATCTATCTAAATGCGTTTGTTTGTGCGAATCACTTTACATCAGACTGCTTTCTGAACGAGGGACAGTACAAGGCAGGTTTTGCAGAACACGGCGAGTCAGAGCCAGTTGTGTTCAGCGATTACAGTCGGTGTTTAAATTCCGTGAGTAAGTATTTAAAATTGGTCCAGTCGAAGGAAACAGTCTTTGTGTGTCGAGTTCAGTCTTAGAATGTTTTGGCTAGTCATTAAGTTAAGAGTTAAGCTGAGTTAACAGTCTCAGAGAACACTGTTATGTGGTCATTTCTATTTAGAATCTTCTCATTGTAATTCATAACTGGTCGTTTATAATGAACAGTGCATTAAGGTGATAGTCTTTTTACAAACTGTGTACATTTTATGTAAAGATAACATGGTAACAGTACATTAAGGTTACCTTTGTAGAGGGTTTATAAAGGTGTTGGTTAATAACTAATAAGTATTTTACAAATGCATTTTAAATTGTTTTTGAACAGTTATAACTGCATAAATAAGAATGGTGACTTTAACGCAATACCTGCCAAATAGTTGTTTACAGCCCGTAGCAGCATGCCTCACAGAAAAGAGGGGTGAACAGTAGCTCATTATCATTTAAAGTGCCATGCACCGAAACGGGTCACTGTGAACAGAGCTGTTCCCTTTCAAGGGAACTTGCACTGCGGCAAGCACTTTGGAAACATTCTTGTCTGTGTGTCAAAACAATGGTGGACTGTTTACAGCTTACTCAGGGTGGGTCTATGCTAAAACGGCAGTGTCCATCAAGAGTCATGGGAGGGGCCTGTGCAAAATTATTTGAGAATGGCTTGATCTGACAAAGTGCTTATGATTTATGGGGATTTAAAAAAAAAAAAAAAAAAAACACTGGGTGGATTTTTATCATTATAGGGTGGTTGTGTACACACACTGCCAACACACATTTATGTCCAAATACCATGTAAAAGCGAATTTTGCATCCAATGTCCCCTTTAAGCCAGTTGCATTCAGATCTGCCTCCACGTAAGTATAAAACAATCATGTTTTATAATCCAATCAACATCCGATGGCTAAAATCAAATTCTCCCCTATGTTGTTTTCTTATAAGATAGCCTGCTCACTTGGAAATGCATCATAGTACAGTGATAAAATTTGTTCGAACCATTTTATTCCAACATTAATTAGAACTCTGAGCCAGGAAAAGCATGTTCAGTGCATTTAGTGTGTACAACATTTTGGTCCTACATTCAGGTAGGATCGGCCAATTGCTGATCACAGGATTAAGATGAATACCAGCCAGTTATCAATGGCTGATCAGTTGGAGCCAGTGGTGGACAGTAACAAAGTATTTTTAATTCATTACCGCAAGCATAAAATATTAGTATAAAATATTACTCAATATTTTATTTTTTATTTTCAATACATATTATAAAATATTACTCAATACTTTCACTTGAGTAATATTTTATAATACGTACTTGATTTGTGTACTTCGTCCACCACTGGTTGGAGCATCCCTAATTAAAGCAATTGGGTGCTGTTGAAAAATACATTAAACAATCTGTAACTGTAACTGCATAATGTAAGATACCACCATTACTGCATACCAGACAGCAAAAATTGTTTGTGTTATTGTAGTGGTATTATTGTAATCTGAAATTAAGCATGATTTGCCTATTAAAGCACTTATCTGATTTGTGTTTTTAACAGCATCTTTGAGTACACTAATATCTATATCTTCTGTAATGTCTTCTGGGCTGTTTTTTTTTTTTTTTTAATCAACAGGAGATTGTGAAATGGCTGTGTGTGGGGGCGTGAGCTGTATTTTGGAGCCACACGTTTTTGTGACTCTCTCCAAAGCAAGAATGATCTCCCCTGATGGCACCAGTAAACCTTTCAGTAGCCAAGCAGATGGATATGGAAGAGGTGAAGGCTGTGGGATTGTTCTCCTAAAGCCACTGAAAAAAGTAAACAAAAATATTGCCTCACATAAACATATCATCATCACAACAATGCACCGTATGATAAAGTACTATAACCAAGAAACATAAGTTGTCTGTATTTTGACAGGCTTTTGAAGACCATGATCATATTTGGGGCATCATCAGCAAAACTGCAGTAAATCAGGATGGCCACAGCGTTAGTCCAATCACCAAACCATCCATGGTACAGCAGGAGGAGCTGCTTAGAAAAATCTACTCAACAGAAACTGACCTGACTAGTGTCCAGTACATTGAGGCTCATGGGACTGGGACTCCAGTTGGAGATCCAATAGAGGCAGGTAGCATCTCAAAAGTCATTGCCAAAGCAAGACCTCAAAAGTCAGGGCCACTCATCATTGGTTCTGTTAAGAGCAATATTGGACACACAGAATCTGCCGCAGGTGTTGCAGGGCTCATAAAGGTTCTCTTGATGATGAAGCATGAAACCATTGTGCCATCATTGTTCTACTCTGTGGAAAACTCCAGCATAGATGTTGAATCTCTCAATATGAAAATCCCCACCAGCACAGAAAAATGGATTGGTGACTGCAGAGCAGGGAGGTCTGCAGGAATCAATAACTTTGGGTTTGGTGGAACAAATGCACATGCAATTGTCAGACAATATATGCAGTCAAAAAAGACAAAAGCTCAGCTGATCCGCAAATCCCGTCAGTATTTTGTGGTCTCTGCAGCCTCAGAAAAATCCATGAAAAATATTATTGCAGATACGGCAGAACAGATCAGCACAGGGAAAATATCAGATCTACAGTCTTTACTGTACACATCCGCATGTAGAAGAAGTCACTTAAAACACAAATACAGAAAAGTATTTCAAACATCATCATTGGCAGATCTGCAAGAGAAACTTACTGCTGCTGTGAAGAAAAAGCTTTTACCATCAAAGACAGACTCCAAGCTAGTTTTTGTGTTTTGTGGCAATGGTGTTACATATCAGGGTATGTGCAAGCAGCTCTTAAAACGAGAGCCAGTTTTCAGAGAGGAAATCATGAAGATTGAAACTCTGTTGCAAAGCTATACAAGTTTGAATCTGATAGAGATGCTGGAAAGTGAATCTGAGAAAAGTACAGAGCTGTCTGATCCAAAGATTGTCCAGCCTCTTCTGTTTGCTATTCAGGTTGCTGTTGTCAAACTTCTGAAACACTGGGGCATCAGTCCTGATGCTGTTTTGGGGCACTCTATTGGAGAAGTCGCTGCAGCTCATTGTTCTGGTTTGCTGTCACTTGAAGATGCAGTGAAAGTCATCCACTATCGCAGTTCTTTGCAATGCACTGTGACAGGAGGAAAGATGTTGGTAGTCAGTAATATGGCTGTTTCTGAAGTCTTAAAAATTCTCCCATCTTTTTCAGGAAGGGTTTGTTTGGCTGCTTATAACAGCCCTCAGTCATGCACCCTCTCAGGAGATGCAGATGACATTGACAGGTTGCAAATGAATTTGAGCAACTCAGCCAGTGGAAAAGATTTGTTCCTTCGCATTTTGGATGTACCTGCAGCATACCACAGTCACAAGATGGATCCCATTTTATCCAAAGTGAAACAGAGTATAGGCTCAATGCAGGCACATAATTTGGAGACAGAACTGTTCTCAACAGTGACAGGTGTTAGTTTGTGTTCCTCAGATTTTATTACTGGTGAATATTGGGCAAGGAATATCAGAGAGCCAGTTGAATTTGAACAAGCTGTAAAGTCTGCAGTTAAAAATAAAAGGAATGTGGTATTTGTTGAAATTGGTCCAAGAAGATCTTTGCAGAGGTACATCAATGAGACTCTGGGAAATGAATTCACTGTGATTCCCTCAGTGCAGCCAGATAAAGATCACGAGACCATGTTTGCAGCTGTTTCCAAACTGTTTGAGCTTGGGGTCAAAGTGGACTGGAAAATGTTCTACAAAGGATTTGAGACTGAACCAATTCCCTACCCACGATACCAGTTTGATGACGTGAAGAGAGACGTCTTCACTTCACGTTTGCAGTCAGTCGGTCCCACCGGCAACCATCCAGTAGTTACACAAATGGGTACAGACAGTACAGTGTTCAGCTGTGATTTATCCTTCTCTGAATCAGTGGCCTTCCTGCAGGACCACAAGCACAATGGGGTTGCCATCATTCCTGGTGCATTTTATGCAGAGTTGGGTTTAGCATCTTACATGGCATATGCAAAACCTAAGGTTCCACTAAGTTCTCTGCAGCTCAGCATAACATTCCAGAGTCCATTTGTTTTCACACAGAATGCCCCAGAAATAAAAGTACAGCTCAATCCATCTGACCATTTGGCAGATAACTCATGTAACTTCAAAATACATTCTACTTCTGCAGTCTATGCATTTGGCACAGTAAAAGCAAAACAAGGTAGAACACCTGAAGAACAGTTCATTTCAATAGACTGTATTTCTAAAAGATGCAAATTCCACATGATGTCTGAAGAGCTCTACAAACTTCTAAGTCAAACAGGATTTGAATATGGGTCTGTCTTCAGAAATAAGGCAGATGTTTACTGTGGGGAAGAATTTAGAGAGGCTATATCTGTTGTGAAGGTCCCAAAGGAATTGCTGCCTCAATTACATGAGTATCACCTTCACCCTGTGGTCTTGGATTATCTCATGCAACTTGTTCCTATAACTATAGGGCATGACCAATCAGCAAGACCCCAATTTCCTGCACAAATAGGAAGCCTGACTGTATTTGAACCATTGCAAGAGGAGATGGTTGTATATCTGAGAGCAGTACATGTGGGAGAAGATGATTTTGACGTTTGTGGCTGCTTAGCCAACAAACAGGGTAGGGTGTTGGTTGAACTCGGGAATGTGAAGATCCGCATACTAGGGAGTCGTTCCCAAGTACTCAAAGAGTACTTCTTCCATAACAATTTCAGTCTCATCTCTGAAGTTGCCACGTTTGATACTCAGATTAAGGCACTTGTCTTTTCTGACAGGGTAGGAATCTCTGAAGCTTTGCAGCAGTACTTGGACCCAACATCTATATACGTGTCCTCCTCAAACAGTAACATATTGTTAGAAGGTGGAGTTGAACTTCTTTTGTCAAAATTGAAAATTTCAAGTGTAAAGAAAAACTTCCAGGACATTTTATTCATGTGGGGTGATTCAGACTTAACCTCTCTCAAATCAGAGAATATCTTGGACAGCATGGCGGGGTGTTGTGAAATCTTCCGAAAGATTGTCAGATATCTCATGGCACTTCATTTCCCAGGTGCTATCAGAGTAATAACCTATAGGTGCTCTGAGAGCTTAGTGGACTTCATCAACCCTGGATTTGTTCTGTCAGGCATGACAAGAGCATGTGCAGCTGAATTGTCAGAACTTTCCTTCCAGCTGATTGACATGGGCTCTCCCACTATTGAAGACATCAAAGCTTTGGTTCAGGTCCTCAGGTCTTACCCCTGTCACAAATATCCAGAGCTAGTAGTGAAGGAAGGCAAAATTCTCAAACCTGAAATCACCCACACACTATTGCCAACTATGGAAATCTCTTCAAGAAATGTCCATATGTTGCATGATGAAGTCTTCGTCTTGCAAACATCTGACCCATATATAATGACAAATCTGTCAGCAACACAAATGGATAATTCCATTGAACCGAATCAAGGAAAAAACATTGAGCTTCGCCTCAGTAAAATCTGTGTTCATTCATCAGACTACTTTCCAGTCAGCATTTCTGACCTCAATTATGGTCAGACATTGTACTGGAACAAGCACACAACTGAAAAACATAAACTCTTAGCCCTTGACTTCAGTGGCACTGTCACAGCTGTGGGTAAAGATGTCAGCAAATTTAAAGTTGGAGATCGTGTTGTGTCTTGTTACCCTGTGGCTGCCACCACTAAAGTAGTTCTCCCAGCAGCTGTTTGCTGCAAAGCTAAAAGGCTTTCATTCCTGAATGAAATCCCTTGTGTCTCTTATATGGTACTGGCTTGGAAGATCTTCCATGAGGCTTTATCCAAGGCTAAGCAGCAAATGACACTGGGTATTTTCTCCACTGTCCCTGACTCAGCTTTGATGAATGTCTTAATTGCTATTGCAAATAGATCAGGTTGGAATGTCAGAGTGAGCACTCAGACTGATCAGCTGTCTTGTGATTTTAGTGAGGTTCTGGGGGCTGTTCTTCTACCTCCTTATAATGTAGAAACCGCTACAATAGCTAGCAGTGTTAGAGGCATCAAAGACATTGTTCTTGTCTATGACAACCAGACAGAATTTCCATTCAATACTACAACATTCCGTGGTACAAATGAGGAAGTCCACTTCCATGCCCTCCTCATGTCCCAGATAATGCAAAAAGGGTCTCTGCAAATGCAAATGCCACACATCTACCGTTGGCTGAAATCCATGCATTTGGACAGAAAGTCTTTGTCTTTGGATGCAACAGCTGTTCAAAGAGTAAAATCTCAAGACATCGATCTTTTGTCTGTAAAAGAATCTGAATCTTACTTCACATGCCAGATCCTACCCATTATCATCCTGAACAGTGAAGACAAGAACCAGCTGTCTGACATTCCAGTGATGTCCAAACACAGTCTATTCCAGAAAAATTCTGTCTATATTGTCACAGGTGGTCTAACAGGGTTGGGCTTTGAGACAGTAAAGTTCATTGCTCAGAAAGGAGGAAGAAACATTGTCATTCTGTCTAGAAGAAATCCAGACCCTCAGATGCAACAAGAGTTAAATCAGGTCTGTAGCCGTTGGGGTTCTGTTATTAAGTGTCTGCCATGTGATGTTTCTGTATCTGAGCAAGTGGACCAGACAATTGTTAATATCGGAAAACTTTTTCCATCCAGTCCAATCAAAGGGGTATTTCACAGTGCAGTTGTCCTGCATGATGGGCTGATTGATCGTCTTGACAAAACTCTTTATGAGAAAGTTATGAGGCCAAAAGTAAATGGAGTGATTAACCTTCATCGTGCTACCATACAGTGCAATTTGGATTACTTTGTGTGCTATTCCTCCATCTCTGCCTTCATTGGCAATGCCTCACAAACTAATTATGCTGCAGCTAATACATTTATGGACACTTTTTGTCAGTACCGCAGAAACATTGGGCTTTCTGGACAGTCCATTAATTGGGGGGCTTTGAATCTTGGCCTTCTTCTGAACAAATTCCATTTCCAGAAATTTCTGGAGGCAAAGGGAATCATGCTTTTGGAGATTCCAGAAATCCATGAAAGTCTTGAGCAGTGCCTCTTGATCAACAAACCTCAACAGGTTGTATGCAGGTTCAATTTTAAAAACAGCTGGAATAACATCCTTAGTCAGAACAAATCGCTGGGTGTACGCTTGTTTAAAATAGCACAGGAAGCCATCATTAAAGCTGAAGTGACCATGTCTAGACCTGAGCAAGCCATGACATCATCCTCACCATGTGATTTTCTGAAGCTCATGATTAGTGAAATAGCTGGTGTTGAGATGGACGAGCTAAATGATAATGTTCATCTTTTCGATTTAGGCATTGACTCAATGTTAGCCATGACTCTGCAGAATGCTCTCTTCAGTGAAAGAGGTGTGAATGTCCCTCTAGTGACTCTGCTGGATCCAAATAGCACACTGTCAATGCTCATCAAAATCCTGGAGCAGAGCAGTGTAGAAGAATATCAGATTGAAGATGAGAGCAATTCCACATACTTATAAAGGTGACTTGTATTTCTCCACATCAGTCTTTTAGTAGCCTCAAAAACAAATAAGATTTTTATTGAAATTCATGAACTTTTGAAGTACTTGATTAATCAATTAATCTAACTTTAGTTAATCTTTCTGAATAAGGTACTTGGCAGATGTTCCAAAGTGACTACATACAACCAAATTCTATTGGTTCTAGGTGGCATTTGTTCTGTATCCCTGCATCCTCTGTATTAACAGCACATATAATTATGATAAATTCGGTTATGCAGAAGATTCAGACTGTTGACCTAACATTGGTTATCATTGTTTTAAAAAGAGATAGCCTGAAATCGTTACCTTAAGGAGCTTTTTTTTATTATCTGATTTAATCCATAAGAATTAGCTTTGTTGGTATAACTTTTTTTAGGTTGATTCAGTGATGTTAAATGATATCTTTAAATTGAACCCATCTAGATATTACCATTTTTCGGTGCAATTTATGTTTTGTTCATCAGATCACACTAGGTGAACTACAAAACTACAAACACACATTCATCATTTCTTTTCATTTTCTTAATAGTTTTCTTTATCTATTTTAATGTATTTGAAACCTAATCTGTATGAGTGGCACATGCTGACATGCTTATTCTATTTTAATCGTTATTTTGAGATTTTTCTACTAACTAAAGTTATCATGTTAAAGGTATTAAGTTGGGTCATGTGCATGAATTTTTTTTTAATTAATTAAGATATCTAATAGTATCAGTACTTCCAAAATACGTTATTTTTTGCATTCTGAACATTGTTTAAAATATTGTCTTCAGTGACTAAAATAAGAAACAGTAAAAGATATATGTTAATTGATTTATCAGTGCTTGCCCTTCCTGCATAGATTGAGACTTTCAGGGGTAAATACTATGATCTATTTTGCAAAGCAAATGTTGAATTAACATATGTCGATATGATATAATTTTACAGTAAAACTGTAATGAAAGAAGTAAGGAAACAGACATTGCCTACTTCAACTTTGCAAGATGCATTTGAGGACGAGGTGGTTTGGTGTGATAGGCCTTTCATAAGGTGTATGATTTATTGATAAATAACGATTGCAACAACCCTGTTACCCATGTCAAATCTTCATAAAATAAAGAAATGGAATGAATAAAGTCTTCTCCTTTCATTTAAATTTTTCATGTTCACTATATTTATTTATTACACAGCTCTCTGGATACTCAATTCTGTGTGGTCAACCATAGCTTTTTGATGTCAAATATTTTAAAGGGGTCATGAACTGCATTGGTTTATTGTTTTAGAATCTTTCCTGTGATGCACTTATAATGTTAGTAAAAATTTTTACATAAAAAATTGTCATAATTTAGAAAATAAAGCATTTTCCTATCCTGATTTTAGCCCTCTGATTTGAACGCTCTGTTTTAAGGGGTGTGTCTGCTGTGAGACTTCAGTGTAAACGCCCACTGCTGTGACTGGCTAACATTTTTGCATATGAAATGGCTCCGGAAGTATTACTCCCTTGAAAACTTTTTTTTCTCAAAAAGCATGTTTTTACTATTACAGTCATTGTTTTGTCTCAAGATGCACACCAGTAGCCTAATGTATTTTTCTAGTGAACGTTTATAAAAGCTACTTAAATACCTTAATTGAACTAATGCCTAATCCTCTAGCTTAGTCTAAGCCCTGTGAAACCTGATCTGTGAAACCGGGCCATAATATGCCAAAAGACCAGCACTAGAGGATTTTAAAGTATGATTTGGAATGCATCTTGGCAGACAATCGGAAATGGAAGAAGGTGCCAGATTATGCAGTGTTTTCTAAACTACTTAAAGAACCTTAAAATCAATCCTTTGTTTAGCTGGTAACCAATGTAATTCCGTTAAAACTGGAGTACTATGCTCTTTCTTCTTTAAAGGGGTCATGAACTGCGTTGTTTTATTGTTTTATAATGTTTCCTGGGGTGCACTTATAATGTTAGTATGCTTTTAACCTCCAAAGTTGTCATAATTTATAAATAAAAGGCATTTTTCCTACCCTGATTTTAGTCCTCTGGTTTGAACGCTCTGTTTTAAGGGGCGTGTCTGCTGTGTGACTTCAGTGTAAACACCCACTGCTGTGATTGGCTGACATCTTTCCATTTGAAATAGCCAAGTATTACTCTCTCTTTTAGCACGTTTTACTATTACATCTCTCAAGGTTAACTAATCGTGAAAAGTGTTGCATTATATTTAGATCGTGGCATGAAAGGTTGCAGAGATAAACACTGTGTAGCCGATCACAGACATGTTGTTGGGCGCATGAAAGCAGTGATCTCGTCATTGCAACTCAATTTCTGCACACTAACACATGCTTTCATCTTCACTAACAGTGCAAACGCGATATAACTAAGAGATTAGTTGAATAAAACGGGACTTTTGCTCGTGTCAGTCACGATAAACTCGCCGTTTGATTGACAGCTTCAGCACGCGCTGCTCCAACGATTGCAGATGGAGCTTTTTTTTTTTGATCGCTTTCTTTATATAATTTCATCAACGTTAAATAACAGATTATTTTCATCCTACTAAGAGAAACAACATAAGTTGATGTTTAGTCACTGGTTTGATTTAGGCCCAATCCCAATTCTATTTCATACCCCTTCGCCCTTCCCCTTGAAACAGAGTGGCAAGGTGTAGGGGTGAAAATATTCCCCTAAGAAATGGGACACCACTACTACACCATTACACACATGTGTAATGGTGTAGTAGTGGTGTCCCATGTCATCATACCTAGTTTCTTTTATTAGTGTCCTGTAACATTTAACCAATATGAACAGCAATGAATATCAACATCAACAGAAATCAGGAAACAGATTACTCACACCCAACGTTGTTTTGCGCTGTATTTTGGACGGCGCTCGGTTTCAGTTCGAAAACGTATGAGTCTTCGAGTTTCCCGAGACTGGTGAAGCCGCTTTTCCATCGGGCCAAGCTGTTTGTTTAACCGTTCCATTCCGTGCTGAGCCGGCCGGTACGGATATAGTTTTGTTTTCTACTGTGGTGCTGTGAAAACGGACCTCTTTGCAAAGCAATACGAACGAGTCAGTTGTTGCCTTGGTAACGCAAGAGTTTACAGACGATACGAGGTGTAAATAGCTATTAAGGATGACCATATATTTATTTTAACTGTATTATTCAGTTGTGTTCACATCATTCAAATAGCGCGTTTAGCAAGCTATGGAGAAACTGGCAGCAAGGTAACACATAAATGATCGATCCTGAGTGGAAATATCACTACCATGATCACTACACGCATTCTAGTAGCACGGTCGTCGGTGTATGCAGGGAAATTCTCATACCCCTTCGTTCGAAGTGTGGTCCTGAAAAATCTTAGAATTTTATGTTTGTAACTTTGATTTTTTTATTTAAAATCAGGGTAAGGGGAGACCAAGGAGTGGAGAATGTACAGATAGCCAGGTTCATGTTTTCCTCAAGAGGCGCTGACCGAGGAAGTTTCATATCCGGCAAAAGTGTCCATAATCAAAAGTAAAGTACAATTGTCTAAAAACTTGTAAAATGAAAATAAGTTCAATGAAACTTAAGTAATCTGTAGGTAGCTTTTCAATGTCACTTAAGTAATCAATTATTTATTAATAATTATAAGTAAAATATTTTTTCACTGCATTGCTTTTCAACCTGAATTTCTTTTTTTTTTTTTTTATTTCAATTTTTATTGTTTCTAATAGGATTGAGCGCATCTGGCGTGATGTCAGAATCATGGTCACCAACAAGTACTCAGACATGCTGGAGGCAGAAGGATTGCTTGACATATCAGTGGTTGAGGACCTTTTCAGTGTGCACTACACTTTTCTCCCAAGACTTCAGGCAGACTTGGACACATTTTCAGAAGCCTGGAATCATCATCCACTCTCCTCAGAGGGCAATCGAAGTCCCGAGCAGCTGTGGCAGATTGGAATGATGCACACAAATAATTAATGATCTGAGAGATGCGAGGTATGGTAATGTTGTCTTAGTCAGTAGCCCCTCACTGCAGAACACACGAGATCCAGGGAGCGGAGACAGATCGGTTAAGGCATATTTAAAGTGGGAGGAGTTGGATCCAGATCCAGGGGGTGGAGACAGGTAGGTTTAGGGATACGTAAAGTGGGAGGAGTTGGACCAACCCAGCACCCCAAATCTCGTGTTCTGCAGTACGGACCATCTCATCTTTGTTATTCTGTCACCACACTGCTGTTCATGTAATAAGTGGATTCCTAACTATTTAACCGCTATACCTTCAGAACATCGAAGAGCCAGATCTAGACTGGGACGTAGCAGCTACTTACGATGCCTGTGAAGATTTCGGAGTTGTTGTTCCAGAATTTGAATGTCTTTTGAGTGCAGATGGATTGAGGTCTCTTGAACATCTGCTGAATTCAACTGGTCCTAATATCCCTGTTAAAGAATTGTACTTGCTTAATAACGCCATAACAGTTACAGAGGGTACACAGTATAATAAACACTATACTAGGATTCAAGTTCATGAACGACCAAATTCAAGCTACTGCACCCCTATTCTTTTAACATATTATTAACGACATAACAGAGGGTACACAGTATAGTGATTAAACTATAGTAAGAATCAATTTCATGAACAACCAAATTCTCTGCTATTGCTCACAGCCTGCCTCATAATGCCGAGGAACTCTGTGTTTGTCCCTAGGTGCTGTGTAGGCAAGGTCACAGTACAGGAACATGCATTTACTAGAGGGAAGCCTAAACTACTCTGACCATATCGAAGCTGACAGTCATGATCAAATTCAACATGTATTTTAAATTTTTCTCTTTGTGCAGAAGTAATGGGGACATGCCCCTGACCAGTAATCCACTGCATAAAACTGCTGATGGTGATCATGTCTTGTTCTGCATCTCCTTTAGTGCAGTTTGTTTTATCCACCTGTTCGCTGTCATCTTCAACCCTGTTCTCCTTACTGCTGCTCCCTTCTTCTACAAAAAACACACATCTCTGTCTGCAACCTTACTTGTATTAACAATATCTGAACTTGGACTGATAATACCTGACATTTTTAAAGTGCCCCTAATATACTATTTTAAAATTGTTTTGGAGGTTTCCTACAACAAGTTTATATTCAAAAGTGTGAAGCGATCCAAATCTTCAGTCTTGCTAAATCACACCTTTCCGCAAGCCCTCTCTGCTCTGACTGGTCAGATGGCCCAGTCGGTTGTTGAACTGATGCAATTTAAGTATTAAGAGTAAGAGTAATGATGTTACCTTCATCTTCAAGGCTTTGAATGAAGTCCTGCAAGTAGTTCACAATTCTTGATTCCCTCTGCCGCTTCACTGAACCCATCTCACTTAAAATGGGTGACAGGGCCATCATGAGAAAATCTGCATCAGGCTGCAAATCAGAATAAAAGAAACCTTTTATTATACACAGCTCAAAAGCCATCATGACAAAAAAAAAAAAAAAATGCAAGCAGCAACACTTACTTTTGTAAAGTGACCAGGAACAAATAACGGCTGAAATAAAGGCTGATTTTGTTTCACCATTTCATGGAGGCCATAGAGTTCCAATCCTCTGCACATTTGCTGCAGCATTGGGAGGATTCGCACAGACGAATGCAGAACAACAGCACTACATAAAATAATAAATCCAGGAAAAAACAAATTATATTAAAAAAGTTAAATTAACTTACGTTAATAAAGTTTAATAGAAGTGCTTGTTTGAAATAAAAGGCTAAGTATAGAACATTAATCTCTGTCAGATTGAAAAAGCATTTGTAAATTATTTTACAGACATCGTAGATGTTTAAATACTATAAAACAGCTCAACTAGAAAAAAAAAAAATTACACTGACTATAGAAACTGACTATATATTTTTTCAGGTCTGGAAATTGCACTTAAAATTCACCAAATATTTTATTTTTTCTCATGACAATGGAAAACCTGTAAAAAGCTGGAGATGAGAGCCTACGAATGAGTATAATGTAACAAAAAAAATCTAACCCTAATGGGTGGATTCAAGAGAAAGGAGGAGAGTCAGATTCAAAGTACAAAACATCACAGAATCACATATACTACACCTGACAATGTCTTCCTTTCGATCACATGTTAGGGGTCCTGTGTACCCACATGCTACGATTCTTTCAGAAAGGTCAAGCAAGGCTGTAGTGTCTGCAGTCTCAATCTAAAGGAATAAAAACGATGAGTAACACAGACAGACAGTACACATATGTATATATAAATCTTAATTGAGTTGAATTACAAAACCTTGTCAATTAGATCTAGCAGGTCTGCATCTGTTGTGTCAGCCTTTGTCAGCTCATCTTTATTAATCTCCCCGGAAGAAATGAAATTGTATATCCACTCCATGAAAAAGTTGGGTGGAGGGCCATCCTGAGTAATGCTCACTGCCATTATTTCACCAACTATCCTAAAGTACAACAGGGCAGTTCAATAGACAAAGAAAGGCATTAACTGACAAACTGTTATAGGATTTGAATTAGGGCTGGGTATTGACACAAATATTTATATTATATTATATGTATGTGGTACATAGCAGCTTAGTTGCTACTACATTACTATTATATTGAAGGTTCAAATAAACTGATTTATATACACTTAAATTCACTTAAATTCTTAAATTCTAAACAAGGAGCATTTCATAATATTAAAGTTACAATACTATTTTTACATAACTATGTTTTTTGAAATGTAAACATTTAAACATACATTAAATATTGATTAAACATTACAATGAATGTAATATGGTGCATATATTTAGCAAAATGCTCCTCTCCAGAGTTGATTTTCTAGCTGATTACCAAGTTCATGGTCACTGAATATGGATTTTATGAGAGAAACATGACATCTTGTTGACAAGCTGTTTGTGACGTCTTTGAAGTATGGCTGAAGCACTGATTGAGCGATTACATGTGACAGGATTAATGTCAGTAAATTGTCCTGTATCTGTTTACATATCTTTTGGCATTCATTCATGTTTATTTCGCGCTGTAGCCCATAACTGATATTAAAAATAGAGGAAGACATGATCTTTTAAGTGCGCTGCATGCTGCCACTTCACTTGACCTGAGGCACATTGCGTGATCGGTCACTGCATTAAATAGCGAGCGCCACAGTGATATTTATTGTTTAAATTTCAAAATAAGATGGACAGAATTCGAAATTTGAGACTTTGTTTCTTATCAAAAGTAACAAAGCACAAAGCCTATTGCGGTTTAATGGATGAGAGGTGCGCTATAATGTTGTTCATTTATCAGCTGTAAAGAGACTGAATGCTAATAAACCTACCTGAAATTGTCATTCTGAAAGTCCGTAATTGAATACTTCTGATTTTTCCCAGTGCTCCCTCCCTCAAAGAATTTTTCCTGAATTCCGGCCATCATTTCTGTGAAAAAAGCAAATTGCCAGTACTAATAAACAAATGCACTGAAGTTAGTTAAGAAGATGATGACTACATTTTATAAAAGAGAACACGGGAGAACATGTCTTCCCTTGTGACACAGAGGCTGAAAATGGTTGATGGGTCTATTGCCACTTTAAGTGTGTTGATTGCGTCTGTAAGGCTTGAGAAAAAGAAAACAGAGATGCATGCTTTTTTAGATTTTGGCCTATGTAAAAAAGGCACTATAAATTAAACTTAATTGCACCTCTTTTGCTTGTCTTGCTTTTGTCCCGTTATGTCCAAATCTTGGTTAGGTCTCTCATCAGCTCTGAAAGAAATTCAATGTAGCTAAATAAAAATGACTACCACACACAAACAACTAATGGTAAGGACTGTAGGTTAAACCAATAATTTCATGAAAACACAAAGCATAAAATAAAAATAATAACCTTTCCCCACAGGTGATAAAGTCTTCTGAATACATGGCAGAACACACAGGACAAGATACCTTACAAACAAATGCAGGAAAACATTTAAAACACAGAAAAACCTAAAACAAAATTATACTAGGGTGATTACAATTACAGATGTCACAATTACGTAATTACGTAAAAAAGGCGCAATTATAGTAATAATATATGGTATATATATGGTAACACTTTAAAATAAGGATCATTAGTTAACATTAGTTAATTGTATTAGTTAATATGAACTAAGCATTAACAATTGAACAATACTAGTACAGCATTTATTAATTTTAGTTAATGTTAATTTCAGCATTGACTTGTACATTAAAACAAATGTATTAACAAATGTATTGCTCATTGTTAGTTTCATGTCAGTTAATACATTAACTAATGTGAACAAATGACACCTTATTGTAACGTGTTACCATATATATATATATATATATATATATATATATATATACAGGTGCTGGTCATATAATTAGAATATCATCAAAAAGTTGATTTATTTCACTAATTCCATTCAAAAAGTGAAACTTGTATATTATATTCATTCATTACACACAGACTGATATATTTCAAATGTTTATTTCTTTTAATTTTGATGATTATAACTGACAACTAAGGAAAATCCCATATTCAGTATCTCAGAAAATTAGAATATTGTGAAAAGGTTCAATATTGAAGACACCTGGTGCCGGACTCTAATCAGCTAATTAACTCAAAACACCTGCAAAGGCCTTTAAATGGTCTCTCAGTCTAGTTCTGTAGGCTACACAATCATGGGGAAGACTGCTGACTTGACAGTTGTCCAAAAGACGACCATTGACACCTTGCACAAGGAGGGCAAGACACAAAAGGTCATTGCAAAAGAGGCTGGCTGTTCACAGAGCTCTGTGTCCAAGCACATTAATAGAGAGGCGAAGGGAAGGAAAAGATGTGGTAGAAAAAAGTGTACAAGCAATAGGGATAACCGCACCCTGGAGAGGATTGTGAAACAAAACCCATTCAAAAATGTGTGGGAGATTCACAAAGAGTGGACTGCAGCTGGAGTCAGTGCTTCAAGAACCACTACGCACAGACGTATGCAAGACATGGGTTTCAGCTGTCGCATTCCTTGTGTCAAGCCACTCTTGAACAACAGACAGCGTCAGAAGCGTCTCGCCTGGGCTAAAGACAAAAAGGACTGGACTGCTGCTGAGTGGTCCAATGTTCCCTGATGAAAGTAAATTTTGCATTTCCTTTGGAAATCAGGGTCGCAGAGTCTGGAGGAAGAGAGGAGATGCACACAATCCACGTTGCTTGAGGTCCAGTGTAAAGTTTCCACAGTCAGTGATGGTTTGGGGTGCCATGTCATCTGCTAGTGTTGGTCCACTGTGTTTTCTGAGGTCCAAGGTCAACGCAGCCGTATACCAGGAAGTTTTAGAGCACTTCATGCTTCCTGCTGCTGACTAACTTTATGGAGATGCAGATTTCACTTTCCAACAGGACTTGGCACCTGCACACAGTGCCAAAGCTACCAGTACCTGGTTTAAGGACCATGGTATCCCTGTTCTTAATTGGCCAGCAAACTCGCCTGACCTTAACCCCATAGAAAATTTATGGGGTATTGTGAAGAGGAAGATGCGATATGCCAGACCCAACAATGCAGAAGAGCTGAAGGCCACTATCAGAGCAACCTGGGCTCTTATAACACCTGAGCAGTGCCACAGACTGATCGACTCCATGCCACGCCACATTGCTGCAGGAATTCAGGCAAAAGGAGCCCCAACTAAGTATTGAGTGCTGTACATGCTCATACTTTTCATGTTCATACTTTTCAGTTTGCCAAGATT
The DNA here is from genome assembly GCA_037950675.1 of Hypophthalmichthys molitrix. Lineage (NCBI taxonomy): Eukaryota > Metazoa > Chordata > Actinopteri > Cypriniformes > Xenocyprididae > Hypophthalmichthys > Hypophthalmichthys molitrix. The sequence continues at coordinate 47,926,601 of CM075494.1, read as the reverse complement.
TCTAAAAATCCTTTCTTTGTATTGGTCTTAAGTAATATTCTAATTTTCTGAGATACTGAATTTGGGATTTTCCTTAGTTGTCAGTTATAATCATCAAAATTAAAAGAAATAAACATTTGAAATATATCAGTCTGTGTGTAATGAATGAATATAATATACAAGTTTCATTTTCTGAATGGAATTAGTGAAATAAATCAACTTTTTGATGATATTCTAATTATATGACCAGCACCTGTATATATATATATATATATATATATATATATATATATATATAAAGAAACAACCAAACCAATGTATAGTTGACATTTGAAGCTTTTCAACTTATTTTCATATAAGAATATGGCATGCAGTTGCTTTAAACAATGGTAAAAAGCTATTCAAAACATCATTCAATGTAAATTTTAAAAATCAAATAATCTCAATTACAATTTCAAAGGAATAATCGACAATTATTATTTGGCATAATCGTATAATATACCATTAACAAGTAAAATGAATTACATTTAATAAGTAATTAATCTGAAAATGAATCTGTATGAATAAATAAAATGCAATATTTAAAAAAAAAATGCTAACATTTCCTTCTATAAAAATATACTAAGTAGTCCTGCATTGGTTTTACCTTGGCATCCATAACCACTGAAGGTGAATCCAACTCATTCCCTAACTGTGGATAAAAACAAATATAAAACATGATCAAATTTGAGAAATCGCTTCATAGTTTCCATACGTAATTATCCATTATTTAAAGTACTACTTACAATGCCACTACACCGATTCATTTCTGTCGAAGTAGATGCCACTTCTTCATCTGTAGGGTCTCCAGGATCCTTTTACGTAAAAAACAGTTGTCAGTTGTGGTTGTATTAGTATGGGTAACACAAAATAATTCTTCTACCAAATAAAATATTAGTAGACTTACAGTCACTGATGTGTTGATGTACTTAAATCAATAATTAAAGGGGAAGTATATTTTTTTCAGAAGTTAAACTGGGATATGCATGATGACATTGAATGACCTACGTTGGCATTATCCTCATCCACTTTTGTAGAAATGGAAGGCACTTCTGTATCAGATGACAGCAAGAAATCTCTAGGCTCCTGTGACAAATTAAAGGCTTATTGTAATTCTGACAATTGTAAATTTTACTTAATATGAACACAATGAAACTATTAAAAAAAACATTATATAGACTTCACTGATTCACTATCGCTGCTGTTAATCCATATGTCTGTCTCACACTTCTGGACTTGCACAGCCAACAGTTGAACAGGCATGTCTGTGTGACATTTGACACATCGAGCTTTTGGCATTTTTTTCAAATTCTTTGGATGAGTAAGGTAAAGGGGAGATATCCAGTATGTTCTGAATTGGCATTATGTATAAACAGCCCTTTCCTCCAGCAGTTTTAATGAGGTAGGAACCTGTGTATCCTTCAGCTTCCGGAGCAACCACATTCAGCTTTCGCTGACCAGATCCACCTGTAAAACACCAAAAAAAGTAAAAAAGATCAGAAGCCATTATCAGTTTTGTTTAAAAAGACAAATCTTTGACAAATGAATGACAAAAATGTTTTAGAAATTAATTAATATTCTATTCCATTCTAACATTGAATAGCCAAGGTAGACAAACTAAGACAGGTTCAAAAGTAGAAAATTAAAAATAGTTTTAAAGCAGAGATGCTACTCAAAGGAACAATCCAGTGTACTGATGTGTAAAGTTGAAGTCACAATGAAAATCAAATATCAACCAAGTTATCTTCCTGTTAAACATCGTATAGATTTTAAAATCTTGCTAATTACTTACAAAGCACTAAATGGTTTAGCTCCCCAGTACCTGAGCGAGCTCTTAAAGCATTATAGTCCTTCACGTCTATTGCGATCTCAGGATTCAGGCCAGCTGATAATACCTAGAATATCAAAATCAACCGCAGGTGGTAGATCCTTCTCCTATCTGGCACCTAAACTCTGGAACAATCTTCCAAGCATTTTTCGGGAAGCAGACACACTCTGTCAGTTTAAATCTAGACTAAAAACGCATCTCTTTAACCTGGCATACACATAACACATTATCAATTTATATTTTCAAATCCGTTAAAGGATTATTAGGCTGCATAAATTAGGTCAGTCGGAACCGGGAACACTTCCTATAACACCAGATGTACTCGTTACATCAGAAGAAGAATGGCATCTACGCTAATATTAGTCTTTCTGTTTATCCCGAGGTCTACCGTAGTCAACCAGATCCGGGCCGTATCCAGGTGAGACCGAGGACCTGCGCCTTGACGCGACCACAACGTAGCCCTGAAGTATCAGCAGAGATTGAGTCAACTAGATCATCCATTGTGAAGGCCTCATCGACACAACAGCCAGTGGCACAGCTCCTCAAAAAACCGTCCATACCGGTGTGATGAATACGATCCTCAACTGGACTGAACTGGAATAAATACTTTGAATGTTGCGATCCTATCAGACATAAGATAGCAACCTGAATCGTAACAAAGCACTGTTCGCCAGAGGAGAACTGGCCCCCCGACTAAGCCTGGTTTCTCCCAAGGTTTTTTTCTCCATTTTAACACAGAAGTCTATTTGCCACCTGTTTGCCATCTGATGTCACCTGTTGGAGTTTGGGTTCCTTGCCGCTGTCGCCTTTGGCTTGCTTAGTTGGGGACACTTGACATTTGATATTCAACAGTGCTTTGATCTGCCGACATTGACACTATTCTTTAAGAGCTGCTGTGCAGCCTAAATTATATACCAGTTATCAATGTTAAGCTGCTTTGACACAATCTGTATTGTAAAAAGCGCTATATAAATAAAGGTGACTTGACTTGACTTACCAACAGCTTTATATAGCATCCAGGCTCCCTCCAATGATTCCATTTTTGAATGTCTCCAACAATTGCTTGATTAGAAAAATCACACTATTAAATATAGTGAGACAAATTATATATAGTGAGCCTAATTAAGCTGAATGAATAAATTATTTAAGGCCTGGTTTCACAGACAGGGCTTAGCTAAAGCCCCGACTAGGCCTTACTTAAATTAGGATATTTAAGCAGGTTTTATAAAAATGCCCTAGAAAGCTACACTATTGCTGTGCATCTTGAGACAAAACAATGACACCAACATATTTTAAGATATCAAAATATGCTCAAACATGCATTTAGTCTGGGACTAGCCTTAAGCCTTGTCTTTGATACCAGGGGTAAATATCTCAACTATGCCAGCTTTTAGGTAAATGAAAAGTAATTTCAAAAGAGTCACTTTATATGTAAAACTTGAAGTGCAAGACCTCAGAGTGATCAGCATCCTCTGGGATGGCAACAGTCCTCTGTCCTAGTCCAGCCTGTAGAAGAATCAACTCATCAGAGGCTTTTGGGGTCTGTTCAACACTTTTATTTAGCAGGAAAAACTGGATTGGCGTTGACCTGGCAGGCCTTTTTTTAGGAGTTGGGATAAAGCCTTTTCGTGCCTTGAAAAGACCAGGGAATGCTCTGAGAGGAAAAAAGAATCTGATGTGTTAATCATGTATTAAATCTATTACAAAAAGTTGTAATGATGAAATGTAGGCCTATATGCGTTATTTTACTTGAGAATTGCTACTATATGCATGTTATGCTTCCTACCAGTACTTTGTTTGCACATACTTCAAATGTCGGCGAGAAGAAGAATGTTAAGAATTGAATTTCTTATGTATACTATAAAATTGGCTTATCTGAGAGATCCAAACCTGGCCATACTCTGGTCCATTGAATTTCCTGATGCAACACCACTAAGGGTGAGCTGCGGTCTCACTGCAGACTGCACCCTGTTGCCAGGGGTTGCCTGACCCTGTAGCTGTGTTGCATGCTGCCTCCTGCCTGCTGTGACCTGCTCTCTCTGAACCTGCCCTTCATCTGTTGAAATGATTCAAAACTGTATACAAACAGTCTACTTACAGAAAAAAACGGTACTGGTGCCGCGTTCGTTCTGTAAGTTGAATAGGGAAGGCCCTAAGCCTTTTTTGAAGAATACGGAAAGCGGAAGCACATGCAAGGCGATCATTTGTGTTTATAAAGCATATACAGTTGTATTTTTTTCGAAAATGACCGATTGTTTCGCTAGATAAGACCCTTATTCCTCATCTGGTATCGTTTAAAGCCCTTTGAAGCTGCACTGAAACTGTAATTTTGACCTTCAACCGTTTGGATGCCATTGAAGTCCACTATAAGGAGAATAATCCTGGAATGTTTTTATCAAAAACCTTAATTTCTTTTCAACTGAAGAAAGAAAGACATGGACATCTTGGATGACATGGGGGTGAGTAAATTATCAGGAAAATTTTATTTGAAAGTGGACTAATCCTTTAAAGATCTGCACAGTATAATACTACATTTTATGAGTGGTCTTTTACTGCTTAAAGTGACTTCTTATAAACATCTAAGAAGCTTTATAATGTGTTAATATTTATAAGTGGTCTTTGTCTGCTTTAAGTAAAGTAACAAAAGTTAGGTATATCATGAATGGGTTATAAGACATTTTCCTTAGGGTAAAAAAAAAAAAAGTTGTGTGGAAAACACAAAACATACTTTTTTGTATGTTTGGATAGATGCTGAAACGTATAGATGGATGTGTTGACAACGTTTGAACGTAGCATTATTACATTTTTACACCTAAAACATAAAATATTTATGATTCTTTCATATCATAAAGTGAATAAGCTGAATAATTTTCCCTTTTACCATTTAACTGTCAGGGTCACAGACGGAGGCAGGCAGGTAAGTGATAAACAAGCTCTTTATTATAAACAGAGCCACGGAAACTGGCAGACAGGTGAAGCAGGTGAATAGATATGCAAGCACGTGGAAACAGTCACTTAGCTGGAGAGTAATCAATGGATTGTCTTTACAGGATTGGCTGGAGAACAGGACACAGGAGAAGGAGAGGCAACAGCAGGATAACACAGGTAAGTAGCGGGTAAGGAGTCCAGGTAAGTATGACGTTGTGCTACACGTAGATGAGACCAGACCCTGCGGTGGAGTGAACGTTGGGCTTAAGTAGTGTGCTGAAGAGTAATAACAAGGGCGATGGCTTTCAGGTGCAGGTGATTAGAGTGTGAGTGCAGGTGAGGAACCAGAGGGATGCTGGGAAGTGGAGTCCAGGGAAGGTGAAACAGACGGTGACTGTGACATTAACGTTATATACATATTTTAGATCCCTAAACCCTACCCAAACCTAAATCATTTTTCTAGAATATAATACAATGTAATGGACTGAAAAGTTTAGTAAAATGGCAATTTAGCCTTAAGAATATATTTTGAGCCGCTAATCCCACTCCTATCTCTAAACCTACCCATTACCATTTCTTAAAAATATGTACAGTTATAAAGAAACTCATAATAGACAGACAATTGTAGTCATGGTAATTTATTTATTGCAAATATGTCAAAAAAGGTACCAAAAGTAGTTCAAATGACAACGTGTTGCAGTCGCAGTCCTCTCTGGGCGTATATAATAGTTTTGTATAAGGTACAGAGCAGAATTTAAGCTATTAATCAATAAAAATCTTACTTCCAATTACTCAGTGTCGGTGAAGGCACGCATTTCTCATTCAAACCCCCAAATCACGGCTTGTCACACTTTTAATAGTCAGTGAGATGGATGTCTGGGATGAAGTTGATCCAAATCAATGTTCTGGTATGATCTTATATCTCTCTGATCGTCAAATTGTGGCTGTGTGTTAGTAAACTGTCTGCACCAATAAAGGAGAACATAGCTGCTGCTTGAATCGTATGAACACTCCAGTGTCTCTGAATCTCCTTCTGTAGTGATAACATTGGTCCTCTGGCCACTGGGTCAAAACTGATCTTGACAGATAACATCTGAAAGGAGATACATTATTAAAATTAAGATGTGTATAGATATTTACAGATCTGAATAAGCATACAAATTGTGTATTGGAACGGTGGATTGTACCTGATGCTATAAGGAGAATCACCAGATATTTTTCTATTTTTTTGACTGGCCATTTGGACTCTTTCCATGATCATATCAGATGAGTCTTAATGTTTCTTGAGAGGTTGTCTTGGGGTGAATGCAAAAGCAGGAAGTACAAGTGATGTCAGATGTTTGGCATACATCATCTGCATTTCTCTAAGACTTGTAGATCCCACGAAGAACAAAAAGATCAAATATTTCAATAAGTTGACTGTTCCCACGATTTCCAGCAGGTGGCGATTTAATAACATGAAAATACTATACTTCTGCTGAGCATAACTTTATACATCTGTTCTCTTATACATGAAAGCCTATTACTAAACATTTTAGTAGTTGTTGAGTTATGTAGTTGAGTAGTGTTATGATTCAGTTTTTCCCTCTTAAAAACAGTGTTACAAAGTGCCCATCATTAATACTATCATAAAACTATTTTCTTGATTTATTGATTGCTTCCAAAAATATTTTGACAAGGGTTTATTTAATTTTTTTATTTATTTTCAGGTATTTCATGAAGATGTGCAATGCATTGTACATTCACCTAACAGTGTTGCTGTTAAGAGGGTATTGTACAGTGTTCTAGTATTTCCTGTCACAGTGGGCACCATGGCACAGAAGTAAAATGCAATAAGTCTGTCACCTTAGCGGTGGAGATTTCCAGATACACATGGGTTTTCTTTTCATTAACTTTTCCAGAGTATCAAGGATCTCGCTCCACAATTTCTGACATTTGTGAAACTTTTCCTGAAGCATGTAGAATAACCAGAAGCACAACAAAGAACACAAACAACACACATATTAATAACAAAACAAAGTAATAGAACAGACAAACAAATATTCTGTCTGCAATGGAATACTTACGTATAAGTCTAGTGATGGGAGAAATGAAACTTTTCAAAACTTTGAATCAATTGAACCAATGCTTAAGAAAATGATTCAGTGAATCGCTCTTAACGCCACACGTTTGCAATGCCTACTTGTCAAAACTGTGTAAATGCAGTGAAAACTTAGCTCAAAAGATGCATAAAACAGCTTTAACAAACCAATTCCAAATGTTTTATTGAAAGTGTAATCTATTAAATGCAAATAACAAATCACTGAATGCCATTAAATAAGAAGTGTCTGTATAATATGTGTTCATTATTCATTTCCAGTGCATGTTTTATGGAGAGCTTGGTTAATAAGGCCAACAAGAGACTATTAACAACAGCTCTTTCTTTTTATTATACAAACGTGTCATTGAAATGTCTACAAATTAATGAAAGTGGTCTGAAATCAGGTAAAAACCATATAGACACTGGATGATGGTTCAGAGATATTTCCATTTTGGATGCTAATTGCCGTAAAACACAAAAGAAGAAAAATGACTTGGCATACGACTGTAACCCTTGTTCCTGAGAACAGGGAACTTGCACTGTGTCCTGAGACACATTGGGGGAATGCCTCAGCGTGACTGATGGCTTAAGTATAGTAGAATCACGACAACTGTATTGGCCGGAGACAACCATGACGCCACTACTAGTGCGACCAGGAAGTACAAAAGGGGCACCTAGTGACAAGCCCATGATAATTAACTCCAAGTTTGACATACTAGAGTTAAACTCCCTCATTGGTACACATCAGTCTATCTGTCAGTGACACTACCGCTTATGGCCACTGCCCATGCGTCATGCCTCAATGAGGAAGCACCTTCACAATTCCAGAATGGAAGGACTTGACCCAGAGACAAGCTCAAAGGCTTGGAAACACGCCCTAATCTATAAGATAGATCCCTTTAAGGGAGTATGGCCCAGGCCCTAGGGACCTTAGCCTGCCACTTTCAAGGGGGACATCCTGTCGACCCCAAATTTGCCAGTGAGGCTAAAAGCAGTTCAGAAGTGGTCAGTGGTTCAGAGCGCCAAAATCACATGATTTCAGTAAACGAGGCTTCGTTACATCATAAGTCTTTTGAAACTTCAATAGTTCACGTGAGTTTGGCAGTTTGATACGCGATCCGAACCACTGATTCGAAACAAAAGATTTGTAAAGCTTCACAGCTTCATGAAGCAGTGTTTTGAAATCGCTCATCACTAGATATTAAATACAGTCTATTTTGTTATTTTTGGTGCACAAAAACTATTCTCGTCGTTTTATAATATTAAGGTTGGACCACTGTAGTCACATGAACTGTTTTAAATATGTTTTTAGTAGCTTTCTGGGCATTGAAAAAGGGAGTGTTCTTGCTGGCGATGCAGGCCTTACTAAGCCATTGGATTTTATCAAAAATATCTTAATTTGTGTTCCGAAGATGAACGAAGGTCTTACGGGTGTGGAGCGACATGAGGGTGAGTAATAAATTACATAAATTTCATTTTTGGGTGAACTAACTCTTTAATATTAGCAGTTCAACTGGGTGGAGAAAATCAACAGTTTTAGTCCCTCAAAAACTCGTCAGCTAGAAGAGAGAGCTACTGAACAATAATACTTCACTGATGCTACAACATATATATCAGTATGTCATGCAGAAAGCCAAAATCAAATCAAAGTCATTGAATGATGACTGATGATCAACATGATAGTTGTAAACTCACAGTTGTAAACTCACAGATTATGCCCTGTTGATAAGCGGATCATCATTCTCTGTGGGAATTGCAGAAGAGGAACCCAGCAATTCCATGGTGCCTGCCCAGCCAGAGACTGTTCACGTCATGCCAGCCAGGTCAGTGCCTGTTTACGTCTTGCCTGCCCAGCCAGGGACTATTCACGTCAGGCCTGCCAAGTCGGAGTCTCTTCAAGTCATGCCTGCCACGTCTGAGCCCTCAGGTAAGATGGCTGCCACACCCGAGCCCTCAGTCAAAATGGCTGCCACGCCTGATCCCTCAGCCAAGATGGCTGCCATGCCTGAGTCTCTCCACGTCACAGCTGCCACGCCAGAGCCTCTCCACGTCACAGCCGCCACGCCAAAATCAGCTCTTGAGAATGCAGCTCTGAAAATTATGGCCACGGCCATTTTATGTGTGTGATCAGCGGGAGTATCCGTGTGCAGGCGGTGGGGTCTATATTTTTTATCAGTTTTATTTTGATAAACATGACAATACAACGTCGCGACTACATGAAAATAGCTTTAACTTTTTTTAAAATACAGATTTTTGAGCATTAGTGGAACTGAAGTTTTCAGAATAAACACGAAACACATGTGATTGTTGTCATGCGGTGAATCCGGCCAATCGAGAAACAGCTGTGTCGTCATCAGAGCTTGTGCAGCTTTTGAGAAACTGTGCTGGCTGACTCGGTCTAGCCTAGATATTTGTAACAGGTAGTTGGTTTTGCAGCCTTTGCTAAATGTAGTTTACACAAGACTATAATGATCTGAGATGTCATCACTCTGCTGCAGAATTTCAATGCCATCGATATCGATTCCATTAGACAATATTAGATATTAGATAAGTATGATTACGACAAAGAGTGGGTCCTGACACGTGCTGTCTCACTTCAATAGAGTTTAAAATGTCTGTAAATGTCAATCCCAATGCGTCTTTTTATTATTTACATGGATGTTAAAATCATCAACAATTGAGATTTTATCTGAAGCCAGTACTAACTCCATTAGAAAATCAGCAAAGTCTTTGTTAAATTCTATATGGTGCCGTGGTGGCCTGTATATAGTAGCCAGCACAGATGTCAATCAGGATTTATCGCTTTCACTAGATAACGTTACATAAAGCACTGTCACTTCAAAACAATTATATTTGAAACTAGACCTCTGAATAATACTGAAGATATTGCTATAAATTACAGCAACACCTTCCCCTTTGCCTTTCAGATGAGGCTCATGTTTATAACTGTAATCTTGGGGGGTAGACTCATTTAAAGTAATGTAATCATCTGGTTTTAGCCAGGTTTCTGTTGAACACAGCACATCTAGAATATGATCTGTAATCATAATATTTACAATAAGTGATTTTGAAAAAAGGGATCTAATGTTCAGCAGCCTGAGCTTTATCATTTGTTTATCTGTATTATATCTGTTTTTTATTTGTTGAACATCAATTAAAATTTTACCCTTAAATGGGTTTGGGAATTTTATTTATTTACTAATTCGGGGAACAGACACAGTCTCTATGTACTAATATCTAGGTGAAAGAGTCTCTTTGTGTTGGGATTTATCTGACTTCTGTGGCAGTAGACGGTCGGTTTAGCCAGTCTGTCTGCTTCCTGACCTTGGCCCCAATTTGTCATGTTTCAGCTCTAAGACTATGTGCCACAATCCTAGAGAGAAGTGCGGCACCATCCCAGGAGGGATGAATACCATCTCTTTTCAACAGGTCAGGTCTGCTCCAAAAACTTTTCCAAATGTCTATGAACCCTATATTATTCTGCAGACTCTAATTAGACAGCCAGCCATTAAGTGATGATAGTCTGCTAAGTATCTCATCACTCCAGCGAACAAGGAGGGGACCAGAGCAAATTACAGTGTCTGAAATCATACTTGCAAATTCAAACACCTCTTTAATGTTAATTTTAGTGATCTCCGACTGGCGAAGTCGGACATCATTACTGCTGACGTGAATAACAATCTTACAATATTTAAGTTTAGCATTAACCAGCACATTTACATTTGCTTTGATATCAGGCGCTCTGGCTCCCAGTGAACATATGACTATGATGGCTGGTGTCTCTATTTTCACATTCCGTATAATAGAATCACCAATAACTAGGGCACATTCAACAGGATTCTCAGTGGGTGCATCACTGAGTGGGGAGAACCTGTTTGAAGCTCTAATTTGAATGGAACAGCTGTGTTTTGCCCTGCGACTATGCTGTCTCACGGGCTCTACAGCCGGAACCGAACAATGTACGGGGTTCGCTAAGCTATCCTCGATAAAAGTTTGGATGTGTGTCTCTAGTTCTGAAATCTTCTTTGTCAGCCTGACTATTTCCCTGCATTTATGACATGTGAAACCTTTGTCGCTGACTGAGAAGACTATACTAAACATGTGACAGGCAGTACAAGTGATAATAACAGGAGAAGGTGGCATGACTGACTGTGTTTGTTGACTGATTCTGACTTACCACAGTTGTTTGATGGAGTCATAAAAAAAGGAGTATGCAAGAGAAAAAAGACGGAAGCGTGGATGTCAAGTTAACAGGCTAACAAAATGCTAACGCGTTGTGCTAGCGATAGTGATTTAGAATGAGAGTAAATAGACATTAAAAACAAAGATATACGGAGCTACAAATGCAAACGACTCAGCAGCGAGGCAGACAAAGACCAGTGAAGAAAGAAGTATGGCGCACTTTTATGGTGACTCCTTGATTCATTGATCAGTTGAGAATGTCTTTGTATGGTCACAGTAAGTCTCAGCCTCAGACGTCACGCCCACGGACCGTTGGCTGAACGTCTGATGCATATGGCACACTTATCTGGAAACACTTCAGGAGTTTCGAAGTCGTCATCTGGTTGGTTGAATTTTACAGGATATTCGGGAGATTTGTGTGTCACGTTCTTTAACGGTCCGCCTGGAAACAAATGCTGTGACGCCAAACATCCCCGTAGAAGAAGAACGCCGTCATGTTTACAACTGTGACAATGAATGCTTACCAGGATCAACTTAATGCTGGATTTTCAAAAGTATGTGAAGTTCACGGCTCCATTGTTGCAGTAAACTTGCATAACGTTCTTGAATAAATAATTTATTAGATACACACCGGTCTGTTATTGTAGGGACATCAACTTTATATTTTCACACCCCTAAACCTGACACAGAACAAAACGATCTGTGATTGGTTGCGTTACATGTCAATCAAATGTCCTCTTGGGCGGTCCTTGGCCAATGAAAGCTGCGATAGAGTCCAGACCTTCTGCCGTCAGTCTGGCTACGCAAGAGTAGTTCACAGTTAACTCTGAGTTTCATATTCCAGAATAACTTAACTTACTCCAGACCATGATTTTGGCAGGTTTGGGTTAATCAACCAAGAGTTCAGGGTATATGTGATGGTAAGTTAACCTTGCTTTCTAGAGTTCCCCCCAGGTAACAGAGAAAGAATAAACATTGTTCATTTCAATTATCCTACCAACATTGTAACAATTCCAAGCAGGTTGAAAATCGGCTAAAGTTACACTTTATACAAACTCTTCATAAACAGTCCAAGAGCTTGTGCTTACTGGAAAGATGCAAAATACAATCACATTAGAAATTACAACACTCAAGCTTCAGAATTTAGAGAGGCATATTACCTTTTTCAAAATGGTCTGTTTTTGCTTGATCATTTCTATCATTGAGAATAATTTTCACTAATTTAAGAGAAGTTTTCTTCATATTCACTCTGCGTGTCAGACCGAGTTGATGTACTTGAAACCTTTAAAAACATACTCTGTCAACATAAAAAGCTAACACAACTGATATGTGACTCATAAAGAGCACATAAAGAGCTTCAACAAACACCTGCAGCTGTCAAATTAGTTCTGCCTTACCTAAAGCAATTAAATGTCCACCTAACACAATTCCATAATAAAATATGTCTCACAAAGTTCATGATAATGTTTTACTTGTATAAATAAGATTGTATAAATCATTAAATGGGACATACTGGGAGTTGCTTAACTGTTTTTTTATTTTCCTTTTTTACATTAATACAAAAGGGGGGCAGTAATTAAAACAGAACAATGTGTTTGCAAACTATAAAAAAAATAAAAAAAAAATGCTGAAAATATTCTGTTCAGGCTGCTAGTTTGCTGGTTACAGAGGTTTCAGTGACCATCTGAACACAGTTCGATTTGACTAAAAACCACTTTGTCAATTAAACTAAACATGTAGTAACATCTAAATCAAATCACCTGGTATATTAAAATAGTCTCAAGAGAAGTACAAAAAAAGTAACAACTGCAAAAGTCCATGCTTATGAATTATGTTTAACCTGTTAGCCTTAAAAAAATCCCAAGAAATCACATACCCAAACTAAAACAGCTACAGTTCATTAAGCCTTTGCACTAAAAGCATGGTCCAAGTATGTTCCCTGTTGAAAGCAGACACTTGGCAGTTTATTGTAAAGTCAGAATTAATCATATATATATATATATATATATATATATATATACACATATGTATATATATATATATATATATATATATATATATATATATATATAAGTTATAAATAGCTTCAAAGTTTTGCAAAGTTAATAGAAATTTATTTTTATGAAATATCTTTATAAAAATAAAATTGAAGTTGGCATTGTTTTAATCTAGAGCTAAAGTCACATGCCTGTTATATTTCAAATGTAAAGATAAGTTTAAAACTCTGAATTTTATGAAACATTTTTAAAGATCATGTCATGTAATTTTATTTTGAGAAGACTCTAAAATGCTAAATGATGTTTATTGTCTTCTTCTAAGCATCCATTCAGTGTATTGTCTCTATTGTTTTTTGGTGCAAACTGCCCCATTCGGTTTCAGTTTTCCCTGCACACATTCACACCTCTCCGGCCTGGTTATGGCTCTAATTATTCTTTTCTTTTGTCTCTATAATTACTAACAATGTTCTATTCACACAGATTTAATCCCTCATTTCTTTCATCAAACTTCTCACTTCACCTTCTTTGAAACTGTATCAAATAACCTTCTTGAAAAAAAAGAGACATTTCAGTGAGATTTACTATTCAAAACGTTTAAAAAAAATTACATATTTGCTCAGCTAGGTGGGAAGTGCATCTTAGGGATAGCTAATATGTTAGCTTAGCACACCACCAAAACACGACAATTTATGAGATTAAAACCATGTTTTTCCTCCAAACTTTATAATGCAAGTCGAGTGTTTTAAATAACCTTCTGTGATCTGATGTGGCTTTGTATCAAAAAATCAGAGAGAAAATATATTCTTTTATAGTATTCTGCACAATGATAAAGCCTATGTCGATTAGCATTGCATTATAAATATAATTTGTTATTATGAAAATACCCGACATGGCTTGAAGAACACAGATAAATCATCTATCATTGCAGTTGTGTGTTTATTATCTCCAAAACGAGCAATCTCTTGAAGCCTTGTTTATGTAAAGGATTTCCTGGAATGTCACATAATATGGCTGTTTAACACAAGTCTCGTTTGTGGACTAAACATGCAGCGCCCTCCAGGTTTCAGTATGAATGAATCTCAGTACATGAGAGTGTTCAGTGGTACTGCACAGTCAAAGCAATGCATTTTGGGTAAAGACTGAATAAATATTACTCCTCTCTATAGAAATTTGATGCAAACATATGAGAATCTATCAATATTTCTCCAAATCTGCACACTTTTGAATTAAAAGCCCTGAGGGACGTTGTTTTCTCAAGCGCTTTCATAACGACCGTACAGGATTTTTTTTTTTTCTGAATGGGAGCGGCTGACGGTCATAATTCATATTAAAGTTATCGACTCCTTTTTTCATTTTCATAACTCCTGACCCAAATTAGGAGATTTTCAGAATAAAATAGAGGTCAAATACTGAAGTTTGAGCCTTAGAGCATTTTTAATGATGTAGAGTTTGTCAAGGTAATTACAATGATTTACAATAAAACTTTGAACTAATATAAACAAAGAATGCTTCAGTGTGCCGTCATCCCCGTGAAGCTTAAGAGGTTAATAGACATATGGTTAACAAAAAAAAATTGTCATTAAAATAAAAATGCCCCTTAAAATCAAATATTAGGCATTAATAATGCAGGTTATTTCTGGCAGTGATATAGAAGAGGACAGGAGCTAACAAGAAAGTTTGTTAATATGTAACCATAATTTGTTAATGAGTAACAAATGAGTTGTTAGTGTTCAGCTCAGCCTATAAGTATGTTATGACAACACTGAGTCAATAAAGAAGGGTGTTGCTGGTGCTTTGAAGAAGGACAAAACGAGACGAGACAAGTGAATCTAGAGGATGGCGAAGTGTAAAACAGACTGCATTGAAAGACCTCTGTCTCTGGCCTTTGAAAAATTCGGTTGTGCTGTTGGTAGACATCCATATGTGTTTCTTTTATTAGTTGTATGTGTAGCTGCTTCCCTCGGAGCCGGTTTTATCTTTCTTCAGGAGAGGGAGGCAAATGATATTGAAGACCAGTTTACACCTGTCAATGGACCTGCCAAGTTGGAAAGGGCGATTGTGGTGGAAAACTTCCCACAATCTGAAGAGTTTTCTCAGTTACGTCTTGCTTCTGAAGGCACTTATGCTTCTTTGATCATCACAGGCTTGCAAGGAGAAAATATATTAAATGAAGCAGCTTTTAATGATATTATAGAGCTAGACAGACAAGTGAAAAGTATAAAAACAGGAAACAATTTTGAAAACCTCTGTGCCAAAACAAAGGGAAACTGTATGTCAAATGCAATTTTAGACATTATAAATTACAATGCTACTGAAATTGTTTCTTCAAGCATTAAATATCCGATAAATAATGGCACATTTTTGGGAACAACCATCGGCGGTGTAGAGCTAAAGCCAGATAGTTCAGAGATGAACAGTGCAAAAGCAGTCAGGCTTTTTTATTTCCTAGATGAGAAGAAGACAAATGGAAGCTCTGACTGGCTTGATGGCTTTCTAAAACTCCTCTCAAACTACACAGAACAAAAAACGGTAAGTAAAAAAATATTTTGAGTTATATCTATTGACCTATCTAATGACCATTGTGTGTGTGTGTGTGTAAAAGTACCTCAATATGACATTTATCCAAGCATCTCCAATAAGTCAAGCACCAATAGTCATTTGGACAGCAATTCAAATATACAGAGATAATGAACTGAATACGCATATGTTTGTTTAATTTTTTCTGCCTTGTCATGTCTTGTAGTAATTTGTAATAATTAGAGATTCCACACAATGAAACACATTTATGCATACAGTATTAAATGGAACAGTGTCTTGTTATTCTTTTTTTTTTTTTTTTTTCATTTACACAGGTCCATGTGTCTTACTTTACATCAGTATCAAGACAGAATGAGTTCGAGACCAATTCAGACTCTGTGATCCCCCTCTTCTCTATTACGTATTTCCTGGCTATTACCATTTCGGTTCTGTCTTGTTTGAGGTATCACAAAGAATTAAAATGAATCAAATAAGCACTACTATTTCTATCACTAGTTATGTAATTTATTCTTTGTATCCTTCCACAGGTTAGACTGTGTCAGGACGAAGGTATGGGTGGCCATGTTAGGCGTCATCTCCGCTGGTATGGCCGTGTTGGCCAGCTTTGGACTGCTGCTGTTCTGTGGGATGCCGTTTGCCATGACCGTGGCCACAGCCCCCTTTCTGATCCTCGGTAAATGTCATTCATTTCATCACCTAGTAGGTGTCTCACAGCTGATGTTCACAAGCTCACAGTGTCTGCTTTCCTCCAGGTGTTGGTGTTGATGACATGTTCATTATGATCTCATGCTGGCAGAAGACTGAAGTTAATAAAGCTGTTGAGATTCGTTTAGCAGAAACGTATAAAGAGGCTGGCGTGTCCATCACTATCACCACGCTGACAGATGTTCTGGCTTTCTACATTGGCCTCATGACGCCCTTCCGCTCAGTTCAGTCTTTCTGCATGTACACCAGCACAGCTCTTCTGTTCTGCTACATCTTCAACATCACCTTCTTCGGCGCGTGTCTCGCACTAAACGGATGGAGAGAGAAAGGCAACAGACACTGGCTGACCTGCATGAAAGTCCCAGAAGCCACTGGTGATGATGGAGGTTGTTGTGTTGGTGGGGCGTATGATAAAAACACACAGAAGGAATTTGAAATGCCAGTAGATTCATTCTTTAAAAACTATTATGGCCCTTTTCTGACAAAAGTGTGGGTTAAGATGCTTGTGTGTCTGATCTATGCTGGGTATTTGGCAGTCAGTATCTATGGATGCTTCCAAATGCAGGAAGGTCTAGATCTGAAACATTTAGCAGCAGACGGCTCATATGTTGGTAGTTACTATGACAAAGAAGATGAATTCTTCTCTGCCTTTGGTCCCAATGTCATGTTAGTTATAAAGGATGAAAAGTTTCAGTACTGGAACCCAACTGCTCGTGAAAGTCTTGACTTGTGTTTGGAAAATTTTCAAAATCTGACAGTGGCAGATTCAGGCATCTCGCCTATTTCTTGGCTGAGAGAATACATGCAGTTTGGACTGAACTTTGGATTCAGTTTAAACAATGAAACTCAATTCAAAAGCCATTTAACTGCATTTCTTAATCAGTCTGGTTTTAGTCAAGATGTTAATTTCACTAACAATCAAATTCATGCATCACGCATGTTCATTCAGACTGTGAACATCCGCACAGCGATCAATGAGAAGAATATGCTGACTGTGTTTAGAGAAACCGCAGAAAATTGTGGGAAGTTGCAGACACCCGTTGATCTGATTGTGTACCACCCTGCATTCATCTATTTCGACCAATATGCCGTCATCATCAGTAATACAATCCAAAACTTAGTGGTTGCTACATGTGCAATGTTAGTCATTTCACTCCTGTTGATCCCAAACCCTCTCTGCTCTCTCTGGGTGACATTTGCCATCGCATCTGTCATTGTGGGAGTGGCCGGGTTCATGGCATTATGGGATGTTAGTTTAGACTCTGTGTCTATGATTAATCTTGTTATCTGTATCGGGTTTTCTGTTGACTTCTCTGCTCATATATCCTATGCTTTTGTGTCAAGTGAAAAATCCTCAGCGAATGAGAAAGCCACGGATGCCATCAATAAACTGGGCTATCCCATCATTCAAGGTGCCGTGTCCACTATCGCAGGAGTGGTGGTGCTCGCGGCTGCTAAAAGCTACATCTTCAGGACCTTCTTCAAAATCATGTTCTTAGTCATTCTGTTTGGGGCCGTCCATGGCATCGTATTCATACCAGTGTTCCTGACCTTCCTCGGCACTTGTAGTAATAGCCGTGAAAAAAACAGACCAAATCTTCCAGAGCTCAGTGAAACAAGCGAACGGCGAGTTAAAGCAGTTGTGATTCAGAATGAATCTGATCCTGACTGTCCATAGGCTCTGTGACCCTACATAGGACAAGTGGTTTAGAAAATGGATGGATGAACTTTTTTTTCCTTATTTATGAGCTTAGCTTTATATGACACTTTTATTTGACCATGCAGGATGATCCTGAAATATCAATCATTCTGTTATGTTCTCATGTATACACTGCATCTTACATGTTTTTGTGTTTTTATATTTTAATCAAGTTTAGCTTTTTATTTTTTTCCATTGTAATCAATATTATTTTCATTGCCATTCTATTTAATATGCACATCTATTCATTTTCACACATTAATGCAAACACAACTTAGCATTTGTAATCCAGTTACTTTCAAGTACATTTATTAAACCACATTACTGGACAATGGGAATTTTGGCATTAAAAGAACTTGATCTCAGCATAATTGTCACTGAAGTGAATGAGTGTGTAATTTATGATACAATATATGTATGCTGGACGCCATGATAGACGTGAGCAAAGACAATGTTTCCTGGTTCATAATTTCCTTATCCTGGTGGAATGTAAATCAGCTCTAATGTAAATCAGCTCTGTTCTGTGTGAAGAACCTGGAGGTGCCATCACAAAGCGTTAGTTTGTAAACAGAAAGTTAAAGAGTAACCCATCTATTCTGGTTCTTCAGTGAAAGTTCATTTAAACATTAGCAAATAGATCATGTAACACTAAACAGATAATGAGGACATAATGCATTTAATAGCCTAACCTCTAAAACTGTGTAGACCATTTACAAAGACCTTGTATCGCTTTGCTGGGGACAAATGAGTGTACACATCAACTCTGAGCATCACAAAAAAAGCTATTACAAACTCACAATAAAAACTACAGCAAAAATTAAAGTAAATAAAGGAAATACTAAGACAATTTAGCTGTGTAATTTATTCATGCCACAATGCATGCTGAGAGCCATGGATGAGCTTTGTACTATGCTGGTACCCAACATGCATTGCGGCCTGAAGCTTTTTGTTGATTGTCAGCATTGTTGACTTTCATATGCTGATTGTTGATGTCTGAATGATACAGTAGACTTAAAACTTAAAACCTTTTTAAAATGTTTGTCACAAACACTGCTCGATCTCATGCTGTAGTATCAGGATTACTGACATTAATAAAGTTAGTAACCCAGATAGCAAGATTCTATGCCAGTAAATCATATCTGCTTTGACTTCTCTCAATCAGAGGCTATGTAGGGCTGAAATTAGCATGGTTTTGAACAATAAGTCACCAACTCAAACAGTAAATACAACATCCTTCAATTTACATATAAATGTATTTATTTATGCCCCCACACCATTTAAACAGGAAATAACATGACATTCAGGAAAAACAAACACAAAACATTAAATACAAATAATATACAGGTTATGTTGAACTGAATGACATAGTGACTTAAAACAATTAAATAGAATTGTTAATTCTGAATTAATAAAGCAGAATCTAACTGCCAGGAGAAGAGCCTGGAAAAACCACAACAACATATGCAACCTGCATCAACAAAATGGAAATAAATGGAAACTCAACAACAAAGACAGAAACAACACAGTACTACAAACTGACACATTACCACAGTTTGCTGTTCAGGAATAAACAGATACTTTTATGACCTTCTGGTTTCTCTCTGGCCCGGTTTGTCTCACCCTTCAATAACACGCAACTCAGAATGCGGATGACCTCAGTATTTATTGTCCTGCACCCAGCAGTGGAAGAGAGAGAGAGTAGTGAGTAACATTGTTTCAGCTCCATCCACAGCAGTTCTCTCTAGCTCTGCTGCTATCAATATATGCTATCAACAATTTACAACTATCAGCAATCCCCTACGTACATCGTCTAACATTCAACATGAAACTTTTATTTTTAACTTTTAATACGGAGCTCCAGCAGAAACGACTCACCCACAGCAGTTCTCTCTAGCTCTGCTGCAGATCGTTCGAACTCAGTTGGCTATAGCGCCACCAGCGCAGCCAGTAGGAAGCGCGAACACATTACAGCAGGATTTATTTAAAGAACCCTTGAACTATGATATTTATCCCGTTACATACACCCCCCTTAAATCCTGCTTAATGTGGACATACCATAAGAAAAGAAAAAAAAAAAAAACAACAGTGAAGAAAGACCAGAAGAAGAAAACAGATATGGAACTCAAACTTCATGTTTCCAATTTATAAAGAGAAGAGAAGAAAAACTGCACAGAGTATGATTATCTGTCAATCAAAAGATTCTTCCATAAGAAGTACCTAGAGACAAGGGAGGCGCCTAACCCCAGTCTGAAAGTAGATTAAAGAGATGCCTGTTACACCTCAAAAATTTCATCATGTAATAACTCATTTGATTTCCAATCTCTGTATCATTCTTTTTTTTGTGTGTGTGTGTTCTAAACTTTGCATGAAATCAGATGTAACATTTTACATGAAAATGCTTTTAACTAAATAAACAAAAGAACTCACTGTAGAGTCTGAACTGTCTATGTGTTGTTTGTTCATTTCATAAATCAGTCTTTTAGTAGGCTTAATGACTCTGCCAAATCTAGTTTGAGTTACGGCAGCCTCAACATGTCTTGGCTGTGTGCACACCACAGGTTCCTTTATGACGTCATTTGTGAACTGCGCTCTTTGAGTCGAGTCAGAATCTTGACCTTCCACTTCAGGTAAATCAACATCACGTGTTACATTTTGATCACTTCTTTCGACATCAATTTTCACTCTGACATCACTTCGGTCATTCAGGTTCCTAGCACCAGCACTTGCAGAGTCCAGCATCTCCGACACACAATCTGACGCATCAAGTAAGTCTGTATGGGTTGAATGAACATCCTCCTCAACAAAATCATTAGGATTACTTAATATCCAGTTTGCAGTTCTGTCATCATGGTCAATTTCATCTCCTTGAACTTCAGTTTCATCATTCACATCATTGTCCTTAGGATCTGATTCCTGAGGTTCATCAACTGGTAGGAAGTTCACAGGTAACAAAAGATTTCTATGGACCACCCTCACTTTGTCTGAGTTGATTTCTCGAATCCTGTAAACATTGATATCAGGACACACAGCAATGACTTCATACGGAGATGAATCCCATTTGTCAGAAACTTTTCTTCTACCTTTTTCACCTCTGTTCGCAACCAACACTATCTCCAACTGCCAGAGGAGAGCCCTTCACCTTTCTGTTGTAAAGTCTGCCATGTCGTTCCTGTTCTTTCAGAGTGTGCATCCTTGCTATGTGTGCTGCTTCACTCAAGTCGTTCTTCAGCTTGGACACAAAATCTTTGTAATCCACCACATCCTTATTTAAAAACACATTTTGAAACAGGATGTCAATTGGGAGACGAGGAACTTTGCCAAACATAAGAAAGAATGGCGCAAAACCCGTTGTCTCATGTTCCGTGCAGTTGTAACAGAAGGTAAGTTGCTGCAACATCTGCGGCCATTTTGCTTTTGCTTTAGGGGGCAATGTCCTGATCATGCTTCCAAGAGTCCTATTGAACCTCTCGGCAATGCCATTCCCCATGGGGTGATATGGTGTTGTGTGGGACTTGTCTACACCCGCCATGATCAATAGTTCCTTGATTAGCTTGCTCTCGAAATTAGCCCCCTGGTCAGAATGAATTCTTTTGGGGAAACCATACACTAGAAAGAAGTCATTCCAGAGTCTTTTAGCAACTTGCTTGGCCGACTGATTCTGGCATGGAAACGCATGGGCCATTTTTGTAAAATGATCCGTCGCAATCAGCACATCTACAGACTTTCCTTCTTTGACCTCTGCCGACCAAAAGTCGATGCAGACCAGCTCAAGCGGTTCTGATGTTCGGATACTTTCTAACGGAGCACAAGCATTGGGTTCTGAGGTTTTACCAACCACACATCGATGGCAATTCTTCACATAATCATCAATATCTTTTTTTCATTCCAATCCAGAAGAATCTTTGTCTTGCTAGTGACAGGGTTCTGCCACGTCCTTGATGTCCTGCCGCATCATGGAGTCCATGGAGAACTTGCGCTTTTAATGAAGCAGGTACAACAAACAAAAAAAAGAAAAATCTGTTTCTTGTTTAGCTTTGGATCTCTTTTCACCTTATACAGCACTCTGTCACAGACAGCAAGTTTATCATGGTGTTTCAACAGTTTCCGCACACTTGTGGATTCCTTTGTTTGTTCTCTCTTAGATGGTTTCCAACGTCTTTCAATATAGTACAGAATCCGACACAAGGTGCTGTCCTTCTCCTGCTCATTCACGATGTTGCTGTGTTGCAAAGGAGGGCTAAACTGTTGTGGTTGTGAAATGGCTGGCACTGTCCCCAATACTTCACTCAAACTCCCAGTAGTGTGTGCTGCTAACACTGCAGAAACTTCCTGGCTCCCAGAAGAACCTGAAGGGAAGAGTGCATCACTGGTTGTGTCACATGAACCTTTGCCATCCCTCTGCACCACCTGATGATTACTTGTGCACTTGAAAGCATCTTGGATAGTGTTGTCAACTACACCACTGACATCCTTCAAGAGAGATAAGTACGGTTCAGTGATAAGGCGATGTCCTATGCAAGACTGGACAAATGGCTCACGGCTCAAAGCATCCGCGACAATATTTTTTGTTCCTGGGACATACTTCAGATCAAAACTGTAGGAAGCAAGTTTTGCCACCCATCGCTGCTCAAATGCATCAAGTCGGGGTTTAGTCAAAATATATGTAAGAGAATTATTGTCGGTCCATGCCGTAAAGTGCCGTCCTCTCAGCCAATGGCTAAACTTTTCACAGATAGCCCACTTTAAGGCAAAGAACTCTAATCTGTGAGCTGGATAGTTCATTTGTGAGCGAGACAGTTCTACTCGCAAAGGCTACGGGTCTGGCAATTTCTTCACCTGGCAAAACCTGCGACAATACAGCTCCCACTCCATCGAAAGATGCATCAACAGCCAAAATGAAAGGTCGGTCAAAGTCTGGGTGAGCCAGTGTTACATTTTTTGTTAGTTCTAGTTTTAGGGTGTGCAAAGCTTCTTCACAATCAGCCGTCTAGTCAGCTGGGGAAAGTTTGAGGTAACTAATTTTCTTTCTTGATTTGCATCCTTTTGTGACAGGAGTCTGTCTGACTGAACCTGATGTCAACTTGAATAGAGGCTTAGCTTTTGCTGAACATCCTTCAATAAAATGTTGATAGTACAGAACCATTCCAAGAAAGGACCTGATCTTTTTCTGACATGGTGTTTTTCCATCAGGTTCCATCAAATCAGAAGCTTGAATATTGTTAATTGCCTCAACTTTACCAGGATCAGTCTTAATCCCTTCTTCACATACAATGTGCCCAAGGAATTTCACAGATCGTCTCAAGAAACAACATTTCTTTGGAGCTAACTTTAGATTGTGATGTGACAAGCGCAAGAGAACCATTTCAAGACGTTGGAGGGCTACAGACTCAGAAGGGGCAAACACCATCAAATCATCAAGGTAACAGAGAACACTGCTGAAATTCTCATCTCCAAAGATAGACATCATCATTCTCATTAAAAGTGGTTGGGCTATTAGAAAGACCCTGAGGAAGCCTATTGTATTCATGGAGTCCAAATGGGGAAGAGAATGCAGTGTACTTCTTGTGTTTTTTTTCTAGGGGAACATTATAATACCCTGAGGTAAGAAGAAGGTGTTGCCTCCCAACGCAGCTAACACATCGGACTGGTGTGGTAAAGGGTAGGCGTCTCTGACAGTCCTCGCGTTTAACCACCTAAAATCAGTGCAGATCCTGAGATCGCCATTCTTCTTCCAAACTAGTACAAGAGGTGAAGCATAGTCACTATGTGACTTGCGAATGATTCCTTTCTCCTAACGCTGTCCTCAGTTTAGCATACTGGCTTTCATGGTATACGCCTATATGGAAAACAAAAGGGTCTATCATCAGTAAGGTTAATTCGATGGACAAATCCTTTAGCCTCTCCGCAGTCCATTTTGTCTCTTGAGAAAACGGACTCGTACTTCTCAATAATGTGCAATAACTTGTCTTTCCAGTGGGATGACACTTCACATGACTCCAAATCAAGTTCACCAAGGTTCAAATAATTCAAGACACGCTTCATTTCTTCACTGGATCTGGGTGGTAAGGGTTCCTCAGTACACTGCACATTTGACTGAAGTTGTTTCGGCAATAGCAAATCTTGCACAGAAATACATGGTGACACGTCAGCTATTTTTGCATTTCTCTTCAACACAACTTGGTGATTAGTGGGGTTGATGACTTTTAAGTGGTGTTATGACCCTCCCGACCAATATCTGTCTTGGGCTTGATCTGGACTCGGTCGGTTCCACAATAACAGTGCTTCCTACTGACAAGACGGAAGACTGAGGTAGATTACCCCAAACTAGATGTTCGGTTTGTGGCTCTAACATCACACTCATTTGTAACTTTACAGTACCGACTTTCCCAGGTATAGATTCACCTCTCCATCTTTCTGCATTTGAGAAAAGAGATAGAAACATACAGCACTCATCACTCTCATTGTTACTTGACTTATAACCATCAGTTTCTCTCAGTTGCATTAGAAGTCTCTTTATGACGTTTGTGCCCAAAATAATTTCTTCGGTCTGCCCAGGCACAACTAAAGCAGGAATTATCATAGAGCAGCCGTACACTGTAGCTTTAAGATCATAGACTGCAGTAGGGGCAACATGATGGACACCACAACCAACAATGACAATATCTTGTGCTGACTGGCTTGTCATATCTGGAATACTTTTCAGCAACCTTTCTTCAGCGGACTCGCTAATTGTACATGCCATTGATCCACTATCAATTAAAGCTTTAAGAATGATATCCTTCTCAACTGAGACAGATGTGTAAAATCAGCTTTGGGGACTCTCTGTATACCTTGAAAGATGACTGTTTTATCTGAAGTTACATCACTGAACATTTGGCATAAAGACTCATAATCCATTTCATCTTCAAAACTGGATATAGGAGATTCACTCTCAAGATCTACGTGATCCTCCCTCACACGTAGATCACTTAGTTTGACTGCTGGTTGACTGAGGAAGCATTCTTCCTTTCCTTTGGACACTGGAATCTGGGATGGTCAGGTGAGAAACACTGGAAACAGAGCCTTTTGTCTCTACAGTGAATAAAAGCAGAATGTGAGGTGTCCTTGCACACCAAGCATGGCATATCATTCAAGCCTGGAATTCTAGACATGGTGCTTCTCTTTCTGTACTCCTTGCTCACATGCGCATTACCACTATTATTCATCAGGACTCTCTCCAGCATATCGATCACTTTTTCCAGAGCCATGTTTTCTGACAGTTTTGACTGAAGTGAATCCTGTTCAGCTTTCACTGGGAATGGGCTAGGACTTACATGCATCTCATTCATAGCAATTTTCTTTTCACATTCAATCTGTCTATTTCCTTGTCCAGTGGCTCTGAGACATTTCTCTGAATGATACTCGTTCAGGATCTCTTGTACTTCATGAGCCGTCCATTTGTCAATGGTTTTTGAACGAAATGTCAGCACTAGATCGGAGTTTGGACAATTCCTAATGAACATGCGTGTGACTTCGATCAATTGGTTGTCTAGCACCTTTCCCTGTTGTTTTAGACACTCAGCTGTGATGTCAGCAGTATGGTTCAGGCATAACCAGTAATCAAAGGGATCCTCCTGAGGTTCTGGAAGAGTGGTGTAGAAATCTTGCAAAGGGACAGGAGAATACTGTTGGCAACTGAAATGCTTCCGTAATAGGGTGTAGATTGCATCAGGATTTGTTCTGATATCTAATCCGCTAGACAGCATCCCCACTTTAACAACATCTTTGGCTTTGCCTCTCAAGTGGATTAAAATTTCTTCACCCTGCTCTTCAGTAGGCAGGAACCCCTTCCTTATGAAGTTTTTCATGAGCTCCACCCACTCATTGAGTGTAACAGTATCTGATGCGTCGCCTCTGAAAATTGGAGGATCTTTAACTTCCCTCTGACGCACTACTTGAATCTGCGATGCATTTGGCATGAAGCTCTGGTCAGGCATGTATCTACTACTGTGGTTATTTTGAGTATGCTTAGATGCAACTTCTGTTTGACTGTGCAAATTTAAATATGCAAGTATACTGTCCGCCAGTTGCAGGCCTACTTGCTGCACTGTTACCCATCTGACTCATCATGTCACTGGTAAGGACTGGAGTTGATGTACTAATGGGTTGTGTAGTTTCAGAACTGCTACAGTTTACATGAGCTGTGTTCTCATTGACATTTGGGGTGGGAAATACATTTGCTTCTAACCCCGTACCATTGTTAGCACCACACATAATAGAGCTAGGGCTAATGTCTGGAAAGGGAATTCATTAACAGACCTCTCCCTCGACCAACACTAACTGGAGTTTCTAGATATTGAGATCCAGTCAACCTTGTGTTTTCCATAATCAACTAATAAGAGTATATAAATAAAAAAAGAGAAAGAAAAAAAATGTGTATACTATATCCTACTGTGATACCTGTAGTCAATAAAAATATTAAACCACTTCAAAGTATCCATTCAAAAGTCTCTTCCCAGGTATTTGTTTAAAAGTCCAGGGATAACTAATAAAATCTTAGCTGAAGGTCCCGTGCAGTGAAGAATGACGACAGGCCCGCCGGTCCGATGTTGGGATGATCTTCGACCACGCTGATTGAAGTCTTGAGTCACGGCACCAATGTGACCTTCTGGTTTCTCTCTGGCCCGGTTTGTCTCACCCTTCAATAACACGCAACTCAGAATGCGGATGACCTCAGTATTTATTGTCCTGCACAGAGCAGTGGAAGAGAGAGAGAGAGTAGTGAGTAACATTGTTTCAGCTCCATCCACAGCAGTTCTCTCTAGCTCTGCTGCTATCAATATATGCTATCAACAATTTTGCTTCTTAAATTTAATCCTTTGTGATCGTATAGTGATTTTTCATTATCAATTAGTAATATGCATAGACAAAAATATTATAATATATTAAATATAAGAACAATCATCCACTTTATATTAAACATAGAATAAAATGAATAGAAATAACATTTTTTGTAAAACAACATGCTCTACAAAACAGTAAATTCTTAAATACCATTTCACAAAAACAATTACCTGCACAGAGCAGTGGAAGAGAGAGAGAGTAGTGAGTAACATTGTTTCAGCTCCATCTATTCGAAACACATTTCACTTGTTAGGGAGCACATGGAAAATGGTGCACATGGAAAGATCGAGTTCATTAAAACGGAAATAAAACTATCAAATGCACAAAAATATTAACAGAAAACACACTCTAGAAATCAGTTAGTGTTCAATGTGTGCAATTCCCTTCGTACATCGTCTAACATTCAACATGAAACTTTTATTTTTAACTTTTAATACGGAGCTGCAGCAGAAACGACTCACCCACAGCAGTTCTCTCTAGCTCTGCTGCAGATCGTTCGAACTCAGTTGGCTATAGCGCCACCAGCGCAGCCAATAGGAAGCGCGAACACATTACAGCAGGATTTATTTAAAGAACCCTTGAACTATGATATTTATCCCGTTACACTTTGACGAACTGTGGGTTTTCACCACAAGTAATTCTTCCAAGCCAAACTCCGAGGCCTCCTTTTTCTAGTACCTATCTAATGGGTCAGCACCAAACCTCCCTATATGCAAAGTATGCAAGTTGTGTAGGGCCCCAAAACGCCAGGGGGCCCCCTTGCTCTCAAAAATGATCTAATGACTAGGGCCCTGTCCCAAATGGCACCCTAAACCCTCACGGTCTTCCTCCGAGTCCGCACTTTCAGGACGTAATGCCACTTTGACTGCCAGGTAAAGTCCTCTGCGTAGCTCACAGGCCCTGTCCCAAATGGCACACTCCATGTGCACTTTCGGTCTTGTGGACTTACAATGGCTGCTGCGTGCGCGTGTCCGTTAATTTCACAAGACCGTAGTGTGTCCCATTCGTCATTTATGCTTAAAGAAAGGTGCTTGTGAGCGCCCCTTTTGCGGCTGCTATACGTCCTTGATGTGCACTTCTGCTGAGCCCGTAAGACTGTGAGCTACGCAGAGGACCGAGGACCCGGCAGTCAAAGCAGCATTACGTTGTGAAAGTGCGGACTCGGAGGAAGACCATGAGGGTTTAGGGTGCCATTTGGGACAGGGCCACAATCTTGTGGGCTCAGCAGAAGTGCACATCGAGGGCGCATAGCAGCTGCAAAGGGGGCTTCATTCTTTCAGTATCAAAGCCAGTGGCTGTATTTATGAATGGGTCATTGAATCATTGACGATTCGTTCAAAGCTGCAGATTCATTCATGAAACACAGCTTGCGTGCTGCAGTTCTGCTGTGGCTTTCGTTGCAAAATAGAGCAAAACTACTGACAATATACTGTTTAAAATATACATCACTTAATATTACTCTTTTGTTTGTTTAACTGTTGTATAAAATCAATGTCACTTTTGAAATCGTGTGGATATTTGGGAAACATTGCATTCTTGCTGGTATAATATGATCAACATTAAAAACAATAACTCACAGTAAGGGTATGCTTTTGCATTGAAGAGAGTTTTAATCTAAAGGCTCTATGCAGTCTGTGTCTATTTTTGTTCTTCATGCTAGTAAGTGCTAAATCCACACTTTTACAAAGGTATATTGTTGAGAACAGTACTAATGTAGCGCGATTTGCTGGCGTGGATGCAGTCAGTTTTGACCGTGAAAGATGAGGTAATTTGACTGAATGTCATGTATTTACGGAATTAAACCTGCTAGAAATACATGTTCAGTTTTTGTTATTTTAAGGTGAAGTGTAACTTCAGGGTCATGTAAAAATGTACGGCAAAACTCAGCATTTTGTTCACGTACGTCAGTTTGAGATCCACTGCTGGATATCAGCCTACACTTTGGTCACAGATTTAGTCAGCAAACGAGCAGCGCAATATAGAGAATGAGAAGGTGGCATCGTTTTCACTCACGTTGCATTTCGGGAAGGCGTCACCATATTAGATGGATACACTATCTGATCTTCTTGCGCCTGAATAGTGAAATACACGCACACACCGATGTCAAAATGCCCATTGTGTGGAGTATCTCGCGTGAATACAGTCGGTTATGGCTTAAGTGTACGTAAACAGGTTGGTAAAACTGGATATGTGTCAGTATATTACATACATGCATTCAGCATCCCAATTAAATACCTGTCTGTCAGTAATGTTAATCAAACAACAAAAGATGTTAAATAAACCTACTGCCCAGCTAACATTTTTTGGCTCCCAGAACGTTCGTTTCTGGTTCCCAGAACAAAGATTCTAACGTTCCCTGTTGGTTCTGCAGGAAAGTTTTCTTTACGTACAGTGGGTACGGAAAGTATTCAGACCCCCTTAGATTTTTCACTCTTTGTTATATTGCAGCCATTTGCTAAAATCATTTAAGTTCAATTTTTTCCCCTCATTAATGTACACACAGCACCCCATATTGACAGAAAAACACAGAATTGTTGACATTTTTGCAGATTTATTAAAAAAGAAAAACTGAAATATCACATGGTCCTAAGTATTCAGACCCTTTGCTGTGACACTCATATATTTAACTCAGGTGCTGTCCATTTCTTCTGATCATCCTTGAGATGGTTCTACACCTTCATTTGAGTCCAGCTGTGTTTGATTATAC
Organism: Hypophthalmichthys molitrix; assembly: GCA_037950675.1. NCBI lineage: Eukaryota > Metazoa > Chordata > Actinopteri > Cypriniformes > Xenocyprididae > Hypophthalmichthys > Hypophthalmichthys molitrix. The sequence goes on along the minus strand of CM075494.1, from coordinate 47,897,036 downwards.
TGATTGGACTTGATTAGGAAAGCCACACACCTGTCTATATAAGACCTTACAGCTCACAGTGCATGTCAGAGCAAATGAGAATCATGAGGTCAAAGGAACTGCCTGAAGAGCTCAGAGACAGAATTGTGGCAAGGCACAGATCTGGCCAAGGTTACAAAAAACTTTCTGCTGCACTTAAGGTTCCTAAGAGCACAGTGGCCTCCATAATCCTTAAATGGAAGATGTTTGGGACGACCAGAACCCTTCCTAGTGCTGGCCGTCCGGCTAAACTGAGCTATCGGGGGAGAAGAGCCTTGGTGAGAGAGGTAAAGAAGAACCCAAAGATCACTGTGGCTGAGCTCCAGAGATGCAGTCGGGAGATGGGAGAAAGTTGTAGAAAGTCAACCATCACTGCAGCCCTCCACCAGTCGGGGCTTTATGGCAGAGTGGCCCGACGGAAGCCTCTCCTCAGTGCAAGACACATGAAAGCCCGCATGGAATTTGCTAAGATGGTGAGAAATAAGATTCTCTGGTCTGATGAGACCAAGATAGAACTTTTTGGCCTTAATTCTAAGCGGTATGTGTGGAGAAAACCAGGCACTGCTCATCACCTGTCCAATACAGTCCCAACAGTGAAGCATGGTGGTGGCAGCATCATGCTGTGGGGGTGTTTTTCAGCTGCAGGGACAGGACGACTGGTTGCAATCGAGGGAAAGATGAATGCGGCCAAGTACAGGGATATCCTGGACGAAAACCTTCTCCAGAGTGCTCAGGACCTCAGACTGGGCCGAAGGTTTACCTTCCAACAAGACAATGACCCCAAGCACACAGCTAAAATAACAAAGGAGTGGCTTCACAACAACTCCGTGACTGTTTTTGAATGGCCCAGCCAGAGCCCTGACTTAAACCCAATTGAGCATCTCTGGAGAGACATAAAATTGGCTGTCCACCAACGTTTACCATCCAACCTGACAGAACTGGAGAGGATCTGCAAGGAGGAATGGCAGAGGAATCCCCAAATCCAGGTGTGAAAAACTTGTTGCATCTTTCCCAAAAAGACTCATGGCTGTATTAGATCAAAAGGGTGCTTCTACTAAATACTGAGCAAAGGGTCTGAATACTTAGGACCATGTGATATTTCAGTTTTTCTTTTTTAATAAATCTGCAAAAATGTCAACAATTCTGTTTTTCTGTCAATATAGGGTGCTGTGTGTACATTAATGAGGAAAAAAAAAATGAACTTAAATGATTTTAGCAAAAGGCTGCAATATAACAAAGAGTGAAATTTAAGGGGGTCTGAATACTTTCCGTACCCACTGTAAATAGAACGTTCCCACAACGTTCTGGAAGGTTCCCAGAACTTTCTCCTAACCTATACATCCTTATATGCCTGTACACAAGTAACACAGTCTACAAAAAAATCGTCTACTTTGTTTATTGCTCAAAAAAAAAAAAAAATCATACGAATATATTACAATAAATTTCATTTACAGAAACAATCTAGAAGCCATTTTTAAACAACACGTATTACAAAATTCCATTGAAAACATATTAATAACCATGAACATTAAGAACTTTAAGAGATCATAATTTAATAAATGTAATCAGGTCATATATCATATGCTAATTATTATCAAATATATCACGAGAAACTATAGTCATTGCTTATTGTTCAGATAACATAATGGTTTGAACCATGAATAATAATATTAAAATTATTATTGTCAAATATCTGTTACAATACAGAAGGGTCGGAGACAAGAGGTAACAGGAGATGATGTTTATTGACACACAGCAGAGTAAACAGAAGTGCAGGTGAGTAGTGGTGAGTTATAAGTGGCAATGGAATGATGAGAAGCAATGATACTGTCCTTGTTGTGGTTGCAGAAGTGACAATCCGAGGAGGAGATGGAGATGGCAGACGCTGGAGACTGGAGACACTCACACACTGACTGGGAACACACGAGGAGACTTGGAGATGATGGAGACAGGTAAGTATATCGAGTAGAGTCCTTAAGGTAAGCATGTAGAGGTACTAGATGCGAACGAGACCGGACAGTGACTGAATGTGTGTGAGTGTTCTTTATACTGGTGATGATGAGTGAGTTGATGGGGTGCAGGTGCGTGTGATTAGTATTCTGGAGATGGAGTGCGCTGTGATTGGATGGTGCTGGAACCTGGCGTGTCTGTGACAATATCATGAGAAACTATAGTCATTGCTTATTGTTCAGAAAACATAAGAATTGTAAGAACCATGAATAGTAATATTATTAAAAGAAATAAAATTTGTATTTACAGAAACAATCTATAATCTATATACATAAACCATGAACATATTTTAAACAACAAATACAAAATTGAACATAACAATCAAGAACATGAAAATTCTAAAACTTAGAGTTACAATAATTTAATAAATGTATAGGCTATATTATCGTATACTAATTATTATCAAATATATCATGGTAAACTATAGCCACATGGTAATTTAAACAACATATTTACACATCATATAATGAAATATTAAAAAAAATATTTCACCACACATCTTCAATTCCCCATCATCTGCAAATCAAAAACAAATAAACGAAAAGGACATGAGTCAAATTATAAACATTTCACTGTGCTGTTGAGGATTATGTGTAATAGTTATGTCATTGCAGTTTTGCCAATGTCTTGTGGACTGATGTTATGCGCTGATATTATGATATGCATTGCAAAAATACATCATTCAGGTAGTACTGATATGATCATTTTACTACATAGGCTGTTTTATTTTCCCTCGCTCTACAACAAATCTTTAAAACTTAATAGTATTCAGAACGGAACAAGAATGAAAAATCTAATATATATAAACGTCAAGCCAAAATGAATTCATTTAAAGCTTGAAACAGAAACCGGCGTTATCACCTATATCTCTCATTTGGCACAAATCCAAATGTTACATTCACGATGTATTTGGATGCTAAACTATTATTTAAACTCTGTGATTGTACACAGACTATTTAAAATGAGCAGTGTAACTTTTTATATAGTTGACTGTATTTTATTTTGACAATGAACAGGCTGCAATGTCAAGTTACTAAAAATTATGTTGTGCGTGCGCGTGAGGCGCCGGCGCGATCACTTGAATTTTCTTATAAAAGCAGAAAAAACTTAAAATACTCAGATGTTTATGGTCATAAGAGTAGCATCATTCATTCGAATCTGTGAAGGGTTAACTAGGCTTATTATTTTTGTACACTCACAATAAAAACAAAACATTTCTTGTAAAATAAAGAAAACAAAAGTAATTTTCGGCTGTCTCCTTTTCCTTTCCTGTGAGCTTCTCAAAAATGAACCGAAACTCAGCATATAGTCTATTACTTGTCGCAGTTTTTTTCTTTCATTTTGTTAATCTGTTAATTGTTTAAGTGAAATATATTTCGCGTATAGGCATAGACTGTTTATTCCTTTTATATGATTTGACCCTGTTTTTTCTCAGTTTATTTCAGGTTTATTTCGATTGGCTTAAGTGTTCTTAATAGTTTTAGTTTTTGTTAGTTAACTAAAATTGTTACAAATGTAGCGCAAAAGCGCCATCTAGTGGTCATTAGTAGATGTGCTTGAAGTGATTGCGCATGAGAAATACACATGACAAAACAGCTGCGCCACAGGAAGACTGTTCCAGAAGTCGCAATGCAGTGTTTGGGTTAATTATTAATAACTGTGTGCATCCATCTGAGAAAAGGGAATCTCTAATTTATCATTACTTGTTTAAGATTTATTACATATGCGAATATTTAGAAATAGCCTTTTAGTTAGTTAGTTAATAGTTTTTAGGTCATAAATCTACTCGATAGAATTGATGAGTCATGCCATGATATAAATTGAATGTCACATTCAGAGTAGGCCTACTGAGTAATAAAAAAGAGCCTATAAATGACAAAACAATGGTGTAGGCTACCACCAACTCTTAGTATTAACATAGCATTGATAATTGATAATCTCAAAACAAAATTAGCATTATTGCTTATCATTTTAAATGCCTGTGTGGGGCAAATTTTAGCACCACTGAAATAAGGTCTTCCACGTCAGTTGCTTTTAAATACCTAAAAATCTTTTGCGTCGCTCCTAGAAGAGAGAATAACATAGAAGGTTGATTATGTGAAAATTGGTGTTAGATTTGAGATACGGTACCATAACAATATTTATTTTATTTCAAAGTGCAAAATACAAAACAATGATTGATAGCAGTTGTGGAAAAAACTTGCCTATAGTTATATCACAGATAATTAAGTCTTTGAAGGCTAGTTTGCCTTTTTTCCCTTTCAAACTGTAGGCACTCAAGACATTTTGCGCACGGCTGCCCCTGAATTTGTTCCTCCAAGCGATCGAAGGTAGTTCATCTGTTAGAAAACAAACAAACAAAAAAGTCATAATTAAACAACACTGTTATATAGAATTTTGCCATTATGATAGCAGCTGAAAGAATGTTTTGTTTGTTTGAATGGAAACTGTTGAATCCATGGCCGATGTGTTGAAAGTTTTTAAATGAGTAAGAGAAAGAGAGAAAGAAGCGCGTTCATCTCCATTGTTAAGATTTATTATTTCTTTGCAACAATACCTGTTCAAATATATTTTATTTTGAAATCTCTTTATCGTAATTATAGTTTTTAATGAATTGCTTTTAAACTTAATAACTTCTGTTTAGGGTTTGTAACTAAAAAAAAAAAAAATCAATACATTTCATTTTAAGGCTTTCGCGCAACTTGTTTCCGTCACAACAAGGCAGACATGCACAGGTTTACTAAGAGCAAAAATGTAGAATTGATAAGATAACTGAGGAATTAGTCATCAGATGCCATGTTCGTTATTTGCAGCAAAAATCTGCAAAAATACAGCAAAAATCTGGCATTAATTCCATCTCAAACAGATTAATTCAAATAAGTTATTTCACCACCTGCGTGACATCATTAACCAACGTTTGCATCCGTAGGCTACTATGTTAGTTAAGCTGGAGATCAGGGCTGGATTTCCCGATAACGTTGTCTCTTAGCGCGCTACGAAGACTCTAAAGGTATACCTTAACTGAAGATATACTGTTTCCAGGCGTGTTCCCCGAACTATCCCTTAGGAGGTTGCTTAAGGTATATCTTCTTAAGTGCGACGTTACCAGGTGCTGTCCATGGTGGCGGTGCTGAATTGGTTGATATCGATGGCTTGAGAATCAATAATTCACTCTATACAGGGGCTGCTTCACTGCGTTATGTGAGAAATCAGTGTTCTTTATAAAAAGAAGCACTTCAGAAGTGCAATTCAAATTGCAAACTAAATCTATATTGTAATTTATCTATATTCTGCGTGAGTTTAAGGCGACCGTTATTTTACAACGAAGTTTTAATTCCTTGGAGACGCGTCATGCAGCTGACAGATATGTAGGTATCGCGTTTATATTGTTTTTTCATTTTTTATTCAAAATATTCACAAACTTGTTAACTATATCATAAATTTTATGATATATTCCGATTGTAAAATATGTGGAAGTGAAAGTGTTTTGTCGCGCGGTGAGTTTGCATGGCAATTCAGAGCTGTCGGATTTACGAAATCTTCCCCGAAATACATAAAAGTATGTGGCCGGTGAACTGGGATAAGAATAGAGTAAACTTTATTTCATACACAATGTGTATCTGATGTGAATAAAAAACTTCGTCAAATTATATAATTGAAAGGGTTATTGTTGCAGCTTCCGTAGACATCAGTGTATGGAGTTTGAAAAACTATTAATGTCTTTTTTATGCAGTAGCCTACTTAATTCAAATGTGTATTTAAAATTCTATATAAGACCTTACAGCTCACAGTGCATCTCAGAGCAAATGAGAATCATGAGGTCAAAGGAACTGCCTGAAGAGCTCAGAGACAGAATTGTGGCAAGGCACAGATCTGGCCAAGGTTACAAAAAACTTTCTGCTGCACTTAAGGTTCCTAAGAGCACAGTGGCCTCCATAATCCTTAAATGGAAGATGTTTGGGACGACCAGAACCCTTCCTAGAGCTGGCCGTCCGGCTAAACTGAGCTATCGGGAGAGAAGAGCCTTGGTGAGAGAGGTAAAGAAGAACCCAAAGATCACTGTGGCTGAGCTCCAGAGATGCAGTCGGGAGATGGGAGAAAGTTGTAGAAAGTCAACCATCACTGCAGCCCTCCACCAGTCGGGGCTTTATGGCAGAGTGGCCCGACGGAAGCCTCTCCTCAGTGCAAGACACATGAAAGCCCGCATGGAATTTGCTAAGATGGTGAGAAATAAGATTCTCTGGTCTGACGAGACCAAGATAGAACTTTTTGGCCTTAATTCTAAGCGGTATGTGTGGAGAAAACCAGGCACTGCTCATCACCTGTCCAATACAGTCCCAACAGTGAAGCATGGTGGTGGCAGCATCATGCTGTGGGGGTGTTTTTCAGCTGCAGGGACAGGACGACTGGTTGCAATTGAGGGAAAGATGAATGCGGCCAAGTACAGGGATATCCTGGACGAAAACCTTCTCCAGAGTGCTCAGGACCTCAGACTGGGCCGAAGGTTTACCTTCCAACAAGACAATGACCCTAAGCACACAGCTAAAATAACGAAGGAGTGGCTTCACAACAACTCCGTGACTGTTTTTGAATGGCCCAGCCAGAGCCCTGACTTAAACCCAATTGACCATCTCTGGAGAGACATAAAATTGGCTGTCCACCAACGTTTACCATCCAACCTGACAGAACTGGAGAGGATCTGCAAGGAGGAATGGCAGAGGATCCCCAAATCCAGGTGTGAAAAACTTGTTGCATCTTTCCCAAAAAGACTCATGGCTGTATTAGATCAAAAGGGTGCTTCTACTAAATACTGAGCAAAGGGTCTGAATACTTAGGACCATGTGATATTTCAGTTTTTCTTTTTTAATAAATCTGCAAAAATGTCAACAATTCTGTGTTTTTCTGTCAATATGGGGTGCTGTGTGTACATTAATGAGGAAAAAAAATGAACTTAAATGATTTTAGCAAATGGCTGCAATATAACAAAGAGTGAAAAATTCAAGGGGGTCTGAATACTTTCCGTACCCACTGTATATAAAGAATGTTAGAATTACGTTAGGTCTGTGATGGGTAGGTTTAGGTATGGTGTAGGGAAGGGCCATTGAATAGTGAATTTTAAGATTTTATCAAACATTCTTTAATTATGACTTTTAAGATGTTGTCTTTGTGGGGTCCGACTAAAGAAGTCCACAACGTTGTAAATTCCTGACCTTACTATCTTAGTGGGGCCAGTAGTATAAACCAGAATGTGTGTGTTTATACTACTGGTATGCGTGTGCGTGCGTGCGCGTGAGTGAGTGAGATTGTGTGATCAGTGCTCATGCAGGATTGCTAAGAAAATCATCTCTCGTCTCTTTTCTACCATTATGGCATTTCTTGTCAGCTGCCATTCTGGTATGAGCTTCATAACTGAATGTCTCGATTGCACTTTGAAACAGCCAAGTATTCTTGAGTCACACAGATCTCTGAAAAGTGGTTGTTTTTTCAAAAAGTTTGCACAACAGCACCTGGGAACCTGAATCATCCAATTCTTCCCTCTCTTCAATGGTCTCGCAACAATGTCCTTCAGCAAGAATGAAGGCATTGTTAGGTCTTTTGATTTTGGACTTGGAAGCCACCACAGACAGTGGGGAATTTGGCTTTTCCCCCAGCCGTTTGACCACTTGAGTAAGTGGCTGCTTTCCTGATCTTACGAGATGTTTCAGTTTCCCAAGATAGTTCTCAAATGGGAATGCATTGCACGCATCAAGACTGCCAAAAGCCATTGCCTGTTCCGGTAGATGTACCATTGAATGTACATTGTACACCATGAAGTGATTTCCATAGAGTTCTTTTGTTTTTCCAACAAAGTATGTCATCAGCTCTTTACAGTAGCTGTTGTGGTCCACTGCCAGAGTAGGGCAGAGCAGAAGACTCAAGGCAACACTGAACGGCATGAAATGTTCATACAACTGGTCCGCCAGAATTCCCTTCAGCACGATCTTGCCAGTGTATACAGCAAACTGCCGCAGTTCAGTTGCCTTCCACCTGTCGATGTCTTCTAGGTTCCTTGGTTTTCAGGCAAAACAGCTTGGAATGACTGCAGTGACAGCTGCCTTTGAGTCACTTCATTTATTTGCCCAGCAGACATTCTCACCTTTCTGTCTCCTCTAACCCACTCTGTGATGAGCTTTTTCATTACACCCAGGCAGGCTTGGTGCATGTAGTCAATTGGAAATTGCTCTACCATGTCCAGTGGGAGGCTCAAAAAGGGAGACATTGGAATGTCTTCATTCTCCTGATGTCTTGTCATTTCAGCACGGTATGTGGCATTGGTGCGTAGAGTGAGGTTGTCCACCTCTGGGTAAGTCACTCGACCAGAAACCCATGTGCCCTTCTGTGTGCATTTGTCGCACCCATAATACCCAGAATACTGCTTGATCTTTTTTTACCATGGCTCTTGCGGGTGCGTCACACACAGCACATCTGATTTTTATGTCTTTTCCATCCAAACCATTTTCAAGTAGTTCCTGAATGTCCTTTATGGCTTCTTCAGTAAAATCCAGATTTGCTGGTTTGGTGGGACCAAGTGTCTGTGTTACAGGAAAGACACTGATGGGTGGCAGGTGAATGGCACAGAGGATGGGCCTGATGTCTTGTCATGTGTCATTGTTGCATAGAGTGAGGTTGTTCACCTCTGGGTAAGTCACATGCCCAGAAAGGCAGCACCGTAACAGCATCATATAATTAAAATAGGAAACAGCCAAGCTGGCAAAATAATATGAAATGTTTAATAGATAAATGAAATTTGTAAATGATTGTCACACAATTCCTAATTCAGGGGTTCCCAACTACATTCCTGGAGGCCCACCAACACTGCACAATTTGCATGTCTCCTTTGTCTGACACACCCATTTTAGATGTCACTACTAATGAGCTGATAACCTTAATCAGGTGTGTTTGATTGAGGAGACATGCAAAATGTGCAGTATTGGTGGGCCTCCAGGAATGTGGTTGGGAACCAATGTCCTAATTGTTTACGTTTTGCATAAAGTATAATAGCTGTCATCGTTCAAATTATTAATGCAAGGTTCATCCAAACTGTATTTAATGTAAAGCTCCAATAAAATTAAGATAATTATTCACTCACGAATAAATCTCTCAATGAGTAAAATTGTCTCTATTATTATAGACTACACATTATGTACAGTTGTGCTCAATTATTCATACCCTTTGTAAATATGACCAAAGAAGGCTGTGAAAATAAATCTGCATTGTTCATCCTTTTTACCTTTTATTTTAAAAATGTACAAAAATTCAACCGTTCATTGGAGAATAAGAATTTTAAATGGTAAATTTCATAAAAATTTAAAATTATTAAATAGTATTTAATAAAAGGGTATGATTAATTGTGAGCAATGTGTATGAGAAAAACATTTATTTCATAATGAGATTTCCCCCCCTCCATTCTTCAATGAACGGTTGGATTTTTGTAAATTTTTTAAATAAAAGATCAAAATGATGAACAATGCAGATTTATTTTCACAGCCTTCTTTGGTCATATTTACAAAGGGTATGAATAATTCTGAGCACAACTGTATGTAATGACAAGTAAATTTATATTTTTAATTATTTCCCTGGTTCAGTAGGGTGTGCTTGTAAGAAAGTAACAGTGGCTGTGATAAACTTTCACCTTATAAAGACAATTAAAAACTTTCAAATAAGCCTGCTCCTGAGCAAGTTTGAGCTTAATGACTTCAAAGAATCTAACAATCCTGGATCATCTCAAATCATCAACTGTAAATACTGATGATTAATCCATGTACGAAAAACAGACCCCTGTTGATTACCTGTAGATTATGATGATGATGATGATGATGATGATTAATTTAATCCCCTATCATTATTTTACAGGTGTTCATCTGTTTCCTTATTTGGCTGGTTTGGAAGGATTACAGAAAAGACAGATGGTTGAAAGGTGAATGACACAAATATATGCATTCAGAAGTATCACAGTTGAATGGGGCGTCTACATACTCAGTCCAACTGTTCGCGAATGTGTGTGCACAACAGAGAAATGGGATATCTGAGAAGAAAGCGCAACCTACATCTCAGAGCAGAAGGCGTTTTACTTAGCTTACTTTATCAGAGGCAGAAGAAATACAACACAAGTACAAGAGTTAAGTTAAACATAAACTTTTCTTAGTGTCCATGGAAATGTGCAAAACCAATCTAACTGGCTTCTAGTTAATCCTGTCTGACTATGTAGTGTCATTTTAACATAAAGTTTCCAGAGCCCTCCAAGTGTAAGTCTCCAACGTTGCAGGCTCATGGACATGTGCTGAAAAAATTCTTGGCGAAACTCCCTGCAAAAAAATAAACCTATATATAATTACTTTCCCTAATGTTGCTCCAGTCATCTTTTTGTTTCATGGAACAACACCTAGCTGTGAGCTGTCGACAAAGCCCTTAAGACCACAGTAGACCCCCCCATCTTTTAATATCTAAATAATAGTCAAGTGAAATAAGCATTACAATGTTTCCAATATGCTTCTAATTTATTATCTCCCTTTAATAGTGCTGCAGCTGCTCACCAAGGCTCTCTCAATTTAAAATGGACACACTATCACTGACATCACTGTTTTATTGAGTATGGGGATGTTCTTTATGTTGATTTTGAGTGATGTTGATTATTTTGTTGCTTACTCTTTTGTGCAACGTTCTCTTTAGGTTATAAAAATGAACCCAAAAAATAACCAACAGGGAACGTTCTCTTTATGTTATAAAATGAACCCCAAAAATAACCTACAGGGAACGTTCTGGGAACGTTCTCTTTAGGTTAAAAAAAAGGGAACCAATAGAGAACATTCTCAGTACGTTCTTATTTGGTTCCCCCCAAAAAAATAACCAAACAGGAACCATATGGGAACGTTAGGGGAACGTTCTGCGTTTACTGGGTGTTACGTCTCGCGGTCAACAAAGTGAGCCATAGTGTATTGTTAGAAGGTACGCGAGTATTTTATGTTTGTTTTAAGGTGGAATATGACAATTTTATGTGTAATAAAAATGTGAAATGGTTTTAATTACAGGTTTCAAATCCTCCTTCAGGTTTAGCGCCACCGTTTCTTTCCATCTAAAAATTGAGGTTTATTTGTTTAGTTTGTGTTGTTTAGTTTATATTTACTGTAATGGGTTTTCATGTCATTATAATTTCCCGTGATTTTTACGGTATTCATTTTTGTTGTACAATCTTTGTTTTATTGATTGGTGTACCACTGTATGGGAGGTCTTATTTTGGTTTGTGATTTGGTTTGAGTGTTTTTGATTCATTTTGTTTTTTTGTTTCCTCCCATGTGGTGTTATCCAGTTTAGATTCAAGTTTGATTTGCTTCAATTTGGGTATCATATGTTTTCTTTGTCATGTTATTTGATTGATAACTTACATTTTGGTTTACTTTATTTCATTATTATATTTTCATTGTTTTTCCCCCTATATAATATCATTTGAGAACCCAATTCTGGTTTACTTATTTGAACGCTAAATTCAATATTTGTTTGTTTTTGTGATGTTGTTTATTTGATTAATTTAACACTGATTTGTTTTGAATATTGTTAATTGTTTTCTTGTTTTGATTTGTTTTCTTTTCTCTTATATTTACATCTTAACATCAATATTGTTGCTGACTAGTTTATTGCAACAATACTATATGTGGAGAAGGATTGTACTTGCCTTTATGTGTAACCCTTTTTGTACTCTGGCTTCTAGTCCCCTATCCCAGAAAAGTGAGGGTGGCGTAGTCAATTTGGGGTGGCGTAGTCAATTCTGAACAGCCATATACTCCAGGTCACACTGGTATTGTACCTGCCCTATGGAAAACAGTTTCTAGACCTTCAGGATTAAACGACTTTCGACCAATAGCACTTACATCTTTAATGATGAAGAGTTTTGAGTGCTTAGTGAAAAAATAAATCTTATCTTAAACACAGCATCTTATTGATCCCTTGCAATTCGCATACCAAGCCTCTAAGGGGGTAGAGGATGCAATCCTGACTGTTCTGCATTTGCTGCACTCTCATTTAAGCCGGGTGCACACTGTGCGATTTATAACAGTCCTTTACGATGGTTGCTTGTCAGACTGTATGATCATGATCCTCATGTCACACTGTGGGATCTCAGCTGTCATTATGTCAGACTGTATGACAGTCACTCAAGACGCGTTAAAACGGACGCACATAAAAACTTGTCTGGAGATTTACATCATCAACCCAAACACGTTCGATGACTGTAAGCTGCATTACACGCGGGACTGAAATGGTGGCTAAGAAATCTCTATAGTTAATTTTGATAACGGCTTGTCTTGAAAAACGAAGACAATTTGACGTTCGTCGTGAACTCACACCGCAGGACTGTGCGCCAAATCTTTTGACACTGCTAGAATTTTGCGGAGGTAAAATTTGATCGCAACTGTCATTAACCGGCTGTCTGTGAACATGTCAAACTAGCGATCAAAGACTACAGATTTTAGCCTAAGATTATAGGAATCTTTTAGAATTTGCAAAATTTGTCTCAGATGACCAAATCGTGGCCAAAATCGCAGTGTTAAGTTAGGAGGATCTGTTTCTGATAAAATGATTACCTCGATTGGATCACCCCAAGGATGTGTTTTATCTCCTTTACTTTTTATCTTATATACTAATTCTTGTTAAAGTTTCTTTAAGAATAGATATATTATTAAATATGCAGACGATACTGCTTTAGTGAGTCGTTTACATGATGGAGAGAAAGAGCATGGGCCTGTATCGGACTTCTTATTAATTTGGTGTGAAAAATCTAATCTCCCATTGAATACTTCAAAAACAAAAGAGATGGTTATAGATTTTAGAGAGAAAAATACATTTCACCCTACATTAATTAATGGGAAGCCAATACAATTAGTTACAAATCACAAATACCTTGGTATTGTCACGATTGAGTCACCTGCACCAGCTCTCCCTAACCGCCAGAGGGAGCCGTCACCCGAATATTAACTCCCTTTGGACTACATTTCCCAGGCACCCACATACCTGGGACTGATCACCCACGCACTATTTAAGCCACTCTCACACTCACTCTCATTGCGAAGTCTTGATTAGCAATGGTTGTAATTTCTGAGCGTTTATTCCTGTTTGCTTTATTGTTACTGACTTGGACTGTTACCTGTTTTGAGATCCTTGCTGCCTGTCCCGAACTCTGCCTGTTTCCCGTTTATTCCTGTCTGCCGCCTGCCTCGACCTTCTGCCTGTTACTGTTTATGCTGACTGCCGCCTGCCCCGACCCTTTGCCTGTTACCTGGTTTATGTCTTTGTCTAAGCACTTCAATAAACTGCATATGGATCAATACCCTTCTGACTCGTCACAGGTATAGTATTGGATAATAACCTTAAATGGGATGTGTGGACTGAGCATTTAAGTAGAAAGATTCAACAAAGAATGCATTTCTTGAAGAAATTACTCTTGTTCAATGTCCACAATAGAAATGTTACTGATTTTTTTATGGTGCTTTCATTGAGAGTGTCATAATATTTGATTTAATTTGCTGGTATGGTAATGCTTCAGAGGAACAGAACAAACTACTAAGGAAAGAGGTGATTTTGGCAAGTAAATTGCTAGGGATTTTTTTAAACCAATTATAGAAAGTATCTACAAAGATAGTGTTAAATAAAGCTAATAATATTGTGAAAGATAAAAGACCTCCTATATCCTGTGCTTTTGAATTGTTGACATCCAGTCGACGGTACGGTGTCCCTCGGTGTATGAAAAACGGGTCTAAATTTTCTTTTATTCCCCAAGCAATTAAATTTCTGGGCAAATTTTATTTATTAAATTAGATTATTGAATTATGTATTGATATTTTGTATGCCAAATTCTGTTTCTTATTATGTCTGTGTGAGCTCGCTGCAACCTTACTTTCTCTAAGGGGATAAATAAAACTGAACTGAACTGAAGGTTATTGGCAGATCCCTTTGACATACCGATCCTGGGAGCTGAAGACACCCTGTGGGAGCTATTCCATTCCAAGGTCCTTCTTCTTGGGTTGCACAGTGCATCTGCCAGTTTTTCTTTCTCTTATATCAATTGACAAACATTACCTGCTACAGGTGACCAATGCTAAAAGGATTGTATAAGCAATATCAATATTCTCCAAAAGCTTGGAGAAAGTTAAAGGAGGTGGGGAATATGCTAGACCAAAAAGGTATGGAAGTCCACTAATTTAGGAGAAAGAGGGTAGCTACCCCACATGGAGAGAGCTCTTAACACATTGATGAAAATCTACACAGATTTTTCTTGTTGCTACTGTGTTCTCCGTGTGTGTCAACATTACCATTTCTATTATCATATGACAATAGATTATAAATTATTATATGTATACGTTTGTAAAATAATACTTTAGTTCAGGTTAAATGACCTTTGAATGTCAGTTTAAGTTTCAAACTCCAGTAGGATGGCCTGACCCTCCCAGAGGCTTTGCAAGCTTTTGACAAACAACTCAAGCTTCTCCTCTGGTGTTATTTCTTGACCATACTAAAGATTAAGGCAAGTTCCAGGCAGTGAAGCTTTTCAATTTCAATGAAGATGGCAAATGGAGATTCAATAGGTAGATTAGTTAAAAAAGATGAGGGAAGGTGAGTGTGTTTGTATTATTATTTGGGTGCTGGTTATTGTATTATAATTGAAATTGTGAAATGGCCTTAAACACACAATGTTACGTTTACATTTATTTCATGCAGGGATTGCTTCTTACCGAGCTCCATGAGCTTGTGGCACCCAGGTTTAAAGTGCCAAATGCAAATAAATTCAGTGTTGGTGGCAACCCTACAGTCTGTACGGTTTTCGCTTTTCAAACCTCATCACACTACTCTTTCAATGAAGTCTAATTACTTTTTTGTCATATGTTAACTTTTTTTTCTTGTTCTTGTTACTTCTTGTTATGAATACTGTTCCAAAATATCACGAAATGGATGTTACAAATCATTGAAGTATCAAATATCTATATGTAAAGACAAACCAACCTAAAAGTTAAAAAGTTAAATGAAACAAAGACACTTCAGAAAATGGTATTTAATTTTTAAATTAAAACGTATTATTGTGGATGTGGCATTATTAATTTCTGTGCATAATGATAATCTAAAGACACAATCGCACTGTAAAAATGATTTGTTGACTTAAAGTAGCCTTACCTGGTTGACTTAAAATTCTGAGTTAATTTAAACCAAAAATTTGAGTTAATACACAGACCTGAAAACTCAGAAGAGATAAAAAGGTGACAGACTAAATAGTTATAGGGTTCTGCGGGCTTCCTCCCCCAAAATGTTTTTTACATGTAAATAAAGCATTCTGGTGCACATTGACAAGAAAATAAATGGAAAAGACAACATTTGCTTCAAGTAAAAAAATAAATAGGGTTACACAAATTTCACAAATGGATTGGATTTAGATTTAGGAGCTTGAGATTTGATTTTGATTTGATTACCTCCGATTCAATATCATTTATTATTGATAATGATTCAATTAATTTGGGGCCCATCAGTTACAGTACATGGCAAATATCTCAATTAATGCTGTAAACTATACAGGGAACAACAATAGGTACATTATATTATTAAAGGTTAAAACTAATTGATTTGTAAGCTACTTACTATAAACTTTTTTATGGGTAATTTATATGTAATGTTATAATACATTTTAATTACATAATTATGTTTCTACTTGTTTTTTAGGCTACATAAACATTTAAATGGTGGCTGTCATAAAACAGATTTATTCAAACATACATTCAGTATTGAAGCACATGTTAAGCACAAATACAAGGATTATGCAATAGCCTATAGTACATATTTAGCAAAATGCTCCTCTCTAAGTTCATTTTTGTAGCTGACTAACAAGTTTTTGGACGCTGAACGGCTTTTCTGAGGTAAATGTGATGGTAAATTTGACATTTTTACTGTTTTATTGAATACTTGTAACACAGATGTAAGCACAAGAGAGAGAGGTGGACTCAAGGAGTTAACTCAGCAGGAGTTAACAGGAGTTAATTCAGCAAAAATTGATACAGACAAGTATTCAGATGAATAGCTTCAAGCAGGGGCGATTCTAGGGTCAGAGCTTTAGGGGTGCTGAGCACCCAATGAGCCCCACTGCCACCACCCACCCTCTTTTCACACAAAAACAAAAAATATGTCTATTGAAAAATAACTTTATAATTTTAACATTGATTCAACTAACTCCAACTTTTTTTTTTTTTTTGAGACCTTTTCAGAACACCAGCTTAATTGTGAGAGTTCACACAGACAGCCCCCTGTAACAAACACAAAACCTTCTTCACTCAGCTGGTTTTCCTGACCATTAACTCCATGTGCCTCCTTTTGTGTCAACAGTCATCAGATTGGTTAGATTAGATTCAACTTTATTGTCATTGAACAAAGTATCATGTACTTGGACAACAAAATGTAATTCATCTTCTGTAAATTATTTACAAATGGCCATCTCTAACATATCTGGTTGCACGCCTGTCTGAACTTTCATAAACCAATATAAGTCATCAATAAATAATAATAAAACAAGCTTCACATCATGAAAAAAAAAAAAAAAAAAAGAGAGAGAGAGAGAGTAATGCTAGGAGTTCAGGAGTTAAGCCTGGTTCAGGTTAAATCCTCTGTGTGTGAGGAATGAACAAATACAGCAAAAGAAAAACATTAAACTTTCTTTTATTGTCTAGTTTGATAGTCAGCCACAACTGAAAAATAACAGATATAAATCTAGGAATGAATAACAATTCACTTAAAAAGCCACAGTAAGTGTTTTCACACATACTGGTGTACAGTGATATGTCGTTTGTTTTCACTCTGGTCCAAACGCCAGGGCTTCATGTTTCCATGACGACTGACCAGAAAAGACGCACGTGACGTCATGTTTACATGACTCCCGATTGTTAACTTAAAATGAGTATCAAATTAACGATAAACTTTAACAACAGAGACACACGTACGCACTACACAGGTACGCAGTTTATTTGTCGCGCTGCTGTTTTTGTTTCACGCTCTAGCAGTTAATAAACAGAACTGCATGCGTCTTGCGGAAGAACATTATAACCGGCGCTACTTCTCTCCGTTTATGACTATGGACGAGTCACCCAGGTCCTGTGCTACTCCACAGCGGCGGCGACCTGCTGGACTAAAATAGTCCGAAAATAAACACTTATTATAGGTGTACCATGGTGATTCAGGATACTGACTCCAGTACTCACCGATATGGTTTCGGAATCGGAACAACTCTAGGTAAAAGGAAAGAAGTGTGAGACACAGCTTTGGAGCAACTTAGTTGATTCACAACACTACATAACGGGTTCTCACTCTGCCTGTGTTTCGCGCTGGATGACGGTCGTGCTGAGCGGTGCAGGTACAGAGGAGAAGTAGAATTAGAGAACTGGTTTAGTTTATTTTCGAGTTTATTTGATGGAATAGTGTACAAGTACACCAAATCCTTCTCTGATATGAACCAGAGGATATTTAATCATATATCTTTCCACCTGTAGTCTCTAATGGCATAACATGGTCAACATTGCAGAAAAACTACCATGAACCTTTTGACTAAAATGTTTTAGTTTAAGTGACATTTATTCATTCTTATTTAGTTTTTTTTTTAAATTTTACTCAACAAACTCTGTTTAGTCTGTTTATGGGAAGGTTACAACTTTGATGTTCAACATATTGTTTCAGAAATGCAAACAATTAAAGATACTGAAATTTCAACTTCATTTGGTTGGTTTTATGTTCTTTAATTTAGCTTAAAAAAAAAGAAATATTTGTAAAATATTTTTACAAAGAATATTTGTAAAGGGAACTTTGATTATTACATTAGTTTTTAAAATAGGTACATTATCTTTAAAATTTCACATGGGTTTGATTCAGATTCAGTTAGATCAGGGGTTCTCAACCTTTTGCAAGCTGGGCCCCCCCAAAGCTGGTTCATTGCAGTTGGGCCACACCAGATAGATAGATAGCCCTAGGCTATTATTTTTAGGCCCACATTATTATTATTATTATTATTATCATCAGTAGCGGTAGGTAGGCCTATTATCATTACTAGGCTATTGTTATAATTGGCAGTAGCACCAGACTTCTAATGTGAGCTTGCAGGCATTATTATTATTATTATTATTATGAGTAGTAGTAGGCATATCATCATTACTAGGCTATTGCTATATAATTATATGAGGTTACATGCTGCTTTATTATTATTATTATTATTATCATCAGTAGGCCTATTATCATTACTAGGCTATTGCTATAATTGGGAATTGGCACCAGACTTCTGATATTAATTTATGCTTTATTATTGTTATTATTACTAGGCCTAATAGTAGGCATCATCTGCATTTTTACAGAAGCTTGCAGGTAGGTGATGTTAATGTGAGACCTGAGCCTGCTTTGCCTTGCAAAAATCCTCAATTCTTGGCTCAATGATTGATAAACATAGCCTCAAATCATCCTCAATTTGTGCACGATTGCGGTATTTCGTTTTGAGTGCAGTCATTTTTGAGAATCCTGCTTCACACAAATATGTCGACGCGAAAGGAAGGAGAATCTTCAAGGCAACGTCACAGAGTTGAGGGTATTCCTGCATCAATGCTGCCCAGAATGACGAAAGAGGGCAGGAGCTAAAGAGTTCCTTCAGTCTACTGTCACTCTTCAGCTCAATAAGCTGTTCCTGCATATCAATTGATAGCTCGTTTGCTGTTACAAAAATTTATTGTTATTTATTTATTAACAACATAAATGTATTTAAACATGTTTGTGTGTGCGTGGCTGCGTGCATGCGTGTAAGCATTTCACAAAAACTAAAGGAAAGCTTTAAATGTAGCCTATATTCTGACTAGTTTATTCGTTCATATATATATATATATATATATATAAAACTATATACGACCTCATGTTTTATACGTTTGCAGCCTCTGAAACTTCCGTCTGTCATAAAAATTAATTCGGATGGTTCGATTTTCTGCATTTTTCGCATCCGTAGCAAATATTTTGAGGGGTGTTTTTGACAATTGAGAGCCACGAAATGACGAATATGAAAAAAACGAATACGACAGTTTCGGACTAAGTCAGGGTGCAAGGACCTTTTGAGGCTTGCGCAGCTTCTCGAGGAGAAATCAAACAAATGAGCGCCGTTTTCTAAAGTCTATGAGCGCAGCACACACAAATAAACTAAATTGACGTACTGCAGTTAAATTTCAAAATGTGGTGTTTTTATATTTATAATATTTGAATACAGTTCAGCAACATACATCACACGACCTGACGACCAAGAGAGCTGACAATTGACCATCACTTAATTTACCATCACCTCGCGATTGAAAATGTGACACTGATATGACAGTTCAACAAACAAGTTAATAATATTAAGTCACTTACATTTTAGACGAAATAATGACTGTTTTGGTCTATTTTAGCAGCGAAAATAGATCTGATGAATCCAAACAAAGATCACAACATAGCGCATCTCACAGCAACACTCAATCGTGTTTTGAATGATTCAGTGTTTTGAACAAATAGTTTGAGTCAAAGATTCAATGACCCATTCACAAACATCTGTCTCATTCTTGATGAATTGGCCGTTTGAACGAATCGTTAATGAACGACTCAATGACTCGCTTAATAAAATCTTATCACCTGCATTTGCGCTCACTATCGACAAACCAATCAAATTTGTTCAAAACTTTTTTTTTTTTTAAATCAGTCCAAACACATTTTAATTTTATTCAGGAGTTTAGTGATAAAAAAATTTGCAAATTTTTTTTTTCAGTTTTTTCCTCCCATCCTGTAGCCTACTCTCCCGGGGGGGGGGGGGGGGACCACTGAGTTAGATGGTCAGTTTACACCCACCTACTGACTCGGCTCAACTTACCCCTAACCTGGGGTAAATTGAGCCAGAGGAACACTTTTTTTTATAAGAAGCCATATTTTTAGAACCCTCTGTCATAGAACTATTCTGATCATTTAAAATGATAGGAAACCTCCTGAAATTACTTTAAATACTTTCATTGTACTTCTGCCTCATTTTCCCTTATCTTGAGGACCACATAAGTAAAAAATGGCTCATCTTACCCCCACTCTTCCCTAACCGGTGAAATGTTTCGAAATGTCTCTTGGCACAGCAGAGCACCAATTTCAATAAAGTGATATTTTTCAGTCCAGTCACTATTTTACATACTTTTCAATTTTCGCTGCTGTTCAAAAATGTTTTCTTTTCGCTGTTACCACAAAAAAAGCTGCATAGCCACTTGAATCTGAGAGCAGGAGCTCTAGGTTATCATAGAAACCTAAGTGGTTTGTTGTTAATTGCTATCATTACATCACTGAACACACACTTTGATCGGTACAACTTTAAATATATTATTATTATAAACTTTTAATAAACTTCGGTAGGCTCTACAAAACAGGAATTGCTGATCTCTAGTGATGTCGAATTTGTTATTGATCATTTGTTGTGAAAGGGTGAGAGACCTGGCGAGCCACATGATTTTTGTCAAAGAGCCAGGTGTGGTTTTTGAGCCATAGGTTCCCGACCACTGAACTAGAACATTAAAAATAACCTGTTGTCCAATTTCAGTTTAAATGAGTTTCTTTCACTGGGCCTTCAGAACCTCCTTGCAGGTTATTGTTATGATTCTACTAATAATAAAGCTATTTCAATAGATAGCAAACTTTACCACATCTCCTCAAGAAATGTTATGGGTTTGAGAAGAAAAGTGGTTGTTGGACAAAATGAGGCCAACCAAATATTTTTAGAATTTCATGCCAGCCCCTACAGAGCCCACTGTGGAACAGAAAAAACAAAGCTTGCCATTTCAGCTAGGTTCTACTGGCCTGGAATGGGGGTGGACATTGACAAATGGGTAAATACAAAATTATTCTTTTTGAACTTTACTGTGAAACATACAAATGGATTATGTTTTGGAATGCATTATTCATGTGATTATTGGTTTTGCAGTGTGCCCAGTGCCAATATAGCAGACTGTTTATCAAGCAGGAGCCCAAGTACATCCCAGTATGTGTATGTATGCTTGTCCACAAATGTGCATGGGTTTTGAGACTGGTAATTCATGAGTTCACAGAATTTAAATGTATTTGTTGTGCTATTTTATTTTTAAGGTGGACAAGCCTCTGGAACTACTGGGCATGGATTTAGTGGGGAAAGTCACCAGGACCAACCAGGGAAATGAGTACATTTGTGTCCTCGTTGACTATTACACCAAATGGTCTGAGGCCTATGCAATTCCAAATAAATCTGCAGCAGTTGTCTTGCGCTGCATTGTTAACTTTTTCTACAGGTTTGGGGCACCAAAGAGAATACTCACTGACCAAGGCACCGAGTTTGTGATCCAGGTTTGTAATTCAGATCAATGAAGAACTCTGTGCATTCCTCAATGTGGAGAGAAGCCTCTGTGCACCATACCATCCACAAACAAACGGGCTTGTGGAAAAACTTAATGGAACCATTCAGAGATGAACCTTCATTAATGGGTTGCTTTGTAGGAGTGCAATATTCAAAGAAATATTGGTGTGTTTGTAATTGTCACAGACACGCCAGGCTCCAGCACCATCCAATCACGACGCACTCCCTTACCAGAGTACTGATCACACACACCTGCACCTCATCAGCACTCCAATCAGTGGCACATAAAAGACACTCACACACACACAGTCATCATCCGGTCTTGTTCGCATTAAGGACTTACCTCCATGCTTACCTCAAGGACTTCCAGTGTTATACTTACCTGTCTCCAGCGTATCCAAGATACCTCCTGTGTTCTCCGTGTGTGTGTCGTCATCCTCCAACGTCTCAACTCTACGACTGCCACTTGGATCTTCACTCTGCAAAACACAAAGGACAGTATCACTATTTCTTCATTCATCATTCACCTTAACAACTTCAGTTTTACTCACCTGTGTTCCCGTTGCACTCTGCTTGTGTCAATAAACAACCTTACCTGTGATCTACCGTCTCCGACCTGTCTGTATTGTAACAGTAATAGGTTACTCATAACTTTCAACTAATTTTGGTTATGACTCTAGAGCCTTGTGCAAGCTTGTGGATAAGAGACCTGAAAAATGGGATGAGTACCTAGATGCAGTAATGTTTGGTCTTAGAACCAAGACGCAACTGACAACTAGGTACTTCCCATTTTTCGTAATGTTTGGCATGGAGGCCCGATATTTCTTGTGAGGTGCCTGAGATGTATGAGGTATGCTATCATTTACATTGTTTCATATAAATATCATGTAATATCATTTAGAAGTGAATGAAATTTCAATCTTCAATGTTGTTTCTGAAAAGGACTGTGGAATCTGTGTTAGCATGCCATTTCTCTGAAGGAGAAAATGGACAACTTTGTAAAAAAAAAAAAAAAAATGTGAAAAAGAAACAGGACAGGAGACAGAGGGTGGCAAATCAGGCACCATTTTTTGTAGGCCAGAAGCTCCTACAAAAAAACATAAGGGCCCAGCAGAGGAAAGGGGTCAAGCTTGAACGCAGCTGGTTGGGACCTTATGAAATTGTCCATTTACAAGACAAAAGTGCAGATTTAAGGGATGAAAAGGGGAATTATTTTTCCCAAAATCAACACTGACCATCTCAAACCATTCAAAGAAGACACACCCCGGATACCCCATAGAATAACCCAAGAACCACAATGTAAAAGACCACATAAAGAAACTGGACCATACCCTTCACTCACACCTGTTGATCTCACCATCACTATGTCACATGAAAATCAGCCCTCACCATCACCTCCATCCTCACCAATTGACTTATCTATTGGACCAAAGCATTCAACAGCTACCAGATCCTTTCCCCTCTCTTCAATGAAAATGCCACTGACTTTCCTCTCCTGTGCCCCACACCACTACAATGGTGACAGAGGTACCGACTGATACCACAGATGCAGTGCATAGCTGTAAGTGTTGATGTAAAGTCAGATCTTATAACAGATCAATATTAGTCTGAATCCTAATATATCTGTGCAGCGGTAAGTGCAATGCTGTTTTTGGTCATCCTCTGTAGATATCAAAAGTGCCTGGGATGGAAATGACAGTTATGTACTGCTGTCCAGAGTGGGACCCTATAAATTATTTTTCAAAGATATGCAGATCAGCCTTGGAGAGCGAGATACACATTTCATTGATTTTGAAAGATGAGCCTTTCAACTGCTTTATTAATAATCTGTATTCATGTTTAATTTTGCAATGTTTGTCAAGGTGTAATGAGTAGAAATATGGTATGGCCCCTTTAAGAACTGCGCGCTCCCATTGAACTGTTGATCTGCATTGTATGTGTGATCCGAGCACCGCATGTATGCTGGTCATTTTTCAGTCTTTTTCTGTTGCTCCTTTAAAGTTATTTTATTTATCAAGTAATGCTGTGGACGGCACAACTTTCGTGACAGACAGTCACACAAGTTCCATGGGGAATAAAGCACCAGTTGTGAAATGTCTTAATATCAAGCGATGTTTGCTCCGTAACCACCGCATTACAAAGGTTATAAATGTATATCTGTCACCGAAGGTGAGGCAGCACAATTTCACCTCACTGGGCAAAGCATATCACATGGACACATCTGCCATGACAGACATGTGGAAGGGAAAATATGAGAAGCTCAAGGTGTCCTGCAAATTTTAACTGTTATTTTGCATTTTATAACTTGTGCTAATGCCTATTTTGTTCTGGCTGTGTGTAAATTAATTTGTGTTGTTGGTTACTTACTCAAGGTTTTCATTAGCAAGGTATAGATCATAATAGTGGGTTTTTTTTTTGTTTGTTTGTTTTTTTTTCCCCAGTTGGACCCAGCAAACTATAAGGTAATAGTGGGCATTGTAAATGAGGGCCACCACTGGTTCCTGGTTTTTCAGTATTTGTGGTATAGAACAGTTTCACCTTATCCCCTTAATGTTAATTTGCACTAAAATTCCCCTATCATGTTGTCTGGATATTTTTCCATATAACCTAGGCTATTTACCCATCCCAACAAAAAACCCATTCTGCTTGACTCACTTAGAGAGTCATGCATCAAGAAGAAAAAGTGTTTGGAGGCAACAAGGTATTTTTCATGCACCACAATCAGATGTAGTGTTATTGTGAAACATGTATGCTTGAAAGAAAACTCTACTATCTTGTTTGTAGAGCCCTGATGATAGCAAAGGGTGTTTCAGTTTTACACTGTTTGTATGAAAGCCTGCCTCACCCACTTCAGAGGGACGCTATTTCATGTGGCGTGTTCGCTTTGAAGGTGTGATATAGCATTATATAAAAATATTAAATGTTTATTAAAATGGTACGATACAGTTAATTTGTCTTGTTACTACTTCAGTTTGCAGAACACATTCTGCAAAATTCCACAGTTGATGTCTCCAGTGAGCCACAAGACGTAACAGTTCAGAATGGAGATTGCTTTAAAGCTGCTATGCCAATCTGTCATGGCTTTAAACTCATGAATGCTATTGATGGGCTTTTTGGAGTGCATCACTTTGTGTTGTACTGTAGTGAACAGCGCATTCCAGGGCCCAGTTTATGGCCGGGCCCCTCTCTGTCCATAACAGCAGACAAAGGTTTGCTACATTTTGATTGGATCTTGGTGGACTAACACAAACAAACTGTCCAATGCCATCAGATAAAGATGTAAGGACAAGATCCAGACACCTCTTAGAGGGCAAGAAGAAGACCTCTTGTACCAAGCCTGGGAAGGACAGGACTTCTCATTAGTCCACATGCAGTTTCTGCCCTTCACCCATCTAGACACTACTTCCTAAGGTTGGCCAGAGACTGCCATAAAAATTCCTCGGGACCTCAGCAGCAATGGGTGAAACAGAGAGAGATCAAAAAGATCCATCCAAATCCATTCAAAACTATGTTTGAAAACCTTAGAACTGATGCAAACTACACATCCATTTCATACTTATTCACAGAAATAAGTATTCTCAGTGACAGCTATTTGTAATGCAACATCAGACACAAATTCAGCGGTTAATGTACAATTGAATGAATGCATGACAGTTCAGTCTTTTTTCATCATGTTTAGTCTCTATTTGTTTAGGATATTGCCAAAGGTATTCTGGTGGTGGTTTGGAAAGTGAGAAATGCATTGGTAGTCTTTAAAGACACTTTAAAGACTTCCAACTTTGTGCTTTATGCAAATGAGCTCCACAGGGGAAAGAAGGGTGGGCCACACTGTGTGTGTCCCCTCCGATGCCAGCAGCCAATCACAGCACTTGAATGGAGAAGCGCCAAATTGCAATCTCCTCCTCATCGGAAAGGGATAAAGGTACCCTTTCAACAGACACTCCTCGTTCTGGGTCTCAACTCTGTAAGGAGTGAGACATTAACAGATATACCAAGTTCTGAGTCTCCCATCGGGTGAGACACAACAGATACATCGTTCTGAGTCTGTCCTTTAGCGGGGATAGACATTAACAGATATACCGTTCTGAGTCTCCCATCGGGTGAGACACAACCGATATACCGTTCTGAGTCTGTCCTGTACGGGGATAGACATTCACAGATACAACACCGTTCTGAGCCTCTGGTTCGTCCAGAGAGACAACAACAGATCCCATGATCTGAGTCTACAGCTAGTGAGGCAGCAACAGATACGACCACGTTCTGAGCCTCCAGCCTGTGAGGAAAGAGACACTGACAAACACTACGTTGTTTCCGTCCAGCGAGACAGTAATGACATTTGCAACAAGGTTAAGCCCAGGAGAGCAATCCTTCACTCAAAGGTACCTTCGCCTGCGTGTTCCAGATTGTTAAGGACCTTCTGCACCTACGCCAGGGCCTCATCTGCGTGTTCCAGATTTTAGGACCCTTTGGTGCTCCAGGAGATCAGCATCCCACAGAGCTTTGTGTTCAAGACTGTTGAAACAGATTCTGGCTCCTCTCCCCACTGCATTGTCACCCAGCACAACCAGTGGAAGACGTCACCGCCATCGGACTCAACCACATGGAACGTAAATATCACTTAACCAAACCTCTTTCCCGAGACCTTGGCATTATTGTATATTATCAGTATATAATTTCCTAATTCCCATTAGATGTAATATAGCTGATGTTAGATGTAACACAGTTCGTATATACGGGAAGAAGGAGGCGGGAACCGGCGAACATTCAACACAAATTTTAATATATAAAATAAACAAATACAAAACGAAAGTAATGCCGGCAGACCCTCACGGCCGTCTGCCGGCCACACAAACATAACAAAACCATAAAATAAAGTCCAGGCCTGGTCCTCTCTCGTCTTTCACTGTCGTCGCTCCCCTTTTATGCTTCCGGAGCTCCTCCGTGAGAGATTCGAGGCCGGTGCAACGCGCAGCTGACGCTCGTTATCACTCGCGTCACCGGCCTCGTGCCGTTCCCTCACGGCTCTCGCCCGCCCTGCTCGTCACATTAGTTAATAACAAATAATCTTTCGTTTATTTGTTTAGTGCATAATAAGGTTCTCCACCTTATTATTTTCAGAGAAACAGTTTATCTTTTCATAAGATAACGTAACTCTTCCATAGCCACACTCAACTTAATCACTTGTATTCTATGTATTTTATGCACTTTATGCCTTTATCATTCATGGTATTCATTTAGTAGTTGTGTTAGTTATTCTTGTTTATCTTTTGTTAATAAAATTTATTTTATTACACTTGTGTCTTCCTTGTGCTGATAATACAGAAAAGGTTCTACAAGTTAGCAATCTCACCAATCTTTCAAATAAATCAGCTGACCACTTTACATTAATTCTAAATGAATGAAAAGCCCCTGTTGAGAGTGTTCTCATACTGCAAAGGTAATAGACCTTAACTGGTGCCCTGAACTAAGAAAAGGGGGAGAGGTGGTCATCTGATGTACTCATAACCACACCTTAAGAGACGTGTGATCCAAAAATCACAACGTCAGCGGTGACGTGAGTACCAATCCCTATTTTACTGTGCGTCCTTGGATAGGCGAAAGTAAAATCACTACAGTACTGTACCTCATAGATGACCTAAGTGAACTGTGCCACTTTTGTGGAGAGGCAGAAACATTTGAAGACTCTGAAGAAGAGGCAGAAACATTAAAAGACACTGGAGGAGAGGCAGAAACATTTGACTCTGAAGATGTTCTTTGGGTAACTATGGCTGAGCATTTTTGGTTTGTGTAGCATACACAAAGTAATAATGAATGGACCATTGCTTTAAAACTGTTTTTATTGTTACTCTTATTTTTACAGATTGCCTGTGATTACTGCGGGCGATGGTTCCACTTAAAATGTGTGGGCAATCCATCCATGGAGGATAAATACAAATGTGTTTCATGCAATAAATGACTCAATTATGAAGCCTTTGTTTTTGGAGTTTGAGTTTATTTTCCACTTAATTTTCACTTTGGGTAAACTGTTACAACTACTCGAATCAGTCTCTGAAAACAATCATTATGGTTTAAATAAAATATAAAATATGACATTAAAAACACCCGTGACCTCATTGTGGTTCAAATAGGCCTGCAAGGCGAATATCTAGTGGCAACTGATTCCATAAGCGAGGGGCAGCAACTGAAAAAGCTCTGTCACCGTTAGTTTTTAAATGTGATCGAGGGACATACAAGAGATACTGATCAGAAGACCTTAAAGGGTTAGTTCACCCAAAAATGAAAATTCTGTCATTTATTACTCACCCTCATGCCGTTCCACACCCGTAAGACCTTCGTTAATCTTCAGAACGCAAATTGAGATATTTTTGTTGAAATCCGATGGCTCCATGAGGCCTGCATAGGGAGCAATGACATTTCCTCTCTCAAGATCCATAAAGGTACTAAAAACATATTTAAATCAGTTTATGTGAGTACAGTTATATACAATATTAATATTATAAAGTGATGAAAATATTTTTGGTGCGCCAAAAAAAAAACAAAATAACGACTTATATAGTGATGGCCGATTTCAAAACACTGCTTCAGGAAGCTTCGGAGCACGATGAATCGGCGTAATGAATCAGTGGATCG
Organism: Hypophthalmichthys molitrix; assembly: GCA_037950675.1. Classification (NCBI taxonomy): domain Eukaryota; kingdom Metazoa; phylum Chordata; class Actinopteri; order Cypriniformes; family Xenocyprididae; genus Hypophthalmichthys; species Hypophthalmichthys molitrix. The sequence goes on along the minus strand of CM075494.1, from coordinate 47,868,961 downwards.
GAGCGCCAAAGTCACGTGATTTCAACAGTTTGGCGGTCTGACACGTGATCTGAATCATGATTCGATACGCTGATTCATTATGCTCCTGAAGCAGTGTTTTGAAATCGGCCATCACTATATAAGTCGTTATTTTGTTTTTTTGGTGCACTAAAAATATTCTCGTCGCTTTATAATATTAATATTGAACCACTGTACTCACATGAACTGATTTAAATATGTTTTTAGTACATTAATGGATCTTGAGAGAGGAAATGTCATTGGTGGCTATGGAGGCCTCACTGAGCCATCGGATTTCAACAAAAATATTGTAGTGATTTTACTTTCACCCATCCAAGGACGCACAGTAAAATAGGGATTGGTACTCACGTCACCGCTGACGTTGTGATTTTTGGATCACACGTCTCTTAAGGTGTGGTTATGAGTACATCAGATGACCACCTCTCCCCCTTTTCCTAGTTCAGGGCACCAGTCAAGGTCTATTACCTTTGCAGTATGAGAACACTCTCAACAGGGGCTTTTCATTCATTTAGAATTAATGTAAAGTGGTCAGCTGATTTATTTGAAAGATTGGTGAGATTGCTAACTTGTAGAACCTTTTCTGTATTATCAGCACAAGGAAGACACAAGTGTAATAAAATAAATTTTATTAACAAAAGATAAACAAGAATAACTAACACAACTACTAAATGAATACCATGAATGATAAAGGAATAAAGTGCATAAAATACATAGAATACAAGTGATTAAGTTGAGTGTGGTTATGGAAGAGTTACGTTATCTTATGGAAAGATAAACTGTTGCTCTGAAAATAATAAGATGGAGAACCTTATTATGCACTAAACAAATAAACGAAAGATTATTTGTTATTAACTAACATCAGCTATATTACATCTAATGGGAATTAGGAAATTATATACTGATAATATACAACAATGCCAAGGTCTCGGGAAAGAGGTTTGGTTAAGTGATATTTACGTTCCATGTGGTTGAGTCCGATGGCGGTGACGTCTTCCACTGGTTGTGCTGGGTGACAATGCAGTGGGGAGAGGAGCCAGAATCTGTTTCAACAGTCTTGAACACAAAGCTCTGTGGGATGCTGATCTCCTGGAGCACCAAAGGGTCCTAAAATCTGGAACACGCAGATGAGGCCCTGGCGTAGGTGCAGAAGGTCCTTAACAATCTAGAACACGCAGACGAAAGTACCTTGGAGTGAAGGTTTGCTCTCCTGGGCTTAACCTTGTTGCAAATGTCATTACTGTCTCGCTGGACGGAAACAACATAGTGTTTGTCAGTGTCTCTTTCCTCACAGGCTGGAGGCTCAGAACGTGGTCGTATCTGTTGCTGCCTTACTAGCTGTAGACTCAGATCATGGGATCTGTTGTTGTCTCTCTGGACGAACCAGAGGCTCAGAACGGTGTTGTATCTGTTAATGTCTATCCCCGTACAGGACAGACTCAGAACGGTATATCGGTTGTGTCTCACCCGATGGGAGACTCAGAACTTGGTATATCTGTTATGTCTTTCCCCTTTGAAGGGCAGACTCAGAACGAGGAGTGTCTGTTGAAAGGGTACCTTTATCCCTTTCCGATGAGGAGGAGATTGCAATTTGGCGCTTCTCCATTCAAGTGCTGTGATTGGCTGCTGGCATCGGAGGGGACACACACAGTGTGGCCCTCCCTTCTTTCCCCTGTGGAGCTCACAAAGTTGGAAGTCTTTACAGTGTCTTTGAAGTTTACCAATGCATTTCTCACTTTCCAAACCACCACCAGAATACCTTTGGCAATATTCTAAACAAATAGAGACTAAACATGATGGAAAAAGATTGAACTGTCATGCATTCATTCAATTGTACATTAACAGCTGAATTTGTGTCTGATGTTGCATTACAAATAGCTGTCACTGAGAATACTTATTTCTGTGAATAAGTATGAAATGGATGTGTAGTTTGCATCAGTTCTAAGGTTTTCAAACATAGTTTTGAATGGATTTGGATGGATCTTTTTGATCTCTCTCTGTTTCACCCATTGCTGCTGAGGTCCTGAGGAATTTTTATGGCAGTCTCTGGCCAACCTTAGGAAGTAGTCTCTAGATGGGTGAAGGGCAGAAACTGCATGTGGACCAATGAGAAGTCCTGTCCTTCCCAGGCTTGGTACAAGAGGTCTTCTTCTTGCCCTCTAAGAGGTGTCTGGATCTTGTCCTTACATCTTTATCTGATGGCATTGGACAGTTTGTTTGTGTTAGTCCACCAAGATCCAATCAAAATGTAGCAAACCTTTGTCTGCTGTTACGGACAGAGAGGGGCCCGGCCATAAACTGGGCCCTGGAATGTGCTGTTCACTACAATATCTTAATTTGTGTTCCGAAGATTAACGAAGGTCTTACGGGTGTGGAACAACATGAGGGTGAGTAATAAATTACATTATTTTAATTTTTGGGTGAACTAACCCTTTTAAGGATCTGCTGGATGAATGTGGAATAAGAAGATCTTTTAGATAAGAAGGGGGCTTGATCATTAAGAGCTTTAAAAACAAACAACAGAATTTTAAACTGAATCCTTAAATGGACTGGGAGCCAATGGAGCGATGCTAAGATTGGGGTGACATGGTCAAATGTCTTTGCTCTGGTTAACATCCTTGCAGCTGCATTTTGAATCATCTGGAGGCAAGCAATGGATGACTGAGGATGGCCCAAATACGAGTTGCAATAATCTAAATGCAATGTGATAAAAGCATGAATGACCTTCTCCAAATCTTGAAAAGACAAAAATGATTTAAGTTTAGAAATAATCCGTAATTGATAAAAAACTATTCTTAACAACTGAATTTATTTGCTTGGTTAAGCATAATTCTGAGTCTAAGATGACAGCAAGTTTCCTAACCTGAGAAGAAATTGAGGGGAAATGATTGCCAAGTTCATTAATGAATCCATTTCTCAATCTTGGGGGACCAAAAACAATGATTTCAGTTTTGTCATCACCAGCTTTCAATGGAATATACAATGGAAACATTGTGTCCCCACTAATATTCCCTAATGGACGCATATATAAATTAAAGAGGAACGGGCCCAAGATGGAACCCTAAGGTACACCACTAATAATAGGAGCTGAAGAAGAGGAAAATTTGCCCAATGATACAGAAAAAGGCCTGTCTCTATGATATGAAGTGAACCACTGTAAGCCAGTACCCTTGATACCAATCAAATGCTCTAAACGCCAAAAAAGTACATCATGATCTACAGTATCAAAGGCGGCTGTAAGATCTAGTAGCATCAAAACAGCATTTTTACCATCATCAACTGCAAGTAAAATATCATTAGATACCTTTAACAAAGCAGACTCTGTGCTATGATAAGCAGTGAAGCCAGTTTAGAAAGGTTCCAATAACTTAGCTGAATTTAAAAAAACAAGATCAATTGTGACTGCACAACTTTCTCTAACAACTTTGACAAGAACGATTAAAGACTTAAAGACAGGGCAATAATTATTTAAACAACCCTCATCCAAACCCTGTTTCTTTAGCAAAGGTTGAACAACAGCATGCTTAAAACAATTCGGGACTAACCCAGCATCCAAATATGAATTAATCGACACTTGGATACTGGGGCCAATTTCAGAGAAAGATGCTTTTATAATTTCTGAGGGAAGAACATCAAGTGAGGCGGAAGTTATTTTTATCCGGTTAACCAGATCACCCAGATACTTTAAAGAAATATGTTGAAAACGATAAAAGCATACCGGAGTAGCCAGCAAATTCAGGGTCAGATCTGAGAACTGTAAAGTGAAGGAAGAACGAATGGCTATCACTTTATCAGAACTGTAAATTGTAGCTATGGATGCAATCAAACGGGCAAAGATTTCAGACCAACTGTCATCGAACAGCATCACAGTGGGCAGTGGTATGTTGTGCGATATGATGATGATCCCTACCCTGGCATCATCCTGCAGGTGGAGGAAAACAATGTGAAAGTCAAATGCATGCACCGCAACAGAGTGAATACGTTTTTCTGGCCAAGCCTCAGAGATGATGTTAACTGGTACGGTGATGACCAGATCATATGCCTGATAGTTGCAGTTTGCAACTATTTTTTACAAGTTTAGACAATGTACTTTGTTGTACATTTTTGTTGTTCTCTAATGGAGTTAAAATGTGTTTTTAAAATGTTGTCTGCTTTCAATCTGCTTTCACTAAATGACAATTATACTCTTTGATTTTATGCCAAATGTAACTGTTACAACACGGACGGCACGGAGACAGGAAGTAAAGCAAGATGGTTTTATTGAAACACACAGCAGAGTAAATGGTGCAGCAGGTGAGTATGTGAAGTTACGAGGATGGTATATGGATGAAGTTAGTGATTCAGTCTTTGATATAGTTACAGGAAGTCGCTGGAGAGTGGAGACGCTGGAGAGTGGAGACACTCACACACGGGTTGGTAAAACACGAGGAGACTGGTAGACGCTGGAGACAGGTAAGTAGGCAGGTAAGGAGTCCTTGAGATAAGCATAGGGTATGTCTTAACTCGAACGAGACCAGACGATGAGTGAGGGTGTGTGAGTGTCTTTTAAAGGGCAGAGATGAGTGAGCTGATGAGGTGCAGGTGTCGGTGATCAGTATTCTGGGGATTGAGTGCGCAGTGATTGGATGGAACCTGGCGTGTCTGTGACAGTAACAATTTAATCTCATCTACTTAATTATAGTTGAAGAATAAAGATCTTTGTTCTTACGTATGTCACTGGTGATTCATTGAGTCAAACTGGGTTTTTTTTTCTGTCACATTAAATAAAATGTGTCATATGTGACATGGTAATAATTTTTACATCCACTGAATTCTACACTCAAGAATTAAGATTTAAAGGATTGCATCATTACTTGTTTATAACTATTTTTCAAATATTTTTATTGTTATAGCAAATACATGGTTGCACAAATGAACTAACATCATAAAATCACACTTTAAACAATCCTGATTAAAATAAATAATTCATAATCTCCTTATTTTTTGCATTATCATTATTTTTCTGTAACTTCGACTACATGTGCTGAAAAAATGTTTAAATAATTTTTCATTAAAACCTTTAATATTGCCCAAGTAGTAAGGCAACGCCAGTGACAAAAAAATGGTCCAAGCGGTCTTTAAATAAATGCACAAAAAAAAAAAGTCATTAAGCTGTCATTTGTGTGTTTTTATACAGTCAAAGGGTAATCTAAAAAATGTGGTCTAAGTTAGAAAAAGAAATACATCTTGCCATACCAAAAGTGGATGTTTCTGTAGAATGACCCATAAATATTAGGGGTGAAACGGTTCTCAGTAAAAAAATTTAAACCGTTCGGTTCTCCACACGCTTGCACTGTGGTTCAACTCAAATCTGATGACGCATATATAATATGGTTTGTTGAAAACAACAACGTGTAATATGTTTCAACAGCGATGATCAAAAGAACATGGACAAAACAGTCACTGTAAACAAATGTTCAATGACGTTCTGAATGCTCCATGACTAGTCATTTACGTCATCATCACCAAATTCACACAAAAAATATGTCAACATGCCCATCTTAGCAAGTATCCTAACACAGTGTACTAGATCTTTGAATTGTCTTAAAGGGACAGCAGTCTAATATTCCTCTCTGTTTCTATTTTTTTAATGAACATAGCACATACCGAACCAAACCGAAACCGTGACCCTAAATCCGTGATACAACCAAACCCAAACCGTAAGTAATCTGAACCGTTCCACCCATAAAATGTTATATATATATTTAGTTAGTTAGTTTTGCATATACCTTAATCTAATTTTATAGGTGGGAAGGGGCATCCACAATGTTTTTCTTTGTTGCTCCAATCAAGAGTCAAAGGTGGATTATGTAAAGCCATCAGGCAGCCCTGCTTGTAGCACTCGTCAGCGAGTTCACACAGATAGTCTGGTTCATTGTGTCCAAGTTCCTGGAATGAATTAAAATCGATCAAAAATTGCATTATTAATTAATTGTTAGAGCAACTATCTTAGTTTCTAAACAGTTATAAATTCCTGCTATATTAACTTTCCTATTCATTTCTCTGTTTTTTGGTATTCATTTTCCATTTCCATTTCCGTTTGAAGGTGAACATGTATAAACATGTTAACGTACGAAAGTTATGTTAGACTCTTCAAAAAACAACTAAACACAGAGCATAATCATGAAAAAAACTATTTCCTCTTTTTATACTTGACTCACTGAGCTACCTAGTGCTCACTTTGAAAGTTACTTAGGATAAATATTTATGTTAAAAGAAATGAAGATGTAATTTAATTTATTTTGTTTTCTTAACTGTCCATGTATTGTTAACATCCTTGTATAAAAACTAGTTCACTTTCTCCACTTTCCCATGTGGAAGAAGATGTTATAGCCCATCTGTGCTCAAAAACTGCTTAGATGGAAATCCTATATGGTGCATCCACCCAGGCTGGGTGCCGCCTCACTGCCAATCTGGCCAGAAAGGCTTTTGCCTTTGACGGACAAGCAGAATTAGTGCTGCACATCATGGTCATGCAGGTTTCAGACACATTGCATACTACATAGATGATGGTGCAAATAATTGGCGACACCATGGGAAGCCTTTATGACCTCCACCTCTGGCTGACCCTTATTTAAATGAGAGATTCTGAGAAAGCTGTCCTCCTGGATGCTCCCATCAACCCATCCAGTCATTTTGGTGATGCTGTTGAGGGCTTCGCTTAGAGGTTTGAACAGTGCAGAAAACATCAAGCGATGCATCATTTCCTTCTGAAGAGAACCAGTTCAACACCTCATATGACATGCTCTCATTCACTGTTTGTTTTGGCACCGGGCAACTCTACCCTTAGAAAAAAGAACTGCAGTATATTGAAGTACAACTGCAGTAAAACTGCAGTACATAGTAGTATAACTGCAGTATAATTAAGCACAACCATAGATTTGCAGTATAATGAAGTATAATCACAGTACAACTGCAGTACATTGAAGTTCAACAGCAGTAAAACTGCAGTTGTATTGCCGCTATACTGCAATATTGCAGTTTTTTTGTGTCCAAAAAACGTCTCAGGTTACGTATGTAACCATGGTTCCCTGAGAACAGGGAACGAGACTCTGCGTTTACCACTTTGGGGGAACGTCACACGTGACCCGGTGTCTGAAAGCCAACTATCCAACAACCCTAATCTCTATTTGCCGGCGACAGCCTATGACATAATATGGTGCGACCCGGAAGTATATAAGGAGCACCTAGAGAATCAGTCAGTATCTTATCGTCTTGAGGGACTGTTCAGCAGGCAGCCCGAGGCATGGTATGGCAACGCAGAGTCTCGTTCCCTGTTCTCAGGGAACCATGGTTACATACGTAACCTGAGACGTTCCCTTTCGAAAGGGAACTCAACTCTGCGTTTACCGCTTTGGGGAACGATATACCCATGCCGCCATGCTCGAGGAGAGTGCATGCCAAAGATGGCTAGACAAACGTCCGCCAGTTCGAAAGAAATGCCATAAGCAACTCACCCTCGGGTCACGCAAGGCTGTCAGTGACAGCATTCCCTACGGCCACCAGCCCAAGCTAAGCCTAAAAGAGGCCTTCCGCAGAAAGCCTTCCAAGGCTGCTCAGAGCTTCTGGGACCAACATTTCCATGGAAAAGTGGTCCCTTAAAGGGAATGTGGCCAGGAAACCGAAAGGAACCCTGGCCAGTCACTAGAGGGGAATGAAGTCACCCTCAATGCCACCAGGGAGGTCGACCTGGCCTGACGAAGGACAAACTTAGTCTTGGCCAACCCTGTCTGAATACAGAATCTCAAAAACGCATTCTTCAGAGAAGAGAGCAGGTAAGAGCTACTCAGTGTCTGACCAAAGCACTGAGGAGGCTGTGCGCTAGAAACCCTGATACAGGGGAGCACAAACCAGCCTGGGGCTGATCTCAACGGGAGACTTCATAGAAGTCTACGACCAATGACCAGCTTAGGGAGCTAAGCACAATTACACAGACAACCCAAAAGGAAGTACAAAGCTCACCTAACAGATAGACCATACTGTAGGCATATAGTCATGGAGGCCGGGAAAAAGAGGCCTTTAACATAACTAAAGTTCTAGAAGAAGAACTAAATATCACACCAGAAGCTCAAGTCGCATGGTGGTATTCCAGGGTGGCCCTCACCTGAAAAATAACATGCTAAGCGCACGACCGACCACACAATTAAGTAGCTGTGAGTGCCCACAAACAGTCCATCCCAACACAATCCAGCAAGCAGTGTACTCGGTAAAAGAACCTTTTACTCTTTAAGCAAGAGGAGTACAACGTACGCCAACATGCGCAAAAGAAGGCACCATGGGCCTATAACCTCAGCAGACACGTGGCATCAGCTCGTGGCAGTGTTATCAAGCTCCAGGCGGGACACAACCGACTACAAAGGAGGTTAATAAGTCACCCAGAGCCCTGGCCAGCCAGTGACACAAAATCCCCTTTACTCTCTTAGTAAAGAAAATATAAGAGAATGTAAAAGGTACATGCCAGCATGTTCCCAAGGAGGCCTCGAGGGCCTACTTATCACACGCGGCGTCAGTTAGCGGCCACTAAAGTTCTAGGAGCAAAAATAGAACCGAGTTAAAAACAAGGTAACTACTTAGCTCAACTAGAGCTAAAGGAGACCATGCTCAAGGAAGTAAATGCATAAAACCGACCAAACAATCGGTTTAACACAAGAACTCACCCTGAGCGGCAAGCCACTCAGAAAATGTACTCAGTAAAAGCACCTTTTACTCTCTAAGCGAGAGGAGTACACAGCCGAAACTCCAACATGATACATAGGAGGCCTAAAAAGGCCTACGACCCGTAAACACGTGGCATCAGCAAGTGGCAATCACGACCCATCCATGGTGATGAGTCAAATAGAAACCAACACAAACCGTGCCCACATGCAACTGAAAGGAGGCCCTGGTAGGGCCTTCAACCTCCATAAACACATGGCATCAGCCAGTGGTAGCTTCATGACTAAACCAGCCAATAGGCCAAGTACTCAAAAAGACACCTTAACACTTGGATAAGAGGAGTACACACTCCGCCACGGTACTCTATGACAGGCCTGACCTAGGGCCTACTCATACAGAGGTGGGCGTGGCCGATGGCGGTGAGAGTCAACAAACAAGACTCAACCATGGAGATGAGTCTCAAACATAACCAATCCAGCTGTGCCAACATGAAAACTGAAAAGGAGGCCTGGCAAGGCCTACTACTTTTAGCAACACGTGGCGCCAGCCAGTGGTCATAAATGGGGACCAAGCTCAAAGGGAACCAGCTCTAGACTCAACAAAATAATTGTGGGTAACTAGCTACAACAAATATGCTAACATGGTCTAAGGGAGGCCTACAAGGCCTACCACCTCAAACAACACGAGCATAAGCCTGAGGCAGTGCTAAGATACGTGAGCAAACTCGCGATCATATACCAACAGCGACTGAGATACAAGCTGTACTTAGAAGGAGGCTAAGAATAAAGAGCCAACAATCTTTACAGTAGATGTAAAACAGCTGCTGTGGTCATGATTGTAACACAGTTCGTATATACGGGAAGAAGGAGGCGGGAACCGGCGAACATTCAACATAACTTTAATATATAAAATAAACAAATACAAAACGAAAGTAATGCCGGCAGACCCTCACGGCCGTCTGCCTGCCACACAAACATAATAAAACCATAAAATAAAGTCCAGGCCTGGTCCTCTCTCGTCTTTCACTGTCGTCGCTCCCCTTTTATGCTTCCGGAGCTCCTCCGTGAGAGTTTCGAGGCCGGTGCAACGCGCAGCTGTTCCCTCACGGCTCTCGCCCGCCCTGCTCATCACAATGATCGATTGGGAGCTAACAGAGATCATCTTTAATTCTAACCAGAAATAAGACTCTCTACACTCAACCTGAGTGTGCAAACCACCAGGTGATGCACTCAGTGAAACACAAACCCTACCCGGGGAGTACAACAAACCACCATGTTCTTAGATAGAGGCTAATCACACCCTGCTATCACAGAAACAGGTGCTAACCTGTGGCTGCACTAGAGTAAGCTCACATATATTTATGTATGTAAGGCCAAGGCTTAGAACCCAAAGCAAAAATAAATGCTTTGTAATACATGCCATCCAAACAGGATAAATGCTTTCACCAGACAGATCTGTAGATCTGTGCTGAACCCTTGAGAACGGAAGCTAAAAACTAACACCGTAGCTCAAACTTGAATATAATTCAGGGGGCTCACGGAAAGACATTATAAGGCATGACAAAGTTCTAGAAAGTGGGGCCTAGCAGCACTGCATAACTTATCTCCTCAAAGATAAGGGCCTACCACCTGGGAAAAACAGCACCAGTAAGGCTAATAACAGCCTATAACCTTAGCTGTTAACCTCAGCCATAGCTACCTACATAATACGAAGGGGAAATGGGCATACGGCCTAACAACTCCCTCAGGAGGAGGCCAAAACTAGGAACTATACAACCTTACAAGGGATAGTAATAATAAGGGTGATGTAATAGACAAACCCCTAACCTAGCTCCAGCCTAGCCGCTAGCTATGGCCTACTGGGCCAAACAAAGCCTGGGCTTCACTTTAAATCCTCTCAGATATGAGGAGAAAATGAAGCACTACAAGCCAATAGTGCCAGGCGGCCGATTAAAGCCGACCTGTGCACAAATAACTGAAGTGACGAGTGCTAACTCAAGCCAAACTAACAGTATTAGCTGAGAAGCTACTCTAACACAGGAGGCTACAAAATAACGGCCATTATGCGGCCTGCATGTGAAAAATTAGCCAACCTAATGGTTCAGTTATTTTGCCCAAAAGAACCCCTTCTAACTTTACTGACTACATGCTCAGGAAAGCTATACAGGATAACAAGGTCTACACTTTTTATAAACATAAAAATATAGACCCAGCTTACCTTCCTGCGGCTCGTTGAACGAAGATTTCTCCTCCTTATTTTCTTGCATGAAGAAGGATGAAATCAAAAAGTTCTTTTAAGCCTAAAAGCACTTTCACTATCAAGCCAGAGGGCGGCCTTAGAAAAATATTACCAAAGGCCCAGCCGTCAGCCTGACTGTTAAAGAAGCACCTGAGCATGTAAAACCAAAAACTCAGGAGGCGGAGGAAGAAGGGGCGAGGGCAAATGCAAAGTCACCCCCGCAACAAGAGAGAATGATTACAGACGCTATTGGTGTATGTGATCGATCACCTCCTCCAAAGCCTGCTTCTTCCTCCTCGAGTCCAGCCGTCTCTGCGCCTTGCTCCGAAAGGAGAAGGCGCCCGAGCAGCCATACTGGATCTCAGGCCCTATCTCAGAGCCTCAGCTCGAGATGGACCAGCCCCCTGATTAACTACATGCTCAGACAAAACTATACAGGAAAACAAGGTCTCATTTTAAAACAAAAAATAGACCCATCTCATCTTACTGCAGCTCAAAGACCGAAGACTCCTAAAATTCCTTTTCTCTACATGAAAAAGGATAGAATCTAGGGTTCTTTTAAGCCTAAAAAATCCTCTCACTATCAAACCGAAAAACACGTCCACACGCGGCCCCTTTCCTAATGCGCTCTCACGGCAACTACTGGCTGCCGAAAAACGCGTCCCAAAAACACCAGCAGCTCCGTATACAGCAGCCAGAGGATCGCTCGCTGCCGGACGTGATGACGCCAAACACGCCAGCCTCATCAGCCCCGGGGAAGCCGAGAGAGAATACAACCCTCTCAAACTTCCCAACGAGCTCACCTGCGAGCCCTATGATTGCAGCTGCCATTTTGCCTCAGCACAAACGGGGCCAGAATCACCAGGCGCAGATGCGGACACCTCTTCCCTCGAGAAGAGTGCCGAACGAGAACGGACCGTCCCGATAGGGAGACGCTCACAGTAAACAACAGACAAACACACAGACAGCGCCCTCAAGCACTGTCTATGCGCTCTCCTCTCCAGACAGAAAAACGCCCAGAAATGTGTATACAAACCTGAAACACGGATGAACACACTCTCTTGAACGTTTGTAAGGCATATTAAAGAATCCCTTACTGGAGTCAACATAGTCGCGATCAGACAGAACAGACCCGAAAGACGAAAAGATACTGACTGATTCTCTAGACGCTCCTTGTATACTTCCGGGTCGCACCATATTACGTCATAGGCTGTCGCCGGCCAATAGAGATTGGAGTTGTTGGATAGTTGGCTTTCAGACACCGGGTCACGTGTGACGTTCCCCAAAGCGGTAAACGCAGAGTTGAGTTCCCTTTCGAAAGGGAACCAAGGTTACATAAGTAACCAGAGACATTGTGTGTGCGTGTGTGTGCGTTTTAACTTAATCTGAAATTATATATGACAGATATGTTTTTGCGCTTTAACATACCTCATTTATATCCTGGTAATGTGTAAAGTTTTCATACAGTATCATAATTTGTAGATTTTGAACAGCCATGTCCATGCACTTCAGTTGCTAAAATATGGTAAGATCAGTGTCATGTTTTGATCATGCTGTTTCTGATTGATGGTTACTTTATGACTAAGTTTAGATACATTTATATAATTTCTCAAAGCATGCATGTTTTGTATGCTATATACATATACCTTTTTGTTGGTGACAGATTTCTCTCTATCACTTATTTTGAAAAAAGTTTGCAATGAATCTTTCTTTTTCTTCATATCAGTTGATGACTTGTCAAAAGTGTTCTATACAAAAGAGCACAATTTCAAAAAGTATTATTTTCACTCATATTATTTACTACTATGTATGGTGAATATTTTTGGAGGATGATATAATACCTTTATTATTCTTTCTACTGTTTCCTTTTCTTTCTTTTCATCAGCAGTTTCTCCTCTTCTCTTTTCTCTAATTTTCAGAAGGTACTTTGGCCACAGAGTAAGTCTTAACATTTCATAACGCTTTCTTAGCTCAGACTCTCTGCAAGGATTATTTATATCTTCAAATATTTCACTGCTGCATCCCATTTCAGCAGATGCCTCAATTGACATCCTTGAAAACAGAAAATGGTATAAATCTCAAATTAAACCAATGAATACTGAACAATATTAAACTTAATTTTTTGTTAAGATATACAATATTGAGATATCCATATCCCACTGCTTAGGTTTATTAAAACTGGGTGGCTTCCTAAAATAGGTTAGGGTTAGGATCTATGCTGACGTTTGCTATTTTCCTGTATTTGCATGTTTACATGAGCAAATGTATTGGAGTTAGAATGCCCCTGTATTTCTGTAAACTAACCCTAACTCTAAAACCCAGAAGATAACTGAAAATAATATTCATCTAATATTCACCATATACCTTATTTTACTGATAAATTTTAAAAATAAACTTCTTGGGTTGGCCTACAGTTGATGACTGAATAGTTTTAGTGTAAGACGTAAATCTCAATATGGTGGTGCCCATGTAAATAATTGTGAAAACATATTTATAAATAAATAATGTTCATTTAATTGTTTAAAACTCTACCAATTAGTGCAAAATTACTTTGTGTGCCTTTAAATTGGTTGAGTTAGCATTCTAGATTCTGTTTCAAATGCCATAATGTACCTTTCTTTGAAGTCCTCTAGGTGTTTCTTGTTAATTTCTGCTTCCTGTCTGGAAGACATAAAAATAGCATTATTTGTATTTTCTTCATACATTAATATATAACAAGAATGATCAAAAAGTTTGTGTTTTATTGCATAAGTAAGATTATTCTGTGACACTTTATTTTACAGTGTCTACGTTTCATGTTACATTTAGTTACTAAAGTAATAATTTTAAACTGTGCAAAATTACACGCAACAGACCCTAAACAAAACCCTATCAGTTTTACTATAGTAAAACCATGGTTAATTGTCATAAGGGTATCAACAAAGGAGAGAGAGAGAGAGAGAGAGAAAAAGATACTACGTCACATCATCTTTCGATTAAGGAGTCCAATTGCAATAGGTACAAAGGATCTTTTATAAATTATTTTGAAAACCTACTTCAGAGGTCTCCAAACTCTGTCCTGCAAGAGTTTAGGTCTAATCAAGGTCTAATTAGGCATACTAGAAACTTCCAGGCTTGCTTCAACACACCTGCCTGGAAGTTTCTAGTATGCCTAATTAGACCTTGATTAGACCAAAACTCTGAAGGAAAAACTCTGCAGGGCAGTGGTCCTCCAGGACAGAGTTTAAAGACCCCTGAATACACTAATTAATCTGTAACCATGGAGACAAACAGGCAGGCACACAAGGAGAACTGAAACAATGAACAAACTAGAAAACTGACTAAGTAACTGAAGACAGGGAAAAAATATGAAAACTGTAGTTAACCATGACTGTAGTAACCGTGTTTTTTTTGGTGCGGTTTAAAAACCTGATGTGTTTGTATATAGTATTACTGGTGCGGTCAAAGACAAATTTCAACCACGGTTGACAATAAAGATGTATTATTATTATTATTATTATTCAAAATGGCAGACAGCAAGATCAGCCAACCAACCATGGCTCGATCTCGGCGTGATCCAAGAAACACATCAAGACAAATATCATAACAGGCAAAAGTTATTAGCAGTTTTACATATTTCATATATCTTCTGATCACAAGGTGGTGCTGTCCAAAAATGTACTGAATACCCCCAAGGCATCATGCTGAAGATATACCAAGTTTTGTAATGATGTAGTAATGTGCTCATAAAATTCCAATGGGAAATATGTCCCCAGCAAAACTTGTGAATATCAGACAAAATATGTGGCACTGGAAAACGCAGTGATAAATTTGTAAATGTTATGGGGTACTATGGATTAAATTAAATTAAAAATTAAATTTCTGATGGGTGGAATCAGATAAAAAAAAAAAAAAAAAACCTTGTACGTGACTACAGTGGTTCAACCTTAATGTTAGGTTTAATAACCTTTAATAAAACATTACATTAATTGTTAATGTAAAAAAAAATAGAATTGTATTGGTTATTTTTTTTTTATAACATAAGTTTGACACATTAGAGTAAAAAAAATAAAATAATAAAAAACAGAACTTTGCCTCATTTCAGAACACCACTGGTCATTACTATATGGGTTACTCACTTGTGTATGATGAGGTCAATGTCTGAGCGAAGCACTGATAAACTGGCCTTCTAAAGAGACTCGGGGAGTGACGACCACGGACTAGTGGTGGATATAAGTATATGTCTTTGATTAACTGACAGAGACTGCCAAAGATACAGTCCACCGAGGCTTGGATTGTACTTATGCTGGGTGGCAGGATCAATCTACCCAGGCACTAGGTAGCTAGGATACATCACATAGTTACTGGTCTTGTGGTAACAGACTCTAACACTGTATAATTGACTTTTGTCAATCAAATGAATCCTGATTTTTTTTTTAGAAGTGTAGAATAATTTATACTTACAATAGTTTATAAAAATGTTATGTCAAAAGTGGCATTATCTGGTACATCTCAGCAACATTCTATATTTTTCTACCAGTTAATGTGTTTGCTGGGAATCATACTCATGAAAGTACCAGTAGAGGTACTGGTTGTTCATGTTAGAAGTCTGATGAATCCTTATCCTCCTGAGGCACTTTTGTCCACTGTAGTGGACATTATATTTTAGGAAATTTCTCTGACACTGTATGTGTAACAATTTCACAATTTTATGGATGTCCTGTAAGGAGCAGTTCAGGGCTTTTCAACGATACCAAATGTTTGGAGGGTTCACAATGAAAACTCCCTCTACTTGGTCTTTAAAAATGACTGACATCGATTGAATGATCAGATGTAGCACTCTTATGGAAAATAATATTTTGTAATTATCATTTA
This sequence comes from Hypophthalmichthys molitrix, assembly GCA_037950675.1. NCBI lineage: Eukaryota > Metazoa > Chordata > Actinopteri > Cypriniformes > Xenocyprididae > Hypophthalmichthys > Hypophthalmichthys molitrix. Next base: position 47,853,160 of record CM075494.1, on the reverse strand, counting down.
AATCTGACTAATTTTCAAATTGTTTGTCATAAATCAACATCTCAGGAAATTATGTGATTTCAAATCAGAATATGACTTTCTGTTATGAAACAGGACATCGATTTCATATGTCCACTGTAGTATTACGTAAACAAGTTAGATCATTCTGTTATATCTTTCATTACATATTTGAGAAGCACCTTCATACAAGGTTTGGTTAAAGAAAATCCTGAAATCTAAAAATTGATTGGTGAATGAAAAAAAACAAAAAAACATTGACAGTGGACATAGCACAACACATGAATAAATATATATTTAAAAAAAAAAAATTCTCACATTTGTTTCTTATGGTCCAAACAATGTAATTTCAACAACAACAATAATAATAATAATAATAAAAACATAAATTCAGAAAACTTTTTTTCCCTGGTTCTCATATTTGTTTGTAAACACCATAGAAGGAAAGCTCCTTATTAACTACTCAACTACTCGTGTGTGTAATGGAGGCCAGCCAGTAAGATCTGTGCGAGTAAACATCACTCCCCTGGCCTTGCCTCCCATGCTGGCGACCAGGGTTCGAGACCAGCCCAGAGCAGGGCAAGTAGGAACTGAGGGGTTACATTGGTGCCATGACCCATATGGGAGTGATGTTTAGGGGGGTGAGTGTAACGGAAGCCAGCTAGTAAGAGCTGTACTAGTAAACCTCACTCCCCTGATCTCAAGAGGTGCACTTGCGACTGATGTTAGAGGCTGCAGATTTTAGCGTCCTTGTTAGCGTACCCACCTGGCAAGCTGGAAACAGTGGTGCAAGTAGAACCAGAGGGGTTACTGATTTAATTTTCAGTAAGTAATATAAATTTACCAGTAGCCCAGTTTAAAGTCACACAGTGTAGCCTGTACTGTATTAACATTACTTAAAAGTAAGTAAATACATTACTTTCAAGTAACTTTTGGTACAGTAAACTGAAGTTGTTTGTCATTCCTTTTTGTCTTGCCTCTATGCATTAGGCAAAGTAAGACAAAAGACTTGGATGATATACAGTGCACAGCATAAATGAGTACACCCCCTCTGAACAAACACAAAATATGTATTTTCTTTATGATCACTAATACATTTCATGGAAAGATGGCAAAACTAAAATGTATTAAACATATACATAATAAAAACTGAGAAATATATGTCATTAATAGCCATAAAATAAGTAAATTAGCCAATTTTATTTAAATAAAGGATTGCAGAAATGAGTACACCCTAGATTTAATTCAACAAATGTATAATATTCTAGTACTTAGTATGCCCTCCATAATTTTGAATATACTGCTCTGACCCTTCTTGGCACAGAGTGTACAAGTTCATGACAAATTGTCACATCTGTCCTGTTTAACTCCTGGATGATGAGCTCCTTAAATGCCCTGATCTTTAATGGGGAGTGTTGCTCAACTCGTCTCTACAGAATCCACCACAGGTGCTCAAGAGTGTTAAGATTGAGGGCAATACATGTCCACAGAAGGTTTGTCACCTTGGGAGAATGCATATCCTCACTGTCATGTTGAAAAAATGCCCAACAATGCAGGGAATGAGGAAAGGGCAACATTTTCTCTTTTAAGTTTGTGTATTAAATTACACAGTGATGTGGGAATTCATGACAGCATTGATAAAGCACAACTCCCTCACACCTTCAGCACTCATTCATCTCTATATAAGAGCTTTACTACCACTGAACTTTACTGTGGGAACCAGACACTACTCACTGTACTCCTCCTCTAGCAACACCATAACGTTTTGGATGCTCTTAGATCCAAAATGATTGATTTGGTCACATGAGACCAGAGTATTGATTCCCAGAATTTGTATTTTGTAAATTTGGGCTTTGGAAATGGCTAACTGACTTTATTGTGCTTTGGCTACAGTAGGTAGTTCCAGTGAGAACAACAACCATGCATGTCATTTCTGCAGGCTGCATCTTACTAGTGAGATAAACAGTCACTCTTTTCATAGCTTTTGCTGGCTCTGAGACACTCTCTTGGTATTTCTACTGCTCTTTGTCTAACAAAAAAAATCCCTCATCACTAAATGAAAGCTTAAAATGAAGGCCTGATTATTTCAGGGGCCTTGTCACAAGTCCATTGTTTTTGAATTTCTGTGTTACTTTTGCTATATTTTCACACTTAACACTCTGGAGTCGGGAAACGCACTGGCGCATTTTGCAGGATTTTTTTCACATTGCAGCAAAACAGACTTGAAATACTCCGTCATTTTTTGTCATAGAGACATAAGTAATATATCAATTGAAACTATAGAATGTCTTCTTTTATTTGTGTACACTCAGAGTAAAAACAAAATGTTGTGCTTTTTGCAAAATAAAGAAAACTTGATCGTCACAATCGTGTATTTATTATCTTCAAAAGTGTTTATCTGCATGTTATAGCCATGATTATAGCGATCTCTGGAAGCCTCTGTTAGTTCCTGGAATGTCACATGGTATGCCTGTTCTTCTAACGAGACATTTGTGGACTAAATGTGCACAGAGCGCCCTCCGGCTGCAAGTATGAATGGAAAACACAGTATCCAGCGCTCATAGTGATGACAATTAATACTGAATAAATATTACTCCTCTGTATAAAAAATTGACATAAACATATAAGAATCCATCAATATTTCACCAAATGTGCATGCTTTTAAGCTAAAAGCCTATATGAAATGCCATAGAGGTAACATGAATGTTCAGACGCTTTGCATCACAGAAATACATTATATTTTAAAGTTATATTAAAATTTAAATTTTTAAAATAGAAAACCATTACTTTAAATTGTAATAATATTTTACAGTACTGCTGTTTTTTTTCTGTATGTTTGATATACAGCATGATGAGCTTGAGACATGTTCACAGAGGGTTTTTTCATAAAGCCTACCTGACTGAAAGGGCTCATTATGCGGGTCTTTGTCTTCTCAGGTGTAAATCACAGCATTATTCATGAAGATTCACACCTCCATGCATACTGTTTCTTGACCAAAAGTCTCTTACAAAATTTAAATCTCTATATTGTTTTATATGAACGAGTAGGCAGGATTTACATCATTTTGAAGCAAAAATTCTAGTCTACAACCTCCAATACCCAGAAGTCTTGTGAACACATTTATTTTTTTGGCCTTATTTCAGTGACTTAAGTTTTTTGTTTTTTCACTAACCACACATAAACATTATTCCCTCAAAAATACAAACATGTACATACATGTTGCTCACATATTATGGTAGCCTAGTTCGTGCTGAATACAGTGTAATGACACCTTTTCCATTAATATGTTTAGGAACAATTGAAAAAAGCACAAACTTCTCCAGGGCCCCAAATCAGCCTCAGACTCCAGAGGGTTAAAACAATGATTTGGTAATCCTCTTGTACCACTGTCCTCTTTTGTGCTAAGAAATAAGTCTCCTGACAGTTCTCTCCCAAGTTGTTCCATTGTTGTCAGCATTAAGTCTGAGACTGATTCAGTGGGCTATATAACACTTTTAATTGTCAAGAAATTACTTCTCTTTAAATGTTTTAGTTCAACATACTTACCTGTTGATCAAACATTGCCTTAAACTTAAACCATTTTATTTAGTAACTTTTAGGAGGGTGTACTCATTTTTGCTACACAACATTTTATCACCTTGATAAGAAAATCTTATTTTCGTGAATAATTTTGACATGCTTCTTTGGTAATTGATTAAGCAGACTTGCTGGAACATTATATCTCTAAAGAACCCTAACATGTCTTCTAAGTAATTGAGCAATTGCTGACTTTCAGAAGTTTCAGAGGGGTGTACTCATTTATGCTGTGCACTGTAATTCAAACAAACATAAGCCAGAAGAGTGGTAAACAACTTGTGATTACTTTCTGCTATTCAGTCAATTTCAAAACTGTAAAGGGATGATTTGAAAAAAAAAAGAAAGATTACCTTAGTTCCTCATACTTCTGCTCCAGATTTTTATAAGCACGATCTCTACATTTATAGACACAGACAGAATTGCCTTAGTTTGTAAGTTATATTTTTTTTCTAGTAGCTCATGTACTGTAGATTCAATATATATATATTTTTTGTCAAACTTTTGTTAGTGAGCTAATTCACAACATTTGCCTTACTTACTGAACACTTACTTACTGAATGAAGCAACATGACAAAATTTAGCAAAAAATATAGGGGAAAAAAATTGTTAAGAGCATTTGAAGCACCTACTTACTTTTTTTTAAGTTCCTGCTGAATGGAACTGCAGGTTGGACAGTTTATCACATGCCTTTAAGTAAAAAATACATAAAAACATGAGCAATACTGAGAAATAACATGCAATTCTGAGCTTTCTTTTGTATACATATATATTAAGTATGTGCACTGATAACAAAAAAATAACTACTTGAGTGTAGTTTTCTGTGAAAGCAAAGATTTGGCTACAAATGTAACAGACAAAGAATGAAACAGAAAAAAAAAAATAATTCAACATTGTGCTCCTTTTCCAAAGAGAATTTTTCCAACCAATCACTGGTTTGAAAATTATCCAACCAATAATGGTTTCAATTATCAATATATCTGTCCTTACAATGAACACAAAAACATGCAGCAATCTCTGATATTTTAATCAAATTCACAAATTAGTTTGAAAAAAAAAAAAAAAATAGCAAGAGATTATCACAGTTAAAAGATCTGACTTCTGCCAAATCATCTCAAAAGTATTAAGTGAGGTAATATGATCCAAGATCTCTGAAGCTCTCTGATCTGAGCATCACAACTGCAATTTACTAGCTTGAATCCAAATTCACAGGCAAATGATTTAAGGTTTCCTGGAAGGGAGGGGTGTCTAAGCCACATGACCTTAACTTTGGTGTCGCTCAAGGATGTTCCTCTTCTCGATAAATACTCACTGGGTCCAATATCATAAAGGCACACGGCTTCTCATTTCACTGCTATGCAGATGATTCACAACTCATTGTTCTAGCCCAGTGTTTCTCAAATAGTGTGTCTTGACAAGTTGTCAGGTGTGCCATGGAAAATGATCAAATTCCAAAAAAAAATAAATAAATAAATAAATGCTACAAAAAAAAAAGAGGAATATATCGTTGCTGTCAGGCAGAAACTTTGTATCTCTATATTTAGTCATTTTTGTTTTATTTAATTTTTAAAAATCAATGCTATTGGTCATCCTTTACCTCTGTATATGGGTTTTTACCAAGTGTGGCACACAAGTCCTGAAAAGTGAAGCCAAAATGTTTTTATCGCTCCTAGGTGGCTTGTACCAGTATAGGTCATAAACCCTGCCCTCTCCATGTAATCTTATGGGAAGTGAGACAAACTAAAAACAATCAAATTACACTTCAAATAATTATAGGGTTCTGTCATTTTAAGTTCAAGTGTTCGTTTTTCAAATAAGTTTGGTTTTATTAGTTATTTGATGCTATAAAAATGGGAGTGTGATGTCATGATTGACAGCTGAAATTGACAGCTTCTCTGAGTGAAATAGTCACTGAGGCACTGACAGACTTTTTTCTGTATTTTCGGGCTTTAACCTTAATTTCTACATTTCCATAACTGTTTATTTCACACCGACATAATGACTTGTTCTGCAGTTAACTGTACTAAACGATTCTGTGGGAGTGTGAGCAGGGTCTTGATATCGCGCCTCCACCTCATGCTCACTACTGCGCAGATTCAGCACAAGATGTCAGCGGCATATTGGGACACTGGCGGCTTCACTTTTCTACACTGGAAGAGAGTGAAAGTGCATCGTCCATCTTTTTTTTCTTTTTTTTTTTTACAGTCTATGGTTTTTACAAACATTTAACCAATGAAAAGCATATTAAAGAGCTTGTGACTAAACCTTGTAACTCCATCAGATGCTCAAACTGTCCCCACCTCTATCGTAAATAAAGTGCTGCACATACTGTAGTTTGGAGATCTCTGCTTGTTTGCAATGCAAATGTAAATAAAGAACTGATGTTTGAATAAGTACAGCATTTTCTTTATTCAAGAAACTACTTCTAGGTAGTCATGGTAGGTCATTCCACCAGCCAGGAACAGACCCAGAAAAGGTCCGTAAGAGTGATTTTGTGCCCCTTTGGGAAGGCACCACAAGGCGCCGTTCACTTGCAGAACGCAAGCTTCTGGAGGGCGCATAAGTGTGAAGTAGTGAGTTTAGGTATAGTGGTGCAGAGCCAGTGGTTGTTCTGTAGGCAAGCATTAGAGCCTTGAATTGGATGTGAGCAGCTATTGGCAGCCAATGCAAACTGATGAAGAGAGGTGTGACATGCGCTCTCTTCGGTTTGTTAAAGACCAGTCTTGCTGCAGCATTCTGGATCAGTTGTAGAGGTTTGACAGTGCATGCTGGAAGGCCTGCCAAGAAAGCATTACAATAGTCCAGTCTGGAAAGAACAAGGGCTTGGAAAAAAATTTGTGTGGAATGCTCCGATAGGAAGGGTCTAATCTTCCTAATGTTGTACAAGGCAAATCTGCAGGATCGGGCCGTTGTAGCGATATGATCTGTGAAGCTTAAACAATCATCCATCACTACTCCAAGATTTCTGGCTGTCCTGGAAGGAGTTATGGTTGATGACCCAAGTTGAATGGAAAGGTTATGATGAAGTGTTGGGTTGGCACCGACCACAAGCAGTTCTGTTTTTGCAAGGTTGAGTTGATGGTGGTGGTCCTTCGTCCAAACAGAAATGGGTATCAGGCAGGCTGCGATGCGACCAGCAACCGTCGGGTCATCTGGTTGGAATGAGAGGTAGAGTTGTGTGTCATCAGCATAACAGTGATAGGAAAAACCATGTTCTTGAATGACAGATCCTAGCGATGACATGTAGATGGAGAAGAGAAATGGTTCAAGCACTGAGCCCTGAGGTACCCCAGTAGCAAGATGATGCGACTTGGACACCTCACCTCTCCAAGATACCCTGAAGGACCTACCTGAGAGATGAGACTTGAACCACTGAAGTGCGGTTCCTGAGATGCCCTTCGACACAAGGGTTGACAGGAGGATCTGGTGGTTAACCGTGTCAAAAGCGGCAGACAGATCCAGCAAGATGAGTACTGATGATTTTGAAGTTGCTCGTGCCAGTCTCAGGGCCTCAGTAACTGACAGCAGGGCAGTCTCAGTTGAGTGGCCACTCTTGAAGCCAGACTGGTGGTTGTCAAGGAGGTTGTTCTGTGTGAGGTAAGTAGACAGTTGGTTGAACATAACTCTCTCAAGTGTCTTTACAATGAATGAAAGAAGGGAAACCGGTCAATAGTTTTCTAAAAGTGCTGGATTCAGAGTGGGTTTTTTAAGCAGTGGGAGCTGTGGGAAATGTACCAGTGTGAAGAGAAGAATTGATAATGTGAGTGAGTTCAGGTAAAATTGAGGAGGAGATGGCCTGAAGAAGATGAGTGGGGATGGGGTCAAGCGGACAGGTAGTAGGGTGATTGGAAAGGATGAGTTTGGAAACATCTGCCTCAGAGAGCATAGAGAAGGAGGGGAGAATATGTGTGTTTTCCGTTAAGATGTTATTGTCAGTATGTGGTGTGGAGAATTGGCCACTGATGGTTGTTATTTTATGTGTGAAAAATGTGGCAAAGTCATCAGCTGTAAGAGCTGATGTGGGAGAGAGGGGAGGAGGGCAAAGAAGAGAAGATAAGGTTTTGAAAAGTGTGCGGGAATCAGTAGAATTGTTAATTTTATTGTGATAGTATGTGGTTTTAGCATTGGAGACATTTGTAGAGAAAGAAGGAGTGACTGATAGAAGCTTAGATCAGTAGGATCTTTAGATTTGCGCCACTTCCTCTCTGCAGCCCTGAGTCTAGACAGATGCTCACGGAGAACATTGGATAGCCAGGGGGCAGAGGGGGCGGCACGGGCTGGTCCGGATGAAAGGGGGCAGAAGTCATCTAAGCAAGATGTTAGAGTGGTGCAAAGAGTGTCAGTAGCATTGTTAGTGTCCAGTGATGAGAACTGATTAGGGGGAGGAAGTGTGGATGACACCAAGGATGAAAGGCGAGAGGGTGAGAGCGAGTGTAGGTTTTGCCAAAAAGTGACGTGGTGGTACTAGCAGGGGAGTACCATCCTCAGGGAAGGATGAGAGCAACACATCTAACTCCTCCAAGAAGTTACCTAGCTGATCAGGGGGATGATAAAGCACTACAACATGAATTTTAGCAGGGTAGGTGATGGTAATTGCATGTGATTCAAATGAGCTATTGTCACAGAGAGATGGTAAAAGATTGAAGTTCCATTCATTGGACATGAGCAAACCAGTACCACCACCCCTCCCAATCTGGCATGGGGTGTGAGAGAAAGTGAAATTAGAGGAGAGGGCTGCTGGTGTGGCAGTGTCCTCTGGTTTGGTCCATGTCTCAGTTGGAGCTAAATGAGTAGCAATAGATGTAATGAAGTCTGCTTTGTTTACAGCAGATTGACAATTCCAGAGACCAATAGAAAAAGAAAGTAATGTACTAGATGACATGGATAAAATACACAGGTTGTTATGATTGCACTGCCTCCAACGTGTGGCACACGATTTACGAGTGTTAGTAATAGTGGGAACTGTTTACGATTCAGTTTTGTCTCCGCCACTGCCATTGCTGTGTTACAACCCTGTACTGTTTGACTCTGGTTATAAAAAAGCTGCAGATAGATCCTCACTCCGCTGACTCTGCGTTACAGAAGACTTTGCCAAACAGCGATCCAGCAGCTATTATGCAGTTGTCCTCTGAGGAATCAGCACAAGCCCACCAGCTGATGATGCATCAGCATCAGCTCAATCTTTTAATTTCCCTGATCGAGGAACTCGTCAAGACGCTACAAGGCCTACGTGTGATGCCCTCAGAGGCCGCCGCGGCGCCAACGACTCCACCTGCTGACAACATGCCCAATCCTCCCACCAGCTTGAGGTCGGCTGGTCGCACCGGCAATACCACCTTGCTTTTTTTCTTATCAGTATGAAAGAGACTCAAAATACTCCATCAATTTTGCACATACAATTAAGAATTATACACCATTTTAATCTCTGAAATATCTTCTTTTATTTGTGTACACTCAAAGTAAAAACAAAATGTTGTGCTTTTTGCAAAATAAAGAAAACTAACATGATGCGTGATCAGTCGTCTCCCTCTGAACTAAGTCCAATCTGATAGTTACAGTTCATTTTCTGAGAACTTAGTAAATACTAATCACAAAAAAATGAGACTTATGTCTAAATAAACATTGAAATGTCAGGTTTTAAATCGTGCAAGTCAAATCGAAAACAAATATTCTCGGTTTATGTAATCCGAATGAACAGAGAGGCATGTCAGACGTCTGTGTGTCAGCTCATTATCCACTAATGCAGCCACGCCCACGGAGCGAGCACTATTCAGATGCAAATTCTGAGACAATACATGTATACATCATTGCAATCGTGTATTTATTATCTTCAAAAGTGTTTATCTGCATGTTATAGCCATGGTTAGCGATCTCTGGAAGCCTCTGTTAGTTCCAGGAATGTCACGATATGCATGTTCTTCTAACGAGACATTTGTGGATTAAATGTGCACAGAGCGCCCTCCGGCTGCAAGTATGAATTGAAAACACAGTATCCGGTGCTCATAGTGATGACAATAAATATTGAATAAATATTACTCCTCTGTATTGAAAATTGACATAAACATATGAGAATCCATCAATATTTCTCCAAATGTGTATGCTTTTAAGCTAAAAACCCTGATGGATGTTGTTTTGTCAAAGGTAATGACTCCGTTTTTCATATTCATAACTCCTGACGCATTGAGTCTTAGATTTTTTTTTTAATGATGTATAGTTTACAAATATATATAACAAATATAACAAATATAATAGCCCGAAATGCCATAGAGGTAACATGAATGTTCAGATGCTTTGCATCACAGAAATACATTATATTTTAAAGTATATTAAAATAGAAAACCATTATTTGGTTAGAGACTTGAGACTTCTTTTAAAAACATTATAATAGTAATGCGTCTAATCTTTTGACTGGTACTGTAATTTAAACTATAATAGACCTATACAAAATTTTCTTCACATGTGCAATAATACGTGCATGCATGAGATCACAAAAATCATGTTTTTTTGTCAAGAGTGGACATTATATTTACGTTACAGCTAATATGATCCTTTTATCTGAGGCTTTTTTCACATAGCCTACCTGACTGAAAGGGCTCATTATGCGGGTCATTATGCATGTCTTTGTTTTCTCAGGTGTGAATCACAGCATTATTCATGAAGATTCACGCCTCCACGCATACTGTGTTTCTTGACAAAAAAGTGTCTCAGAAAATTTAAATCAATATATTGTTTTATATGAACGAGTAGGCAGGATAATTTTTACATCATTTTGAAGCAAAAACTCTAGTCTACAATGTCAAATACTCAGAAGTCTTGTGAACACATATATAATATTAGTTTTGTGGCCTTATTTCAGTGACTTAATTTTTTTGTTTTTTCAATAACCACGCATAAATGTTATTCCTTCAAAAATACAAACACATGTTGCTTATATATTATGGTAGCCTAGTTTGTGCTGAATACAGTGTAATGACACCTTTTCCATTAATATGTTTATGAACAACTGAAAAAAGCACAAATGTCAGGGCATGTCAAAACTTTGCCAGGGCCCCAAAAATCCTCAGACCCCAGAGGGTTAAGTCTGGAACTCCAAGCAGAACTAGCGTGCCGCGACGAGGGAAGATCGCTGAATGAGTTTATTGAACTGACGATCCAAATCAACAATTTAATCCGCACACGACGCCCTGTTCGCACTGGCACGCAAACACCTGACGTTACTACAGAGCCAATGCAGCTTGGCTACGCTCATTTAACCCCTGAAGAATGAGAACGTCGAATTCAACACCATCTGTGCATGTACTACAGTCAAGCCGGACACCTGAAGACGTCATGTCCCATACGACCCACTTCTTACAATTCCAAATCACTGAGTGTCCGTGCGCAACTCAATTATTCCTCCTCATGTGTAAAAATAGTTTTTTGAAAACTAAAGAGTTAATTGTTCAAGGCAGGACTGTTACTACCTCTGCTCTATTAGACTCAGGAGCTGCTGGCAACTTTGTCACATTATTTTGCTTGACTGCATAAACTCGCTCTAACACAGTGCAATTCTTGTTTGGCAGTGGAGGCGCTAGATGGTCGCCCCATTGGAGAAGGGAAAGTCACACACATCACAGAAGAAGTTTGTTTACACATTGGAGTTTTGCACAAGGAGGCCATACGATTTTATGTAATTCACTCTCCCCTGTAATTCAAGGTTTACCCATCGAATACACTGATCTAACCAAGGTATTCAGCAAGACCAAAGCAGCCCAACTGCCACCTCACTGCCCCAGTGACTGTGCTATCAATCTGCTACCAGGTGCAACTCCCCCTAGAGACAGAATATTCCCTCTCTCACAACCTGAGACAGAAGCTATGAAGGCTTACATTGAAGAAGAACTGGTAAAAGGCTTCATCAGACCCTATACATCTCCTGCATCAGCTGGATTCTTTTTTTGTCAAGAAGAAAGATGGCAGCCGTGGTCTTAATGACATAACAATTAAATTCCAATACCCCCTGCCATTGGTCCCCGCTGCACTTGAACAACTCCGTCAAGCCAAGTACTTCACTAAACTCGATCTACGCAGTGCATACAACTTAATCCGTATCAGAGAAGGTGATGAATGGAAGACGGCTTTTTCAACCTCATCTGGGCACTACGAATATTTGGTTATGCCGTTCGGCCTGGCAACAGTCCCTCTGTGTTCCAGTCATTCATCAATGATGTCTTCCGTGACATGCTCAACAGATGGGTAATAGTGTATATAGACGATATCTTGATCTACTCCAATTCTCTCAAGGAACACGTCCAGCACGTAAGATCCATACTCAAATGCCTAATCCAGTATCAACTTTATGCCAAAGTAGAGAAATGCGAATTCCACCAAACATTCACATCCTTCCTGGGGTACATCATCAGCCAAGAGGGAGTAGCAATGGATGAAAGGAAGATAAGGGCAGTGCTTGATTGGCCAAAACCACGCACAGTGAAGGAGCTATAGCGATTTCTTGGGTTCGCTAATTTCTACAGAAGATTCATAAGAAACTTCAGCACAGTCGCTGCTCCTCTAACAGCCATGACCAGACACTCCACTTCATGCCTCCTTTGGTCACCTGAGGCCCAACAGGCTTTCAAGAATCTTAAAACATGCTTCACTTCTGCGCCCATTCTCCATCATCCTGACCCAGATCTCCCCTTTATTGTGGAGGTGGATGCTTCCAATACAGGCATAGGGACTATACTTTATCAGCATCATGGTTCTCCAGCACGTATGTTTCCATGCGCATTCTTCTTCAGGAAACTATCTTCTGCAGAGAGGAACTATGATGTCGGCAATCGCGAACTTTTGGCCATGAAAGCAGCACTAGAGGAATGGCGTCACTGGTTGGAGGGGGCACAGCATCCTTTCACAGTCATCACAGATCACAAGAATCTGGAGTGTCTTCGTTCAGCTAAACGACTGAATCCTCGTCAGGCAAGATGGGCCATGTTTTTCACTCGGTTTAACTTTATTGCCACCTATAGACCTGGTTCCAAAAATACCAAGGCCGACGCAATGTCACCACAGCTTGAAGGCCCAGTCCATCCTGAAAGTGTTGAGAGCATCATCCTAGAGACTTTGCTTGTTGCATCAGTACAGTGGGACATCATGACAGAGACTGACCAATCCAACACCCAGAATCCTCCACCATCTGACTGTCCACACAACCTCACCTTTGTGCCCGAACATCTGAGGGAGAGACTGCTTCATCAGGTTCACACAGCTCCCAGCTCTGGACACCCTGGACCACAGCAACTTACCTTCTCCTCACTAATCGGTTTTGGTGGCCCACAATGTCTACAAACCTCGTGAATAACTGTACCACATGTAATACCTCTAAAACCTCTTGACAACTACCCGCCAGCTTACTTCAACCCCTGCCTACTCCTCAATGCCCATGGTATCGACTTCATTACTGACCTTCCCAACTCCAAGGGCAACACTACCATCCTAACAGTTATTGACCGGTTCTCCAAAGCCTGTCAGCTGGTTCCTCTGTCTAAACTCCCCACTGCATTCGAGACTGCGGAGGCCAACAGCTTAATATAAACATCAGTCTCACTTCTGGTTACCATCCGCAATCCAATGGCCAAACTGAATGATTAAATCAAGAACTCACACGTTTTGTCAGATTTTACTGCCAACATAACCAGTCTGATTGGAGTAGATATTTAATGTGGGTGGAATATGCACAGAATTCTCTTCAGAAACCTGCCACTGTTCTGATTCCCTTCAAATGCATTCTGGGTTATCAGCCACCCTTGTTTCCCTGGTCCGGCGAACCGTCCAACCTCCCCTCTGTCACTGAGTGGCTTCAGCGCAGTGAGGAGACCTGGAACAGAGCACACACCCATCTACTTTGCGCAGTACACAGACAAAAACAGCAGGCCAATTGTCACCGCCGTCCAAGTCCAGAGTATGCTCCAGGGCAGTGGGTTTGGCTATCCACAAGGGACCTACGCCTCAAGCTTCCATACAGAAAACTCAGTACTAGGTATGTGGGTCCTTTCAAAATTCTTAGACAGGTTACACCAGTTTCATTTAGTTTAGATTTACCTACTAACTACCGTATTTCTCCCACTTTTCATGTTTCGCTTTAAAAACCGCTGCTGGTCTGAGAGGAGAGTCGGAGAGTGGAGCCAAGATTCAGACCCCTCCGCCCATTCTGGTCGATGGTGAGGAGGCATACCAAGTCCATGAATTGCTCAACTCCAGAAGCCGGGGCGGTACTCTGCAGTATCTGGTGGACTGGGAGGGGTACGGTCCAGAGGAGCGATGCTGGGTCAAAGCAGATGATATCCTCGACCCCACACTCACGGAAGAGTTTCACTGGACGCATCCGGAGAAACCGGCCCCTTAGCCCTGTGGAAGACCCCGGCATCGTTTGCCTCCTCACTCTGTTACAGGTGAGGCTCCCTCTCTGCTTCCTCCAGATCATCAAAGGGAGCTCTCACCAGAATATTGACTGTTGCTTTTGGACTCCATCTCCCATAAGCCCTCATACCTGGGACTGATTGCGCACACACCTGCAGTTCATCACACACACGCTATTTAAGCAAGACACACACCACCATTGTGAAGTCTTGATTTGCTACGGTGGTCATTTCTGAGCGTTTCTTTGTGGATTGTTATACTGTGTTTGATATTGGATTGTTTTCCTGTTGCCTGATTCTCTGCTGCCTGCCCCGACTATTGCCTGTTCTTTGGATTGTGATTGTACTCTGCCTGCCCTGACCCTTTGCCTGTTTCCTGGACTGTGTATGTTTGCCGCCTGCCTCGACTTAAGCCTGCCCCTGTTTACAATTCAGTTTTGTCTCCGCCACTGCAATTGCTGTGTTACGACCCTGTACTGTTTGACTCTGGTTATAATAAAGCTGCAGATGGATCCTCACTCCGCTGACTCTGCGTTACAAACGCAGTGTTTTCTGTTTGAATATATTTTATAAAGTAATTCATTCCAATTTAAGACCGGTAAGACTTAGACAACACTGGGAAAGCGAACCCATAGGGGACGCTGCGGAAGCTACAACCTAGGTATTACGTGGGAGATATTACGTGGAAATACACATATGGACTGGCCGTGGCCAATGTGCATATGGAGTTCCTGGGATGGCTCCAGCCTGGCACAGTGGGAGGCACATCTGACAGGAACGGCAGAGCGGGCTCTGCCAATAGAAAGACACAGGCACACCGTGGGGAGTAAACCGTGGACAATACACATGACAACATATGGCACCCAGCCAAACATCAACGTCAGTGACAGATATTTGGCCTAGCATCAGACACTCCGCAATGTCCGAGCCGCAGGGGGTGGTGGAGAAACTCAACAGGGTTCGCCAGGTGGGGAACTCACTGGAGCAATGGATGCACGTATCTGGATGCACGTATCTGGAATGGCATAGCAAGCCAACACTACAACGGGTCCTTCATGTTACCGGCTAGTGGAAGCGAGTACACAGGAAGATACCAGTTCAACACGAAGGCTATAGAATCTAGCAAACGTGTTAGGTGTCCCCCAGCCTGCAGCTCTACAGATCTGTCAGCAAGGCGCCGTGCGCCAGCGCCCAGGAAGAAGCAACTCCTCTAGTGGAGTGAGCTCGCAACCTGAGAGGGCAAGGCACGCCTTGGGACTGATAAGCCAAGGTGATGGCATCCACTATCCAGTGGGCCATCCTCTGCCTGGAGACAGCCTTTCCCTTCTGCTGGCCTCCGTAACAGACGAAGAGCTGATCTGAGGTCCTAAAGCTTTGCTTTCTATCCACGTACAAGTGCAGAGTGTGGACGGGACAGAGTAAAGCCAGGGCTGGGTCTGCCTCCTTCGAAGGCAGGGCTTGCACATATCCAGGCTGGGGTCTGAAGATAATGTGAGAGTCACCCGGCCCGAACACCAGGCACGATTCATCGACCGAAAATGAATGCAGGTCCCCTACTCTCTTAACTGGGGCTAATGCAACCAGGAGGACAGTCTTAAGGGACAGTACTTTTAACTCCACTGACTGCAAAGGCTCGAAGGGATGACCCCGGAGAGATGCAAGTACCAGGGACAGGTCCCAAGAGGGTATAGAGGGAGGGCGAGGCTAATTCAGTCTGCGAGGCGAATTCAGTCTGCTCGCCCCCCTCAGGAACCTGACGATCAAGACCAAAGACTTACCATCGACTGCATCGTGATGTGTGGCAATAGTGGCAACATACACCTTGAGGGTGGAGGGAGACAGCCTTTGCTCCAAGCCCTCTTGCAGGAAGGAAAGCACTGACCTGATCGAACATGATCGGGGGTCCTCTCGGTGAGAGGAACACCATTTGATGAACAGGTTCCACTTCAGTGCATAGAGTTTCCTCGTAGAAGGAGCTCTAGCAGAAGTGATAGTGTCTACAACCAACTGGGGTAGATCACTTAGAACCACCGTGTCCCATCCAGGGACCAGACATAATGTTTCCAAGGGTCTGGACGCGGGTGCCATAGGGTGCCCCGCCTCTGAGTCAGAAGGTCCTTCCTCAGAGGAACGGGCCAAGGAGGTGTTGTTGCAAGGAGTGTTAGTTCTGGAAACCAGGTCCGAGTGGGCCAGTACGGAGCAACTAGCAAGACCTGCTCCTCGTTTTTCCTGACTTTGCACAGGAGCTGTGCAAGTAGGCTCACTGGGGGAAACGCGTACACGCGTAGGCCCCGGGGCCAGCTGTGTGCCAGTGCATCTGTACCGAGAGTGCCCTCGGTCAGGGAATAGAACAACTGGCAGTGGGCTGGCTGTAGGGACTTGCTCGATTGCACCCTTTGCCAGTAGGACAACAATCTCCGTCCGGAGAACAGGTGCATTGTCCACAGACACATGAGTGTAGTGGACACCCCTGAACACCAGGGGGTACTGGGCGAACTGAATCGCATAGCCGAGTCTGATAGTACAGATGAGCCAGCGAGACGGGCTGGGAAGCGCTAACCAGGCCTCCAGACTCCGAACCAGCGGGACCAATGGCACCACAGATGTACCCGGTGTGGGGTAGAAAGGCAGAGTACTGGGACCCGACTCGGATGGCATAGCGGCCCAAAGTGGGGTCGGACTCTGCCAGATGACAAGGTGTATGGGAGACGGAAGGTGTATGGGACACAGAAGGGGCGGCCTCGACATTCACACTGCCACCTGCTGGCGAGGTGAGAGGGGGCTGAGGATGGCGAGGCATAGCGTCTCACACCGCCAGCCGCGCCCTCTTTGGACCTGGAGGATTGACTCCGGAGAGCCAGCGGCGGAACAGAATGGAACCAAAGATTCTCCACCTGGTCCTCCTCCTTTCTACCTCTGCTCCAGGTCGCCCGTTTCAGGACCGCTTCTCGCTTGACTACCTGGCTTGGCTGTGGACTGAGTGGGCTGGGTTTAAGGCCAGCTTCTGAGTTGAGAGCATCGAGAAAGTGCACTTTGACAACATCTCACACCTCTGCAAGGCTAGCCAGGGGTGTTTCTGGACCCCCATGGTGGACATCGTCTGGCCAGGGGCCTGCGCTGTGACTTGCATCATGCGTAGCTCAACCCCGACTCAGAACTACCCAAAACACATGCAGGGCAGAGGTGGTGTGCCCATAGCACTGCCACCCCAGCATCAAGGTTATTGAGAGAGGAAAAACTTTTAATGCAGATTATGGCCCTTTTGGCGTTCCATATTTGGCACCAAAAGGCTTCCATACTGCCAAGTTTTTCATGCACATCCTTACTAAAAGACAAGGCGCGGGGCAAGGCGAGTTACGCGTCGCACTACGCCCCCAGGGGCCCGGGAAAGCATGGTTTTCAACTCTGAATCTGATTCAGCATGAGCACACACCAGAACTGTGGGACACTCAGCCTCATCTTCATTTCCAGAGTCCAACAACCCTCTCTCCAACGTAGCAATTGACATCTGATCTTCTGCTGGAGCCCTGACTGAAACGCTAGGTCCCCCATGAGAAGGACCAGCAATCCAGTCAAAAGCTACCAGCCATGTGGGACAGTGAACATGGCCGTCTAACTGGACGACACACGGCACGCTGAGCGCCGTCGTGGCCTTGTTCTACTAAACATAAACCACCCACGAACACAGTCACAGCATGTCTGCGATGCACTAGATGAGTGGGGGGCCCACGGAGATTGGCTCGGTAGGTATTGCCCCACTGTAATCCTCAGTTCACCCTGGCTTATTCACCAAAGTAGCACTTTTCTGATTCAGAAAAAAAACTAGATTGGGGCGCACTGAGCTCTCAAGCCCTTACGAGAAAGGCAAGATGAACAGCTCGCTGACGTGGGTGTGCTCTCATGAGAGAACATGAACCACCCACAAACACAGTCCCAGCACGCTATGCAGACATGAGAGAAAGTGATTGTGGCCATCAGTGAGGATAGGAAACGACCGTCTCCAGAAACGCACAGACGGAATGATATCTTGAAAAAGACGCACTGTCCGTCTGTGAAGCTCTTTTAGAAGGGGAAAAGAGACAGCTCTTAGTGTTGTGCTGAAGCACACAGGGGATCAGCCGCAGTGTGACTGCAGGTACACACTGAACACCTACAGTCACACACACAGAGAAGGAACCAGTACCCAAATCGCAAACCGACCGGACAAAGACAGTTTTGCTGTAAAAATAGCAGTTGAGAGCTCTGTAGCTCGCAGCTGCCGCTGTAAGTGCCCTAACACCAGCACATACTTCACAAGAAGGCTTTCTTCTCTCCAAAGACTCGTTGTTTTACACAGGCGATCTTGCAGGAACACAAATGCTTGGCTCCGAAGCGAAAGACAAAGTGCGTGTGCATCTGCATCCATACTTAAACCCGTGCTGCGGGACTGAGCAGGTGCTATTAATCCCCGCCCTGCAACCAAATTAATTGGCTGAAGCTACAGTGACGGGTAGGTTTAGGGATCAGGGTTTGGTGTAGGCAATCGTTGTTGTGCCAATGAAATGTTTAGAATCGCCTCCAGGGCGGGATTTCTGCTGAACTGGTTTGGGGAAAAAATCACGCCACGCCAATATCCATTGGCTCGTTTAGTTTACACTCGAAGGTGATAGGGCTCTCTAGCAATATCCCAATTCGTCGGTTCACTTCTGATGTACATCGAACGTGACCGACTGAAAGGGAACTGTAGAATGTTTTGATTGGCTACACACATTTAAAGGGGAATCCAATTTTAACGGAACAGGAAGCTGATGTGCATTCTAAAAAGCAAAATAATTTAAATAATAATGTATCTAGAATATATAATAATATTCACTCGTCCCTTTTCTTAAACAGTGGTTAAAAGGGCTGAAATGTGATGTTTATCATTTTATAAAACTTTTTGTTTTGAGGATGTTACCATAGATTTTTTTTTAAAACATTGCTACCTGAACATGCGGTTCTATTCTAATATTCCCTGAAATAATTTCAACAGCTGATTCTATTTTTTCCCCAGAATTTAAAAAGTAGCCTACATTAATGAGTTGTTCTCCCTTTCACAGCCTGTTTCATCACATGAGGTTGTGATGCTGTTTTTACTCAAGAGCTGCAAGATTCTGGAAACTGGGAATCACATTAAAAAAAAAAAAAATTCACGAAATGTTCACAAAAAATGTGTTCACAATTCTCCCATGAATAGAATAACAAACTAAAAAAAATAACATGTAATTTAATAGAGGTTCTGACATAATGTTAGTTGCTGCAGTCTATTTACAAAAACATATTTAATTTTTTAATTTGAATGAATAATTATTATTATTTAAAAAAAAAATCGGTTTGAATAGGCCTAAACGATTCAATGACTCAATTATAAAGATGTCACTTGTTTCATTACTGGATGAATCAGCGTTTTTGAATGAATCTTTTTAATGAATGCTTCAATGACAAATAATTTTTTTTAACAGTCACTTGTCGCCACCCACTGGTGTAACAATGTAATTAATACAATCTTTATATGAAGCATAAAGTTACTTTCAAAAGGTGATTTACTCTATTTTGTTCGCTTCCATTTGGGATGGGTGGACTGGTCGTCTCCCTTGGTTGCAAGGGCGTAGTTTTGGTTTGCTCCCTTATGAGGTTTATTTATTTGTTTGTTGTTTAATTTTTGCAAAATAGTCCACACATGCAAAGTTTGTTGATAACATAATTGCAATAAAGTAACAGCCTATAGTTAACAATCATTTGTTTACAAAGTGCCACGGTAACTCAAACTATCTATACTTAAAATTTTCTTATACTGAACATGTTCATTTCCTGTCATTTCCAGAGTTGGGGAGTAACGGAATACATGTAATGGCGTTACGTAATCAGAATACAAAAATTGGTAGCTGTAACTCATTGCATTGTGGTACTTGGATTACATTACTGAATACTTTTTTTCCAAAGTAATTTGTAACTGTAACTGAATACTTAAAAGTAACCTTCACAACTTATTTCTTGGAATACAGCCAGGTTTTTCCTAATAGGCATATCTGTCATATTAACAGAACACATTTTACACATGGGGAAAACCAATTGTTCAGTCAATAATTTCAGAAGGTCCATACTTTAAAGCTCTTGATACTGACCTTATGGCCTTATGAAAAAGTAGTTCTTGTAATAGTTAAACCATAACATTTGTTACAATAAGGATATAATTACAAGTAGACCATTGATGGCTCCTCATTGCATGCTTAGGGCAATGTTAACTTTTTTTTTTCTTTCTTTCATTTTAAATTTATTCCCTTAACAGATTATCTACTATAAATTCTTCAACAAGTTAGTTAAAATGTACCACAATAAGGTTATTTATTGTATAATACCGACAGCAACAATATGCAGCCGAAATTTGTTGTTTTATCATAAGTGTCACAGACACGCCAGGTTCCAGCACCATCCAATCACAGCGCACCCCATCTCCTGAGTATTGATCACCCGCACCTGCACCTCATCTAGCTGCTCATCACTGCCACCATAAAACACACTCACACACTCACAGTCACTGTCCGGTCTCGTTTGCATCAAGGAATCCCTATATGCTTACCTCAAGGACTCAAACCAAGTTACTTACCTGTCTCCATCGTCTGTGTGTGTGAGTGTCTCCAGTCATCCACGTCTGCCTCATCTCATCATCTCCACGGATCTTCACTCCTGCAATCACCACAAGGACAGTATCACTGCACATCTTCGTTATACCATCATACTTCACTCTATTCAACTCACCTGCACTGCTGTTACCTCTGCTGTGTGTGAAATAAAACCGTGTTACCTGTTACCTCTGTCTCTGCCCCGTCAGTATTGTAACAGAAGACCGGACCGGAAACAGCGTCTTCACACACAGCATGAGCCATCCGGATCCCATTCAAGAGCTCGTCGATGTCCTTCGGCGAGCTCTATCCACCACTCCATCATCACAGCACCCCGCGATTACTTCCGCAAACACCGCTTCCACTCCTTCACCTCCTGTGCACGCCAGTCCCATGGCTAAACCAGCGCCCTACTCTGGATCGGCGGAGGACTGCAGTGGATTCCTTCTGCAGTGCTCGCTGGTCCTGGAGATGCAACCGCACAATTTCCCCACCGAAACCTCCAAAGTTTATAATCTCCCAACTGCAAGGCAAAGCACTCCAATGGGCCGACCCGATCTGGTCTCAGAACCATCCCATCACTCAGTCATACTCCAGTTTTGTGGCCCATTTCCAGGAAGTTTTTGGAAAGCCCATCTCTGACTCTTCTGTTGGTGAGAAACTCTATAATTTAAAACAAGGTTCAATGTCCGTCAATGAATATGCCTTGCAGTTTAGGATACTCGCTGCCTCCAGCGGTTGGAATGAACAAGCCCTGATCACCACTTATCGTCAAGGGTTGGATCCTCGCGTGCGGTTGCATCTCGCTGCATACGAGGATTCCATCGGCTTGGAACGCTTCATCCAACTCTCCATCCGTTTCGCCACTCGTATGCAGTCGTGTTTGGAAGAACACCAGGGCCAGTCGCTGTTCTCCATCTCAGCGCGCCGACCAGAATCCGTCAGCCCCCCAGAACCAGCCAACGAGCCCATGACTCTGGAGGGTACAAGGCTTTCGCCAGCTGAGCGGCAGAGGCGGCTGACCCAGAATCTGTGTTTATATTGTGGTTCTCCTGGGCATGTCATCTCCTCATGCCCAATCCGTCCTCCGCGACCCATGGTGAGTGCTATCATCCCATCTATCAAAAATATGAAACCCCTCACCACTGTTGTAAATCTTACTGCTGCTGATATTACTCTTCCAGTTGTTGCCCTCCTCGATTCTGGGTCAGCTGGCAACTTCATCTCCGGCGCCCTCTGCCGCCAGCTCCGCATCAAGACCACGACCACGCCGACCACCTACCAGATCCGATCAGTAACTGGTGAAACTCGGAGCCGTAAACACATCCGTCACTGTACAGAAGCCATCCAGATTCAAGTTGGTCTCCTGCACATTGAACACCTCCATCTGCTGGTTCTGGAGGGATCCACCGCTGACGTGATCCTAGGGCGCCCTTGGTTGGAGCAGCACAACCCGACCCTTTCGTGGAAGACCGGTGAAGTCCTGAAGTGGGGCGATAACTGTTTCAATGACTGTTTTCCTGGACTTCCTGTTCCTCGACCTCCATGCTCCGAACCTCTTCCAGTCTGTGCCACGACCATCGAGAATCCTGTCGAGCAAAGATCCATTGATATTCCAGAATGTTACGCCCCCTTCAGCGACGTATTCTGCCCTAAACGTGCTTCCAAGCTGCCTCCACACCGGCCATGGGACTGTGCCATCGATCTGCTTCCAGGTGAACCAGTGCCTAGGGGAAGGATATACCCTCTATCCATCCCGGAGGAGAAGGCCATGGAGGAGTACATCAAGGAGGCATTAGCTCAAGGATACATTCGACCATCCACTTCTCCTGCTGCTTCAAGCTTTTTCTTCGTGGCCAAGAAGGACGGAGGCTTGAGGCCCTGCATCGACTACCGTGCACTAAACAACATAACAGTCAAGTTCCGTTATCCCCTTCCTCTCGTCCCTTCAGCCCTAGAACATCTCCGTGGTGCCACTGTCTTCACCAAACTGGACCTCCGCAGCACGTACAACCTCATTCGGATACGCGAGGTGGACGAGTGGAAGACTGCTTTCGTGACACCTACCGGCCACTACAAATATCTGGTTATGCCGTATGGCCTGGTCAACGCCCCCTCCGTATTCCAGGATTTTATTCATGAGGTGCTCCGGGAGTTTCTCCATCGGTTTGTCCTGGTCTACATTGACGACATATTGATCTACTCCCGGAGCTTGGCCGAACATCGCCACCACGTTGCGGAGGTCCTCAAGCAGCTCCGCAAGTTCCATCTCTTCCTCAAGGCAGAAAAATGCTAATTTCACCAGTCATCCGTTCACTTCCTCGGCTACATCATTGACAGCAGTGGCATCCGGATGGACGAGGGGAAGGTGGATGCCATCAAAAACTGGCCAAATCCCTCCTCAGTCAAAGATTTACAACGCTTCCTTGGATTCTCAAACTTCTACCGTCGGTTCATACACAACTACAGCTCTCTTGCCAGCCCACTTACCAACCTGCTCAGGAACAAGCCCAAGTCTCTGTCCTGGACACCTGAGGCCACGGAGGCCTTCCAACGCCTCAAGGAAGCCTTCACCACCGCTCCTCTCCTCGTCCACCCCAACCCAGAGCTGCCCTTCGTCGTCGAGGTGGACGCCTCCACCACAGGAGTAGGAGCGGTGTTGTCCCAGCAGCAGGGGAACCCTTCTTCTCCCGCAAGCTCAACCCGGCGGAGAGGAACTATGACATCGGAAACAGAGAGTTCCTGGCTATTAAACTCGCCCTGGAAGAGTGGAGGCATTGGCTGGAGGGAGCCAAACATCCCTTCACCGTCCTTGCAGACCACAAGAACCTCGAATACCTGAAATCTGCCAAAAGACTCAACCCCAGACAAGCCCGTTGGGCTTTGTTCTTCACCCGGTTTAATTTCACCATTTCCTACCGCCCAGGTCCCAAGAATATAAAAGCTGACACTCTCTCCCGTCTCCACGCTCCAGAGGACTCCCCCGAAGATCCCGAACCCATCCTTCCAATCAACCTCTTCATCAACCCCATCTCCTGGTCAGAGGAAACCTTGTCCTCCTCCAATGCCTCCACCAACGCTCCGCCGGGTTGCCCACCTGGCTTGCGCTACATCAAGAGGTCACAACGCACTCCACTCATCCACTCAGCCCACACGTCACTTGGCACTGGTCACCCGGGGGCCAATGAAACCCTCTCGCTGCTGAGGGAACGCTTCTGGTGGCCCAACATGGCAGCTGATGTCAGAAGGTACGTGCAGGGCTGTAAGGAATGCGCCATCTCAAAAAGCCCACGCCATCTACCATCCGGCAAGCTTTTACCTCTGCCCGTTCCTAACCGACCCTGGTCACACCACCAGCCTCCGATGACAATACCTGCATCCTCGTAGTAGTGGACAGATTCTCAAAATCCTGCCGCCTAATACCTCTAAGAGGCCTGCCCACCGCTATGGAGACCGCGGAAAACCTCTTCAACCATGTGTTCAGGTATTTTGGCATCCCTGAAGATATTGTCTCCGACAGGGGACCCCAGTTCGTATCCAAGGTCTGGAGAGCCTTCTTCTCGCTCCTAGGTGTGACCGTCAGCCTCACCTCGGGATACCACCCCCAGTCGAACGGGCAGACGGAGAGGAAGATCCAGGAGATCGGCCGCTTCCTCCGTACCTTCTGTCATAGCCACCAGGACTCTTGGAACCAGTACCTGGGTTGGGCCGAGTACGCCCAAAACTCCCTTCGTCAGCCCACCACCGGCCTTACACCCTTTCAGTGCATACTCGGCTACCAACCTCCACTGTTCCCCTGGTCCGGGGAACCATCGGACGTTCCATCTGTGGATTACTGGTTCCGAGAGAGCGAGAGGGTCTGGGACTCAGCACATCACCAACTGCAGCGAGCCCTGCGCAGACGCAGGATGACAGCAGACCTTCACCGCTCCGACGCTCCCTCCTTCCAGCCCGGTCAGAAGGTCTGGCTGTCAACCAGGGACATCCGCCTGCGTCTGCCCTGCCGGAAGCTGAGTCCCAGTTTCATTGGTCCATTCACCATCTCAAAGCAGATCAACCCTGTCACTTACCAGCTTAAGTTACCACCTCAATACCGCATTCACCCTACCTTCCACGTTTCCCTACTGAAACCTCACCACCCTTCTGTTCCTCTCTCCACAGGACCTGGCGTGGCAGCCTCCGAACCCCCCCTTCCACTCATCCTGGACGACAGCGCTGCATATGAGGTTCGCGAGATCTTGGACTCCCGGCGCCGTGGTGGTCATCTTGAGTACCTGGTCGACTGGGAAGGCTACGGCCCCGAAGAGCGCTCATGGGTTCCCAAGGATGACATCTTAGATCCCAGCCTTCTTCAAACCTTCCACTCCGTCCATCCGGACAGACCAGCTCCCCGTGGAAGAGGCCGACCACCACGACGTCGGGGTCCTCGGCCCTCAGGAGCGGGCCGTGGAGGGGGGGTACTGTCACAGACACGCCAGGTTCCAGCACCATCCAATCACAGCGCACCCCATCTCCTGAGTATTGATCACCCGCACCTGCACCTCATCTAGCTGCTCATCACTGCCACCATAAAACACACTCACACACTCACAGTCACTGTCCGGTCTCGTTTGCATCAAGGAATCCCTATATGCTTACCTCAAGGACTCAAACCAAGTTACTTACCTGTCTCCATCGTCTCCTAGTCTCCTCGTCTCCATCGTCTGTGTGTGAGTGTCTCCAGTCATCCACGTCTGCCTCATCTCATCATCTCCATGGATCTTCACTCCTGCAATCACCACAAGGACAGTATCACTACACATCTTCGTTATACCATCATACTTCACTCTATTCAACTCACCTGCACTGCTGTTACTTCTGCTGTGTGTGAAATAAAACCGTGTTACCTGTTACCTCTGTCTCTGCCCCGTCAGTATTGTAACAATAAGCAACATCAAATAACTATTTGACCTTATTGTGTTTCTACTTAACTTAAGCTCAAGTTTCACATCAAGTGTTTTTTTTTCAGCCCAACGCAGTTATCATTTTCACATTCTGCGCCACATTGTTTAAATAGCAAATGCATTTGTGCCCATTTGTGCGCCCATGGTAGTCTGAAAATGAGGTGTGTTCAGGCCCATTGTTGGCACAACAGACTGCGACACTGACCAACTGAAACCTGGTCTAAAGTCAATGGCGCAATATTTGTGGGTGCACAACACGCGTACAGTCTGCTTATTACACACACAGAGAAGCGCAGCAGCACAAAAAACATGCCAAATTAAAAATAAAAGGATTACAATATGAAAAAATATTATTGTATGCATAAAGATAAAAATGTAAAAAAAAAATTTAATTTTACCACAGGACATCTGTAATATTAATGGCCAATTCACACGGGATAAGACTCGATTTACGCACTGCCGTCATCTCCGTCATCATGTGGGTATACGTTGCTTCCTGATACCATGTGCGCAAACACATATAATCTAAATATATAAACTATATATAAGTTAGATCCAGTCAAACAATTTATTAATTAAATTCTGATTGGATTCTTATGGTAATAGACACTTAGCTAAAGATAAAATTAGTTTTGTGCCTCTGACAAGTGCTTTGGATCTTTTTTTTGCTCTGAAAGGTATGTGGAAAATCTTGATTGCCACAGACTTGTCCCACCACCTACAACTCAACTGAATGTTTCTTCAAGTGCTTCCATGCTTGAAAAACGCGCGGAAAACTACTTTTAAACAGGAAATGACGGAATTTTACCGTACATATTTACAGCGGGTCTATTCGAACAGGATTAGTATTACCTGAGGTAATTTTTCCGGACCTTTTTACAGAAGGTAAAAGTCACCGTAATCTTTACTAACATTGTCCGTAATGATTACTGAGATGGCACATTTGAACGGGATAAAAATCACTGAGAAGCTCTGGTAATAATTACTTTACCCCATCTCCCCATGTAAAACTAATCCCGTCCGAATAGGGCTTAAGTGCACTTGCGCTGTGCACTTTAGACTATGCGCTTAGATTGTTAAAATAGGGCCCTAAATGTGAGTACTTTTATATAACATCTAGTTGGCAAAATCTGAGCTCCTGGTCATTCTAGAATCTAGATAGTTCATCAGTTGATCACATTCGCTCATTAAGATCCTCACACTGTCTGTGTCCATTACTGGTGGAATTAGCCCATCACAACTGAAAACAGCTGAAAACAGACATTTTTCATCAGCACATAACAAATTAAAACTATACAGCACTAATTAATTATAATTTATATAACTTTTCTGTTTGCTCTTTATTTCTGTTTAAGCGTGGCACTAGTTTACTCTTAAAATCTGATGATGACTCCAAAAATATTGTTGGCTCCTTTTAAGTAAATTGCTTTGTTGCTCCTCATTTATAATTACATGAATAGAGATGTCTATTTTGCTTATTTTGATTTGCAAAAAAAAAAAACAAAAAAAAACAAACAAACAAACAAACAAACAACAACAAAAAAAACACATCAATGGGGCCCATCAAACTGTTTGGTTACCGATATTCAAAATATCTTCTTTTGTATTCAGCAGAAGAAATAAATTCATACATGTTTGGAACAACTTGAGGGTGAGTAAATGACTTCATTTTCATTTTTGGGTAAACTATCCCTTTTATTTTCCCCAGTGTTAATATATATGTTTTTTTAATAAAATTAAAAATTCTATTTAAGAAACTTTTGGGATTAGCAAATTCTGTATTGGTGATCCCTGGCAAGTGCATCCCTGTTAGAAATGATGTTCAACTGGCTGTAATGTCATGTTAACATCGCCTCTTGGATTATACTATCTCCTTGTCTGTCTATTCTGTCTGATGTAAAGCATTATTATTATTATTATACCTTTCTTTTATATTCCACTCCGGCAGTTCATTCAGATTCTGGGCTCTGCAACCAAACATTATTAGAAATTATTATAGATATTTGTTTTGTTTATATTTCACTTGAAATATTTAGAGAGGTGATAGATTCCTGGAGGAATTACCTTTGGTCCTTGTCATGTTTAGAGTGCAGGCACAAGCTGTGATTGGCAGGATTCTCCTGGCTTGATATAATCAATAGGCATAGAATGCAGTTAAGTAATACAATTACATTTTTAGTATTAATGGATTAATATAAACATTCTCTAAACCCCCCCCCCCCCCCCCCTTTTTTTTTTAATTCACAAAACATTGTATTGTAGTGTTATTACTTTTCAACCCCATGCTATTTCTTTGAAGAAGAAACTCAAGATAGATTTAAACCTTTAGTTATTTTTGCAAACATACTTTGCAGACTTTGTTTATAACTTAAAAGTACTTACTCTGCTCAGTAATACAGTAACTTAAATAAGCACAAGTCAACCTGCCATACCAAATAAGACCACAGGGAGATACCAAAGGTATCAAAACTATGCGGATCCATTCAAAATTATTGACATATAACACCACTGATCCTTAAGTTAATTTTTCATCTCAGTTTTAAGTTTTTATTAAAAACAAGACAAAGGTTCTATAGTTTTAATCTCCAAACTGATAGATTAGATTGTACTTCAATGCATAGTAGAAGACACTAACCAGGTTTAAAACACTATTAGAACTGTTATTCTATGATGTTAGCAACCTAATTCAAATTTACTGTATCTTTGATGAATTCAACTGAGAAAAAAACATGAGAAACAGGTGAAGAAAGACTGAGGAAGATCCTGAATGTTCAGAATTATTTCAAAAATTTTAAGCTCTTATTGACTTGACTATTTGTCTTGTGTTCTGAGAGCTTTGTGTGAAGGGAGGTTGTGCTGTGTTCAGTTTTTAATATTCTTGTATTTTTTTTATTAGATCAGATAACCAGTACAGTCAGGTTTCTGCAAAAGGCAGTGTCTACACAACAAAAGGAGACTGCACCCTATCCCTGCACTTGAAAACCTTAAGTCCTTTCGAGTCTTTTAGAGGCTCTAATTAATATGAATGAATCACACATGCGGTCTATTTTAAAATCAATGAAACATACCCGTCATATTAAAATGTTTGTTAAAATGAACAATTTCTTGGTCTGTTCTTTTTCAAATTTCCTATTTTTAATAGATAGCCAAGAGTTTAAAGAAATTTAAAGAATTGTCAGTCTTACCTCATTTTTGTATCCTGTTATGTTCGAATGTATATAAAAATGCAAGAAGAAATATAAAAGTAATTAAGCAAATATTTTGTTTATATATATATATATATATATATATATATATATGGGTGTAAGACTTTTTTATACTCCTATGTAATTAGTATTATCCTAATTTTTAACAAGGCAAAATAGGTTGTTCTATACCATTACTGCAGTCAGGAACCAAATATGAACATTTCGTTAAGACTTTCTCTTTTATATTCCCATAGTGGCTACACCCCTGTTTTTTTAGTGGGCAGGTTTACAAAACTGAAAGTAAACCGAGAGATTATAAATGAAAGAAAGTGCCGTGTACAAGGCACTTCTGGTTCACAAGTTCTGAACAATGACAGATTCAATGCTTTACATAGCTATAGATTTTGGCACATCATACAGTGGATATGCCTTCAACTTTCACACCAAACAGCATCAAGAAGAAATTAGGATTCCTTCCTGGGGTAAACGGTTTGGGTACAAAACCTTTAAAACCCCCACTTGCATTCTGTTTGATGAAGATCAAAAGTTCCTCAAGTTTGGTTATGATGCCATAGTGACATACACACGATTAACAAAAAAACTTCAGGCAAAGAAACAGTATCTGTTTGAACATTTTAAAATGGAGCTCTATGGTAAGGTAAGTATACTTATTATGTAATCATTAATTAGTGTTATAGAAAGATCTGGAATTTTTTGTTAATTAATATTTTGATTGTATTTCTGTTAAGGTAATCCACCGGGATTTGAAGATAACTGCAAAAAATGGAGCAAAAATGAAAGCAATGACAGTTTTTTCGGAGAGTCTACGATATATGAAGGATCATGCACTGAAAAAGATTGAAGAGAACACATCTGGAAGGAAATTCATTGCATCTGATGTTACATGGGTGTTGACTGTTCCTGCGATCTGGAAAGTGGCCGCCAAACAGTTTATGAGAGAAGCAGCTATTGAGGTAAGCCATTAACCACTTTAGTTATATGAGCTTGGATTCTGCTAGACATCTTATTTTGTGTTATACAACCAAAACAAACAAACTATCAAATAAAACATTTTTGGTATGACAGGGTAAGTCATAAAGAAAAACTAAAATTAGTTTTCATGAACGTTTCTTTTAAGTGATTTGAACCATTTTCCAGGCAGGTCTTGTGACAGAGTCTGAGCCAGAGAGGCTTCTTTTTGCCTTGGAGCCTGAGGCTGCATCTGTATACTGTAAGCAACTACCAAGTGACGGCTTCATAGCAGAGGAGGGCTGTGAAGACAGACTGGAACAAAAACCTGGAACACAGTATATGGTTGTGGATTGTGGAGGTACATATTTATAGACTAGTTATCTTCTGTTTTGTTTTTCTCTGATAGTGCTGTATAATACAGTACATATGTAACATTTAATAAGCATAAAACACCACAAGAATGCACTAATAAATAAATGTAAATGTATTTTATTTATACATTTGAGATACAACATACACTTAAATTATATTTTAATTTTCATAATTCACAATGGTGTAGGAATATTAAGAAATCTTACACTTCTTGTAAGGTTCCAGGGAGATTTCTGTGTGGTCTAAGAACATCTCAAGTTACAACTGTAACCCTGAATGACACACTGTGTCAATCCAAGACAGTGTTGAAGTTCCACTTTGATATATATATTTTAGATGTAGCAAAAAGTGGAATCATTTAATCAAAGGTGCACTATGGAGGATTTTGCATTAAATTTTTCTATAGAAATGAACAGTATTTCATTATTGCCAGTATATAAATCAAATCCTTATTCTTAGTAAGCCTACAACAATGAATTTACTGTGCTCAGCTGTCAAATTTCAGGTTTCTGTCACTTGTCTTATTGTGGTTATATATCTGTTTTCAGTTAATTACAACTAAAAACAACAGCATCAGATATGTTACTTTCTCAGACTACTTTTTTTTTTTTTTGAGAATATACATCTTGTAGGACTTCTTACTATCAGTGATTCTTGGTTTAGTTAGTCAGATCATAAAACATGGAGAAGGGCAGAAGGGCAGTGCTGAAGCAAAACTGATGTGGAAATACATACAATACAACAATACTACTCCACAAGTAACTTGCAATATTATGTTTCAACCACTACAGGACCAAAAGTTCCCTTTCTCTCTCATAGGCAGGGCTGGTTCTAGACATTTGGAGACCCTAGGCAAAATTTATTTATTTAATTTATTTATTTTATTTTTTATTTTCATAAAACAATTTTGAAAGGTCATCTGGACCACCACTTATTCTTCTTATTCCTTGGCCATGGCCACCTACAGAGGTACTCTTCTGCCCTTTTCATCAATTAGGAATCTGCTGTTCAAGTTATCTGTTAATGCAGATTAAAGCAAGTTCACTAAGCTGTTCCTGGTTCATTGTGGAGTGCAGGTAATTTTTTACAAGCTTCAGTTTTGAGAAACTTATCTCGGCAGCTGCTATGTTTACTGGCAGGGTAACTACAATTCTGAGAGTAATCCAGAGGTTTGGAAGCTCCATGGCTATGATTTTGATGGTAATGGTGGAAGGTTGCCATTTCCATTTCAGAGATATCTGCATGTCCTTCTATGCTGAGTGCCTTCTCAATGTCTTGTACAGTGTTTCTTCACTGTATCTCTTGACATGGTTGCAATATCTTTAAAATTCAAAAGGATACCAAAAGTGTCCCTAACATTTTCCATGGTCTGAAATCTCTCCTCAAGAGAATGAAGTGCTACATCCACAACTGTGTTAAAAAGTGTCACTTCTAAGTTTTGCAGTGCATCGGTCAAAGGCTCATCAGCAGCCTCATATGGGAACTGCTTCCTGGTGTTATGTAGTCTCTTCTGTTTGAGAAGTAGGGAATTTAAAAGTCAGTTATATGCAGATGACACAGTCATTTATGTATCAGCACAGACTCCACACTTAGCTGCAGATATATTTACAAATGAAATGACAGTGGCTGCAAAACAACTGTTTTGACTTGTTCAAAAACTGTCTCAATGTGTTTTTAAGTTAGAAGGAAGGAAATTAATGGTTTTATAAGTTAAAGGATTAGTTCACTTTCAAATAAAATTTTCCTGATAATTTACTCACCCCCATTCAAGATGTCCATGTCCTTCTTTCTTCAGTCGAAAAGAAATTAAGGTTTTTGATGAAAACATTCCAGGATTATTCTCCTTATAGAGCTTGGCAGACTACGTCACTGCGCGTTGCATTCTGGGTAGTCGCCGCCATGTTTTAGGTCACACTCAGGAGTGTACAATGACAACAAATACAAATCACCAGATGAAAAAACGACTGTATTTACGTTTTTTTTTACGTGTAGTTACTGCTTGCACTTGCTTAGAATAAATGATCTAATATTTGAATCTCTTGTGTTCATTCGATCGCTCAGTCATGTGGCCACGACACGACACACACACGCATAGAAATCATACTGCCGCCTTCTATCGTACCACACACAGGAGTGATTTCTCTATTGCAGTTTTTAATAACTAAGTGGCACCGATATATCTGCCAAATAAAATAATAAACACAATATTGATTGATCTCAGCCAGCATATCATCATATCGCCCTGATGTTAAAGCATTAAGGGATAACATAACAGCATGACCCTCTGTAATGCAGCTCTGAAATGAATTATATTGTGGAATCGCTACACTAAGTAAGTTTTACTGGACCTAAATGGAACAAATACGTGATTTCTTACTGACAGAAGCTGAACAATGAATCAAAGGTGTGCTGTTTTATGAACACGGAGAGTGATTGCAACGAGCTATCACTAATAACATTTCTAAACGTGTTTTTGTAAATTATTCATGGCGTGAGCACATACATATTCAAGCGGATAAGAAATTATGAATCTGTAATAAATACAAATGACAAAGCCACATTTTGGTCAAGTTTATTTTCATTGAGTTTCACTTTCACCATTGTGTTGTTTCTAAGC
This sequence comes from Hypophthalmichthys molitrix, assembly GCA_037950675.1. Classification (NCBI taxonomy): domain Eukaryota; kingdom Metazoa; phylum Chordata; class Actinopteri; order Cypriniformes; family Xenocyprididae; genus Hypophthalmichthys; species Hypophthalmichthys molitrix. Next base: position 47,820,459 of record CM075494.1, on the reverse strand, counting down.
TGGAAGGCAGAAAATTAGGGACATTCTAAAACGCTTAGCGTGAAAAAGCGTAATGTGGCTTAATTTACTAAGACAGTGTTATTAACAAACCAAACTTAGTAAACACTAAACTAATAAAGCATACTATGTACAGAAAAGCAGATGAACCCAGAATATGAACGCAACACATAAGCATTAGTAAACTTAGTAAAACAATATACTAATAAAGCATACTATACAGAAAAATTGGTGTGTGCAAAATTTGATCTTTTAATATCACTTAGTAGGCTACATTAAGCGATGTTAAGCGTTTTCTTTTTAACGGTTTTATACGGATGAAAACTTAACGTGTAATAAGACGAGTTTTGTTCATATTCTGGGCTCATCTGCTTTGCTGTACAGTTTCTATGGGAGGAAAACGTTTAACGTGAAATTAAACGCGTTGCGTTCAAATTCTGGCTCAACTGCTTTTCTGTACATAGTATGGTTTATTAGTATGATGTTTACTTACATTTAGCCACGTTAAACGTTTTAAAATGGCGCTCCGTTTCACATCCGTTTTCCATGCTTGTTAGTATATGCAGATAGTTCATAACACGGCCAGCGTTCACCATTCTAATATGTTTTTAACTGTATAATATAAATTTTAATATCTACCTCCACTATTTCCCAGTCTTTTACTGTACTGTTGGTGACCTAAAGTCCCAGAATGCATTGCGTTACTGACGTCACGTTCCCGGACTCTATGGTGGACTTCAATAGCCTCCAAACGGTTGAAGGTCAAAATGACAGTTTCAGTGCAGCTTGAAATGGCTTTAAACGATACCAGACGAGGAATAAGGGTCTTATCTAGAGAAACGATCGGTCATTTTCGAAAAAAATGTAAATGTAACGTTATGTGCTTTATATAAACAATTGATCGCCTTCCAAGTGGTTCCGCCAAAACCGTACTTTTGTATTCTTCAAAAAGCTGACGCTGTATGTCCTACACCTTCCCTATGCTGGTTACGGAAAAAATTTAACTGCCGCTGCGTTTGTTCCGTAAGTTTTGAAAATTTTAAAAATTTGTCTCTTGTTAAAATGGTTTTTAAATGTGTAAATAATCTTGCTCCAGAAATTATATGCCAATTAATATCAAAACAGAGTAGTAAGGGGATCACTACAGGAGGTGCAACTAATCAGAATTACACAGTACCAAAGAGAAAAACTAAATTTGCACAATCCACATTTTTAGTTCAAGGTACACTTGCTTTGGAACAGCCTGCCAGCTGAACTGAAAATGCAAACAGAGCTGAACATTTTTCAAAGAAATTTAAAAAAGTGTTTTTTTTTTATTTTTTATTGTTATATATATATATATATATTTTTTGCTTAGTTTTTGTGTGTTTATTGTTGTTAAAAAAGCCTAACCAGGGACTGGGGCTGCAAATTAGCCTTTGGCTAGAAGCCTGTATGTGGAGCATCGGCTGCTTGAAACTGTAGCAACGTTATACTGCATTGTCCCTATTAAATAAATAAATTTAAATTATCCATCAAATTGGCATTTTCTCCTTACAGTCTTGTGAGTTAACAATAAAGTTGCCCTGACACACCAAACCGACGCTCGACAGCCGACGGCCAAGTAGCACGTACCAGCAGGTGGCAGTAGCTGAACAGCCAGTCAGAATGATCAGATGGCCCGACGGACGACGAGCTCTGACGCCGATTCAACATGTCGAATCGGCTGAAAAGAAGCAGACGAGGACCAACCTCAGCCGACGGTGCGGAACACACTGAGGAAACTTAGTCAGCCGACAAACAAAAACTGCCCGTCGGCTTGGTGTGTTCCTGCCTTTAAACAGAAGGCTGTATTCTACGAAGGTTGCATATCTCGTCTGCCACGTCATCAATGGCCTAAGAGAAGTTTGAAAAAATAGGGTTTTTTGGATAATTCAAAATGGCGGGAAAGTTTTCATGATGGAAAATGATGTTATAGTGTACAATTGAAATTGCTTGAGTCAAGTAATCAGAGGGGGGAAAAAAATCTTTCTAGCCCTTATGGTTCAAAAGTTATTAGCAGATTTGATGAGTGCAAATTTGGACAGGTGGTGGTGCTAGAGGGATTGAGTTAGCGACTCCAAAATTGCTGTGGATAATGTTCAGACTTGTCTTCTGTGTGCCAAATTTCACAACTTTCCTGCAAGCGGTTCTATGGTCTGCCACAGACTCGAGCAGAAGAAGAAGAGTAATATGAATGTCAACAATTACAACAGGTGCCTACGCACCTTCGGTGCTTGGCCCTTAATAATAATAAATTAAGATGTTATTCATTTTTGGAATACAGAGTTTGCTGTCATTGTGTAATTTTAAAATTCTAGAATACATTATTATAGGAAGTATATTATTGTGTTTTACTTTTTATAGCACAATAGCATAATAATTTATGATAACGAGAATGTTTATATTTGGCAGGTGGAACTATTGACATAACAGTACACGAGGTGCTCAAAGAGGGACAACTGAAGGAATTGCATGCTGCATCAGGAAACGACATGGGTGGACAGACAGTAGACAGGAAGTTCATCTCTTTTCTCAAAGATATATTCTCTGAGGAAATTTTTGATAAATTTGAGCATGAATACCCATCAGAGGCACTGAAATTAAAATATGACATTGCTCTGTCAAAATCTTGTGATGAAGTTGTGCTGATCTCATGCCCGGTTTCCTTACAAGAACTTGCCAGGAAAAAAAAGAACATAGAAAATTACTTTGAGGGTGTTCAGGGAGCAGAGTGGGATGATGGAGCAATCCTAATTAAAGAGCAACAACTGAGGAGCTTTTTTGATGACAGTCTAAAGGCCACTGCAGACAAAATTAAGCAAGTTATGAAAAATACTGAGCTGAATCTCGAGTACATGCTGTTAGTTGGAGGTTTTGCTGAATGTCCAATTCTGAGAAACTTTATGAAGAAGCACTTTGGCTCAAGATGCAAAGTACTGTGCCCCGATGAACCCCAGGTAGTAATAATAAAAGGAGCAATCAAATATGCCAAAGAACCTAAAGTGGTGAAATCACGCGTAAGTGCTCTTACATACGGTGTCTGTGTATCTGTGCCTTTTGATGAATCAATGCACAGGGGCAAGAGCAAATATGTAAACAGTGTTGGATGTGAATACTGCGATGTCTGCTTTGATAAACTTGTTAGCAAGGGAGAATCAATCCAATGTGATGAAGTTCGAACGTTCACTTTTTACCCATCAGAAACCAAGCAAACAGAAGTGACATTTCAGTTTTACAGCAGTAACAGACAAAATATAACGTTTGTGGATGAGTGGGGGATGGCATCAATTGGCTCTTGTACAGTGGGGATGCCCAAAACTAACCGGGGCTTGAGTCGTGAGATCAGGTTAGAAATAAAATTTGGCTCCACTGAAATGAAGGCAACTGCAACTGATATTGATTCTAAAAGAACTGAATCAATCAAACTTGACTTTATGAGCAAGTAATGTCAAATATGCTCAAACAAAGCATAATCAAGAAAGCGTTAGCATGCAATGTACTCACAATTCTAAATATTTAAATTTTAAAAATGTTATGATCGCCACCATACAAAAAACAGCCTAAAGTACAGTTAGCATATAGAGAGTCATTTATTTAGATCTTTGAGTTTCTTATTATGGCACAAAATCATTAATAGATTAATTCAGTGATTTGTAGTCTTTGACATCAGGCAGAGCTTGAGCAAAAATGTAATAGTGAACCAGGGTTTCTGTTAATGTTTTTTCTTTCTTTTCTTCTTTCTTTTAAATCTTTTAATGTTTATATACAATATGGAAGAACTCAGTTGGGCCACATTTCATACCGGTTATAATTTTCTCTGGGCTAGTAATTAATCCTTGTTGCTTGTCAGTGCATTCTGGGATTGCTTTTCCCAAGAAGGACACATGCGATGTGAGTCTATAATAAACAGATACTATAGCTCCCTTCATAAAAAAATATTTTGACATGTAATCTAATTCTTGAGGGACCCTCTGAAGGCACATACTGTAGGATACTGCCCACCCTGAGGTTTACAACATATGTATATGTATTTTTTATTTTTTTTACTAATGACAGCAAGATAAACATACTTGGTACAGCAAGAAGAGCTGACTTGTGAAGCTGTAAAAATGTAACCTTCAGGGACAGCTCACTTGGTTTTGAATTATGTTTTATAATGGTTTATGATTGATTGTTTGTTGTCAAATAACTCAGTTCCATTCTAGCTCTACATTGTTTTAAACTGCATACCTCTGCAACAGCAATGTGGGGTAACACTGCAGGGTTTATATCCCAGGATTAGGAAGTGTGCTAATCAAATTTGAAGGGTACAGGGTAGCCGCGGGTCCTTAAAAAGTCTTAAATATATTTTTCCTAATAAAAGGCCTTAAAAAGTCTTAAAATGTCTTAAATTCAGATTCGATAGGTCTTAAATATTTTTCGTCGCATTACCGCAAAAATGTCAATAGTCTGACAGACCCAATGACTGATCATTGGACAGAGGATTTTATTTCTCGCGGTAGTTAATGCGTTGCGTCATCAGAGAGAATTGAGATACTATGTAGCCATAATGGGCAAGTGCAAATTTAATGATAAATGGCTCGAGAAAGATGAATTCTCGTGGTGGTTGAGGCCAGTGCCGGGAAATGTCTATGAGGCAAATTGCGCCGTTTGTAGAAAATGTTTTAAACTGGGTACAATGGGCAACAAAGCGGTGGAATCGCACACGCAGAGCGTCTAAATGCATCTTTTGCAGACTTGGGTAAAGTTGGTTTTATATTCGCACATTCGGACTTCCGCGTTTAAGAACGTTCTAATAATGTGCAATAAAGTTAATGTTTGCAAATTCTAAACAGCGACATGATATTTACAACCAACGATTGTAACCCTACAACATTTTTCACAATCGATCAAAATGGGCAAGTATTATTTTAATGGCATACTTACTTGCGAACGTCCACTGAATGTCCAATGTAGTGTACAAAGTTATTGTAGCCTATGCGGAAGTCCGAATGTGCGAATATAAAGCCAAATTTACCCAAGTCTTTTGCGGTAATGCAACGAAAATTGTTGAAAGATGTTTTATGTGAGTTATGTTTTATGTTTTCTAATACGTCATCGACGGAATGGTCCAGGGAGCGCTGCACGAAAGCGGGCCGCGCGGCGCCATCTGCAGGACAAAGCTCAGCCAAGATGTAGGAGTATTTGATCAGAGCTGTGCGCGGATAACCATTTTTAAATAAATCTGCTGTAGCAGAGCTACTGCAAGTGATTTTTGGTGCTGGAAATCCATATATCCTTTGCTGAAACAAACTACTGCGTCGTCATGGAGAGCGCAGCTCATGGTTGCTAATGGCAGACGCCACCGGAGCGCAAGCTTTGGAAAGGAGAAAGCGGTGCGGGCGCGTTTTCCATGCGTTTTTAGATGCGACATATGAACGGTCCCTAAAAGAGTTCAACGCGCCAAATGCGAGTAGAATCAGCGCTGAAACATGTTACTCGCCCGGTAACTTTTTTATGAATGGTGATGAGAATTTAATATAAAATTCGCAACGGTTGTGATGTAATTATATAAATAATAGTCTGACGCAATGCAGGCTTGATGTAACAGTGCTGCGTTTTCATTTTCGATTCACTGTAAATGCTACTTTGTTTCTGACGTTTAAATTTGCATTTGGGAACGAGACATTCGTCATTAGAATCGTTTAGAATTCTGTTGTTTACAAAGAGAAGTTTCAGTGTCACATGATTCTTCAGTAATGCTGATTTGCTGCTCAAGAAACATTTACTATTTATTATTGTCAATGTTAAAATGCAGTTTTTGCTGCTTAACATTTTTGTGGAAACAATTCAAACATTTGTGGTAAGATTTAAAAAAGAGAAAAATTAATACTTTAATTCGTTAAACAATAAAGTGATAAAGTGAGTGAAGACATTTAAAATGTTATAAAATATTTCTATTTAATAAATGCTTTAATAAATGTAATATATTTGATAAATACATGTAATATAATTTCAAATAAATGCTGTTCATTGAACTTTCTATTTTTCAAAGAAAGCTGAAAAATAAAATGTACCTCCATTTCCACATAAATATGAAGCAGCAACTGTTTTCAACATTGATAATAATCATAAATGTTTCTTGACCATCAAATCAAATTGTAATGATTTCTGAAGGATCATTTGACACTAAAGACTGGAGTAATGATGCTGAAAATTCAGCTTTGCATCACAGGAATAAATTATATTTTATAATATATTAAAATAGAAATTTGTTTTTATTTGTAAGAATATTTCACAATGTTGCTGTTTTTACTCTATTTTTTATCAAACAAATGCAGCCCTGGTGAGCAGAAGAGATTTATTTTAAAATCATTAATAATTGTTTCCAAACTTTTCGCAGGTATTTAATAATAACAGTTCTATTAATACATTTAATATATTATATAATATATTAATTATTATCATGATTATTAAATTTCTATCGTAGGTTTGGTCTTAAATTTCATGTAAGGTGGTATTAAAAAGGTCTTAGAAAGTCTTAAATTTAACTTGTTCATATCTGTAGATACCCTGAGGGTAGAAAGTACCAAACACCAAAATTATATTTTCATATGCAGTATTGCAAATGAAAACAGGAACTGTAACTAAATAAAAGAATGGCGGCCAGTAGGTAATTTGGTGAGATTTTTCAAACATTTAATTAATCAAGGACTAAAGCTGATATGTAATTTCTGTTCTAATACATGTCATTTTATCTGTTCAGTGTGTGTTTCTTCTTTTTGCAAATCCTATATAAATAAAATAAATTGTGCATAAAAATACAAATGCATGTTTTTGGACTGACATGAAACATTTACATGGACATCATTACTGGGTACAGGGAGGGGTTAGAAAAGTTGAATTCTGTTTCTGGCTTTTACAAGAAAAGATGACTATGCAGCTTTAAAACAAGGGTGAGTAAAATATGACAATTATATTTTTTAGATGAACTATCCATTTAAATATTTCTCAATAAATTTTAAAATATATTTTAAAATTTAATTCATTAAATATTTCTATAATACTCATCCAGTCTAGGACATATATGGAGTAGAGTGGCTGCTGACTGCTTACATCTCTTACATTCAAGGCTAATGTCAGGGTATATCTTCTTGGCAGAATTTGAATTAGAAAGATGGAGTCTGTGGTGAGCTTTAAATTGTAACATACTGAGGTGAAGGGAAAGAAAGGTAAGGAAGAAGGCACCTGATCAAGAATAAGTCTCATTCTATCTCTGTAAAAACCATACCCAAATCACATTGCCAGGCCCAGGAGATTGTAATGATTTCTTTGAACATAGATTTGTAGTAATTTCTAGCAGAATTTAAATAAGGTAAATCAGGAATTGATCTTAAAAAATTTTTTTAGTAAGTCTTATACACAGATATCTCAAGAAATATGACATAGGTTACTTAAATTGATGTGCAAGTTCATCAAAGGAACAGGTTATTTAGGAACACATCTTTTAAGCATTTGAGTTCATTCTAGTTCCACGCCTGAAAGGCCACATCAGTAATTAGAGAGAAGGAACAGGAAAATGGAAAAAAATAGGTCCTAAGAAAGGCTGTTTCTGAAATTGAGACAACATTTTTCTATTATGTGAGACTACTGTGTTTGAAGATCTTAAAAAGTTATCCAGAAAATGATCTTATGAACATTACTCGCCCAGTAATTTTGGAAAATTGGTCTAAACCATTCTACCCTGGTGACTAGGTCTCTGTAGAAAAGCTTTCCTGATCCGGTGACTCCTATTCTCCAATTTAAAGGAACCAATCAGTTTGTCCAACTTTGTGAAAAAGCCCTTTCTCATAAATAAAGACACATTTGAAAATGAATATAAAAAGAATGGTAGAACTGTCATTTTGATTAGAGTAATGCAACCAGCAAGAAACAAAGGCAGTATGAAACATCATATAAAGACTTTTTTTTATAATGTTTGGAAATTGGGCAAAAGTCATGAACAAGTCAAGTATTAAGCCCGATACTGCGCTTGTGTACTTATACTCTTTAAAATGTTCTGATACCAACAACCGATACCACGCAGAGTGTGTACAGTACAGTGTTTATGATAAAGAAACACAGACAACAGAGAGCAGAATGGATATATCAGAGAAGGATGAAGTAAATATATCCAATAAACAGAATGCTAAACAGATTAATTATTCACGCTATAGCTACTGTGCATGAGCTGATAAGCAAAACATGCAGAATTTATTAAGCGTGAATCGCCACAGGCGTGCGAGCTTGTCTATTCAGCACAAACCCTGCTACAATAATAGCAGCATGTATGTAAAAGTTTGTAGTTCTGAGAAAACAATGTTTATGCGTGGTTGTTTTTAAGTCACTGAAATGAGGCCATTAAACACATACTAAACATTTGGTCACAAGACAACTGAATCTTGTAGCCTAGAATTTTTGCTTCAAAACGATGTAAGAAAAATCATCCTGCCCACTCACACATTTTAAATCAATATATTGTTTTATGTAAATAAGAAGTTTTGTGTCAGAATGATTATTCACACTCAATATGTGATCATTAAAATGGATCTGTTTCACACCTGGGAAGACAGCCTGGTCTCATTGTTACTACATAGATATAAATACTTAACTTTCAAAGACATAAAACATACATTTTTGTACGTTTAGAAAAGTGCTGAAATGTACAATATTGACATATTAAAACATAAAAATACTTAATTTAAACAACATAAAATATTTACGAATCTTTCATATCATAAACATATATGTATAATTTCCCTTTTATCGTTTTGTAGATAAATGTAAGATCCCTAAACCCCATCCCAAACCTAAACCCATTTTATACAGAATGTTAAAAGAATAAAACATAATGGACAGAAATTTGTAGGAAAATGACAATTTTAGTAAAAATATAACATTGTCACAGACACGCCAGGCTCTTCACTCACCCAATCACGACGCACTCCCTCACCAGAGTTCTAACCACGCACACCTGACATTCATCAGCACCATCATCACCAGCACTATATAAACCACAGCATCACATTCAGTCACTGTCCGGTCTCGTTACGCATACCTACATTGATGCTTACCTTCACGGACTCCTCGATTACCTACTTACCAGTCTCCAGTGTGTGTCCTCGTGAATCTCCTAGCTCCAAGATCCATTCGTCATCCACGCCATCTGCAAACAAACCAAGTATCAGTCATCTTGTCAACGTATACCACTTACCTTGTCTGGCTCAACTCACCTGTGCACTGCTCTGGTTGTCTCAATAAACTCACAAACTTTACCTGTGTCTCCGACCTCCTCTGTATGTAACAAACATTAAAACAATATTTTGAGCCACTAATCCTACACCTACCCCTAAACCAACCGATAACCATTTCTTAAAACTATACTGTTATAAATAAAAGAATAACAGACAAAAAAGCGTAATCACAATAATTTATTTATTGCGAAAATGTCAAAAGTGATGATGAGTCTTCTCTGGCGGTAATAGTGGGGTACAGAGCAGAATTTAAGTTATTAATCCATAAAAAAAATATGAATCCGGCTTCTCTCCATGAAGGTGCACACTCATTTCAAATGTCAATCCACTGAAACACGGCAGGTCACAATCTGTGACGAAGCAGGTGAGAACCAATGAGCGTTCGATATCAGTGCCATGTCGTAAAGGTTCTCGAGGGCGCAACTTCCAGATTTGAATCATAACAAGCGTGGGCTTTGACCGTGAGGGTTGCCGTAAATGGGCCTATCAAGGGAGTAGAACTGTGAGGAAACCTGAAGAATGTGAGGAGATTAAAAGAATGGCTTTTTTGATTGTTTGTATTTTATTTACAATACAGCATAATCTAAATACACATAATGAAGGTGAAAGGCACATTATTGAGCACACTGATCTAAACTCAGACTTGATATACATAGATACATATATTACCTTAAAATGCTGTTTCTACTTGCACTAACTTCTAGTTTAATTTTGTTAGTGTAACCTAATGTATGCATAAGGGCTAGCTATCATGTTAGATTAGTACAGCATCAAAGCATGACAATTCATTTGATTAAAACCATGTTTAAGCTCCAAACTCAGTTTATAATGTCAGATTGAGGCAGAAAATATAATATTTTATAGTAGGCCTATTCAGTAGGATAAAGGCTGTCAATTAGCATTTCTTTATAAAAATACTTTATTCTTATGAAAATACCTGAGATGGCTTAAACAACACAAACTATTCAAGTCACAATCATCTGTTTATTTCTGCACGAGGGTGCCCTCCGGCTCCCTAGATGCACTCGCGCCAAAGGAGTACACTTTGAAAGGCTCCACATCGCCCCATTTGGGTAAAAATTTAATAATAATAAGAATATGGGTAACAGCCTGTTACAGTATAGCTCCAGGGAAGACGAGGAAGGCAGGTTCAAGGAAGTTAACGTAGTTTAATAACGAAGAGAAGGCAGATCACAAGTAACATACAACAATACCGGACGCTAGACAGAAGACAGAGAGGAACTTAAATACACAATACTAATAACAAACAGCTGTGAGTGTAATCAGTGTCCATGGTGAATGATGAGTGGCGGGAACGGAAAACAAAGGCGCACGTGACAGTCAAAACAAACAGGACGAGACGGTGAATGTAACATTAGCTCCCCCCTCCGGCAAGGCGCGTCCTCGCGCCGTGGAGTAACATCATAGGGGTGGCCGGAGGGGGCTCTGGAGGTGGACGGAGTGATGATGACGGAGTGAAGGGAGGACGACGATCCCCTGGCGGCGTTGATGGTGGTAGACCGCTGGCACAGACCCAGAGCTCCCCAGATCCGACAGTCCACGGCCGAGTTGACGAAGGGTGGAGTCCAGATGATGGAGAGTGGACTGACGGCATCTGGGGGGCGACCGACGGAGACTCGGCAGGTGTATTCCGGGGCACAGGCGGAGAGCTGGCGACCTCCCGCGACGTCGCTGGCCTGGGAGACTGCGGCGATGTACTGGCGACGACCGGCGGAGGTGGAGCTGGAGATCCCGAGGGCTGCGGTGACGTCGGCTCGACCGAGGACAGAGGCGACTCCGAAGGGAAGGAGGAGCCCTCTGTAGCTGAAGGGGTGGAGGGACAGAGTGTAACGGACGTCCCGTAAGTCCGCTGCGGAAGAGGAGGGACGACTGACCAAGGGGGAGCCGGCCGGACGAGGGAGACCGGAGGAGCCGTCAGTCGGAGGGTCTCCGGCGGAACCGTAAATGGGCGGAGCCTGGACGGAGCCGTAAGGTCGACGGGCCGAGATGGAGCGACGAGGTCGGCAGCTGGAGGCGAAGCCACCGGAACCTCTGGCCTAAGTGCTGCTGGTGAGAGTGTGACCTGCGGCTCGACGTCACAGGAGTTCCCTGGAGACGGCGCAGGGCAGAAGACATCTAGCAGCGATGGTAATAGGAGGACTGGCTGAGCGTGGTGTAGACAGCGAGGGTAGAGGATCTGTAATGGAAAAACAGTCCATGGAAATGTCCTTGTTAAATGACGATGATGAAAATGATGGGTGGGAATCGACTCATCGCCGAAGTCAATCAGCCAGTCCTCCCTCTCCGTAGTAGTTTCTCCCTCGTCAGCAGATGTCGTGGGCTCACACCCCTGGTCAGACGTCAGGTGGAGTTCCATTTCCGGAGCGTGGGTCACCTCTGTCCTCGGGGTCTCGGGATCTGGCTGACCAGTAGCTGCCGGTGGTAACTCTCCGTCTGCGGGGGGCTCGCACGAGTACTCCGCGGTCCGTGGAGAAGATACGGGCTCTGGGTCTGGCTGTGCTCTGGATCGGGGACGAACACTCTCCACGGGACGATGGTAGTTGGCCCCGATCCAGAACAACTTCAGGGTTTCGTCGTCGTAGGGGCAGGCGAGTGCAACACAGATGAATTTTTTAGTGAAAACACAAAAATCGTGGCTCAGGAGAGCCACGAGCGTGAACATGCTCGCGTAATCCATTTTCGGTTTCGGTCCGGTATTCTGTTACAGTATAGCTCCAGGGAAGACGAGGAAGGCAGGTTCAAGGAAGTTAACGTAGTTTAATAACGAAGAGAAGGCAGATCACAAGTAACATACAACAATACCGAACGCTAGACAGAAGACAGAGAGGAACTTAAATACACAATACTAATAACAAACAGCTGTGAGTGTAATCAGTGTCCATGGTGAATGATGAGTGGCGGGAACGGAAAACAAAGGCGCACGTGACAGTCAAAACAAACAGGATGAGACGGTGAATGTAACACAGCCCTCTCTATAGACATTTAAAGTGAATGTGAGAATACGTCAGTATTTCTCTAAATGTGAATGCTTTTAAAGTAAAGGCCCTGAGGGACGTTGTTTAGTCATAACGACTGTACAGAAGTTTTTATCTGAATGAATGCAATCTCATATTTCATATTAAAGGTATCTAATCTTTATAGTAAAACTGAGGTCAAAAACTGAACTGTGAGGTCTAGACCAGTGGTTCCCAAACCTGTCCTGGAGGACCCCCAGCCCTGCACATTTTGTATGTCTCTCTCATATATCACACCTGATTCAACTCATGTGCTTATTAGTAGAAACTACAAGACCTGAAATGGGTGTGTCAGAAATAGGAAGACATATAAAATGTGCAGGGCTGGGGGTCCTCCAGGGAACCACTGGTCTAGACCGTTTTAATAATGTGCCTGTAATTGGTCTAGTTAATTACATTATTTTACTTTAAAATGAACAGTAACTTTAAACTAATGTAAACACCACTCTAGGACACAATTTGACAGGACTATTCTGATATTGCTGCTCGTCTTGTTGCTTGGCTGATTGTATTGTACGTTTTATTGCAAAGTAAACTCCTTCATTATTATACAAGGCACACAGAATCAAACTGAGTTATTGTGCGAAAGTGACTGGCTGATTGAGCTTTATATTTTACATATTAAACCACAAACAGAGGCTACCTTCCTGCACTTTGTTTTTGCATCTCTCCAAGCTTGATTATGAAGTTACACATTCCATCCAGTGTTCATGACTGACCTTCACCAGATTTGAGCACCAAACTTCTTCGAATCGTAAATTTCAGCAGAACCGGGTAGAAACTAACTAGCATAAAAACAAGCCAATTGCAAGAAATCTGGTTGGGAGGAACCTGGGGTGGCCAACCGAATTTCAGTGCCACCCCGGCCACCATGTAGTTACACCCCTGATTATCGAGCGCTATAAACACATGTAGTGTATGTTTCATTCATACTAGAAGCTAGAGGGTGCCCTCGCACACACTGGAAACCCTACCGCTCAAAATAATTTATTGGTTTGAGTAGGGCAAATTTAGCACTTTATTTTTCTTCCAAGTTCACAGAACTGATATATTTTATGTAAACTGAACTGTTTCATTCAAGTATTATTAACTTCTTTTAATTTAGACAAACTTAAGTTTAACTGAAACTGGGCTGAGATTTCTATTTCTCAGCATGCTTTGCCCATGGCACTCGAAAGGTAGAGTAAATGTTAAATTTAAGTAATATGTAATGTTATTTTTTGTGTGTATGTGTGTGCAAGATTAATGTTAAGTGGGAGATTTAGTAGTAATTAACATTTTATGTTAATTTAGAAGAATTTTTGTTAATGTGGGTTTTTGGAGAGTTGGTGGTGGCATGGTGACAAGTAGTGCATGCGGCTTGGTTTGAGAGCAATGATAAACGGTTTATATTGCTGTACTAAAGTGCTATACCGTGCTGTTGTTAACATGTTAGCAAATTAGCATTTTTTTTAATTAGCTTGTTGTAGCTAGCTAAGATTACACTAATAAAAATGTTTACATTGAGGTTACATGATAATCTTAAATTAAATTTATGAATTAGTATTGTTAAATTATAATCCCAAGGCATCCCAGTCCTCTTAATTAGCAATTGAATAAACAATCAATCAGCGCTGAGGGAGAGTATAAATGTTTCGTCTTTAATATCTGGGTCTGAGATTATATAGATGAAATATAAAGGGGTGTAGTATGGTTTTAACCAATGAGAGACACATTACATCATATCAGATAAGATCATGATATAGGTATGTAATACATACAGAAAATAAGTCTAAATATGGACAACTTCCAGCTAAGTAACCATTTGGTCTTATCCATTACTACAGTACAAAAGCAAGGACCATTCCCCTTTATACCATGGAAACCCACAGAACCTCATACCTTATATGGAAGTTGTTCCGGTATATGATGAGAAACAGATGTTACAGTATAGAGTACAGCTACAGTCAGAGAACAAAAGAACCTCTGGCTTCATTCCTTAAATGCTGATACTAGCATCTTAGACATATAATCGTTCACTTGCCCCTTTTGGCAATAGAATTGCCACACCACACCCAATCTCAGCATTACTTTTCTTATACACAAGTACAATCACTTTCTTCACCTTCATAATCATAACATTCTTCAACAAACATTTCCTTCATTTCAAAATGACTAACGCTTGACAGTTTTATTCATCAAAGCATATTGAGAAGATACCAAATTATTCATAATAATGGAATAATACAACAGATAATAAATGCAGTGATTAATAGGATTATGTCATACATGGAACAGTTAGGCACCCATAATCGACAATAATTGACCAGTCCCAGGAAGTTTTGCATTTGCTTCCGTGTCGATAGGTGCTTGAATCTAGCAACAGCTTTCACTCTGTCAGCAGACAGCCGCACCTTGCCTGTGACAGTTCATGTCCAAGGTACTCGACCCTCCTCTGTAACCCACTGTAGGTTCTCTTTAGATGCCTTGAAACCAGCCTCTGCCAGAATGTTGCAGCAAATTTTAGAGGCAGCAGCACACGTCCTCAGAAGTTTATGCCCACAGAGTTGACATGTTTCCCTGTAATGAAGCCCTCATAAACAAGAGAAGACCAAGATGTGATCGTAGCGCCACTGTCAACGAGAAAAACATATTCAAATCACATTTCTGATCTTCTTTTGAGATGGAAAATCAACAGGTCTGTAATGCAGTTCTATGCATGTTTTGCCCTCCAGACCTCCGTGGCAGTCATGTGACTGAAAACTATGAATTGTAGAGCTCCGTATCTGGAATTCTTAATTGTACGAATTGATTTAGAGAGCTCTCTAATAGTTGTTAGCTACTAGTAGAATTGATTTAGAGTGCTCTCTAATCATAATTGTTACTAGTAGGAACTGAAATGTAGAGCTCTCTAATTTAAAGTGCCCCTATTATGGATTTTTGAAAATGGCCTTTCATGTAGTGTGTAACATAGATCTAAGTAAATGAAAACATCTTGCAAAGTTTTAAATCTGAAAGTGCACCGTATATAAAGTTATTGTCTCTCAAAAGTAAGAGTCGACTCTGAGTCTGTTAAACGAGTCATTTGTAAAACGAATCCCAAGCCGTTTTGTTGTGACGTCACAACAAAACATTATCATATTCCCCACCCACTTATTGCGCACGCAGACGCCAGGGGAAATTATTTTTTTTCAACAATAACACAGCAGTACAATCTTTTGTTGTGCTGCCCTCATTTTACTGACGACTGGTTCTCAAACCTCTGGGAGTTTAATGCAGGATTGACATTAAAATAAGGATCAATGCCCAGTTTATTTGGACCAGCTTGCTCCTCTGAATCTCAACCTGTAAGTATTAACAATTGTTTATATTGTCTAGCGATCGTTCAAAATTGGTAGTTTTGTATGTTATGTTGTGTAACATACACCCTAGCCTGTATGTCTCCTGCTAACCGGCTCACGTTTCTGTAGTTCTGCTAATCAGATGTGGGTTTAATATTGTCTAAAATGTGTCGATTAATGCAGCTTATCTGTCTTATTACTTGGAGTAATGATCAAGGGTGGAGCACGACTTTTGTTTACAAAGTGTAATGCATTATCAGCTATTCACGATAGCTGTGGGCCCGGTTCACTTACATAACTGTTAAACAAACTGTTCAAACCGTTTTTGAGAGTTTGAGAGTGGAGCTCTATCTGTATTGTAATAGGATGTTAAGATGCTAGTCCACGCTAACTAGTTGAAGTATTCTCTCTGTAAACAGTAAACACTGATATCCCTGCTGAAAAAAACAGCATATGCTGGTTACAGTAGGTTTTGGAGCTGGTATGCTCCTATGCTGGTCTTATGCTGGTCCAATGCTGGTCCTAAGCTAATTCATGCTGGTCCTGAGCTGGTCCTGGACCAGCTTAGGACCAGCATAAGACCAGCATGAACCAGCATAAGACCAGCTCAAATCAGCATACCAGCTCCAAAACCTACCTTAACCAGCATATGCTGTTTTTTTTCAGCAGGAATAGCCATTTTTTACTTTGTTATGGCGAAAAAGTGTACATATCTGGCCTAAATGTTTAATTTATGTTTTCAGCTTCGCTTGGCATTCTGTGCACCTACATAAAGTATAAAAGTGACACTGCTGTCACGTCTTATAAATAATGCAAACTAAGGTGACACTTACCATAGAGAAACGTCCTGCTCCAGTCAGTTTCTGGTTGATCGACTACTTCAGACATTTCATCGTCTCACTCGGGCTCCAAATGATACACTGTAAAAAAGGCAGTGTCAAATTAACACTTAAAGTGTTAATTTTAACTCTACTTTGGATCATATATGGTCCCATTCTATTTAGTGTAAAAAGTGAGTGTAAAGTTTTACACTTTATATTGTTGTACTAGTTTTACACTATGGTGCTTTTAACACCTTTAGTGTCGTTTTAATTCATTTGGATTATGCTGAAAGTGTTAATAACACAGTGTTCTTTTCAGTGTATTTTTTTTTTTTTTTTTTTACACTGTTTTAGAGTGGTATTATACATGATCAAACAAAATCAAGATTCTTTAGATAGATGTAAAAATTCAAGTATTTATTTAACATGGCAAAAAGTGGCTTCTTTAAAACATGGCAGAAGGACATCTACAATTAATCACATTAATGAGGTGTTGCACATAAATTTAAAACTAAAAACATGCAAATTCTTCAGATTTGTCTAGACATGAATAAACAGATTTAAGAACCGATTTAAACAAGATTGCAGTAAGGTACAACAAACCAAAAGAAATTAGCAGACCCATATGACATCTGTAAATCAAAAAGTTTGTAATAAATGAGTTCATTGACATTGACACAGAGTCTTAGATCAATTCTATAGGCATACAGATGTTCGTCAAAATAAACAGTTTTTAGGTGTGACGCCACCAGTAACACGCATTCATTTCTAACAACATCTTTGATTTTATAAAACACTGGCAAATCAAGGTTTACTTCACCACAAATAATTAAAGTAGAACAATATTCAGTTCTATTATACTTCACCCATTTCACTGAGAGATCTCTAATATTTGCAGTAAGAATCCTGATCATGTTCCTCCTGGTCCTGTCAGTCAAGCTTTTGGTTTTTTGGTACTCTCTGATGATTGCATCCCCACCAGGTTTAGGCTGCAGAATTGTTTGGACCAGCTGCAAACAGTTACATAGTACAATCAACAACAACCTCTCAAGAACCATTCTGTTAACATGATTGTAGTCACAAAGCTCAGTACATGTGTAAATGCACCCAAGACGCATTGAGATCCAATTGTTCTGACCCCATCTGGATGTTGTCTATGCCAGATTCTTTTATTAACTTTTTGTGGTTTAGTATCATGCATTAAAGTGTTAGCAGTGTTTCCCACAGGTTTGAAATATACTTGCGGTGACAGGAAAATCCTCCTATTACCCAAGGCACAAAAATTGTCTACTACTGTACATGTGACAAATAACAAATGTGTGATTTTCAACAACATTTTTATTTATTGAAATTAATTTTAATTAAATAGGCTACTATTAAATGTAATTACATAGGCTACTAAAATTATGCATTATTATGCATGGTAAATTATGCAAAATTACAGCATTTAAATGGTAGAGTTCTCCTTGCTTTGTCATATTGTGTCTCTCTCAGTGAATGGGACACAGATTGTACTGATACTAGTGAAAAACAAAAACTTAGCGTGAGACTTTTAATTATAAACAAGCCCGAAATACATAGGGACTCTTATTTTTAAATGTCTATACTATTGTGAGCTGATCCTTCAGATGAGAGAGATAAAATATGCATTTTTACAACCATTTAACACTTTGAGCGGTATGGTCCCATATATGGGATATTTATTTCTGTGCCCCTAGACGTAAATTATTATGCATTATTATGCATGGTAAATTATGCAAAATTACACATATGGGATTTAGAACGTTCAGTGACGTCACATAACTGCCAAATTCAAAATTTAAAACCGGCCTCTCGCGCCAACATAGAGAGAGGGAGCTGGATGAACAGCTGTCAATAATTTTGCACAACTAGCAACTCTAACATTGTTTACAGGCACATGGTGTGTTTATTTTATGTCACTGACACTCAGATTGTCACAGAAGTACCACAACAAAAGTGTATAGGGTAAACAAGCACAATAATGCCAACGTATCAATAAAACACGGACATATGCCGCAGCTGTTTGTTTTCATAGGCTGCTGAGCTGTCATTTACGTTCACGGGCACATGATGTCTTTATTTTATGTCACAGACACTCAGATTGTCACAGAAGTACCATGACAAAGGTTAACAGGACATCACTCTCTCTCTCACACTGTGTATCAATGAAACACGGACATATGCGCAGCCCTGTTTGTTGCTGAAGCTGTTGAGCGGCTGTGTTCACTCAAACATTGTTTACAGGCACATTAGATGTCTATTTTAGATCACTGACACTCAGATTGTCACAGGAGTACCACAAAAGTATGGCATACAAGCACAATAATGTATAGGCTATATGAAACACGCATGTATGCGCGCAGCCCGGTTTGTTATAAGCTGCTGATCGTATGTGTTCACTCAAACAGTTTACAGGCAAATTATGTGTTTATTTTATATCACTGACACTCAAATTGTCACAGGAGTACCACGACAAAAGCATCATACACACTCTCTCTCTCTCTCTCTCTCTCCCCCCCTCACACAAAGTATCAATGAAATGTCACAGAAGTACCACAACAAAAGTGTATAGGGCATATAAGCACAATATAACAATAAATCACGGCCACTCGATGCGCTGCTTTACGATAGTTTATTGTTTACATATTACTATAAACAAACATGGCTTCCTACATGAAAGCGTACGTCATCACTGTCTATTATGGCAGAGAAAAGTTCGTGGGGATGACGATGTTTGGCGGGGTTGTGACAAAGGTCCTGCACTGAGCTGGCAACAGAGTCCCTCAGAGTAAAAATGGCTAGAAAACTTACTCGTGAAGATATTTTGGACCTTATCTTTGACTCAGACGCTGAATCCGATAGCGGCAGTGACAGCCTGTCAGACAGTGACGAGGAAGCCCATCTCCCGGAAAACCTTGCGGGCTGTGATCGCTCCAACGAGCCGGCGATCCCTGACAATGCCGTCTATCTAGTGAGGGCGCTGTTTTCCTTCCGACCTGGACGTCTGATCTATTCTCTCCACCAGACCTGGATTTTGACAACACTGGCAAAGGTGTTCAAGATAGTCAGACAAATCCTTCTGAGGCAGATTGTTTCAAATTATTTATGAACGAGCCAATTGTGGAGCAAGTAGTGCAGGGGACCAACAGGTATGCCTATCAGCTGAAGGAGTCTGCTACTGTCCCTGGAAAGCTGGCAAAATGGGCTGAAACAACTGTGAATGAAATTTACACCTTTCTGGCAGCAGTTATTGTTATGGGCCTGGTGAGAAAAAGTTCCTTGCGGGATTACTGGACCACCGATCCTGTAACGCAGACCCCATTTTTTCCCCACTCTCTTCTCTCTGGATCGCTTCCAAGTCCTGCTGAGGGCCCTCCACTTTGCTGACAACACTACAGCAAACCTCAGAGATCCTCTGAATAAAATTAGAAGTGTTTTCACCTCTCTGATGGCTGCTTTTGGGCAGATGTTTGTTCCTCACAGGGACTTGTGCATCGATGAGTCACTGCTGCTGTGGAAAGGCCGGCTTGGATTTCGGCAGTACATTCCATCTAAGAGGAAGAGGTTTGGGATCAAGCTCTTCATGCTGTGCGATGTTCTGACTGGGTACATCATTAATGTCAAAGTCTACACTGGCTCCAGCACAGACATCACACACACTCCGGGACTTGGTGTGTCCGGCTCAGTAGTGCTGACACTGCTGAAGCCATATCTGGGGAGAGGACATACACTGTACGTTGACAACTGGTACACCAGTCCTACTCTGTTCCACCACCTGCTGAGAGCCAAAACTGGGGCTTGTGGAACGGTGAGGGCCAACAGAAAGGGCATGCCGCGCTTCCGTGACAAGTTGTGTAGTGGGGAAGCAGACTTCAAAAGCTGCAAGGACATGCGGGCAGTGAAGTGGCATGACAGGGGTGATGTCAACATGCTGACCATGGTCCACTCAGCAAACATGTCACCATCTGGAAAAATAGACCACGTGACAGGGAATGAAAAAAATAAAACCACAGTGTGTGCTGGACTATAACAAGAAAATGGGTGCTGTGGATAAGGTTGACATGATGGACAGTTTTGTTGGCTGTACCCGCAAGACCTTGAAATGGTACAAGAAATTATTCTTCCATTTTGTGGACCCTGCAGTACACAATGCATTTATTGTGTACAAGGTGAAGCAGGATTCAAGCCTGACTTACCAGATTTTGACGGAACTTTTGGTTCGCCAACTTGTGGAAGAACACCACACCCCCCGGAAGCCATCTACTGGTGGTCGCCCTCCTGCTGACAACTCACTTCGTCTCACTGGCCGGCATTTCCCCTCAGAGATCCCTTCAACTGCCCAACAGGGGAAAAACACCCGCAGGCACTGCAAAGTCTGCCTGACCACCAAAAAGTCCCTACAGAAAAGGCAGAAGACAAGGTTTATGTGCAAGCCTTGCAATGCAGCGTTGTGTCCAGCAGAGTGCTTTGAGAAGTACCACACTTCGGCCCATTTCTGAGAAGAAAAAAAAAAAAAAACACAATTTTTTTGTTATAGCACTATAACAATAGTTGTGTAAATAATGTATATTGTTTAAAATGTTTATTTATACATATATATAATACACACACACATACAGTAATACATTGTTGGAATACAGAAATATTGTACAGGAATATTTATAAAAAAAAAATTGTTAGCACTATAGCGGTACTTGTTCTGTTGTGTTTAAACAGTTGTACACTTTATATGAAACACACAGTATTTATATCAACCTTGTAAATATTATTGTACAGCAATATTTATTATTTAGGCATGTTATGCTGTAGTTATAATTACAATTATTTATTTATTTATCATTATAACTATAGAATTTCCATTATATTTAGATATTTAATGATATATTTATTCTAAATGCTTTTCAATTCCTGTACAAACATTTTGATGACCGTTCTACATCTACTCATGCTGTTCTCGTCTATCTCTTCATGCTGTTACAAGAAACTACCTGTCATTTCATTCTGCAGTCCATGTTCTTTGTTTTTGTTAAACTAAGTAAAATGAACCAAACCAACTTTGTTTTAAAAAAAAATTGTTCAAAACAAACTTTGGCTTATTGCGTCATTATTAGTATTTGGATATTTTGGCACTTTCATATAAAGCACGCACGTTGTTTCATCTACATGCCATTCTAGTTTATTTCTTGATTAGAATCAAATTAACTAGTTTAAAGTAGAAACAATAAAATAAAGGATAATACATTTGCAATACACAATCATAATAGCTACCTACCTTGTGTGATCACCTTACACATAATGCACAAATTCGATCCTCCTGTGCATGGTGGTAACTAAGCACGTGTTTTCCTGGTCCAGGTGGCATCTTCCTGTTGGTGTTCATATATTTGTTTTTTTTCTGTTGAGAGGTGATCCAATATTCGTGAAGGAAAATCGACCGGCTTCTGCTGCATCTTTACGGAGAGCCCAGTATAAGCCGTATGCCCCATTGTTTTACCCTGCTGACACACAGCACTGGTCGCATGACTCAAAACTTTTATTATGAGTCACGTGAAACCCGTACTGCTTTGCAATGTAAACAAACATGGCTGCGGCCATTGCCCGTATTAAACGCAAAGAGCAACAAATTTACAAAATTACCCGCATATGTCGTCTTATAGTGCGCAAACTGCTATATGTTTATAATTATTTGGCTTGAAAATAAAACAACATGAAATGTTTATTATGATTTGAACATTTACAGAAGACTTAGAATCAGAAAAAAACTGAAATGTGTCTTCCAGGCCAGGCAGCAGTAAAGCGCCACTTTCAGGTGTCAAGCTTGATACGTCACCATGGAAACTGAAACGTAGGCCTAAAACATTCTAACGTTCTAAAGCCGACTCACTAAAACTCACTCCAGGGGGACTGTTGAGATATTCTAAACTCACCGCTGAAAAGGTTAAAACATATTATATAAAGACTATAAAGTAGACAGTCATAATTCATCAACTACTCAGCAATAGCTTGGCATAAATGTGCGCTATTCATTGATTGAGAATCACTTTAGGGATGCTCATATTGACAGATTAACCGTTAGTATTAATTGGACAAAATTCTTACTATCAGTTAAACGGTTTAAAAGGATTTTTTTAAAATTATTTTTCCAACCATTTTTTTCAAGTTTGCTGCATAGTTAGAGAAAATACGCTATACATATCACTACAATTAAAAACTGAACGTGTCTGCTCAATTCAGCCGAATAAGAGTTGCAGCACAGATCAGCAGCGGGGTCAGAGTTCATTGATCACGAGACGAGAGTGAGGTGCACTGTCAAGACGATCGCGGAAGATTTGGTTTCAAAGCGAAAACTATAAGCGCCTATATGGTAATATTTTGCATTTAAAACTAATGCAGTAGGGAACCTGCGAATATTAATGAGGCAATCTGTAAATTTACGCACATACACACTCAAACTCAGGCATAAAGCTTGCTGCAAAACACCAGTGAAAGTAATGAATGTGTTGTAAAAAACAGCAAGGATACATTTTAATAACTTATTAATAACCTAGTGATTTCTGAGTCTGTGTCAACTGCAAAATTGACGAAGCTCTCACATCCGCAGGACAGTGGACGCACCTTTGAAGAGAAATGCAACTTTCATAAGGATTACATAATCAGGGAGTATCTGTTTTCGATTTGAATTTGAATTTAGAAATTCTGAGTTTAGATTTGAGCAATAGATATATTTTTTATGTTTGTGGGGCAAATATACGCTGAGTTTCAGTTCATTTAGCCTATGTGACGCGGTACGAGCGAAGCGAGTAGGGCGAGGGGGGATTTTCCTAGTTAATCAATCACGAATGGTTTCATTATCTCGGGCAGATAAAAAAAAAGTAGCCTATAAGAGGATAAACATAATAAAAGCAAAATGGGCAGCCGTTAATATACCTGGGTGGCCCGCCAATGGAAGGTAGATGTAAATGTAGCAAATACCGAGATATATACTGTATATCGCCATTCACCTAACCCTAACAAATACAGAGATATGAATTTTTGGCCATATCGCCCAGCCCTAGTGTGTGTGTGTATATATGTATATAAAAAAAATGCACAGACTCACAATTCTGGCTTCATCTTCGGCTCTCTGCTGCTTTCTTGAAGGGGTTCCGCCACTCAGAATAACCGTGTCATCAGATTTATAGTTTGCAGTCTCGGAGGAGCTTCCTTCACTGGACACTGCAGGTGTATGTGCTAATTCTATTGAAAAAGGGTTTCAAAAATTAAGTTGAGACTCATTTTTTCAATAATGAAAAATAAATTCAGTCAAGCACTACAATTTAAATTAGGACTATCGACATGGTAAAACAATTTTGATTATGCTGAAATCTGTCTAGCACTGGTGTCAAATTGTAGGATAATTTATATTAACTTTAGGATAAATTAAATGACTGTTAGAGTTAATGACCTTGGCAACATTTATGTGGAGAACTGAAGCACATGTATTTATTTAGAAATTATTTAATCTGATTAATAAATCTATTTATATAATATAAATGAATATGTTGTGTAATAATGCATGTTAATATGAACTTAATGTACTATATTAATGTATTAATGTGAACAGATGCATACAGACATAGTTCTCCATTAAAACAACTTTGTAAGTCTGCAAATATTTAGGACTCTGGGTGCATCTCAATCAGCTCCCTCCCTGATAGCACACGTACATCTCAGAGACGTCTATTTGATGTCTGTGTTTACGTCTGGAAGACATATTTTTTAGGGTGTTTGCTCATCTGCATTACGTCTATAGGATGTTTCCTGTCTGATGTCAAATAGACGTTTAGAAGATGTCTTTAAGATGTTTATGATTTAGAATGTATGTAAAACTGACATCTTAAAGATGTCTATCAGATGTTTGTAAACAGCAGATGCTTTCCAGATGAAGTGATCTTTAACAGACATCTTGCAGACGTACGTGTGCTATCTAGTCAGGGCACTGATCAGGGAGTCAATCGCAGAATCCTTCCAGGGCACTGAAACGTTCGCTCCCTAAAGAGTCAGACAATGCACCGTGAAAACCAAGGAGCATCGATGCTCACTATGCTCCCTTGAACCACATGAGCCAACTCACTAGAGACGCAATAGATGTTTTTAAAAATACAAACCATTATTTAATTATATTTCAGCATAAACATACATTGTTAGTCAGTTAACATAATGTAGCTAACATTTATAATTTATTTAAGGCTGAAATGTTGCACGTATATGTAACAAGAAAGTATTTATCATAATTTAGGCCTACATTAAATAACATTACAAGTAATATTTACAAGTAATAAGATATCAGCTCTGTTGTTGTTCATAAATACCAGTAGTGATGTTGTACAATGAGGACGTTGTCACGTCGCCAGTAATAGTCATAAGTGTTCTAATGTGTAGTGAGCCAGCGTTCTTTACTGTCCTACCAGTGCCCAAATTCGTGTACACGATATACTGATTCTCGAGCTCGGGTCGGGAGCTAGGGAGCTGTGATTGAGATGCACCCTGTATTTCTACATGAAATAACATGCAGTATGAAATGATAGTAAAGATCGATTTCACCTCGAATGCCAGTGCGCACTAAAATAACGGTTGGAATTGGAAAACGTTTGGAATTACAGTTTAAGATTTAAAACACTTTCACAATGTTTGCATGAACGCAATTCTCATATAAGAAGACTTGATAGCAGCGCGACTGCGTCTGACGCATTTATGACGACCCAACAGACATGATATTCGGTATGAAAAACGCGCAATGAAACTTGCACAAACAAAATTCATGTCGTTTATAGCATTAACGTTACACAACAGAAAATCCCCGGAGCCTACAACTTGTTAAATGAGTGACGCTATGCGTCACAAAAAAAAAAAAAAAAAAAAAAAACGCGTTTCAGTTCTACTTTAACCATCTTGAATGCATAAACACAAAGCAATACCGCACTTAACGCTTTCAAATTAAAAATAAAATTACCATTTGACAAATTCTCCAATTTGAGCAGAAAAACGCCCAAATCTGGCTGCTTCAGAACTTCCTCAAAGACATCCTCATCCACTTCAGTTCCAGACTCATCGAAAAGCTTCGCCTCGGCCTGACGGGTGGCGGGAATGTCGAACTTCACAAAGGCTGTGAACAAACCAAAATCCAAGGGGCTAAAAATATATACCCCTTACAATGTCAGCACACTACTAATTTAGTTTATATGAAAAATTACCTTAATCCTGTTACATACATATGGTGAGAGACACAGATAGCGAGTAGATGGTACTTTATTTGAGAACACAGCAGAGGATGAACAACAGTGAAGGTAAGTAGACGGTGTTTATAGCAGAGATGAAGGAGTATAACCAACTGATACTGTCCTTATACTTGCAGGAGTGGGGAATGGTAGCGGAGAGGATGTCTGGAGATGACGGAAGATGAACACACTCACACACGGACGCTGGAGACATGAAGACTGGGAAACACGCTGGAGTGGAAACTGGTAGGTATTTCTAGAGGATATGGAGATCAACTAGAAGAGTCCTTCGTATGAACAAGATCAGACAACAGGCAGAAGGTGAGTGCTGGTTTTATAGTCCGTGGTGATGAGGTGCAGATGGGGAACAGGTGTGTGTGCTCAGTACTCAGGAGAGGGAGTGTGCAGTGATTGGCTGATGGAAGAGCCTGGCGTGTCTGTGACAAATCCAGGAAGTACAAAAATTTGGAAACAAGGTCAGAAACTTCCACGTATTTCTGCAAGTCTCTGAACTTTACTTTAAGGAGCATTCCTAAACCAGACAAAACAACACGCGCAGTTAGTAATTTTCAAAAGTGTTCAATGCCGTTTATATTTTTAACTAACAATGATAACACAAAGTTATTTGCTATTTAATTTTATAGAGAGAACGCAGTCACACTTACCACCTCAGTCGCATGAAGAAAATGGCATCGTCGACTCATCGTCTTGCAAGGCCCAAAACAATATTAGGAACCTTAAAAAAGGCATAATGGGGCACTTTAAATCTTACTAGTAAAAATCCAGTTATGACAAGTAAGGCTGGGACCATTTTAAGCTAAAACAGCTTGCCATACTCCAAAGCATTCAGTATTTAAGATAGTTGGAAATTTCATTTCCAGGGCTATGCTCAAAAAGTGATTAACAGGTAATAAATAGATCATAACTATTCCATAAATATAATTTAGTACTATAAAATCCCTTAAAAATGCAAAATATTAAATAAAAAAACATTATTGAACTAAAATATAGTGCATTCATTACATTGAAATAATAATAATAAAAAAAAATAATAATTTTTGACCGCCACACGAGCAGCACCAGAGGGTTAAAGGGTTAGTTCACCCAAAAATGAAAATAATGTCATTAATTACTCACCCTCATGTTGTTCTATACTCGTAAGGCCTTCATTCATTTTCGGAACACAAATTAAGATATTTTTTAATTAAATCCGATGGCTCAGCAAGGCCTGCGTTCACAGCAATGACATTTCCTCTCTCAAGATCCATAAAGGTACTAAAAACATATTTAAAACAGTTCATGTGAGTTTAGTAGTTCTAGCTTAATATTATAAAGCAACGAGAATACTTTTCAATCGAGCCAGCCAGGCTCGATTGAACCAAACCAAACCAAACCAAAATAGCGACTTTTCAACAATACAGTAATGGGCCGATTACAAAACACTGCTTCGGAGCTTTACGAATCGAGCAGTGACTCAGATCTCCTATCAAACGGCTAAACTGCTAAAATCACCTGACTTTGGTGCTCCGAGTCACTGATTTGATTCGCAAAGCTTCGAAGCAGTGTTGTGAAATCGACCCATCATGTTTTTTAAAAGTCGTTATTTTGTAAAAAAAGTATTCTCGTCGATTTATAATATTAAGGTAGAACTATTGAACTCGCATTAACTGTTTTAAATATGTTTTTAGTACCTTTATGGATCTTGAGAGAGTCATTGTCATTGCTGTGAATGCAGGCCTCACTGAGCCATCGGATTTAATCAAAATATCTTAATTTGTGTTCCGAAGATGAATGAAGGTCTTACGGGTGTGGAATGACATGATGGTGAGTAATAAATGACATTATTTTCATTTTGGGGTGAAATAACCCTTTAAGCAAACTTTGTGTTTTTGACATAACCAAGTTCTGTTTCACATCTTATTATGCTTCAGCTGTCTAATACACACAAGGTTTAGTACTAGCGTGACACACGGCATGTGACAGCCAGCTTTCTGTGTACATGCTTTGGGTGTCTGCATAGCAAACCTCATATCAGAAGTTTAAACTGTGATAGAGATAATAATCAAAAACAAACAGATCTTTTGTTTGCTGTTGGCAAAGTATCCAAGACACGCACTGTAAATTTTCTGTCTTTTCTGGAAAGGGGAGGTAGGAAGCAGCAGCTCATTTGCATTTAAAGAGACATGCAATGAAAACAGCCATGTATTTGCTTCCACCCATAAAGGGGCATTTACAGCATACTAAAATAAATAATGTATGGGGTATTTTGAGCTGAAACTTCACAGTGTATAAATACTAGGAACAAACAAAGGAGGGAAAAGGAACTTCCAGCTGAGTGAACGCTGTGCACATTGTCTGCCACTGCTCTCCGGCTTTCTTGTTTTATTTTATTTTATTTTATCAGTTGTCCATCAAAGCCTTTAGTAAGAGATTTTGTACAACTTTTAGACTCTTTCAATCTCACTCAATATATAACAGGTCCTAAATACAAGCTGGGTCATAAACTTGATCTTGTTTTATCATCAGGGTTTTCCATTATAAACATTTCTGTATGTGATGGTGGTCTGTCTAACCACTGGTCAGTTATGTTTGATAGTTTGTTTTCTTTGTGTGGTGTCCCATACTCAGAATTTGTTCCACGAATGTGCACACACACACACACACACGCACACCGTGAACACACACCCAGAGCAGTGGGCAGCTGTATTTGCTGCAGTGCTCGGGGAGCGATTGGGGTTTAGATGTCTTGCTCAAGGTCACTTCAGTTGTGGATAATGAGAGTGGAAGAGAGCCAGTTCATTCACTCCCCCATCTACATTTCCTGCCGGTACTGAGACTCTAAACCACGACTCCAAAAATTAGGCCACAACTGCCCCTTTTATACCTCCTGTATGGCAATTTTAAATCTAGTTGCCCCTCTCAAAACAAAGAAAACTAATCCAGAAAAAACAGCCCTGGTTTAACAGTGTCAGCTTTAAGGAAGGAATGTAGAATGGCAGAAGGAAAATGGGAACAGGATAAATTACAAAAACTACTGCAGAATAGTTTGTCTAAGAGCAAATTTCCTCTCCAATTTCATCTAAAAAAAAAATACCAGTGCTCAAAGAGGCCGAGGAGGCTGTTTTCAAATGATGAGTTGCTTTGTGCCAAACTCTGAAGTATCTGTAGTTTAATATCAAAACAGAAACAAGATTTAGGAACCTACTCTTCATTGTTCCTTTTGTAAGAAAAAAATGAAATAAAGTGCGTTCATAAACAGAATCAGAGCATTTTATAAGTACTACCAGTTGTACTTAAACATCACAACCAAAGCAAAAACAAAACAACAGTATTACAAGGTGTCTTCACCCTGCTGCTCTGAAGTGAGCATTCCTAAGAATGTACCAGGGTTGCGTTTCCCAAAGCGAACTATGGTCGTAAGTTCCGTCATTACCAATAGAGTTCAATGGGACTTACGACCATAGTTGGCTAACGATGCTTTCGGGAAACGCGCCCCAGGATAGGAGTAGGTTGACATCTCCTGGGTGTTCGACATGCTTTTGTCATGAGCATCATACAAAATCCTCATGATGGAACACCTTGTTTGCATTTTTCCTCTTCAGGATCTTTTATGAGACCCATCTCACTTACCTCTTGCTTACTGAATTATAGCACCCAAATCCTCATTGTTGAAGGTGTTATTAGCTGCTACTTGCTTGAAGATCTCAATTTTCTCTCTCTCAAGGTTAATCTCTTCTTTCTTTCTTGTCTTGTTACTTTGTTGGCCCCTTTGCTTGCGCCTTTTTCCCCTGAATATCTTCAGTGTCTGGTGGGGGTGATGACTAGGGTTGGGAACCGAGAACCGGTTCTCATCCGGAACTGGTAGTGTTTCGGTAAAAAAGTTTCAGTTCCGAAAACGGTTCTAGTGTGATGGGTGGGCGAAGTGCGAGCAGAGGGTATCCTTTAATAGAGACGTCTCACCTCATGAATATTATGAATGCACTGAAAAGCCCTCGCGCTACTCATATACGTCAGATATCAATGTAGAGAGAGAGAGAGAGATGCACAGAGCTGCACGATTAATCTTTAAAAGATTTCGTTCTCGATTTCATCACCCACATGATCTAATTCCTAAATGACAACGATTCGCCCGTGTATAGATGAACATGATTTCATCACCCACATGATCTAATTCCTAAATGACAACGATTCGCCCGTGTATATTAAACCGTTGACAAAAATAAAATCGCAACATTCAAATCTGCGTTCACGCTGCCGTTGATCTAAAGAAAGTTGTCATGAGTATATATAAACAACTTCACAAACTATCTTTTCAAACGCATAGTATAGTTATTTCTGTGTGACAAATATTCCAATTATCACAGAAGTATACAAAAGTTTATTATTCAGATAGAAACGCTGATGTTTATGTAATGTATAATAAATTACCTTCTGTTCTGAAAGTGACGACTGTATCGATTGCATTGTTATGTCACTAGGTAGCAACAAATTTACTGTTAAAAATGTGTCTATCACTGAATCATTCTTTCAGAAACAAGTCTTTATGAATCCAACTTACAAAAATATTTTGTTTTACCTGTCTGGATCTTACATGTGTGTTCAAGCATCTTATCTAATTTGTGGTAACACTTTACAGTAAGGTTAATTTATGAACTAACCATGTGTAATACATTTGTTACTGTATTTGTTAATCTTAATGTTAGTTAATAAAAATAAAGCCATACATAGTTTGTTCATGTTACTTCACAGTGCATTAACTAATGTTAACAAATACAACTCTTGATTTTAATAATGTATTAGTAAATGTTGAAATTAACATTAACAAAGATTAATAAATGCTTTAGAAATGCAGTTCATTATTAGTTCATGTTAATGTAGTTAACTTATGTTAACTAATGAACCTTATTGTAAAGTGTTAGCAAATTTGTTGAGATTAACAGTCTGTTAAATTAATTTTACAAGAATAATAAACACAAAAAGGACTGTTTGAGTCAAGTATTGTGCATTTTTCCCTTTCTACTATTTTTTATTAGTTGTTTAATTATTTTAATGGAACCAGAACCGGAATCGTTAGGCAGCACCGGAATCAGAACCAGAACCAGAAAATTTCTCACGATTCCCAACCGTAGTGATGACAGACTAGATAGTGTAGTTGGTGTGTCCTTGGCAGAGGACAGTGAAGACAAATCCTTGGTGTACCTAACCTGTATGTCATGCTCCACCATTGCTGTCATTGCAGGCTGTGATAATTCATGTAGCTGGATGAACAACAAAATATAGATGGATGGCCAAAATAAACAAGTCTTACATTAAATGTTATATGTGCGATAACTGTTTGTTTGTTATACCCATGTTAAATCTGTAGCACTCCATAAAGTTTTATTTGAGTTATTAGGTCTACTTGATTGCATGTATACACTGAAGTGATTTAAAGAGATGTGGGGATCTAGTGACGCTAATGGCGGAGTAACAGGACGTTGATCGGTCTCCCGCAGCACATTGATATTTTAGTATTATAATTGCGATGAACTTCGACTTTATTCTACAAATTCGATGGAAGAGACTTTAGGACAGTTGTCGGCAATAGGCGGCCCACGGGCCAAAAGTGGCCCGCCAGCAATAATTTCTGGCCCGTGCCCGCAACCAGATTATTTTGATAGCGGCTGGTTCTGAAATAGATCTTCGTCTCGTGGTGCCGTCTGAAGGCCCTTTCACACAGGATGCAGTATGCGCTGCACTATGAAACCCATTTATTTTAATGGCTTGCACTGCGTGAAGACGGTTTGTTGCTGCGTCGACCAAAGCACACACGCAGCGGAGTGCAGCTTGCGTGCACGCTGCGGTCAAAGTTCAAAATAGTTCAACTTTTGCCGCTGCACTCTGTGACGTTTACCCACGTGACCAATAGCAACGGGGCATCCAAACAATCGGAAAGCAAAATGGATGTACAGCTATTGTCTGTGTTGGAATTTCCAGAGCTATACGATACAAGTTTGCTGGTCGTATAGAGACATAGGGAAAAAAGCTGTGTCATGGAGACATGACAGACACTGTCAAGAGCTGCTCTTTTTCTTCTTCTTACAAGCAGGGCTAGTGCTAACTCTCGCTTCTTAGCACAGGACATATACTTTGCTGCTGAACGAAAGGTAAAACAACAATCAAATGATTAGACATATAGAACTCCCGCTACAAGTTTGGAAAACGTCGCCTACTGTGTTCTGGCCAATCGCTTTGTATCTGCCGCGCCACAACAGCTAAAAGCTGTCTACACTGAACGCGGCAAACCGACCGTTGCAAAGCACTTGGACTACATCAGAAACAGAACAGGGAATCCGTTCACTGTCAGGAGTGTGTTAAGTCGCACCGCACTGCATCCAGTGTAGACAATACTTTTGACGCGCCGCTCGCATCCGGTGTAGACACAATGTTATATATTTTGAAAACAGCGACAACTTCATTGCAGATAAGACACCGGCTTTGCAGGCTTTGCATTCACAAAACTAGGTAAGATGAATGCATAATTGTCTTTCCATTCTTCTTTGTATGCCCTATTTTCACTGTCAACTTTTCTCTTTAGACTCTTTGATAGTGCCATTTTCTCTCACCAGCTAGCTTCAATGTTAACATTACTCTGCACAAGATGTATTAGCATACCTCCAGCACGCAAACAATTTAAAAAAGCAGTTTAGTACGTGAGGATGCCAAGGAATAATTCTGAGTGTAAAAGTAGGCTACGTCGAATAATTATTACAATAAGTTAGGCTCAATTGTGTAACAAGAAAATTAAAATGATACACATTTATTATTCACAATATGGAAGAGGAAATAAAACATAGTTCGTTAAGACTCAAACATCCCATTAATGGGCTTATTCAAGTCCTCTTTTATTTTTTTAGTTATTTTTATCCATTCCGCATCTCCCACACGTGTTTTAGCAAGGCGGTCTGTGTTGCAAGTTGGTGAATGAAGATACTTGCCAGCTCACTACTCCACTTTATTAATTTATCCAGTGTAAAACCCGGACACTTACACACAAATGTGGCTTTTTGTTAATGACTGTCCTACTACAGGATTTAACACAGAGTAACAGCTCACTACCAGTTACAAAAGACACTGTAACAGTCTGTCACAGGCAATTCTAGTTGCATTTTTCATCAATTAATTTAAATTATCCTTTGACTACATTCTGGCCTGCCATCTAGTGGCAAATTTTTTTTTTTGGCCTGGTGCCAAACTTAATTGCTGACCCTGTTGTGGCAAATGTTTCTTCAGTTCTGGTCTCAAAGAAAAACTCTCAGAGTCAAAGTTCCAGGTCCCAGGAGTTTAACTTTATTGACAAGCAACAAAGTGAGATGCCAGGGCACAGTTTTTATACATTTTTATCTGTTAAAACAGTGCAAGATCCACCCCTACAGTTATTTTCCATGATCTCATTTACAGGTGCTCTCCTCCCTTTCTCTTCCTGGAGTCTCCCATTTTCACCACAGTCACTTCACCAATTAAACTGCAGGTGTTGCTAATGCAAGAGATAATTGTCTTTGTAAGGGTGCAACTACTGTACATCTTTTGATTTGATCTCTCATGGGCCTTCTGCCAATTGATGGTCAACCCTTTTCCCATTGGCCAAATGAAACATTGTATCTAAACAGTGTAACGGATGACAACAGATTAATTAATTAATTCAAATTATAGGTGAAATATATATATATATATATATATATATATATATATATATATAATTAAATCATAACGCGTTATGATTAATTATAATATAAATCGACCAAAAAGGGAATTATGCACATATACTGTGAATTAATTACAACAGATTATAATTAATTACCTATATGGTTCGGGATTAGTTCTAGTTTAATGGTCAACTTAGAAAGACTGGTCAAGTTTGTCCAGCAAACTATTCAGATTCTTTATTGAATGTTATAAAAGGCAATTATTCCTCTGGCCATGAAGAGTAATTTCCTATTCTAGCATTAAAGCGTAAAGCAGTTTGCAAAATCGGAACGTAAAAGTGACTTGATTTGTAAACAAGGTTTTAACTTAGTAAGATAACTGGAAAATAAAGAAGAAAGAGTCCGTCTCCTAGGTGATGAAGGCTTCGGGCGACGGATGAAGAAGGCTTGACAGAAGAAGAACTTGAAGCGCCAAAGAGACGTGTGTTGTTGTCTTTTAAGGACAAACAAACCAAATCGCCTCCTTGGATGTGCCAGCCAATGGTGAGGGTGCAATTTTGGCGGGCAAGTAGTTTATGAAGTGTCAGATCTGAGTACATTTTCTTCCAAGTACTAATAAAAATAGAAAAATGCATTTTACAGTAATGTAACATACATTGTTAATTAGAACATTCAGAGAGGTTTACAACGAGACTAAACTTGCCAGGTGGCAAAGACAAAGTGAGAGATACAGTTTATACTTGAATATATCATTTAGAGTAAAACTAACACCACTACAGTCATAACTAAGCTTATATAATATGGATACATGCACGTTCACCTGAATACAGCAACGGGTACACTTTGGCATAGTCATATTTTGAGGCTAAATGTAGATACAGTCTCCAAATGTGTGTTTGTGTCTCTGTATGTGTGTGTGTGTGATGTGTATTGGGTTTTCACAGTGTCTCGGATATGCCACATGGCCCTTAGCGCCATGTGGGGTGAAGCACGGGTGACTCTTTGAAGTCCCCGGAGCTGGTGAGAAGGCCTCCTGCTTCTCTTCAATGGAGGCAACAAAGATGCTAATAGGGTAATTTCATCTAGACCTGCCGGAGCCATGGTCTGAGTTATACGAAGGTGGTCAAACGTTAAAAGCTTTCTTTAATTTACAGTTGTGTTGATGAAGTTGATCCTGTGCAGACGCTACAACAGTCAACACTCCCCGGAGTCAAGAAGCCTTCACGTGACACCCTTAATAATGGTCTTATTCATTTCACAGCCACCTGTTGTCTGGTGGAAAACTACCAGCAAATATGCTTAGTGGCCAAGCTAACTTCTCAGATACATCTAACCCTTACAGTCACGTAGGCCAAGAGGCCTCAAAACACTTCTAGCTTTTATAGTAAACAAACTAATTCTACTATTGTTTTCTATAGGATGGATAAAATACCCTCTGGGAAACTCTTAATTCCCACCTCCATTTCCCTTTGCCCAGAGTGCAACCTCACAAGTCAGCCCTTTCATCTTCTGTCTCAGGACCAATAGTGGTCCTCCCTTTTGACTACCAAATGGCTGCCTCATGTGACTGCACTCCAGAAGAGGTCAGAGTCAAACATCACTGCCCACAATTTTTACTAGGGAAGTGTAAAAGGCTCTGCCTCCCTTACTAAACACTCTAGAGAGTCAACAAAATCAAAAATAAATCAACAATTTGTGTTAAAGCATGTGCGTGGAATGTCTTGGCCTTGCCCATGGTTGTCATGGTTGTGTAGAATATATCAGTGATTAAACTCGTTATAATTAATATAAGATGCTTAAGGATATTAATTTTGGTGCACTGGTTTTCCCATGGTGTCAGAGGAACTCTCAGGCACTTCCGGATCTGGTGCTGGGGCTGACAGCAGGTTTTTAAATCACCAGTAGAGTCTGCCCTAGCTGCCAAGCACTGATGCGCTCATTGATCCTTTATTCTTGAGTTCCATGGGACTTTTCAGTAGGTTACACATTACAACTTCAAAGTAATGAGTAAATGAATGAGTATAGTAATAAATGAAATTTAAGGAAACATTCTTGTCATTTCCCTTCAAATCTGGTTGCATTACCTCGTACCACGGATAACGACCTGCTTCAGACCTTCAGTTGTCCCCTCTCATTCATGTTGTCACATGTGTCCTGGATCTGTGTTCTGTTTGTTCACATGGACTCCATTTCCCACAATTTCCCACCTAGGAACCAATCTTGCACTCACACCTGTTTCCCATCAGTGACCCTTTTTAAGCTGCACTCAGACACACTCACTTGGCTGAGTATTGTTTCTGCCTTGTTTTTTCCATGTATTTCCATCTGTTCCTTGTTCTGCCTAGCCTAGCCTGTGTTTTTGACCCTGGACTGATTCCTTGTTGATGATCGTTTGCTGCCTGCCTTGACCATTGCCTGTGATGGCCACGGAGCTTGGCCCATCTTTGTCACCAGCATGTCTGGTTCACTCCATGCCAGTCAGGTCAGTGTCTTCTATGCCACAGACTGTTCATGTCCTGCCTGCCCAGCTACAGACTATTCAAACCATTCCAGAGCCCTCAGCCGAGATGGCTGCCACGCCTGAGCCCTCAGCCGAGATGGCTGCCACGCCTGAGCCCTCACCCGAGATGGCTGCCACGCCTGAGCCCTTGAATCCGCACCAGAGCCCGCTCCAGTCCTTGAATCCGCACCAGAGCCTGATCCAGCCCATGAGTTCACTCCTGAGCCTTCTTCAACCTATGAGTCCAATCCAGAGTCCATCTCAGTCCATGAGTCCACTCCAGAGTTTGCCGCGGTCCCAGAACCCAGCCTCGTAAGCTATGAACTTCCTGTCTGCCTTGAAACGACCACGGAGGTCGTCAACGAGTTCCCTGTCTGCCTGGATGCGACCACGAACGTGGCTTCTGGGGTTTCTGTCTGCCTTGACACGACCGTAGAGGTCGTACCAGAACTGTCTGTTTGCCTCAACGTGACTGCAGAGATCGTCCCTCGACTTCCTGCCTGTATCTGTGTGACTACAGAGGTGGCTCCTGGGGTTCCTGTCTACCTCTACATGACTGCAGAGGTCATACCAGAACTGTCTGTCTGCCTCTACACGACCAGAGAGGATGTTCTAGTTAGAGCCCTGGAGGGCTTTCCTGAGCTCCCTACCTGTC
This sequence comes from Hypophthalmichthys molitrix, assembly GCA_037950675.1. Classification (NCBI taxonomy): domain Eukaryota; kingdom Metazoa; phylum Chordata; class Actinopteri; order Cypriniformes; family Xenocyprididae; genus Hypophthalmichthys; species Hypophthalmichthys molitrix. The sequence goes on along the minus strand of CM075494.1, from coordinate 47,783,875 downwards.
CTGTTATGGTCCTAGTGGCTAACTCTAATCTCTCTGTGCTTCCTGTTTCAGTTTCATCTGATCAGCCTTGGTGGTTCCCAGTGTTACCAGATCTGCCCTGGGCGTCTTCTACTCTGCCATGGAGATCTCCAAGCCCATCTGAGCTGCAGTGGTCGTCTGCTCCACCGTGGGGGTCTTCAAGACCGTCTGCACTGCTGTGGTGGTCATCTGCGCCCCCCGTGGGGATCATCAAACCCGTCTGAGCTGCAGTGGTGGTCATCTGCTCCGCCGTGGGTGTCTACAAGACCATCTGCACTGCTGTGGTGGTCGTCTGCACCACCGTGGGGATCGTCAGGACCATCTGCACTTCTGTGGTGGTCGTCTGCTCCACCGTGGGGGTCGCCAAGCCTGTCTACCTGTTCGTCTGTCCAGTCTTCCTCATCCCGGCCACCTGCCCTGACTCAGTCTCCAGGTCGTCTTCCTCTTCATGGACCTGGCCCTCTGTTCCGCCTCTGCTCCACCTCCCTCCGGGATTGTTTAGGAGTGTCTGGAAGCCACTTATTTGGGGAGGGGGGGGGTCACATGTGTCCTGGATCTGTGTTCTGTTTGTTCACATGGACTCCATTTCCTACAATTCCCCACTTAGGAACCAATCTTGCACTCACACCTGTTTCCCATCAGTGACCCTTTTTAGCTGCACTCACACACACTCACTTGGCTGAGTATTGTTTCTGCCTTGTTTTCGTCTGTTCCTTGTTCTGCCTAGCCTAGCCTGTGTTTTTGACCCTGGACTGATTCCTTGTTGATGATCATTTGCTGCTTGCCTTGACCATTGACTGTGTTTGGATTACTCTTTTGCCTTGCCCTCTTGTATCTGTTTGCTGGTGTTTGACCCTCTGCCTGTATGACTACGCTCTTCCTGTTTTATTAAAGCCTGCATTTGGATCTCCAACTCCGTTGTCCCACTCCCTATGTTACACATGTAGTGTAATATAAGTATAATAACTTGAACAAACATAGTAATAATAAAAGATAAAAACAAAAATAAAATCAGGAAGAGAGTTTAAGCCAAAATAATAAACAAAACACCCACTTAATAACTGCCTACTCTACCCATGTTCTACATTGCTTACTGAGTTTTTGCCCCAAAGAAAATACATGATTTAGCTAACTCCCTTTCTCACCAAAAACATCATCAAACTTTGTGATAAAAATAAAAAAAGCATCCCTTCCATAATTTCTTGAAAAAAAGGCCTTACTGAAATTCGTCCAGTTTATCTAGCCCTGGACCAATTGGATACACTCCAGAATTGGTGCATATAATATTGACTCCAGATCATCTTACAGATTACACTGAACATCTGTTTGGCTGCTGCATTGGCCATCATTGATCTATGAAAGGGCTAATCAACAAAACAAAAAATCCAACAGCATGTGCTATTATTATTCTCACTTTAGTAAGCCATTTACCCTGTAATTCAAATATTTTGTCAAACTAGTTCCCAATATGCTTATCTCCTTCATTTTCAGTGATTTCGTCCCTTATTTTTCAGTTTCTTCATTGCCTCGTTGAATGATCCATCAGGAGCTGTATTATTTGGAACATAAGTACAACAGTTAGCTTCATATACTTTACAAACACCTCCTTTCTTCTGCGAATAACCAATTTAATGTTTGTCTGTTTTGCCATGTCATTTTGCTTATGGGTCCCCAACTGTTCTCCCAAGGCTCTCAATGCATCTTCAGCATGGTTAATGAGCTTCTGTTAATCACAATAAATGTAATTCATGTTTTATCATAAATTATCCACACAAATATACTCAAATTTTGATTTTACTTCATCTCCATCCTTAAATTAATTTGGTATTCCCTTGGTTGACCATTCAAATCCATGTACACACCTTTTCTGACATTGTTTTGAACACAAATGTTGCATTTGGCTAAAAAATAAAAAGTCTATCAATCATCTATCATTGACTTTGATTTTCACTTCCCCCCTTTGCGCAATGGTCAAACCATGCGCATCTAATAGTTGCTGCTGTAATCATGTGTCTTCTTATATCTCATTTGTCCATTAATCTAAAGTTTTAGGATATGCCTCCTAATTGACTCATCAATATTTCTTTAATTTTTTTTCCAAGTAACCATCCTAAATATCAAGGTGCAAATACCACCAATTCTAAATTAGTAAAAAAATTCTAATGACATGATATACTGAACATAGGCCATGTGGCATTCCCCATTTGACAGTGTCTAAATGTTTCCAATAATACCTCTGATCGGTATTAGTTGCCATGTAGCTGTGTTAAACACCACAGTCATAAACCCCAAATGTTCCAGTTATCTAATAAATCAAATGATCTGCTATGTCTGGGACATATCGCAGTGTGAAGGAACCAATTTGTCATCCATCTATTAATTTAATCTTTTGTCATAAGCTGCTCTTTGAATTGACTTTATATATCACCATTATTTTGATGAACAACAATACAGTATTAACATCATGCAATCCCTGGTTATTGTAATTTTGAAATTACTACTTTAGATCTAGCTCATAAAGGAGTGACCAGTATAGCTTTATCATCCACATTGTTCTTGAACACATCATGTCCCTTTTTTTTTTCCCCTGATAGAGTGTTCGGCATCAGGCTCATCAGCTCTGTCTTAAAAGGCAAGTTGAAAACTTGCTACATCAGACAACATCATCAGTGATCTAATTATGCATTTGCCCTTAGTTAGTTAATTAAATATCCCCTCACTAAGCTAAGTCCAGTCCCAGTTTTAGTTAATTGTTGAGTCAAGCAAACACTCAACCTCCCCTCCTTTTTTCTTTCTTTCTGATTTTTCATGCTTACGGCTGAACTGATGTCTGTTGAAAGAAAGCAGATAGAGTGTTAGATTAACAGAATCTCTCTCTGTTAACCTAACACTCTATCTGCTTTCTTTCAACAGACATCAGTCCAGCCGTAAGCATTATGCTATTGGACCAATGAATAATCAAAATACAATTAATATGGCCAATCAATACAATTTAAAGCTGTCTCTGTAGTGACCATTGAAAATGTATCACCTGTGCCTTCTTAGGAAAGGATGAAGTCCTTCTGCTTGTATCAGCGATCAGTTGAACTGGTCGGACTGCTGTTGGCATTCAAGGGCCTGGTGTCATGGTGTGATGGTTGTTTGACTCTGGATGCTGTTGTCTCTCTGCCTCTCCTCAGTTTGACTTTTGATCAAGCTGCGGAGGAGACCATTTGCATGATAACAATATGTTTCTCGGTCATTATTGCAGTGACTCTGTCCATATAAGCCCCTCAGAAGTTTTTACTTCCTCTTTCAGGAGGGATGAGGGCCCATCAACCAATGCCTCTTCTCCTCTCTGAAGCCATGTCCTTATGTTTCTTGCTCTCACTTGTTGCACAGTCCATTTGCTTTCAGTTAGTATGTCAAGGCAGATGTCATCTGGAAATTGAAAACTCAGAACCACATTAATCAAATTTATCCTTTGTAAATTCTACAAAGTCTGATAACAGCAGTTTCCCTATGCTATTTTAATAAAGCAAGTTCTTCTTTGCAGAAAAGAGCAAGCATTTTTCTCTTCTTTGCAGAATGCAGAAAATTCTGTACATAGAAAAGTAACTCCATGAGCCCTGTAAAATTCTTTCAGTCTGTCTGGGTTGCCTTATTTTCAGTCATATGTATATCATGGTATTTTTAATCGCTTGTTATTATTGAGACCTATTCTCTCAAACCTTTTAGGGTTAAATCAGTGAGTCTCACTGTTGTCAAATCTGTATAACATGTCTGTTAAAAATGTCTGTTTAGCTTGATCACTCAATGTTGCTTATTCAACACAATGTTATTTTAATTAACAGAATCCAAAAATCTTAGAATCTCTGCAATGGATCAAATTTCAAACTGTCTCCCAGGGATAACACAATACAAATTTTAGGTGTCTTCATATGACAGGTCAGTGTATAATAGAGTTATAAAACCCACATCTAGCATATGTCATATCAGGTATTTCTAGAATCCTTTCTGTCAGTTATTTGGATTTCATCAGGGAACTGCACAGACCACTTATACTAGGGCAAAAACTCCAGTGATTTTTAGTGGCCACCAGTTTGTGCAATCCTACAGATCAATCCATGCAGGCCTGCTTATTAATTTAATTCCCTATGGAACGGTCAACTAATGCTAATGCAGTTTTATTGTTTTCTTTCAGGGTTATTTCTTATCAATTTTTGTTGGAGTTTTCTTGGTAATTGTTCAACTTGCCTACTTTTAATTCTAACCAGTTTAGCATTTTTCTTCAATCCTACATCTGTACTTAATTTTCCATTTCTTTTAATACTTCAGCTGTTTTTGAATACAATTTTTTAGAGGTTTGTCTCTTTTTTGTAACGCTCGTTTCATCATTGGACCTAAATATTTTAAATGGCATCCTCTACTTACATACAAAGTGTCATGTGGAATTAAATTTAGAATTTGAAACCATTTTTCACTTAAATGTCCTTTTTCAACCTGCATTGCTGCCCCTTGTGGGTCTATTATTAGGTATTATGGAATTAACAGGACCTCCTGTCCCTTTTGTGTCATTTAGCCTCTTCTTTTCGAGTTCTGGGCCCATACTTAAATCGTAATTATACAAAGCTGTGAAGAAATTCAATTTTGAAAAACTGTGGAAACTGACAACCACACACTGGCTCAACAAATGACCCCCAAATAACCATCCTCGCGCAAAAAGATACATTGCACCACAGCTCTAGGTCCTCATCCAAAATCAAAAATTTACCCTCACCGAGCACCTTGAAATGTCCACAGTCAATCCATCAAGCCGAAGTGAAAAATCTGTTGGCTAAACCAATCCAAAACACAAAAGACTGACATTTTTTGCCATTTGGACAGCGAGAGAGACAAAATTTCCACCACAATTCAAAACATCCAACCACACCGACAACACACCCTGGCAAACCAAACCTTTCCATCAGCTCAACATACGATCATGGCTGAGCCCGTCAAGAGTCCACTGCCACAATTGGCAAAACTCAACTCACCAAAACTCAACCAGGCCAACTAAAAAACCCAGATGTGACCAATTACCAGAAATCCCTGACTTGGAGAGGTCCCAAACCTTTTACATTAAATGAAATTCAGTTTTTGGCATACAGGGCTCATGGAGTTACTTTTCTATGTACTCATTTGATAATTGTTTTCTCTGCATCTTTTCCCTGAATCTCCTAACCAGTATACATTAGCTCACAATCATTTACTTAAACCTTTAGTGGTCTTGCGTTGTATTTTAACCTTTGATTGTCTGTCTGTTGCTTTCTCTGAAATCCATTTTTGCCATCTAAGGGCTTACTTCCCTTTCTTTATCTATTCATCAGTCCTTCTTATGTCTCACTCTAACTCCATTATATCGGACAGACTTGAATTAGATGTCTCTTTTTTCTTTAGGTTTTCTTTGTACAGCCTTGGTGTCTCTTTTCTTGACTCCCCCATGGCTTGATGCCTCCATTTTCCTTTCATCCTCATGTGTTCTATGTGCACCTGCTAACTTTCCCTTTCAAGGGAACTCGCGCTGCGTAGTCACTATGGGAACGCCTCTGCGTGATGTCGTCGTGAAGCACATGTGAAATCTGTCCAATCGGGAGACAGTACGTCATAGGCGGGTGACGTCACTGACCAGGAACTATAAAACTAGCCCAAAAACACTCTCATTCAGCTTCTGTGTCTTCAGCAAGCGCTATGTGTACCTTGTCTGTCTTATTTATTGTTGTCTGTCTACCATCTGTCTTTTGATTTTGTTAGTATCGATGGCGAGCGAACAACAACATTTTAGAAAGCGTGTTCATCCCTGCCCTCGTTTCATTACAAGCGGGGATACACACAATCTTTGTGTTGTTTGTTTGGGAGCGCAGCATGCCCAGACAGCTCTCAAAGGGGACTGCTTGTGTGCATTGTGAACAGCTGCCGCTGAGGACGCTGCGCTCCTGCTGAGGCAGAGCGGCGTCTTATGTCCTGGGGTTCGCAAATGGATGTAGCAGCGGGGTTGGAGATGGGCCCAGCCCTTTCTCTGCCCTCACCTGCTGCATCCAGTGTGTCGATCCGGCGGCAGGAAGCACGCGTTGCGATTTCTTCCACTCCGGCCGACATAGTCACGCTAATGGCTTCCAGTTCTGAGGAGCTGGATGTTGTTAGCGTGACAACAGGAGAGACTGAAGACTCGCCACTTCACTCTCCTGCGAGCGAGGAGCTCATGGAGGTGCTTACTCGCGCTGTTGCCAAGCTCAACATTGACTGGCCAGCTGAGACGCAAGAGCAGCAGACCAGAAGTAAACTTGATGAACGCTTTTTACCATCTAGGTCTGCTCTACCTCCACGTCGGGCGCTGCCGTTTTTTCCCGATCTCCACACTGAGGTGTCAAGATCGTGGAAGAAACTGGTTTCCTACCGTGTTTTCACCCCTCATACCTCCACTTACAGCAATGTGGCTGGTATGAGAAAACACGGTTATGGGGCGATGCCAAGAGCGGAGAGTCTATTTCGAGCCATCTCTCTCCGCAGGCGGCATCGTCCCTCAAAGCCCCGACGTTGCCCACTAAGCCGTTGAAGACCACTTCAGCACTGGTGGGCAAAGCATACTCTGCAGCAGGTCAGGCTCCGGCGTGCTTGCATACTATGGCCATCTTGCAAGCATACCAAGCTGACCTGCTGAAGGATTTGGGCGATAGTGAGGAAGTGGGGGCTGACTTCATCCAGGAGTTGCGTCAGTCAGCAGATTTAGCGCTCCGTGCCACCAAGGAGATGGCCAAGTCAATCGGCTGGTCTATGGCAGCCCTGGTGGCTACGGAGCGCCACCTCTGGCTAAATCTGTCTGACATCAAGGAACGTGATAAGAAGTTTCTCCTGGATGCCCCACTGAATCCGTCTGGCCTCTTTGGTGACGCTGTTTCCACTGTCACTGAGAGGTTTCAGGAGACGAGGAAGCAGGCTGCTGCTATGCAGCAGTTCCTTCCTCGTCATGCCCAAATCCAGCAGCCGAAGCCGAGTACGAGCTCCTCGCACCAACACAGGCAACACCAGAAGCAGAGCGTTGCTACCCGTACTCCTCCTCCGAGGAGCTGGGAGTCGGGGCAACGCTCTCAGCCGAAGCCCTCTAAGAGCAAGACAGGTCTGAGGGCTGACATTGCGGCTAAGAGGGCTTCGGCAAAGAATTCCTGACGGCAGCAGCGTCAGGATCCTGAGGGTGGTCCCCTCCGGAGGCAAACAGTGTTCACCTCTCTCTATGGTGCCTGTGTGTCTTCGGTGCCCACCCCGATTCAACGGGGTCCTGCCCGTGGTGGGCCCCGAGCAGGCTCTGGTGATGGCACAAGAAGTAGAGACTCTCTTGTGAAAGGAGGCTATAGAAAGGGTTCCTCCTCCCAGCAGGGAGTCAGGGTTTTACAGCCGCTATTTCATTGTGCCAAAGAAAGACGGGGGATTGCGTCCGATTTTAGACTTACATCAGTTGAATCGAACAGTAGCGAAACTCAAGTTCAAAATGCTGACAGTCAAACATATCGTGTCACAAATCAGATCCGAGGACTGGTTTGTCACGATAGATCTAAAGGACGCATACTTCCATGTATCAATCCTCCCGCAACACAGGAAGTTCCTAAGGTTTGCTTTCGGGGCGAAGCATTCCAATACAGGGTTCTTCCCTTCGGCCTAGCATTGTCACCTTGTACCTTCACCAAATGTGTAGATGCAGCTCTGACGCCCTTGCGTATGCAGGGCATCCGCATTCTAAACTACATAGACGATTGGTTGATTCTGGCTCATACAGAGCAGATGGCGGTTCAACATCGAGATGTTGTTCTCGCTCACATGAGAAGATTGGGGTTGAGACTGAACGCAAAGAAAAGTGTGCTTTCTCCAGCTCAGAGGACCACTTATCTAGGCGTGGTGTGGGATTCGGTGATTATGCGCGCCCGTCTATCTCTGGCTCGCATAACATCGATTCTTTCAACAGTCTCAGACATAAAGCTAGGCCAGTCACTCACTGTCAAACAGTTCCAGAGACTGTTAGGTCTTATGGCAGAAGCATCCAACGTGATACCTTTTAGCCTGCTGAACATGAGACCACTGCAGTGGTGGCTCAAAACCAAGGGGTTCTCACCGAGGGGGAATCTTTTTCGTATGATCAGAGTCATGCGGCGAAGCTTACGTGCTCTAGTCATATGGAAGCAACCTTGGTTTCTGTCCCAGGGACCTGTGCTGGGGGCTCTCAGTCGTCGCGTCACGCTAACGACGGATGCATCCCTCACGGGCTGGGGGGCGATCATGAGTGGTCGCTCAACTCGAGGTCTCTGGCAGGACCATCATCGTTCATGGCACATAAACTGCCTGGAGATGTTGGCGGTATTTCTAGCTCTGAAATATTTCCTTCCAGACCTCAGGGATCATCATGTGTTAGTTCGATCAGACAACACATCGGTGGTCTCCTATTTAAATCATCAGTGGGGTCTGAGATCACGCCTGCTTTACAAGCTGGCGAATCAGATCCTCCTGTGGTCCCAAGGGAAACTGCTCTCCCTCAGAGCAGTATACATCCCGGGGTACCTGAATGTGAGAGCAGACATCCTGTCGAGGCAGGGGCCGAGGCCCGGGGAATGGAGACTACAGCGAAGTCCAAGTGGATCTGTTTGCGTCTCGAGAGATGACTCACAGTCCACTGTGGTTCTCGATGTCAAACCCAGCACCTCTTGGGCTGGATGCTATGGTACAGCCGTGGCCGAGGCTGCCGCTGTATGCTTTTCCCCCGATTGCGCTGCTCCCGGGAGTTCTGGAGAGAGTACGCCGGGATGGGGCCCGTCTGCTATTAGTAGCCCCGTTCTGGCCGGCCCGAGTGTGGTTCTCGGACCTGGTATCTCTTCTCGACGGGTCTCCAATGGAGATTCCGATCAGGAGGGACCTTCTCTCTCAGGCGGGCGGTCTGATACTGCACCCCCGCCCGGAGTTATGGAAGCTGTGGGCATGGCCTCTGAGGGGGCACAGCTCACAGGCTCCGGTCTCTCAACCGAGGTTGTTAAGACCATTCTCCAATCCAGAGCTCCCTCCACGAGGAAACTCTACTCTTCGAAGTGGACATTGTTCACTTCTTGGTGTGAAAATCACCAGTGGGATCCTGTTAACTGCCCAGTTAGCGCAGTACTGGAGTTCCTTCAGGAAAGATTTTCTTCAGGGTTATCCCCCTCCACACTGAAGGTGTATGTGGCGGCCTTAGCTGCTTACCACGCTCCTTTAAGTGGGGTATCTTTGGGGAGACACCCACTTATCACTCGTTTCCTCCGTGGCACTTTGAGGCTGGTCCTCACCGCATACATTCGTGAGGTTTTATGAATTAGACCTCGGCTCCACTCCAGGGGCGCAGGTGTTACTGTGAGTTGAGCGCTGAGGCCTCACACGAACGGTCACTTGCTCATATGGCGACGTTGGGATTTCGTTCCCATAGCGACTACGCAGTGCGAGTTCCCTTGAAAGGGAACGTCTTGGTTATGTATATAACCTTAGTTCCCTGAATAGGGAACGAGACGCTGCGTCGCCTTGCCGTACTCCCGGCATGCCCGTAAGTGTCTTGCTTCAGTATTCAGAAGCTGAATGAGAGTGTTTTTGGGTTAGTTTTATAGTTCCTGGTCAGTGACGTCACCCGCCTCTGACGTACTGTCTCCCGATTGGACAGATTTCACACGTGCTTCACGACGACATCACGCAGAGGCGTTTCCATAGGGACTACGCAGCGTCTCGTTCCCTATTCAGGGAACTAAGGTTATATACATAACCGAGACGTTCTTCATTATCCTACATTACAGCTTGTGATTTCTGAATGATTTTAACAAGCTATTGTAATATACATATCTATGATATTTATCACATAGATAAACATATTTTCTATGATGAATCACACATCACGTCTTACCGCTGCCAGGAAATTACGTAAATGTATGGTTACCGCTGATTCACCAATGAGAAACCGTTCGGCATGCCCATTACTCCAAGCTGCAGTTACCCCTGTCTCAATCACACTGGTGTTATCGTACGCGTTAAGGCAGGAACACACCAAGCCGATGGTCGGCCGACTAAGTTTTCTCAGTGTGTTCCTCACCGCCATGAAAGCGAGGTAAGAACTCACAGTTGTTAACGGGAGGGCTGTAAAAGGGACTGTATTGCGATTGACATTTATACCGTGACTACATTAGGACTGGTAAACTTTGTTGGTTTTTTCAATAATGGTGGACATAAAACTTTTAACGAGTGGACGGTACTCGCCCGTTGGGCCGCGACTCCTCCAAAGGAGCTATTTCAATGGCACGGTCACATACAAACAAAGTGTTCTTTTTCCCCCAGAGAGACTGAGTCACAACAAGTGCAAACAGTTGGATGTTAAGTTCAATCTGATGTTCAAGTTCATTGTTCCCTATTCCTTGACAGCGGTAATACTTTAAATGTATACTTAAATAGACTCAATAATTCATCCCCTTGGAATTATAAGGTTCTATCTGTGTTGTGAGCAGTTTTGAGATTTTGAGCTTCAAAGTTTTTACATTCCATATAGCAAAAACTATATGGGGAACAAGTTTCTTTCAAACATGAAAATGACAGGGACCCTAAATGTATTCTAAATATACAATATCAAAATCCTCTCAAATTTGTAAATGAGGATTTTTGGAATGGGTCAGATGCAGATAGAACCTTCTAATTCTAAAAAAGCACTTTTCGCTTGGAATTATAAGGTTCTATTTGCCAAAAAAATTAATTAAAGCAATAATTTTCAAGAAACACAAACAGTTTACTTATAATTTGTTTTAAAACAATATGTTGACATGTATGAGAAAGTTAAATTTAATAGTTTTTATGACATTTATTTTAAATTAATATTTTTTTTCTTGTTCAAGTTAAGCATAAAAGGCAGTGCTAAATCTTTTGTCCAGTGCAGATGTTAAATTTAGGAAGGAATATGATGGGTAATTTAATACATTATTGTAGGAACCATTTAAGTTTAATTTTCCTTTTGTTTAGACAGAAGGCAGCTACTGTAATACATCTGAGCAGGACTTTATTCCACAGAAAGTGGGACATGTACAATGGCTTTCTCTCTAGACATCAGTATGGCTGAAATAACATGCTAACATTTATTGTTGTAATTAAGACCCCATCAATTAAATTATTGACTATTTGAGCTTTAAGGCTTTGTCAAATTTAAGTCATTTTAAGACTAAAAAACTGGAAGAAAACAGACAATGCTTCAGCAAAGGTGTTTAACAAAGTTTAATAAACACTGAAAAATGTTTCACTGAATATATATTTAATAAAAAATATTCCACATTTAAAATATTTAAATTACTTAAACTATGCAACAACTCAGTTTTTACCAACAATGTAAAATTTAACATTTCATCTCACTTAATCTAGTATACACTTTAATCCAGTATGCCATAGGGCAAAGCTTTATAGCTATACAGCTCAATTCAAGTACACAGGATGGATTAAGGTTAAAACATAACCTAATATATACATAACTTTCCCTCGTATGACAATGACGTGACTGGAAATAAGCAAATAGACTACAAAACCCGAACCTATCCTCTTAATAGCGCTGCTGGCTAATGTTAGCGTGGTGTCTAACTGAAAATAACTCCTCAGCAACAGATACGGCAAAACACAAAAAAAGACTAATCCCCTTTAATTTGGGCTGCTGTCATTGAAAAGATCATAAATAAAATAGTTGATCATGAGGTTTCTAATAAACATCACGTTGTGTGAAATTATTTAGTCTTCTCTTCACCGATTTAGCGTTTTCGTGCGCTCTCTTCCACTTTCGCGGCAACATGACAAAGAACGCTGATCCTGATTGGTCCTCGTGTGTGCATTCGAAGTGCTGACTGGCTCACGCAGATAGAACCTTATAGAACCAAGTTAGAATCCAACTTTGTAGATAGAACCTTTTTTTTTTTCCCAAAATGTACACAACTTAAAAAAAGAAACATCACATAATATAAATAAGTTGTCACAGAATATGAATATGTGAATAACTCAATTTTGACAAAAATGTCAGATAGAACATAATTCCAAGGGGACGAATTGTTGTTGGTATGTGACCAGCCCAAAGTGGCAATGTAAGAAGGCATTTATCTTTTTTCAATAACCATGCAAAGTCTAACTTGTGTTAGCTACAATGTGAAGGGACTAGGTAGCCCTGTAAAGTGGAAAAAAATACTGAATCAGCTTAAGACATTAAAGTGTGGTATCGCCATATTACAAGAGACTCATCTCTCAGAAGAAGAACATTTAAAGTTGAAACGAGAATGGGTGGATCAGGTTTTCAGTGCTTCCTATGGTGGAGGGAGAAAAATCATTTTACAGATAAAAAATTGATTAAGGATAGAAATGGCAGATATGTCATGGTTGTGGGGACAGTTGGGGGTATTAGAATAACTCTTTTAAATTTATATGCACCGAATGAAGATTGCCCATTTTTTTTTAAGAAAATCTCCACACTTGTGGCAGATAAAGCAGAGGGGATTTTAGTGATAGGTGGAGACTTCAATTGTGTCTTAAACCCATACATGGACAGGTTGCCATTAGAAAAGAGACCCTAATCTCGTAAAACAAATACAGCTTTGGAGATGATGAACGAGCTATGGTTGGTTGACATTTGGAGATAACTTCATCCAAAAGAAAAAGACTTTACATTTATGTCACCAACACATGGGAGCTATTCTAGACTGGATTTTATCTGCATTTCAAGAAATGAAGTGCATAGAGCAGTGGAGTGCAATATAGAGCCAATCACTGTGTCAGATCATGGTCCTGTTATTTTAAAACGAAATCTGTGGCAACAAAAACAGTTTAAATACTGGAGACTAAATATCTCAATATTGAGCAATGAAACATACAAAAAGGAAATACAGAAGGAATGGGATGATTATATTAAAATAAACGACAACGGATCTGTTTCTCCCTCTATGTTGTGGGATGCAGCTAAAGCAGTAATAAGGGGAAAGATTATTGCACTTACATCCAGAAGAAAAAAAACAAAGGGAACTTAAACGATTGGAAATAGAGAAAGAAATAAGGAGGCTGGAATGCAAACATAAAAACTCTCGAAATAAAAATTCTTTAGATCTATTGAAGCAAAATAGACAGAAATTAGATGACTTGGCAGAGGGGGCTCTAAGATATACAAGCAGAAAATATTATGAATTTGGTAATAGAGCAAGCCGGCTACTTGCTTTCCAACTACGTAAAGCCCAGTCTAGTAGAGTTGTCCCGAAAATTAGGCATCCATATACTGGTATTATAACATCACAACCTAAAAAAATTGCAGATGCATTTAAAGATTATTATAAAAAACTATATGAAGGGGATGAACAGCCAAATAAGGGAGAAAAAATAAGAAAAATTCTGGATTCTATTAAACTGAATACACTGACAGATGAAGAGTCTGAAATAATGTTTAGTCCCATTACAGAGGAAGAAATTAAGAAAAGTATTGGCAAACTCAAAAATAATAAGTCGCCGGGAGTAGATGGCTCACCTGGCGAATTTTATAAAGTGTTCATAAATGAATTAATAATTACGCATTAGAGAAAGGAGATCCTCCAAAATCATGGGCTGAGGCAGTAATAACAGTTATACATAAAGCCGGGAAAGACCCCACTCAGTGTACAGGTTATAGGCCTATAAGCCTTTTCTGCCAGGATCTAAAAATTTTAACCTCAATTTTAGCGGAAAGGATTCAAATGCATATTAAAAAACTAGTGAAGCCAGACCAGACAGGATTTGTTAGTGGACACCAAGGTACTGATAATGTTAGGAGAGCTCTAAACATACAGCTGATTGCGGCAAAAAGAAAGACTCCCTCAATGTTTCTTAGTTTAGATGCGGAAAAGGCATTCGATAGATTGGATTGGATATATTTAAAACAAACGTTGGTGTACATGGGGTTTCATGACACATTTATACAGGGTATCTACAGATATGAACAAGTTAAATTTAAGACTTTTTAATATCGCCTTGAACATGAAATTTAAGACCAAACCTATGATGGAAATTTAATAATCATGATAATAATATATTATATATATATATTTATATAGTATATAATATGTTAAATGTATTAATAGAATTGTTATTATTAAAGTACCTGCGAAAAGTTTGGAAACAATTATTAATGATTTTAAAATAAATCTCTTCTGCTCACCAGGGCTGCATTTATTTGATCAAAAATACAGTAAAAACAGCAACGTTGTGAAATATTCTTACAAATAAAAAAAAGATTTGTTTTAATAAATTATAAAATGTAATTTATTCCTGTGATGCAAAGCTGAATTTTCAGCATCATTACTCCAGTCTTCAGTGTCACATGATCCTTCAGAAATCATTACAATTTGATTTGATGGCCAAGAAACATTTCTGATTATTATCAATGTTGAAAACAGTTGCTGCTTCATATTTACGTGGAAATGGAGGTACATTTTATTTTTCAGCTTTCTTTGAAAAATAGAAAGTTCAATGAACAGCATTTATTTGAAATTATATTACATGTATTTATCAAATATATTACATTTATTAAAGCATTTATTAAATAGAAATATTTTATAACATTTTAAATGTCTTCACTCACTTTATCATTTTATTGTTTGATGAATTAAAGTATTAATTTTTCTCTTTTTTAAATCTTACCACAAATGTTTGAATTGTTTCCACAAAAATGTTAAGCAGCAAAAACTGCATTTTAACATTGACAATAATAAATAGTGAATGTTTCTTGAGCAGCAAATCAGCATTACTGAAGAATCATGTGACACTGAAACTTCTCTTTGTAAACAACAGAATTCTAAACGATTCTAATGACGAATGTCTCGTTCCCAAATGCAAATTTAAACGTCAGAAACAAAGTAGCATTTACAGTGAATCGAAAATGAAAACGCAGCACTGTTACAGCAAGCCTGCATTGCGTCAGACTATTATTTATATAATTACATCACAACCGTTGCGAATTTTATATTAAATTCTCACCACCATTCATAAATGGTGTTACCAGGCGAGTAACATGTTTCAGCGCTGATTCTACTCACATTTGGTGCGTTGAACTCTGTTAGGGACCGTTCATATGTCGCATCTAAAAACGCATGGAAAACGCGCCCGCACCGCTTTCTCCTTTCCAAAGCTTGCGCTCCGGTGGCATCTGCCATTAGCAACCATGAGCTGCGCTCTCCATGACGACGCGGTAGTTTGTTTCAGCAAAGGATATAAGGATTTCCAGCACCGAAAATCACTTGCAGTAGCTCTGCTACAGCAGATTTATTTAAAAATGGTTATCCGTGCACAGCTCTGATCAAATACTCCTACATCTTGGCTGAGGTTTGTCCTGCAGATGGCGCCGCGCGGCCCGCTTTCGTGCAGCGCTCCCTGGACCATTCCGTCGATGACGTATTAGAAAACATAAAACATAACTCACATAAATCATCTTTCAACAATTTTTGTCGCATTACCGCAAAAGATGCATTTAGACGCTCTGCGTGTGCGATTCCACCACTTTGTTGCCCATTGTACCCAGTTTAAAAAATATTCTACAAACAGTGCAATTTGCCTCATAGACATTTCCCGGCACTGGCCTCAACCACCACGAGAATTCATCTTTCTCAAGCCATTTATCATTATATTTGCACTTGCCCATTATGGCTACATGCTACCTCAATTCTCTCTGATGACGCAACGCATTAACTACCGCAAGAAATAAAATCCTCTGTTAAATGATCAGTCATTGGGTCTGTCAGACTATTGACATTTTTGCGGTAATGCGACGAAAAATATTTAAGACCTATCGAATCTGAATTTAAGACATTTTAAGACTTTTTAAGGCCTTGTATTAGGAAAAATATATTTAAGACTTTTTAAGGACCTGCGGCTACCCTGTTTATAAGATGGATACAAATATTTTATCATAATCCTAAATCAAGAATTAGGGTGAATGGCCACTGTTCAGAGTTCTTCAATCTTGGGAGGGGAACAAGACAGGGTGATGCTATCTCCCCTGTTTCGTTCGTTCTCAGCATTGAACCATTGGCTGAGAGCATAAGGTGCAATCATCATATACAAGGAATAGCTGATGAGGGGGGAAAATGTCAGAAGATTGCCCTTTATACAGATGACATATTATTATTTATTGAAAATCCAATGTCTTAAATACCAGCTCTCCTAGATTGTCTAGAAGTATATGAAAACATTTCTGGATATAAAATCAATTCAACCAAATCAGAAGCACTTATGACAACTGGATTTTGGCCGGCAGAACTTAATGATAGAGCATCGTTTAGATGGTCTAAACAGGGATTCAAATATTTAGGAGTTACCATCACTCCTAGACCTTCACAGTTGTATCAGGCCAATTATGACAAGTTAATCAACACTATTAAAAAGGATCTGTTAAGGTGGGAAGTGTTGCCACTTTCACTATTTGGCAGGATTGAGACCATAAGAATGATTATTCTACTTAGACTGCTCTTTTTATTTCAGTCCCTCCCTGTATGGATTCCTGCATCTACATTTAATATGCTAGATAAACTCATATCAAAGTTCATTTGGCAAAACAAACGACCCAGAATAAAACTAAAAACATTAACTTTAGGAAAAGAGAAGGGAGGGTTGCGTCTCCCTAATTTAAGATTATTACTACTGGGCCGCTCAGCTCGCAGTAATAGTGGCATGGATTAACAATGACGCTGAAACAGAATGGGTTATCATGGAACAGTGCTCTGTACCAAATGCCCCTTTGTCAACACTACCCTTTATGACACCCCAATCTCAGAAAAAGATGAAAATAAAAAATATCGGGGTTAAGCAAACTTTGAGAGTTTGGACAACAGTTAAAAAAAAACTGAGAGGAATGGCAACTTTATCAAGAGCCATGTCTATAGGGTAGTTTTTACCCTCCAGGTGGGATGGTACTTTTATAAGATGGACTGAGAAGGGTCTTATTATAATTGATCAGTTATTTAAGGGAAATACATTCCTGTCACAGTTCCCTTGTTTCCCGGACTCCATTTCCCATCATCCTCCCGTTTCCACACCTGCACTCACTTCCTCGTCATCTCCCCATCATCACCGATCACCTGCACCTGGACTTCATCTTCCTCACCACCTTTATAATGGACTCACTCCCTGCACTCCTTGTCTGTTCTTTTGTTGAGTCTTATGTGTAATGGTTGTGTTTGACTCCTTTCGTTCATTAAATACCCTATCTTGTGGATCTCCGTGTACGCCTCATCTCTGCAACAACCAACACCGTAACAATTCCACTCATTCTCTGATCTTAAAGAAATGTTTATGTTATCATCAAGTGATTTCTTTTGGTACCTACAAATAAAAAACTATATTACAACTCATAAGGGCAAGGAAATAATTATGGAAGCCCCAACTAATGTGGAACAGTATTTCATTGATATAAAGAAGCAAAATCCATTACATAAAAGACATATGTCACACATATATAGCAGACTATTTCTAGATTCAACAGATAATACACTCCATATAAAGACAAAGTGGGAGTCTGAACTAAACGAAATTATTGAGGATGAGACATGGTATATGTGCAGAATGTCATAAGGGAATCACTAGTCATAACTGGAAAGAGTTTGACTGGAAAACAAAAATTAGGTTTTTTAAAAATTTGTTAACAGTCCAGAAGTAGAGAAATGCTGGAGGGGGTGTGGGAAGGTAGGAGACCACACGCATATATTTTGGGGTTGTCTGAAAATATCCACATTTTGGCAAGGGGTAAAGCTGAGATCATGAAAATTCTGCATGTAGACTTCTTCCTTCTACTCCCCTGTTCTTCTTGCTTGAAGGGATACCCCGGGATTGGTGTAGTAAAAACGAGATATATCTTGCATGTACTCTTATTAAGTGCACGAAAAACTATAACAATTAATTGGATGAAGCCACATTCTCCAACAATGGCCCAGTGGATAGAAAAACTTGAATCCATCTATAAAATGGAATATTTGACTGCCCAACTCCAACTGAAAATGGACCTCTTCTTACAAAGGTGGACACCTGTTAGTATATATCTAGATGCATTAAAAACTATTTGATCAGTAAGGAACATTTACCTATTTGCTGTTTATTTGATTTTCACATAATGCTGTATGTGTTTTCTTTCTATTCTTTTTATTTATTTACCTTTTCTTTATTTGAGTCAATGCTGTTGTCAAGGAATGGTTAGTTCATTGTTTGTGATTTGTTTTAATGTATAAAAATAAAGTAAAAAAAAAAAAAAAGTACATTTGGATTAAAGAAAATACTGCTGCAGTTAGATACAGCTTTTTATTTAATTTGTTTGCAACCCCTGCATGACAGTGTGATGATGGCAATTTTCTTATTGGTCTCAGTCCATTTTAATTAATTGAATTCAAGACTCCTTGATAAAATAGGACGATATATTGTAGTTTTTAACAAAAACAAAAAAAACAAAAATACTGAGTAAAAGATAACTAAAATGAAATGTCTCTTTACTCCTTTAGTAACATAATCCTGTTTATAAAAAATAATGAGCTGCTGCTCCCTACCTCCCCTTTCCAGAAGAGACAGAAAATTACCAGTGCGTGTCTTGGATACTCTGCCAACAGCAAACAAAAGATCTGTTTGTTTTTAATGTTATCTCTATCACAGTTTAAACTTCTGATATGAGGTTTGCTATGCAGACACCCAAAGCATGTACACAGAAAGCTGGCTGTCACATGCCGTGTGTCACGCTAGTACTAAACCTTGTGTGTATTTGACAGCTGAAGCATAATAAGATGTGAAACAGAACTTGGCGATGTCAAAAACACAAAGTTTGCTTAACCCTCTGGTGCTGCTCGTGTGGCGGTCAAAAATTATTTTTATTTTTATTTTTTACTATTTCAATGTAATGAATGCACTATATTTTAATTTAATAATGTTTTTGTTTAATATTTTGCTTTTTTTAGGGGATTTTATGGTACTAAATTATATTTATGGAATAGTTATGATCCATTTATTAACTGTTAATCACTTTTTGAGCATGAAATTTCCAATTTAAACTATTGTAAATATAGAATACTTTGGAGTATGGAAAGCGATTTTAGCTTAAAATGTTCCCAGCGTTACTCGTAATTCATATGAGTAGGTTTTTTGTATATCAAGACACATCAGGTCAGTGGATTTGACATGAAACTGAGCCAAAAGCCAGATATAATCTATGACATGTTGAACAGGTTTGCTTTCCTATTTACAATTGGATTATTGAACATATGACAGTTTTGCATAACGGCTCCATTGTTAAAAGAAAATAAACAAGACTGCTGTGGGAAAAATAAAAATTCTTGTGTGGTACTGGACCCATGCAGATGTGTTTTAAGAAATGCTCTTCAATTCACATTTATTTATTTTGCAGAAGCTTTTATCCTAAGTGACTTACAATTGAGAAACACAACAAATTATTCATCTAAAAGAAACAATAAACAAGAAGAGTTTGTAATAGAATTAGTTTCAGACATTGTTCAGAATAGCGCAATGTATGTTTTAATTATCATTCTGTATCCTATACGGACAAGGTCTTTGATGAAAACTCGCTGACTTTATACTTATAATAATAAAAATAAAGAATAAAAATATATGTCTTGTTGTTGTATTTATATGTGCGCATTGGAAGCTTTGTTTACCAAGAAAATCTCCTTGTGTGCGCAATCACACTTGGCAATAAAGCTCATTCTGATTCTTTTTTTCTCAGCTTTTTGTTCAAAATGTTGCATTTTTTATGAAATATAGAAAAAGAATGCATTAAGCTAGTTTTTTTTTAAAGCAGACACTCTGTTCTTTATATATATATATATATATATAGTATATATGTTCACATATTCATCCAACCAAATATTCTGGGGGCCATGAAAGTTTTGTGAAAATTATCAAAAATACTGGCGCTTTCTGGCAACTATTTTTAGAAATAACTGCAAAGAAAGAGTTTATAGTGCTTTAAATTTGACTGCCTTTCTTAACCCTGATTTTTCACTTTGTTTCCAAAATCCCCTTTCAAATATAAATTCATTGGTTCTTTTGTCATCACTTGCTCTTACACATCACATGATATTTTTGCAGCAAATTAGCTCAAATAAATATGATAATTAATAATAACTAGTTATAATTAATTATAAATATTTGGATCACTTAATAAAATTAACTTAATGTGATAAAATTAATATGACAATCAATTAACCTGTTTGGCGAGCAAATCAGTATTGATCAGTATTGATCGTCTATCAATTTTTCAAGACAGAAAAATAACGCTTTCTTAGCACGTAGCTGTGATCGAATTGTTATCAGGGACATTAGGTTTATCAGAATCAACTCGTAAGAGTGTGCACAAGTTTTATTTAACTAAATCACACATAACTAAACTAACAAACACAAAACATACACACAAATCACACACATACATAGGTAAAAATAAGCAAGTTGCAAGAGTTGAACCGGAAGTAGGATAGGAGATGGAGCTATGGGGAAAAAGTCAAAAACAATCTGGAACAGACATCAGTTTCCTCAGTAATAAAGTACCTTTGCTAACAAAGTTGGTTCACAAATTAGTACTAAATCGCTGTTTAGTGTTCAAATGTACGATACTTGCAAAATGCCTTTAGGTCGAGGAGCATCGGATCTGCAGGCTGAGGAGAAATCCTTGATGATTCAGTCCGAAGTTGTACTCAGTATCTTCTGCGTTGGATGAAGAAATATGAAACAACTTAAGCCGTTAATTTGACTCGTAGATGAGCACATGGCTGGGTTGCAGGCCTAGGCCTACAGGCCTTGCAGACCCACAGGCCTTGGCCTGAAGAGACCTGCAGCAAAAGGGGGTCTCTTCAGTCTGTCCAAAGAAGCAAGAGAGAGTGGGAGGGGCATTGTGCACTGGCTTTTAACCTTTGGTCAAAGTCACACCTCTTAGGGTTGACCTGACCAATGAGAAAGTTGAATTTCCGGGTGACAACATCCCTCCTGTCGGGGCTTTTACAACTAAGCATGATTAAACAGGCCGTGTTGTTGAAGAAGAACTATTAAAGGATTCTTGTAATACTGATGTGTTGCACAAGTACCAACATATCGTATACACAAGCATTTAAATCTTCTCGATATGAATGCATACTGTAAAAAATAAAAAGTTGAGTTAACTTAAAAAAATAAGGCAACCAGCTGCAAAGAATTTTTGAGTTTACTCAGTTTCAGTGGTCAAAGTTGTGCCAAATCATTTTTTAAAGTTCACTAAACTTATTTGATTAAGTTATTTAAACCTGCCTCAGTAAGCTTACCTAACAACCAGTCCAACTCAAAGAAATGAGTAAGCACAACTACAGAGGTCCTGAAGTTCAGTAAACTCAAAAAAAGCTTTGCAGCTGGTTGCCTTAATTTATTAAGTTAACTCAACTTTTTATTTTTTAAAGTTAATTCAACTTTCTTCAATTATCCCACCCAGAAACTTGTATACACCTCCCACTGGGAATCCAAATGCAGGGAGTACAAACCATACTGTAAATACAACACAAATACAACACAATACTCAACATTACAGAAAATATTTATTGATGCTTGCAAAACAAAACATTTTCTGTCAGCATGAAGTTCTACAATCAAGATACAAAAAACCAAAACTTTGAGGCTAAAAAAAATCCTCTAATCTTGATATAGAAAAAGTTCTGGCAAAATACAACACACTTCTTTTGAAGTACCTGGAGCAACAAAATTGTTCTTAAAGTGCTAAGAATACAGCAGCAATATACAATACTTCAATGTCTTAAAACAGTTACAACACACCTAGGATTGCATTTTTGAAATTTTGGTTATTACATTTGTTACATCCATGCAACAAACATATTAAAGAAACAACATTCAACCTTACATTACAACTCAACATTACAACTCAAAGCTTTTTTTTTTTGCATATGTTGTACTGTTAAGGAAGAAATGAAACAAAAGAAACAACTGGAATAAGAAATTAGTGCTTGCCTTCCTTATCAACTGCAGCTACTTGGACATTGACACTTTGTTTTTAAAAGACTGGACTCTAGCTGAGCACTGGGGGTTCAAGGCCAACAAACACTTTTTGAATGGTTTCAAAAGTGTATTTAAGCTCTTTCGGATAGTTTATGTTCAGGCAATAAATCAAGCCAAAGAGTAGAGCAACAGCAGTGGGAAGACCTTGCACATTATCCAGCACAACTAGCTCCTCTAGAACAACAGATAAGCACCTTACATTTGGGTTGGAATGGATGCTGGCAACATCATCTCTTACAATGCTTAAGATCCCCATCTTCATCCCCTTAGTGTAAATGTCTTCTGGCTCTGTGTCCTGGAGTAAAAAGCAGAATAAAAACATCATCAAAAGCCATTGCTGATTGATTGAATTCTGCTATACCACAGTGTTAAACATCTTCCTACTCTTCCTACACATAACGTCATTTGGAAAGTAAAGGTAGTCAAGTTTTGAAGCCCCAAACAATGCCACACTTGCAACTGTACTGTTAGACAGCATATCAGCATTTATGTGATTACCTGTGGCACTCGTTGACAGCAGAATACACAGCCATGTTTATCTAACACTTTTATATTGTTAAAAGTTAAGCAAAAAATGCAATGTATTGACAAAAACAAATAAATTCATCAAAATATCTTTTTTGTTTGAAACATAAAGGTGAGCAATTCCAGCGTTATGGACGTGACATTTGGAGTCAAAACTTGAAATATAAACGCTCAAAGAATGCATTTAATAGTAACATATTGAACCATCTATTTATATATTCATAATCCCTTACTAAAGGAGTCCAGACATTAGAAAAATGTCAGTCTATGCAATCGTTTTATATTTTAGAAGAGGAAAATAAATATGCGTTACAGATGTGAAAAAAAATATGCAGATTTTAGGTGACAACATACTTTGAAGAAATTCTGAGAATTAAAATGCACAAGCCAAAAGAAATAATACCAACTGAAAGGATAAGGGTTGGCTCTCTACAGAACATTAATTATTTTTATTTATTTTTTGTTTTTGCATTTACAAGGAAAAAGCATCGTTACGGACCAGACAGATCTGAAATCGGCACTTGCCTGACTGTGGAAAATCATGGTTAAAATGCTTTAAAAACTTTAACAGAGACCTATTTGTCGGTTTCTGCTGGCTATTTAAACCAACAAACTATGACCTTTGAGACATCAGTATGGTAAGGCTCCACAATTAATCAAATTAACATTGAAATCACTGTGTTATAGATTAGCCTGCATTCACGCGGATCTCTCATGCTGTTAAATGTAACCAGCGTGTGCATGTTCAAAACTCAATTTGGACATGATACTGCTTGCTAATGTGGTGTTTACTTTAGACACCGGAAGATATAAAATTGCTAAGATACATCAGCAGCAATTAAATGTTTATCATATCGTTAAGTTCCGGAGATCGCCGGTTTCCCCTCAGTCCACGGTTAGATGAATTGAGACATTGTCCGATTGTAGAAGTGTGTAGGCCTGTGTCTATATAGGACAAACCGTGTGGAGAATGGTATGCAAAACACAAACGTGTGTCACAATGATCGCAATATTATGTTTTGTGTCAAAATGATCGCAATGTTTATACCCATTTTGCGTGGCTGAATGCGTAATCTTGAGTCAAAATAGCTGCATTATGTTTGTCAAAATAATTGCAATATTAGCCAATGCATTCTAAGAATAACTGACATGTTATACATTGTCTCAAAATCAAAATTAATACTTCATTTCAGCTGTTATGCATGTTTTACCAAGTTTAATAATGGCTGGCATTTGGATGTTATGAAGATTAAAAAGAAGCAGTAAAACCAAATGTGTGAAAGTCCAAAAAAAAGGTGAGCATAAAGTGCACTGCACACAATATTTTAATTTATTGTTTACTGTGAACATGTCTAATAAATAATTGAAAAAAATAAAATTGACATTTTTTTTTTTCTACAAAGGTCAACATTTCTAACTGAATATTATTGACCATTCTGTAGCAACAAGAGCTCTGTAAAACAGATGTCCAGGAAAGGTAAGCATACAGTATATATTAATTGCTTATTATGAACATGAATCATTATGAATAAGATTTAATAAAAAAAAAAGTATGTAAATTAATTGTAGACAGAATCTTTACTTTTTACATGTTACTAAATATTGTAAAGCAGTTAAAACATGAATCAAGGGAAAACAACAAACAATGCAAAATATCAAATTAATGAGAACAAATGTGATTAATTAGATGACTTCTGTTTGTTTTTTTCCCCTCTCTATTCTGCAAAGACTGCTTCTGTAAAGTGATACCTCCCTCTGTTGTCTACTTTTGGGTTGAAAGTATCAATCACTTGGTCAGGTGTCACCCAAGCTTTATCTTCCATCACAGGTAAGATGTAGACAAATCCAGCACTGTCATTCCTTCTTAAGAACCTTATTTCCACTGCCTCCTGGTCTCGGTTGTTAACAAGTCCGACAAACTGTCTGAATGATTTGTTTGCCTTGAATTGGACCAAGACACAGTCTCCAGTTGTTCTTTGCAGCTGCTGACTGGAGCTCAGAGGACTGGTGTTCAGAACTTTCAGCAGATGTGATTTCTGAAAGCAGAAATGTATGGACACCTGACTGTTCTGCCTCGGAGTAGATTTTATGTCGCACTTCTCCCCATGAGACTGGCTCAATGTGATGGACTGACTGAGTGCCCGAAACAGGTGTGGTAATGGCCCATCTATCATCCAGCCTATGATGCTCTATAAAATCTGTGATTTCAGTGGATGCAATCAGTTTGATTTTCCTTGCAGAATCTACAAATTAAGCAGCATCTGTCACAAGGATAGCCTGTCTGCTGAGGACATCAGTATTAACAGCACGTTTCACTGTTGCTCCCACACCATCTACTGCACCTTTGCTGTGGCTTGTGGCAAAGAAGTGCCACTGTACTCTTAAAGATGGAAACAGCTCCTTGAATGTGGTTGACAGGAAACACCAGATGAACTTGTTTTTAAACTAAGGGCAGCTCCATCACTAAATATGTGCATCACTCTCATTGCAGGATGTTTCTCTTGAATGTCTTCCACAATCTTTGTGAGGAACGCTGCCACAGACCTCTTGTCGTGTTCCAGGCTGTCATTCACTATGGCATATGACTCTGGATCTCCATTAGACCACAGAACAGAGGGAAACACTGTGACCTGCCTTTGATGCCAGTGTGCTGACTGGATCTGATCTTGGTAAGCAGCGGTGTAGTTTTCGGCAAAATCTACCTGCAGCACCACAGTTTCCTTGTCTGTTTTTGCTTGCAATTTTTTGGTCTGGAAAAATGTGCTTTGTTTTCTCTTAACAAAACAGTGATGCAGAAATTTTGTAGCAGCTGCCTTGAGAAAACCAAGTACATCACCTAGTGTGCCACACCTCTGGACCTTATTCGGCAGCCCTCCTGTTGCTTGCCATGTGTACCAGGTCACATTCATTTGTTTTTCTTCCTCTGGGCAACAGCTTGCCATTCCTGCATTCAGCACACTGACCTAACATACAGTGGGGACTGTCTGGATTACAAGCCACAGCTTCAACAAAATTCTGTGTGCTCTGGAATGCTTGCCTTGGAATAATATGTTGTACACAGCCCAGGGTTAACTTGATGTTGTCATGGTATCTGAACACCGGAGTACATGAGATGGTCGAAGCTCAGCAAATGTAGATTTCCCAGTTATAGACTTTGGATGTTCAATCTTGAAGCAGCAGTAGGCCTCTAGAATAGACATTGTTAAATGTTGTTTCTGGATTTTCTTTTTTACTCCTCCCTCTCTGACTGTGACCACATCCCTCATCCCTGGTGCTTGCCTTGAGATGTCATCTCTCTCATAGAACTCCCTGACTTTATCATATGTAGTAGTTGTGCTGGTCATACTATTCATTTTCTTTTTTTCTGGAGGAAGGCACAGTGATTGTTGGGATTTTTTTTTTTATATAACTGTACATTTTTTTCCAGGGCTGCTAGGTAAAGCTTGAAGAGCAGAGCCTTTAAGTTTCTTTGTCTTAGTCTCGCAAGCTTTCTGACTCTTTCTGCTTCTTGTTTTGATTGTGTTTCTTTCTTTCTTAGTCTTTCTGCTTTTTTTCTGTTCTTTTCCTGTTCCTTGAAATTTTCATTATTCCTCTTCCTCTCTTGGAATGCCCTTTGTCTTTCAGCATTATTTTTTGCCACTGTGCACTGTAGAATGAGATAGATGTATATATAAATTAATTTTATTGTTGTTTCATTGTTATTGTATTTGTTATTACTGGTTATTTTTGTTGTTTCATTATTAATTACTGTTATTAACATTGATATTTTGTAATAAAAAATAGTTAAAACTGACTAAGCTGATTCTTTCATGGCCATAGTGTGTTCGAGATATATATATATATATATATACACATGGTCAAACCAACATTTATTCAGACACCTTGTAGTTTAAAAATGGTAATAAAATATGACAAGATCTCAAAGTTAAACTGTGTCAGAAAAAATTAATCGTAATTATGTCAGATAACACTTAAGCAAAATATGGTCAGGTCAAAGTGTCTGAATAATTTTTGGTCCCAAATATAATATGTCACAGTTTACTTTATTTTGCTATTCTCACTTACATAAATGAACTATAGTGTCCTGCAATAATTATGTATATATAAATATATATATAGTAATTTATACTCTATTCTCAAAATTAAAGTGTATATATATATGTAAATATGAAATTACTTACCAATTACTGCAAAAAAAGTAGAGATTTCTCCAGAAATAGATCTACAATCACCTCAGAAATAACTCCTCTTGGCCACAGAGGGCGCGCGCGGGAAAGAAAGTGAGGGAAAACGCGTCATCACGTGAGGTAGGATGTACCCGATCAGCTGAGTAAACATTTGCACACGCTTGTTCATCTCTCTCTCTCTCTCTCAGATAATAATCTTTCAGGTAATAATGCTAACATTATGGTATGTAAATTTCCATGATGTTTTCTTTATTAAAAATTTATTTCTAAAATGTTATTAGAATAAATTGTTTTCTGAAATGTTCCAAAATACAGTAATAGAGATCAATGTAATATATGTCAGTAAATTTAACAGCAATATCATGGTGAACAAATATGCGCTGGTCACATCACATGCATGGCTTATATTTATTATGAACCATCTGTAAAGGGCACATCCGTAATGCAGTTTACAGCAAAAAAAATTAAATGAATTGTAAATCATAATTAGCATTGACATATTTTGTCTTTGCTTAGAAATGTTCAAATTATTTGTATTAATAATTATTATAGAATATAAACTTAATCTGTAAATCGTTACGGATGTGACACAGCCCTGAAGCGACATGACTTCCTAAAGCCCTTATAAATTTAAAAGGCAGTGTTGTTATAACAAAGTAAGAGTATTTATATCTCAGTCATGCCCCCATCTTTCTGCAAAATGCTTACTGTTAACATTAAGTGTAAAAAAGGGAGTCTTTGATTCATCTTTTGAAAGCATGAAATATGTTTGGTTGAAAATGTAATTTTAGTATCTGTGCACACCTCATTTGTGCTGAATAAACAAAGCAATTTCCTTAAAATTTCCATGACAGCACACCAATACAATAAAATACAGACCTAAATGGATAACTTGTAACAGGTTTTGATATTTTGGTAAAAACTTTATTTTTTCATGGCAAGGTTGACATTTGCATGGAATTGCTCAGGTGAGTAATTAGTTTATATATGCTGTATTCATATTATTGTGTACTCTTTCATATTATATTCATTTTATTTATTCTTTACTATTGCTACACTTTTTAATCTCATGATTGTGTGTAGGGCGGAATCCATTCATAAAAAGAGCGGTTTTATTTACCTCACACACACACTGAAGCACTTGTGACGCTCGCTGTGTTTTCATCCTCTGTCGCCTCACTATATGAGGAGATGAACGCACAAAATTCATCTCCAGAGCTGCTCTGAGTCACTTCATCAGCATTTTACCGTTTTGTTTGAGAAAATCTATCGTCATACCATTAACACACAGAAACTCAAAGCTCTTGGCAACCCGTCAAAATAAAAGTTCGATTTAACTTGACAGAAACATATTACTATTGTACAGTAGAATTTAGATACGTTTCAATGTAATAATAATACTAACACTAATAGACTTAAAAAATAATAATAAATTATTAAAACTATATTTTTTAAGGAACAATCTCAGTTTTTCTTCCATTTTAATTTTAACAGTAAAGCTCTGTTGTGCAGCACTTTGTTTGATAAAAAGTTTAATTTCATAATTAAAAGATAAATTAAATTAATGTTATCCATTCATTTGATTGCCAGAAAAATTTAAATACGCAACAGAATTTCTGAAAAAAAAAAAAAAAAATTCATAAAAACAATTCAATTAATAAGACATTCTTTTTGATTATTAAAATTTAATTTAACCATTAAAGTCGAGTCCAAAAAATTAAAATGGAAAAAAAAAACGGAATCCAGAAAAATAAAAACGGAATTTGGGAAAAAATAAAACGGATTTCATAGGGCCCTACGTGCTGTATTGTTTTCACAGGTTGAAGAATAGAGGGAATGTCTAAATCTCAAGGTTTTTAATGTCTCAGGACAGTGTTGTGAAGCAGTAATTTTCCTTTGTTTTGCTTTGGTATAACACTTGTTGAATTTGTGCTATCAGATGAAATCAGACTGATCACAGAGAAAAGTTCAAACAAGATTATTCGGTAACACTTTACAACAAGGTTTCATTAACATTAGTTAACTACATTAGTTAACATGAGCTAATAATGAACTGCACTTCTACGGAATTTATTAATCTTTGTTAATCTTATATTTACTAATACATTATTAAAACCAAAAGTTGTATTTGTTAACAGTTAATGCACTGAAGTAACAAACAAACATTAAACAGTTGTATTTTTATTAAAAGGTTCCCAAGAAACATGAGACGTCCGCCAGACGTGCAGATCATGTCTATTTTGCGTCAGTCAGTCCAGGACCATGTCTGTACATCTACACGATGAGCAAATCCGTTCAATATTTACGTCCAGCTTGGAGACTGGCAAAGAATACTGACACGTTGTGACACACCCAAGTGTTAATATATTTAAGTGAAATTAATATATCTATGTGAAGGTGAATTTAAGTTTTTGTGATGACCTTAGGGTTTCTACAGATTATTTTAAAGTTTCTGTTAAGGAATTTGTAGTGTTGGAACAACTTTCACTTTCAAACTGCATTTACAAGCACATTTAATATCCCACACATATCACCTAACAAAGGTTCGTTACCCACGTGTGATATCAGGTTGTGCTTAATCGGTATTTCTGATATGTATTGACATAACAGTGCAGAATCTTACATTGTCACCTTATAATTGTAACATGATACTGCCCTGTTTCTGAAAGGAACAGTGGGAACCAAACACTGCATATCAATCTGCATAATATGCTATAAGCGAACCAAAATGACAATGGAAATCTGGATGACATAATAGAGGTCAAACAACTATGCTATGTGAAGAAAGTGGCAAAACACTCAAAGTATAAATTTATAAAAGATTTTTCATGGCTTACCATTACATACACATTGTTGGGCAAGCCTACATAAAACACTACAATTACACAACAGAGTTTTAAAGATTTATTAAAACAAAATTGTAGATATAGGTTTAGCATGTGCATGATGATGCATCAGCCAATGTTTTTTTGGAAATAAATAGAAATATTTGCTAATTTAGTTGTTATAGCACAAAAAGTCAAATAATAAAAGAGGGGTAAGGTGCCCCCTACCTGAGGTTTTAAAAATAACAATGACAACATGCTACTTGGTTCCCTCTGTGTTAATTCTGGGGTCTAATTTTATCTTTTAACTTCAAAACAAAAACTATGACTTTTACTCCACAATTCTAAAAACAATGATGTGTCCACAAAAAAAAAAATATATAGGGTAGCCATTCATCTAAAGAGCTGAGATAAGATTTTTGTGCCATGCATTTGTCAAGATAAAAAAAAAAAAAAAAAACATTTGGGGACATCTTACCCAATAACACTGTCCAGTAGCGGGTCCTGACCTTAAATTTAGGTGGGGGTCTTACCACTATTTTATGATAAACTGTTTGTATTATATTCTTATTGACAATGCAAGCACACTTTTGGAAGAGATCTAATGTCCTTGCATTATTCAGCCTGAGGGCAGTGCTTTAATATTGATTAAGATGCATAGAATGCTATCAAATTCCCTTAATGTAGTATTTATAGCCTCTGATGTTACAAGTTGTGGAGAAACTTGTGTGAGGAAAAGAAAGTCATGTCTATTCTTAAAACAAACTAACACAACTATATTATTTTGATGCTACTCCACATATACCTGAAGAAAAACCGACATACCAACTATTTACTCACCTGATGCAGACTAATATACACATAGCTGAAGAAGTTAATGTATTCGTCTGGAGTGAGGTTTATGCAAAGCACTGTGAAAATAAGCGGAGCCCTAATGGCTCTCAATTAAAGCATGCTGCTGTTCCATTTTTCACCACAGACTTACATTGGGAAATTGTGGAGTGCTGTGGCACCAACTGCACCACTTCATTATACATGCCTGCTGAAGTCATGCATTAAATTTGAAAATATTCAGCTTGCTTTATGACTTGAAATAGTCTAGATACACTTAAAAAACATCTGCTGCAGAATGCTGAACACATTTACCATTTATTATTGTTCAAAGGTCTATTTTTTCTATTAGATGAATATTTTGGTGAGACACTGCCTCAACTGCAGCTGACACAGACTCTGTTGTACTCAGAGGGGATCTGCATACAAGCCCCATTCAACTGTGAGCCACTGCTGTACACATATAGAGCAAATACTCTTTCCTGTAAAACTGACACTTTTTTCCTTCCAAACCAGCCAAGTAAGAAAATGAGGAACAGATGAACACCTGCAAAAGAAATGATAGATTCTGATAGGAGAAAGAAAAAAAAAGAAAAAGAAAAAAAAAACCATTGAGGAGCAACACATAACAGATTTTGTGTCTTTTTGATTAAATGCATTCAAACATACTCAAATAGCACTCCATGATTCACTATTTCTCCTGCTTTTCTGAACAGGAACAGAAAAAAGCTTAAGGGTCACAAAAAAAAAAACCCTATTTCAGCACCATTTCTCATCCAGTCAGTATTCTCTATACAACAAAATGAAGTAATACAGTAATAAAACTAATAAACATTAAAAAGGTGCAAAATTATTAAAATAAATTGGAATTGCTTTCATATGATTAGACCTTATATACCTATTGAAGCAGCCATGTTGCATATGCAGTTTTTTGTCACATCCATTGTGCTGTGTGAACATTTGGAGTCAGGCTCCTCAATCTGTTACTATTGAGGGATGCGATAACGCAGGCCTTTAATGTGGTTTCACCAGAAATTCGGACAGTTGCATAAGTTAAATGTGGCCGCTTACCCTTCAATATTATGTCAGGAAAGCAAAGGGGTTCTTTTATTCCTGACTGGGCCTAAAAAGGGCCACAGCATTAATATATTCTTTGTTCA
The DNA here is from genome assembly GCA_037950675.1 of Hypophthalmichthys molitrix. Lineage (NCBI taxonomy): Eukaryota > Metazoa > Chordata > Actinopteri > Cypriniformes > Xenocyprididae > Hypophthalmichthys > Hypophthalmichthys molitrix. Next base: position 47,752,261 of record CM075494.1, on the reverse strand, counting down.
GGGAAAAAAAGCAGTTTTAGAAAATCCAATTAAAGTTAAAGTTGGCTTTACATTGATAATCTACTCAAAACACCAGATCACCAGTCCAATTTCACTGGAAATAGTGCCAACAATGTTAAAGAATCATTACAGGTGTGCAAAACAACGGTAGTGGACTATATGTGCCTAAATAAAACAAATAGAACACAAAATAAATGAGAAATCAGCACAATTTACCACATTAATACATCACACACATTATCTCTCACACTTTAAACCCTTTGTATAAAGAAATCTGTAATTAAACCAAAGACAACAGTATACACTCGATACAGAATACAAAGCTTTTTATGTCTTGAACTATCACACTTTAAATGAATAAAATGAGCAAAACTCACTTTTTGAGTCCCAGAAGCAGCTCACGTGGTAAATGGCACATGTGTGATCACATGTATCGTTCCTCTCCCCTCTAACACCGTATAAAGGGCAAAAATTACCGCATGTTTAGTTAATATATGAAATAAACATCGTTATTTAACATTTGAACAACTTTCACAACAGCTTAACTCACGCTCAATCTCCGTTATCGTGGTCTGAATTCTCCTCCCCCACCGAAGATTTATCATATGTAGGAACACAACGCTCGTATGAATGGCGAATTAACCCATCCACTAAATGAAATCACACAACTATAATCACCACATATTCACATGTTGATATCAAACTGGAAGTTTCCTCTTTCACAGTTTTATCAACTATTTCTTCCTCTTTTTAACTCCCGTTTTGAACTGCGCATTCTCTCAGTCTGACGTGCACTCCTCTCCGACGCATACACAAGCTCTTAAAGGGGACAGCACACATAATTGAGTCAAAGCAAACATAAAGGTGATTCGCCGGGGGGAGGGGGAATTAATCAAATATCGGTTTACTCTTGCCCCGGTTACACTCTCCCCTGCCTACAGTCAACGTCCTCGATGACTGCAAACACCTTTCAATCATCTACTACTCCTTGCAGCTTTCCAGATGTGTATAAAACCATACCAGCTAGCACTTGGGAGAGAACATTGGGACTGAGGGTCACAGCCTTACAAGCGAGCTTAGGCAATCTGTTTGGATTACTATGCACACCAGCAGTTGACCGCTGGGTCCTGTGTGGTAAAGGATGGGGTGCATCCACCTGGGAAATCTCTTTCCTGGGCTTTCAGGGAACAGGAACTGGCCTAGCCACCACTACATACAAAGGTGAATCAGTTCTTTCACCTTCAGGCTGAGAGAGGTCTCTGACAACACTTGCGTCATCTGCTTCATCATTGTCCTCCTGTGCTTCCTCCCATCCAATTCCAGCATCAATCCCTGGCTCCGCAACTGGCTCCTGCAACCTTCCAAGCACTGGGCCCACCGGATCCTCCTCAGACAATCTGGTTTCCTCCACCAGCACACATTCTGCCTCATACGAAGGCATTTCTTCCACCATCTCAGAGGTACGTACCTCAACAGGTTTCACTCTTCTCCTAGGCATCGGCACTGTTACTGAACTCGGACAGGGTCTGATGTCGGATCTATGTACTCTTTTTGCAGGATCTCCCCCAATTGGTTCCACAGTGTAGGTTGTACCATGCACCCCCACCACCTTATATGCTGCTGGTACCCAGGCATCCTGGATCTTTTTTCGTCCCAGGGGACGATATCGTAAGTACACCTGTTCACCAACCGCTACCTCTGGGCAATACACCCCACTTTCATGCTTAGCAACACGGTCTGCTGCCTTCCTTTCAGCATACTCTCGTGCTCTGGAGTGGGCGTCCTGAAGCCGTTCTTTATGGACAGACAACCAGGTAGGCTCCTTCTCTCTCAGGAGTTCCTGACCCAACAAGGCATCCACTGGTGTGGCTGCATACCAAACAGCAAGTAGTAAGGGGAGTACCCAGTGGAGGAATGAGGAATGACATTAAAGGCGTACACCAGCTCGGGTAAGTACTCAGGCCATTTCTGTTTCTTATCAGGCGGTAAGGAGCGTAAGAGATCGTGCAGAGTTCGGTTAAATCTCTCACACTGTGCCTTTTCCTGGGGGTGATGTGGTGTAGTGCGGGACTTCCTTACCCCATACAGCTTACAGAGCTCTGCAACAACGGCACTCTCAAAGTTCCTCCCCTGATCTGAGTGAAGACGCTGAGGCACACCGTACTTGAGGAACCATTCTTTCAGAAGGATCTTAGCGGTTGTATCTTCCTTCTGATCACGGGTGGGGAATGCCTGGCTGAACTTGGTTGAACTGGTGAAATCCAATGCAAACACCTCCAATGGATGAGAAGCCAAGAACGAGGTCCATGGTGCCTCTATCTTGGGCTGCGGCATTTTGGATAGCACACACTGCGGGCATTTCTTCACTCACTTATCCACAGCATCATGCATCCCAACCCAATAACAGCGCTGCTTAAGCAGTCCCAGCGTCCTTTCTACCCCCTGATGCCCCATCTCGTCATGAACGCATCGCAGAACCAGTTCGACCAGACATGCCGGGAGCAGCAACTGTTGACATTCTCCATTGAACACATCGTCAATGACTCTGTACAACAGCCCTTCTTTCTCTTGGATTCTGTCCCACTGCTTTAACAACGATAGCACTGGTCGAGACAAGCCCCTTCTCTCACTCTTTGTGAGTTTCCTCTTCTTGTCCCAGTAGCTCTTAAGCATGCTGATGGTCGGATCTGCCTCTTGAAACTGACAAAGTTCATCCTTTGTGTATCCAGGTAACGTGGGGGTATTCTCCAGGAAGTGTTCCCCTTCAGTCCCTTCATCATCTATGGCTGCTTGAAGCTGTCCTGTTCCGCCTTCTCTAGGCCCTGCCATTAGCCCTGACAGGTCAGCCTCCACTGCAGTACCTGTGCGAAGCCCACTGCAAATAGCCACACAGCCGTCGAACTCCAAGTCCTCAGTTACCACTTCCATCCCCTCTAGCCCTGGTCTTTTGGAGAGAGCATCGGCTGTGGTGTTACACCGCCCAGTACGGTACTGCACCTCAAAATCGAATACTGCAAGCTGTGCAACCCACCTCTGTTCAATAGCACTCAGCTTGGCCGTGTTGAGATGGCACAGGGGGTTGTTATCTGTTAGGACAGTAAACTTAGATTCCAGCAGGTAGCTCCAGCTTCATACTGCTGTAGTTACTGTCATTTCGCTCTGCGCCCCTCCGGCTTGCGTAGGCTATTACAGTTTTCCTTCCCCCTTGCTGCTGGTATAGCACAGCGCCCAATCCCAGGTTACTGGCATCAGTCTCCAGCACAAAAGGTAGGGTAAAGTCCGCATACCCCAGAGTTGGAGTACAGGTAAGCTTCTCCTTGAGGTGTTCAAAGGCCTGTTGGCACTCTGTCGTCCAGGAGTCCTTGAACAACTTATTAGCCTGAGCAACACTCCCCTGGCGAACACAAGTGTTTACCACATCATGGAGCGGACCCGCCACCCTAGAGAAACTCTCAATGAATCTCCGATAGTAGCTGCAGAACCCTTAAAAGGATCGCAGCTCCTTCAGAGTGTTAGGGACCGGCCGCTGCTTCACTGCACTCACTTTGTCCGGATCTGTAGACACCCCCTGAGCAGATACAACATGCCCCAGGAACCTTACCTCGGACTGCAGGAAGTGGCACTTTTCCACCTTAACCTTTAGTCCGGCCTCCCTCAACCTCTGCAGCACAGTCTCTAGCCTAAGTGTCCCTCAAATGTACTTGAATAGACAAGCAAATCATCCAAATAGACAAGTACCATTTGAAATACAAGGTCACTCATTATGGCTTGCATGAGGTGCTGGAATGTTGCAGGCGCATTACAAAGTCCAAACGGTATCCGCTGGTACTCAAACAGCCCAAATGGTGTAATGAAGGCTGTTTTGTGACGGTCCTTCTCATGAACTGCCACCTGGTGATAGCCACTTGCGAGATCGATGGATGAGAACACCTTGGCCCTGCTCAAAGCATCTAGACTCTCATCTATTCGTGGCAATGGGAATGCATCACGTGTAGTTTTATAGTTTAGCTTCCTGTAGTCATCGCATAGCCAGAGACTTCCATCAGACTTACGAACACCACCGGAGATGCGTACGAACTGGAGCTTTCTCGTATGACACCTTTTTTGAGAAGCCCAGAGATATGGTCTTTTACCTCTTTGAATTGGTTAGGGGGTATTCGCCGGTATGGCTGTGAGACAGGGAGGTCATTATCATCGTCACAAACATGTTTAAGTGACAAAAATTAATATAAATAAAATGGGTCCAATGATGGCTCCAAGGACTATAGTGTCAGGTACAGGCACAGCACTGGATCCAGGAACAATAGTGTCAGGTACAGGCACAGCACTGGATCCAGGAACAATAGTGTCAGGTACAGGCACAGCACTGGATCCAGGAATGACAGTGTTAGGTCCAAGGATGATAATGTCAGGTCCAGACACAGCACTGGATCCAGGAACGACAGCATCAGGTCCAGAGATGATAGTGTCAGGTACAGGCACAGCACTGGATCCAGGAACGACAGCATCAGTTCCAGGGATGACTGCATCAGTTCCAGGCACAGCATCAGTCCGAGGCATGGTGAGCATGAGGCCACAAAGATCAACAAAACGCTTTGCAAGTCGCATCAGTACACCACTAATTTTACAAAAAGAACAAGAATTAAACAGAACAAGAATGAAAAATAAAAGTAGCAATAAACGTCAAGCCAAAACTAAGTCATTTAATGCTAAATTAAGGCTAACTGAAACAAACTGGGATGGGCTCATATAATACCTTTGGCATAATGTTTCCATACTCACAGTATATTTAGATGCTAAATTATTATTTATTGTGTAAATTATTGGCTTTGTGCTTCATTCGCGTTCCATTATCCACATGAAACATCATCCTTTATATGCGCAAAAATGTGTTTTTGGCATTATATCATGGTGTGGCTGTCAGATACAGATGGGAACAAGAGGGTAAGTAATCAACAGGTGGTTTATTCAGAGACAGAGGCACAAACATAGGAACAACACAGGTGAGTAGTTTGCAGATATGAGCACGTTGAGTATAGTCACTTAGCTGAGCAATAACAGAGTTCTTTCTCTTTTGCAGAAGTATCAACGAGGGAAGACAAGACTTGAAGAAGGAGTGGGAGCATGGAGACATCGGAGGAGAAGTAAGGAGTCCAGGTATGTATAAACAAGACCAGACACTGATGTGTGAGAACTGAGTGTTCTTATGGTGCTGGTGTGAAGAGGTGCAGGTGCTGCTGATCAGTACTCTGGTGATTGTAAATGAGTGGGCGGAGGTGGAGATCCGGTGAGTGTTGGTGGTGGGAACTGACTCCGTGACAGTACCCCTCCCTCCATGGGCGGCTCCTGACGACCGGATGGCGTGACGACGACGGGGTCTACCTCGACCCCGAGGAGCAGGACGGTCCGGATGGTCGTGATGGAACTGTGGCAGAAGAGAAGGATCGAGGATGTCGTGACGGTTGACCCAGGAATGCTCCTCGGGGCCGTAGTCCTCCCAGTCGACGAGGTATTCCAGTGCAGGACCCCGTCGTCGAGGATCAAGATTTCACCCGCACCCGGGAGATGTTCTCTTCCTCAGCGATGTCGGGAGGAGAAGGTACCGCATCGTCACCGGGATCTGTGGAGGGAGGAGACAAGGGTTCAGTGTGTGGTTTGAGTAGTGACACATGGAATGAAGGCGATATACGGTACTGTGGTGGTAAGTTGAGCCAGTAGGTGACTTCGTTGAGCTGCCTCTGGATGGTTAATGGACCCATGTACCGGGGATTCAGCTTACGACAAGGCAGTCGGAGACGGAGGTCCCAGGTAGAGAGCCATACCTTCTGGCCAGGTTGGTACTGTGGAGTTGGGCCTCTTCTGGCATCCACTTGCCTCTTGTGTCTCTGAACTACCTGTTGGAGATGTACGTGAGCTGAGTACCACACTCTCTCGCTCTGCTGGAACCAGTGGTTGACAGCTGGAACCTCGGAGGGCTCACCCGACCAAGGGAAGAGTGGAGGTTTGAAACCCAGGACGCACCAAAACGGGGTGAGCCCTGTGGTGGTTTGCCGGAGGGAATTCTGGGCATACTCCGCCCAGGGCAGGAACTGGCTCCAGCTGTCCTTGTTCCGGTGGCAGTATACCCGCAGATGTTCTCAGGATCACGCTGGAACAGACGGGAGAGAGCATCCGCTTTTCCATTTTTGCTTCCTGGATGGTAGGTAACTGTGAAGTTGAACCTTGTGAAGAATAAGGCCCAGCGGGCTTGCCGATGATTGAGTCTTTGTGCTTCTCAGAGGTACTCAAGGTTGCGGTGGTCAGTGATGACTTCAAAGGGGTGAAGTGCTCCCTCCAGCCAGTGCCTCCATTCCTCCAAGGCTAACTTTATGGTGAGCAGTTCTCTGTTACCGATGTCATAGTTCTGCTCCGCCAGGGATAGCTTCTTTGAGAAAAAGGCACATGGATGGAGTCGTGGTGGTTCGCCCTGCCGCTGGGACAACACCGCTCCGACCCTGGTGGATGAGGCGTCCACCTCCATGACGAAAGGGAGTTCCGGGTTCGGATGGACCAGGATCAGAGCGGTGAGGAAAGCTTCTTGGAGCTGATGGAAGGCTTCTCGGGCAGATGGATTCCAGGACAAAGACTTGGGCCAGCCCTTGAAGAGAGAAGTGAGGGGTGCACTGAAAAGGCTGTAGTTGTGAATGAAACATCTGTAGAAGTTTGCAAATCCTAGGAAACTTTGTAACTCTGACGGTTGACGGAAGGGGCCAGTTGCATATGGTGTCCACCTTCTCTGGTCCATCTGAATTGATAGATCCGTGTTGATAGATTATGTAGCCGAGGAAGTGAACAGAGTTGGTATGGAACTCACACTTCTCCAGCCTGAGGTACAGATGGTGTTCACGTAGCTTCTCTAGGACCTGACATGTTGGCGATGTTTGGCCTGGTTCCAGGAGTAGATGAGGATGTCATCGATGTACACTATGATGAACTGGTGGAGGAACTCCCGGAACACCTCATTCATATAGTTCTGGAACACAGGGAGAGTTGGACAGGCCATACAGCATGACCCGGTATTCATAGTGGCCAGATGGTGTAACGAAGGCAGTCTTCCACTCATCCCCCCGGCGGATACAAATGAGGTTGTACGCACTCCTCAGGTCCAGCTTGGAGAAGATGCAAGCTCCCCGTAGCTGTTCCAGAGCAGCTGGGACCAGAGGAAGGAGATAACAGTCTGGGAGTTCAGATGATGGTAGTCAATGCACGGCCTAAAGCCTCCGTCCTTCTTGGCCACGAAGAAGAAGCTTGAAGCGGCAGAGGAAGTCGATGGACGGATGAATCGCTGATTAAGGGCTTCTTTGACGTACTCCTTCATGGCCTTTTGCTCTGGGATGGACAATGGGTAAACTCTACCCTTGGGTAGAGTAGCCCCAGGTAGCAGGTTCATGGCGCAGTCTCATGGCCGGTGAGGTGGAAGTTGGGTAGCCAATCGCTTACTGAACACATCCTGGAACGCCCGGTATTCTGGAGGAATTTCAACTTTCTGATCTGTTTCTGTACTTCCAATGGAGGTCGAGAGAAGAGGGACATACTTGGAGTGGAAGGAGGTAGATTGGAATTTCGCTGGTGGCTTCTGGATCGGAGACAGGCAGGAATGGAAACAATTGTCACCCCATTTCAGGATTTCCCCGGTGTTCCATTGTACTTGAGGTAGATGTTGTGTTAACCAGGGGCGTCCCAGGATGATGTCAGCCGTGGATCCTTCCAGCACCATGAACGTGATTTCTTTCGAATGCAGGCAGCGGAGCGTCAGGGTGGGAGAGAAGTGTGTGATGCAACCACGACCCAGCACTTTTCCTTGGATGGTTTGGATCCGTAGATCTTGTTGACATAGTTTACGGCGTACGTTTAGTTTCTGAAGAACTTGGGCGTTGATGAAGTTCCCCCGCTGATCCAGAGTCTAGGATGTTGAATCCTTTGAAGCGGATAGAAGTTTTGTTGCAGGTAGATTGCATTGCACTATGATGTTACGTCCTTTTTAATCTTCATAAATAAAACTGTCTTTGAAATTCCACGAGAGAAATGCATTACACACTGTTTTCCCGTTTTGCATGTCTGCACTCTGCAGGTTGCTAATTGAACTGCGCGTTTTTTTTTTTAAACAGAGTCGGAGAATCATCAACAATTGCCTCATTGTTTAAAAATCCTCAAACAGCTTTCGTTAATATTAAATGAAATAAAATTACATTAAAATTCAAAGTAATCACTTTGGTAACCTAAAATACTTCTTGAATGTAACTGTAATTTGATTACCATCTATTTAAAATGTAACTGTAACGAAATACAGTTACTCAAATTTTGTATTTTAAATACGTAACGTCGTTACATGTATTTCGTTACTCCCCAGCCCTGAGAACAGGGAACATACTCTGAAGTAACATTGCCTTAATATGCATTTATTAGTAAGAAATGTGCTTGTTACTTATGAATAAATTCAATGAATGTTTCAGTTATAAATAATTTGTTAGTATATAACTACTGAAAAAAAAAAAAAAAAAAAGTGTAAAGTGACTAGAAGACAAAAATAACCACTGAAGGTCTTATAAATAGCCTGTAATGGCATACAAGTCCATGACTAGTCACTTACAAATGTAGTCATTACTGTCTAATTTCTGACCTTTAAAATAAAGTGTTGCCGAAGACCTGATGCGATGCTAATGGCTCACACAATAAAAGTAAAAGCATTATGTGACCAGTGATATATGCGCCCACAGATTTCTCAGAGAATGTTACATGCTCTCTTGCCCTACAGGCAAAAATGAAATCTAGCATCTACAATAACTTGGTATTTATGAGACTCAAAATCACTGGTATTGATTGATGTGATACTGAATAACAATCATATAACCCCTAGTAAATTTAGAAAAATTACAAGTTTGGCAGGAATTATTTAAGTCTTTTTTGTGCACTATCAATAATTTAATTGTCAAACAAAAAAATAAATTTTCCTCATCTGTGCAAAAACGAATAAATCTCTATCAAACAGAGATTCTCTATCAAATCAAGAGGCATTTCATCTTGACAGATGGGGCAAGTTGCCTAGAGTAAAAAAAAAAAAAAAAAAAAAAAAAAATAGAGAGATCTTAATATGTTCTAGCCATTTTTGTATACTTAACAGTTAAATCATAAACAGCTAAAGGGATAGCTGACCCTAAAATGAAAATTGTCTATTTCTTGTCTTTCATTTTGTTTCAAGCATGACTGGAACAAATGACTTTCTTTATCATGGAGGAATAACAAGGTATTCTGAAGACTGACAGTCAATAGATATATTTTTGTTCTACAAAAAAAAAAAAAAAAAAAACAGGTTCAAGTGCATAGAACTGAAACTCTATTGTAATTGTTCATTCTCCCTGTAATTAGCATAGTGATCAGGTAGACCAAAGCCAGAGACTTTAAACTTGAGGGATGGTAGTACCTAGATCTGTGATGTTATGGGATTTTTTCCTCACCCACTGTGAAGAAGCAACAAATCACGTGTTTTAGTGGTTAACCGCTCATTATTAATATTAATAACAGTAAAGCAGTCTTTTTATTAAAAGAGCAAATTATATTTACAATAATAACATGAAATAATATTTATTTCTATATCTTTGTTGTTGTTGTTTTTTTTTACATCTTTGAGTTTAATAGGAATTATGGAACAGTTTGTCATCGTTTGCAACCCATTTTTTTGTACAATAAATTATTCAAAGAATAACAACCTGAGAAAGCTGCAGAAAGAGCAAGCCGAGCTCAACATGCCTCAACATTGCTTAGTTCTGGTGAGTTAAACTTCGTTTCCTATTTCTTTAGTTTTTTTTCAGGTAACAGTCTATGGATATAACGCACTTGTCCAAACACAACTTTTTGAAACTTTGAGTTTCTGAGTTTCACACATACAACATGCAGAAATCCTCATTCTGAATAACTTTGCCTCAAGAACCACTGCTGTCAATCAAATCGTTCATTAAATATTTGAGAATATTTAAAACACCTACTTTTGCAAACTAATGGGCATGAAAATGGTCATGGCAAAATATACTCAAAAGCTTATAAATAAATCCTAAACAAAAACTCAAAACTTCATGAAATGAGTTAAGCACATGTGACATGATTCTAAAGAAGCATGCAATTTTTAATGGAGATCGTACCATAGGTTGCATTATAACCATTAATAAGCTTTAAAAAGCATATATTTCCTTAGTAAATTGCATGTATTAGCTTCAAATGGTCTTTTCCATCTATTATTTCAGTTGTTAGACTTGTTAAAGAAAACATAATTTCTATTTACGCATGTGTTAAAGGCCTTTAAGCGATTTCTTCAAGTGAATTTCTTCTTGCAGCTGTATTTATTTATTTATTTATTTATTTACTTACTATATTAACAAACTATGTATAAAAATTAATTAAATTACTTATATTATGCCCCGTGGCTTAAAAGGGACATACAAAAATAGGGACACACGAGAAAGCCAAAAATAGAAAATTTATAAAAAAAAAAAAAAAAAAAAAAAAAATAGAACTATACAATAAAAAACAATGTACCATGTAACATCAGGAATCAGTGGTGTAAAGTTAAATGAATGCATGAAAGTGTAATGTGGTGTAGTAGTGTTGGATGTACAAAAAGAAACAAGTTTAAAGAAAACCAAAGCAAATCAAGTCCAATATGCAGCTTTGCCATGGCCTTTCGTCCTGCTCCTTTTAAAAGACCCAAAAGGAAGTCAGCAACAGGTGCCCTCGATGAAACTACACGAACAGCCCAGTTGGAAGGCCGGGGACAACCATCCAACTCAGCACATAAGACATTAGTAGTCACAATTTATTTGTAATATTTCTTACTTTTTTGGTCTTTTCATCATTGGTCTGTTCAGCTTCGCCGCTGGTCACATATGACTTTATGTGCTGTCAGAATGACTAATGGGGAAGTGATTCCACATCTCTGGCATTTCTATTTTGGCATATCATTAAAGCTTTCAGTTTCTGGTGGCAAATACTTGCCACTGTCACTGCCACTTTCATCAAGTGGAATAAGGGTGAGATTCTGGGAGCTCCATCCTCTTTATAAAAAAAAAAAAAAAAAAAAAGACCATAAAACAAAAATACATCAATATACAAAATGCTATTGGAATTTTTGAGATCATTCCTCTTTTTTTATATATGCCAGGATCAACCTGATCAAAAATCAAGTTTTTACAAACTATTTTAAGTTGGCACAAAGGCATTTCCACAAAATGTAGCACTGTGCCAAAAACAGGTTTATGGAAGGATATTCCAGACTTTATTCAAACGGGATCACAAATTGTATTTGCAATTGCAATTTATTTTTCAATTTGTGGACACAAAATGTGACATGATTGCAATTGCAAATCGCGCATTAGAGTTTGCATTTTCGTTTACGTGAACGCACAATGACTGCCAAATTTCAAATGGAAAAGAAAAGTCCATTTGCAACTGTGTTTCCTGTGTCTTACGAGTTATGACTCTATCATATTTAAATAGAAATATCAATTACCACATCTGCATTTTCACTTTCTCTGTGTCGTGTGTGTAGCCAGCCAAAACTCAAATGAAATCGCAATTCCCTTAGCATTTGCATTTCCGATGCCTTACACGGAAACCTGTCAATCAGTGTCATGGGTGGGATTATGCTATGGGGCTTGTTTGTGTTGGCAAGCGACGTCACTCACAGTCGACGGTAAAGAGGTGATGCCCTGAACAGATTAAAATTGTACATAAAAAGGCCCAATCTGCTGATCAACACATTTTCCGTCAAACCGTTGAACGCAAGGCCCGCCAAATGAGGGAAATGAGATTTCACTTGAGTTTTGGCTGGCTACACACATGACGCAGAGAAAGTGAAAAAGCAGACGTGGTAATTGATATTTCTATTTAAACATGATAGAGTCATAACTCGTAAGACACTTGAAACACAGTTGCAAATGGACTTTTCTTTTCCATTTGAAATTTGGCAGTCATTGTGCGTTTACGTAAACGAAAATGCAAACTCTAATGCGCGATTTGCAATTCCGTTTGAATAAAGTCCGGAATATCCTTCCATACTACAGCTTAGGAAAAACACAATGTAAAATTACAGTGTAAAGTCACAAAGAGTATATTTCTAGATTCAATAATTCGGGAAGCCATACAAGTTAAAGAAAAATATTATTAGAAAACTGACAGTGAACTGGTAATTGCTGTGATATTTACCATTTGCTAAATTCTTCAATTTTCGTTATACCACAAAAACACCAACCAAAATTGTCTAATAATATTGCTCCCATGGGCAAAACAACATTTGTTTACCTTACCTTTTGTCATGCTGGCCCATGGTGCAGACAAAGATGCCTGCGAAGCAAAACCAGCGGCCACACTGGGTTATTGAAATGCAAAGCGCACAGACCCACACCCAGCAATGGATCTAGCACTTAAGTCCACCGATTGCACCTCCACAGAATCTACGTGAACTTCGTAGTGTCGTCTTGGAACAAGATCAATACTGCTAAAAATTCCACCCTCTCCAGCGAAGATATCGGTGTTGCTATCATCAGTGATATAAACACTGGAACTGCACACCTTAAAGGGGACCTATGTGTCCCCAGACACTAATAAAAATGGGTATTTGTTAAAAATATACAGGTGCTGGTCATATAATTAGAATATCTTCAAAAAGCTGATTTATTTCACTAATTCCATTCAAAAAGTGAAACTTGTATATTATATTCATTCAGTACACACAGACTGATATATTTCAAATGTTTATTTCTTTTAATTTTGATGATTATAACTAACAACTAAGGAAAATCCCAAATTCAGTATCTCAGAAAATTAGAATATTACATAAGACTAATACAAAGAAAGGATTTTTAAAAAATCTTGGCCAACAGAAAAGTATGAACATGAGAAGTATGAGCATGTACAGCACCCAATACTTAGTTGGGGCTCCTTTTGTCTGAATTACTGCAGCAATGCGGCATGGCATGGAGTCGATCAGTCTGTGGCACTGCTCAGGTGTTATAATAGTCCAGGTTGCTCTGATAGTGGCCTTCAGCTCTTCTGCATTGTTGGGTCTGGCATATCGCATCTTCCTCTTCACAATACCCCATAGATTTTCTATGGGGTTAAGGTCAGGCGAGTTTGCTGGCCAATTAAGAACAGGGATACCATGGTCCTTAAACCAGGTACTGGTAGCTTTGGCACTGTGTGCAGGTGCCAAGTCCTAAGTCCTGTTGGAAAATGAAATCTGCATCTCCATAAAGTTGGTCAGCAGCAGGAAGCATGAAGTGCTCTGAAGTGGACCAACACCAGCAGATGACATGGCACCCCAAACCATCACTGACTGTGGAAACTTTACACTGGACCTCAAGCAACGTGGATTGTGTGCCTCTCCTCTCTTCCTCCGGACTCTGGGACCCTGATTTCCAAAGGAAATGCAAAATTTACTTTCATCAGAGAACATAACTTTGGACCACTCAGCAGCAGTCCAGTCCTTTTTGTCTTTAGCCCAGGCGAGACGCTTCTGACGGCGTCTGTTGTTCAAGAGTGGCTTGACACAAGGAATGCAACAGCTGAAACCCATGTCTTGCATACGTCTGTGCGTAGTGGTTCTTGAAGCACTGACTCCAGCTGCAGTCCACTCTTTGTGAATCTCCCCCACATTTTTGAATGGGTTTTGTTTCACAATCCTCTCCAGGGTGCGGTTATCCCTATTGCTTGTACGCTTTTTTCTACCACATCTTTTCCTTCCCTTCGCCTCTCTATTAATGTGCTTGGACACAGCTCTGAACAGCCAGCCTCTTTTGCAATGACCTTTTGTCTTGCCCTCCTTGTGCAAGGTGTCAATGGTCGTCTTTTGGACAACTGTCAAGTCAGCAGTCTTCCCCATGATTGTGTAGCCTACAGAACTAGACTGAGAGACCATTTAAAGGCCTTTGCAGGTGTTTTGAGTTAATTAGCTGATTAGAGTGTGGCACCAGGTGTCTTCAATATTGAACCTTTTCACAATATTCTAATTTTCTGAGATACTGAATTTGGGATTTTCCTTAGTTGTCAGTTATAATCATCAAAATTAAAAGAAATAAACATTTGAAATATCAGTCTGTGTGTAATGAATGAATATAATATACAAGTTTCACTTTTTGAATGGAATTAGTGAAATAAATCAACTTTTTGATGATATTCTAATTATATGACCAGCACCTGTATATCTTTATGTTGTTCCTCTGACAAGATATTATTACAGCATACCATTATGCTTTAGTTGGTGTATAAAGACCTCTACTTAAAATTATCTAAACATCAAAATTGTCATATGGAGTGACTGTCCAGGCTATGTGTGACCTTAATAATATGACAATATCTCAGCAAAGTATAAATAATTTAAAGATTTACAGTTTTAACTAACAGAATTAAGCATTTTAATGTGCACAGAAAATGTTGATGTCTGTGCATTGATTTTCGTAAAATGGGCATCATATGGTGTGACATTACAATCTATATTTTGAATGGGCAATAATTTGGACATCATTATGACGAAGAGGTCCGCATTCAACCAGTGTCATCTTGGGAGTGGTTTGGAAGGTCAAGAGGTGAGTTCTGATTTTTTGATTTAAAAAGCTCTGTATCTGATTTGCTCACTAGTGGTCAATGTTTTGTATCTTATGGTGTGACATTATTTACAATTTTTTTTTTTTTTTTTTTTTTTTTTTTTTACAAATTTTACTTATTAATTATTAAAAATCATTGCTGCCATGTGGCAATTTACATGCTAAGTATAAGCTAGCTGTTTTCAGTTAACCAAGATATTATCTTAACTGAACAAAACATCATATGGTGTGACACTGTATCATATGGTGTGACCGTTTTTCCAAGTCACACCATGATACATTTGTCACACAATATGACATACACCTTTTTAATGATAAATAAATAAATATTTAAAAAGTTTAGTGGTGAACATTAAATTACCTATACAATTACTGTATTCCTTTTGAATTTTATACATCATTTAACCGTTTCACCATGTTTGCCATACTTTACATATTAAAAGATGCAATTTTTTTTTTTTTTTTTTTTTGGTCTGTGTCAGGCAGAAATGTCAAGTAAAGAGGACACAAAAATACAGGGAAAGACTCAATGCTGACCATGCAAGGAGAGAGGAGGTCCTGAGGGAAAGGAGGAAAAAGTAAAGAGATCATGCTAGTTCACACAGAACAGACAGCTACTAAGGGGAAGGGTAAAAGTCTAGGCCACATAGTGTAACTTCAACACAGGATACTATAGTTACAGAAAGTAAAACCAACAAAGACATTCATAAATAATGAAACACTTACCCTGCTCTGCATTGTCCACGCTGCCTCGCGAAGATGACTGTTTTATTGAGGAGCTAGACTCGAGTGTGGAATCTCCTGATAATAATTAAAAACATATACATTATATAATTACACTAACGTTACACACTCACAACACACAATAAGTATGTATATGGAACGGATATATTTAGGTATAAGAACAACTGTTGAGGATCTAGGCCCAGTTTTCGGGCCCACTGGTAATATATATAAGTTTCTTGATGATAATAATAAAGCACACTTACTGTTGAGATAAGCACCCATCTCCCGTAAAGCACACTTGCGTTTCCAATAAAACTTAAACAACTTTTTTTTTTTTGAGAACGAAGATTATCTACACAGACACACACACACACGGACTGCTTGAATAGATACTAACCAAACATCACACCTAGCTTTATACTGGTGGCTCAAAAGCGTTAATTGTAGGTCTGGCCCACAACATCATTAACATACACATAAAAAACACATCAGCCCCAGGCGACACCCTACCAATCACCCATTAACGGGCCTTAGACCCAGACGATCACATCCAAACACATTTCTTTAACACACCCAGACATCTTATTTAAATGGATATACTCATCGTTGTGTAGGGGTAATGGTCTTGCTGATTGTCTTGACTCAATTAACATACACTGTATTGATCAAACATTACTGATCTAGCTTAGGTGTCAACATAACATTGTTGATAACATTTGATCTGTCTTTCCAGTTAAGCAAGTTTTTTTTTTTAAAGCTGTTAGTGCAATGAGAAGGAATTGCTCCTGATGTTTAGATATGGTTAATGTAGATAAATCTCCAAGTAACACTGCTTTCACACAATGGGATACTGAGCTCAAGAATCTCTGGTAGAATCTCGGGTAGATTTCAGCTGTGGCGGGTTAGACAGCCATTACCACTAGCCACTCTGGCGGGTTGAATATAAACTACAATTAAAAAAATTAAAGTCACGTGAAATAATAAACTAATTGTAATGCGACGCTATGAAACTACAACTCCCATGAGCACCCCAGCGGTTGCTCATCGGAACGCGCACTGCTGATCAACGTACGTCACACGACACGACACAAGTCCCTTTGAAGTGAAATGAATGAGGAGCTATGTGGCGCCACAAAAGATGTAACAAATCCCAGAGAGTTAACACAAAAGAGAAAACCTCACAATGAAAAGCAAGAGGAAACAAAGAAAAAGAAAACACAATTCAATGAAAAGTGGAGATTAAGCAGAGAATGGCTGGTATATGACCCAGACGGGGAAATAATGTACTGCGCTGATTGTAGGAGGTATGGCGGTGAAAAGGTGAAGGGGGCTTCGTTTGTGGCTGGTACAAACAATTTTAAAGTCGAAACTATGAAGGACCACAAAATGTCCACTGGTCATATTGGCCGCATATTGACTAAATGAGTGAAGACGGCTTCGCTACAAGATAGTGTGGCAGTGAAGTCCCTTGTCCTCATGAAGTCCGCCGAGCTTGAGAAGATGAAGATGCTGTTTCGGAACGCACACGCTATTGGGAAGAAAGGTAGACTCTTCACGGACTACATGTGGATGTGCGAGTAAGTATTGTTTTTTTTTAAATTAAAATTCATGTGAAAGCTAGGTTAGTCTAACATTAGTCAATTTGTTTTCTCCAGGATGGATGAGAAAAAAAGGCCTTATATAAAGTACTTATAGAAACTCAAATAGAGCTAAAGAGTTCGTATTTTACATTGCTCAGGCCGAAAGAAAAAAAACTAGCACTAACCACCACAAAGTTCCTATCAGTGATGTGTGACGATTCTACAGACAGCGCTGTTTTGGAAGAGGAGCTAATGTATGTCAGGTGGGCAACAGCAGGGAAGATGGAGGTGCGTTTTGTAGATATCCAATCGGTGGACAAACCAGATAGTAGCCACATTGCTGAGGCCATAATCTCAATAATGGTGTCAGGGAGCGAAGATGAGAAAGGGCCATGGCTACAGAAAGTGGTAGCATATGGGACAGACGGCGCTGCTGTCATGACAGGGGTCAAGAAAGGTGTTGTCAGCCAGCTGCGTGGAGACCGAAAGTACATTCTGGGCATACATTGCATGTCCCATCGGTTGGAATTAGCCTACTCTAATGCCATGTCTCACAACAATCTTGCCAGGAAAGTTGACGATCTGCTCAACAGCCTGTATTCTCTATCACAAGAGCTCTGTGAACAGGACACACTTGAGGAAAAGCTTTGAGGGTATTGGCATGAAGCATCTGATGCCTACAAGGATAGGAGGAACTCGGTGGGTTTCACATTTCCTGTGAGCTCTTGAAAACTTTTTGAGAGGCTACAAGGGACTTGTACTCCACCTAGAGCAGATTGTGAGCGTGGATTTAGTGCCATGAAGCATGTCAAAAGTGACTGGCGGGCTAGTCTCAGGAGTCAGACATTGTCAGACCTTCTGACTGTACAGCTGTCCTCTGCTTCCATCGCAGATTTTGATCCAGCCTCAGCCATCAATTTGTGGCATGTTGGAGGCATCCGGTCTCGAAGGCCAGCTTTCATGGAGCAGAGAAGGGATGAATCTGATGATGAAAGCGGTGATGACATTTAATCTACCTCTCCTTCACACCCACATTGTCATCACCCATACAAAAATAAAATGTAAAATTAAGTTAAGTTGATTTTATGAGCTTTATGAATTGTAATTGATTAGATAAATTGTATTTTGTTCATTTTTGTTTGCTTTTAGTGCAGTTTTTTTTACTCTGCAGCACTACAGTATTTACTACTGTTTACTACTGTTCTTAATAAATATTTAAAGTGTTCATCTAGGTATTTTGTGTTTATTTTTTCAGTTAATCTTCTACACCCCTGTACAACTTTTATTATTAGAAGCTACTCCATTTTTGCCTTACTAAACTTCATGTTTTCAAGCAACTAAATACATGATATGACCTGTAGCCTAGGTATATACCAGCTGATAAGCCATGCAATCTTAATTTGGGTGGTCAGTCCGCATTTGAAAGGGTTTTAAATCTAGCTAAATTAAGTAAAATGACTCTAAATCAAATAATTGTATCATGCCAAAGTCAACTTTAATCATATAAAATATATTTTCCCAACAACAAAATTGTGGCTAGTGAAAATGCTGAGTGGCTAGTAACTTTGGAAAACGACTAGCCACAGTGGCTGGTGAGCAAAAAAGTTAATGTTAAGCCCTGCATGCAGTGAAGATAATGAATGAACGCGTTGCCTGACACTTTGACATTATCAAGTACGCTGCTGTATCATTTGCAGAATCGCCGGACTTGCGTCCTCCCGTCCTCGGGAGTCCGTTCTCCTGAGTCGAACTTGCCAAGTCCGAACTACAGAGGATACAAGTCTGAACTTTTCGTACTTGGTATTGAGAAACGCCTGTATTCGGGGTGCACATAACTTTTTTGGTCTGGTTCTCAATAAAGCACCTGAAGAAGATGCTTGGTACTCACATGTCACGCGGCACACTTATCCTACAAGCTGCCTAAATGTAAAATAACACTATTTGTTCACCGTAGAAATGAAATATAGGTTCATCTTTGTTAAAGCTGTATTATTTTATTAACATTAATGACAAACAACAGCAGGAAAATTAACCTGCTGTCATTTTAAGACCAAATGCATGGACTGAATATACTGACAAACATTCGGTTTCTTTCTCAACTGTTCACTTATGACATAACAGAGAGAATACCTGGCGAGATGGTATTTTTGACAATTTTGTGTGAATGTGTCTGTGCAACCGCAAGTAAACGTGAAAGAGGAATCAATTCGGTCTTCGAGCACTGTCTGAAACGCGCCTCTCTCTGCGTGCACGTGCTTTGTGTGTGTGCGGCTCTGTGAATCCCAATTTTCCCCTCTACCTCGTTTAAAATTGAATGTGTAAATTGACAAGACAAAACATTTCAAAATGATAAACTTTCCCCCTACGACGGTTAAACTTGGCAGTTAATCCACGAATCGCCGAACCGTGGGACCCGGTCCATACAGTTCACTGCAATCCGTTGCACCCCAAATAATTAATGAACACACTTGTCATCATGATTGCTGTCTTACCAGAGATCAGGGGTGCAACGGTTCAGATTACTCACGGTTCGGTTTTTATCATGGTTTCGGGTCACGGTTTCGGTACAGTTCAGTATGTGCAATGTTCCGTAAAAAAAAAAAAAAAAAAAACACCTACAAGAAACAACACAAATAAATTCATGAGAAGCGAAGATAAAAATAAAATAAACAATGCTTTACAGTTTTTTTTTTTTTTTTTTAGGTATCTAACAGTAGCTTTCAAGTACAGAAATTGAATAAAGAATATAAAATAACACTGCATATAAACTTATTTCAATAAATTAAATAAAGATTAAACATTATTTAAGTTAAAAAAGCTATTTCAGTCAATAGCGAGTGAAGGGACGTGGTGGTGAAAAAAATAGGAAGGGAGGAAATTAAGTGCTGGTGGAAAAAAAAATTTGGGATGGGAGGATTTTTTTTTTTTTTTTCTCAAATCTTTTGCGTTCCCTCGCAAAGATATAATCATTCCCTTGCTGTGAGCTCGGACAAAGTAGGACTGGCAGTAGTGTTTCAGTTAGTAACATACGTTAATAATGCACACAAATAATGCGCAGTTCGAGTTTGAACTTGTTGGACTCAAATATAAAGAAATGCGGTCAGTGCTTAAGCAGTTCAGTAAAGTTAGCAATATATTCACAGATTCGAGCTTCCCGGATTAATAACTTGTGAGCTAAACGTTGTTAAATCACAAATGCAGCTACTTCCAATCATAGTAACCTAGACAACGAGCTACAACAACCCAATTTTCCTCAAATGTGCTTTATAATAAATTGGTCTCTATGAGCAGGCAGCAGAGATACACGTCTGAAGGGACCGTCTGAAAAGTGCAAAACCCAAAACCCTTTTGCTCATTTTATATTAGCCTATGTAAAATACTCAGTAATTTCATTGTAACACACTGTACTGTCACCAAATTTAGTTTATACATCACTGCTCTCCTGCTGGTTAGGTACTACAACACTTAGTTTGGCAAGTAGCACAGGGCCTTCTTTACACAAATGATGTTGGTACACAGCTTACATACTTACAACAGCTTTTGCATGATAATTGCTTACTGGATTTGATGGCATTACAATTTATTTAATATTTTTACTCATAACAGTGAAATTATTGGTTTTATTTAATAATTAATAATCAAAAGTTATGCATTTTTTTTTTTATATATATCAAACTAAGTGTTCCAGTACAACCAGCAGCAGAGCAGTAATGTATGAACTAAATTTGGTGACATAGTGTGTTACAGTGAAGTGAGTATTTTACATAATATAAAATGAGCAAAAGGGTTTTGGGTTTTGCACTTTTCAGACGGTCCCTTCAGACGTGTATCTCCGCCACCTTCTTTATATTTGAGTCCATTAAGTTCAAACTCTAAGAGATGTGCATTATTAACGTATGTTACTAACTGAAACACTACTGCAAGCCAGCGGGACATTAAAGAGGAAGTGTTTGTCCGAGCACACAGCAAGGGAACGCAAATATCTTTGCGAGGGAACGCAAAAGATTTGAGAAAAAAAAAAAAAAAAATTCTCCCATCCCAATTTTTTTTTCTACCACCATGTCCCTTTAGGGGCTACGTAGATTAACATTAAAAAACACAGCATGTCCCTTTAAAACATTCAAAGTTATCCAGTACACTGATACACGAGTTGTCGGTCTCGTTTTTCTCCTAAAACATAACCTACTATGTTTGTTAGGATACTCGCTAAGATGGGCATGTTGACATAATTTTTGTGTGAATTTGTCCATTCATGTGTAACTTGAAAGAGAATTTGCGCGAGAGCGCGCTGTGATGCAGTTCTCCGTGTACGCGCTTCGGATGAGTTCACACATCTCCTCACAGCGCGCGAGTTCTCTTTCACGTCTTATGGTTGAATGTTTAAATTGGCAAGGTTTAAATGAGTTTAGTTTAAACACAGATAGCAATCTGAGCTGTTCTCACCTGAATAATGACTGTGTAAATGACTGGTCATAGAGCCTTCGGCTCTGGCATTGAACATTTGTTCACAGTGACTGTTTTGTCCATGTTCTTTTGATCATTGCTGCCTTGTTTGTCGCCATAGTTACCCTCATTAGTTCCCATGACTACTAATCACCGACACCTGTTCCTCATCAGCCCCATTTAACCTGTCTATTTAAACCTCTGCTTCTGCTGTTTATCTGGTATGTGTGTTTCTGCTGTTCCTCTCCTGATTTTTATGTGTGTATTATACTCTTGTTCTTGGATTGGATAATTCTGTGTTTGTGTTTCTCTTGAATCTGAATTCTTGCTCTCTGCCTCATCCCTGCTCACATGTTACAGAAGGTGGATTTTAATTTTTATTTAAGTAAAGATTAATTTAACCTCTTAACTGTCTCCCCCCTTTTTGAGAGCAGACTTGACAAGTAGATACCCAACTTCAAATGGCCGTAATTTTGGAACGCTTTGGAATATAAACCTAATTGTAACCCTGGATAAATGAAGGGAAATGGAAGGGAATTATTTAATTTATTCACAGTTTAGTAACATCATATTTCTCTAATAAAAGTTGAAAAGAAGTGTTAAAGTTATTAAGAACACTTAATAATTAGTGAATTTATCCTATTTAGAAGATTAGTGATTGACAAATGAGAGCTCTTTGTCATCGCGCGCCCTGCATGTCGATGAGCATGCGCAATGACAGAAGAGACGAGCTTGACAGAGAAGACGTGATCTGATCTTCCTGATCTAATTTGATGAAATAAAGATTAAAAACTAGGGATGCACCGATACCAAGCTCATGTACTCGTACTCATAAAAATACTCCTGATACCACAGACCGATACCTCACGTGACGTCACTGACAGAATTTTCCATGCACAGAGACACAGCGGCAGCAGCAGACACAATGTCAGCCTCTGGAGTGTGGAAATACTTTAAAATTAATGACAACAACCCACACATGGTGAACTGCCACTTTAAACATTCCAACTTGGCATACTCTCGGTTACAGGATATCCAGATACAGCTCGGTCAGCCCATTAAAAGACCCCAACAACACGTGCAGACTCGTTGGAATAGCACATTCTACATGGTGCAGTCCCTGATCGAGCAGAAACGGGCCATTAGAGTGTATGTGTCTGAAAACGAGCTTCCTGCCACTCGAAACGCAAACCAGTGGAATCTTATGGAGAAGATAATAAATGTCTTGGCTCCCTTTGACGAAATGACTCGTCAAGTGAGTTCAGATGCTTTAGCCTCAGATGTAGTTCCTGCTGTCACTGTGCTACAGAGACTGTTATTGAAACAAATAGATGAGGAAGGTATCAAAACGATGAAGAGCACTTTGCTTGCTGCTTTGCAGAAGCGCTTCTCCAACATTGAGCAAAACCCACTTTACTGCATCGTGACGTTGCTTTATCCAAGGTAATTATGTAATTTTTAAAAATAATAAAAATTATAAGTTTAATAACTAAGTTTATATGTTAAATTAAATAAGTGCATTTATATATATATATTTTTATTATTAAGTTTATATATTGCATAATTTCATCACAATTCATCATAAAATATAAAAAAATAAATGTTGGGGTGATCTATTCCATTTCAGTTCTAAAAATAGAAGATCTTACTGCATATAATTAATTCTTATATTGTCATTGTGTTTTTTTTTTGTTTCTTTGTTTGTTTTTTAGGTATAAAGATCGATTCTTCTCCAATGCAGATGCTGCTAGGCAGGCCAAAGAAATGGTGGTACTGGAGCTGCAAAAAATTGCCTGTTGCAGAGACAGCCACAGCTGAGGAGCATGAAGAACCAGCAGTCAAAAGGCCTCACAGTGACCAGCCAGGTACCAGTCTGAACAGTGTCTTTGAAGAAATTGTGGATGAATGTGCATCTAGATCTACGAGCAGAGCTCCAACAGCTGCTACCATACAGCTGGAAGCATACCTCGGAGAGACCACTGTGCATCGTTCAGACAAACCCTTCAAGTTCTGGGCAGTTAATAATCTGCGATTTCCAGCTTTGGCTCAAATTGCACAAAAATATCTTTCAGCCCCTTGCAGTAGTGTGGAGAGTGAAAGATTGTTTAGTTCTGTGTCACACATTCTGAATGAAAGCAGAAGCAGGCTTATAGCTGAACATGCCACTTACTTTTGAAAAGTAATCCTAATTGATTGCATTCTTCAAAAACATACTAAACAAATGCTGTAACATCATTAGCTTAATTCTTATTAACAGTCCTCCCGTTATAGTGTTGCTTACCCAGATTTAACAGTACACTGTTGTATTTCACTGTACACTTTTGGTTGTGTTTACATTGGTTCACAGTGTTATGTTATAAACATTTGTTCTGTAATATTTGTTTAGCACTTTTTGAAAGGCAGGTTAAAAAAGACTATGTTTTTGTTTTTTAGGGTTTTTTTATTATTATGACAATGGTAATTATGCCCTTTATTGGACACTGAAATTTGTGCTTTAAGTTTGTGATAAGCACATAAAAATAATACTTTTTTCATTAGAGTAATAATAAAGAAGCTGTCCTACATTCATTAGTCTCAATGTGTGTGCTTGGAAAACTGCCACATCACCCAAAAAAAAAAAAAAAAAAAAAAAAAAATTAATAAATGTATAGGTATCGGTATTGGCGAGTACTAGAAAAAAGTATCGGTACTCGTACTCGGTCCTTAAAAAATGGTATCGGTGCATCCCTATTAAAAACCCTCCGAAAAGTGTACAAAAGTTTTAAATTCATTTATTTGGAGCCATCCAGGATCTGAAGAAGCCGAATGAATATTGTTGAGACACATTTTACTCGGTGAGTCAGCATAATTTAATTGATGGTAAAAAGAATGTTTAAAAACTCCATAATAATAGTTTACTGCAACTAAATAACTAATTAGTTGCAGTAAATTCATGTTCATTCCCTTTTTATTTTGTATTTCGATCTAAGTAGTTATAAAAGTCATAGTGAACCACGTGATTATTGTTCATTCCAGTTCACCGACACCATTGCTGGTCATGCGCATGTGCTGGATCCAATTAGCGGGACTGCGTGAACTTTAGTTAACGGCTTCGATGTGTTGGACTTGCGCTTTCAGTTCCATCGCCCACATTCCTGCTCCTGGAGCATGTTGCGCTGGCACGGGGAGTTGAAATATAAAGAGCGTGGATTGCGGAACCGGGAGGGCCACCCGGGCAACTTTTGAGGTCCGGTACAAATATGATATACAAAAATACATAGGCTACAGGTCCATATGATCCAGCCACTGATCCAAAGAGCGCAGCGCTCATGTAAGCTATCCTTGAAACAGCTTCCTAGTGTTTTCAGCTGACACTATTGTTCTTCCTTTGTTGCAAACATATGAAATATTAGGCTAAAAGTTTATAGTCCGCATATGAACACCAATATTGGTCGGGCAAAGTATGAAGGTAAAATGATGCCATAAAGAATCGCATGCGCAAAGTAATATTTGTGGAAGTCTACATAAGATTGTAAGCGTAATTTAAATTGGCATGCGCAAGAGAAGATTTGTAAAGGTGTAAATCGCATTTCAAGCGTAAGAAAAAATTATTTGCAGCATTTTACTGTTATTCACAAGTGCAATTCATGAATTGTGAAACTGCAGCTTTATGCTAAAGCAAAATAAATATGATCTGTATTCTGACTTACATTTTTCCGCACTTACACTTCTGGCACGAAATTCGGCCAAAAGCACTGCAAGCCTGTGAACAGTGATTTGCAAGCGAAAACAACAGTTTAAAGAACTGCAAAACAGATCTGTATGTGTGAAAACAAACTGTTGCAAATGTCTAAATGACTTGTTGTGTACGTACGGCAAAAAAGTCCCGAAATAACCCGATTTACAGTTCCGTCTTTATTTTTGCTGCGCTTCCAGTTTTGGCACGATTCTCTCACTCACTGAGTTTTGCAAGTGTGAGGAGGAGGGCGGGTGTTCTCGCTGCCAGAATGGTACTTTTAATGCACAAATACCCAAATAATAATAATAATAATTATTATTATTATTATTATTATTAAAACATGATCCTTAATTAGCTGTGTACCATTAGGCTGACTGACTCCCATGTGTTCATACTGAATTTCGAGCTGGTGTTAAGAAAATTTCTGTGTTCACTGTATATTTCTCCTCCTCATCCTCTTCAACAGGCCATATGATATTAGTTTGTAATCTTGATGCTACTTTAAAGTAGGTCTAGTATGGCCTAGAAAATGTGTATGGTTTCTAGTAAAATTTGGTTCAATAATTAAATAAACAATAATATGTTTTTTTTTCTTTGACGTCGTAATTTAAGGGGATTTTACAAAATATTACTAAAATATTGACTAAATGTTTATCTCTAAATTATTAATCATTTATCATCTGTAATTCCATCGTGTAGCCACTAGATGGCTGTACAGCCCTACAGACATACATGGCTGTGTGTTGCTGGGAACATAAAATTCCCACATAATTATTAGTTACTTGCATTTAGATATATATTTAGACATTATTAAAGACTACATTTGTCAAAGTTTAGTTGTTTTATGTTTATTTGAAGTGTTTTTCATTAGTCAAATCTGGACACAAAGAAAACAGTTTCTAATATTAGTACTGTAGCTACATTAGCTTGATCTGTCATATGAAAGTAATCAGAATCAATATTGACTCAGTCAGACCAGGGCAATATTTCAAAATACATAATTGAGTGTTAAATACCATGAACAGAGGCGTGGTCTGAAAACTCTGCTTCAGAAATCAATCAGCGATTGACATATTTATATTTAAGAAGCTTTATTGGCATAGTAAAAAAGCTTTACATTGCCAAAGCATATCAAGTGTTGAGCATTGTCAGATAATAATTTAGATTACTAACTAATTAATGAATGAATGAATTTTATTTATTTTAACAGTACTCTAGCCCCAATGGGGTTTGGATTATAAAGTTAGCATCATTCTGATTATAAAGTTTACATCAGCTCAATGGTGTAAGCAAATTATATGAAATTTCAATGTAATGCCAAACCAATCCAATAACGTTAACACCAGCTCGAAATCAGTATGAACACATGGGAGTCAGCGTAATGGTACACAGTTTATAAAGGATCATGTTTTAATTATTTTTATTATTTTAATGTAGCCTATTTGTGTGTTAAAAGTACCATTCGGGCACCGAGAACATCTGGCGTGTTTATTGAACCAATCAGCAGAGAGTAAATCAAGAGTCAGCGAGAAGCTGATTTGATTGGCTACAAGAAGAAGGACCCGCCCTCCTCCTCACACTTGCAAAACTCAGTGAGTGAGAGAATCGTGCCAAAACTGGAAGCGCAGCAAAAATAAAGACGGAACTGTAAATCGGGTTATTTCGGGACTTTTTTGCCGTACGTACACAACAAGTCATTTAGACATTTGCAACAGTTTATTTTTACACATACAGATTCGTTTTGCAGTTCTTTAAACTGTTGTTTTCGCTTGCAAATCACTGTTCACAGGCTTAAAGTGCTTTTGGCCGAATTTCTGCGTAAAAAAACGTGCCAAAAGTGTAAGCGTGGAAAAATGGAAGTCAGAAGAATACAGATCATATTTATTTTGCTTTAGCATAAAGCTGCAGTTTCACAGTTCATGAATTGCACTTACAAATAACAGTAAAATGCTGCAAATAATTTTCTTACACCTTTACAAATCTTCTCTTGCACATGCAAATTTAATTTACGCTTACAATCTTATGTAGACTTCCACAAATATTACTTTGCACATGCAAATTTAATTTACGCATGCGATTTTTTTTTTTTTTTATGGCATCATTTTACCTTCATACTTTGCCCCACCAAATTATTCATTCAAACATAGACCTCTGTATAAGCTGAAACAATAACAAATTGTAAATGTGTTCAGCATTCTGTGACAAATATTTTTCGGATTTCCTTGACTATTTCAAGACGTAAAGTGAGCAGGATGTTACAATTTAACATAAGTCTCCGGCAAGCATGTATTATGATAAGTGGGGCAGCCGGTCCCGGAGTCCTCCTCAGCTCTACAGCGCCCCACAATTTTCCAATGTAAATCTGTGGTGAAAAATGGAACTGCAGCGCACTGTAATTGTGAGTCATTGGGGCATATTTCAGGCTGTCCCGCTTATTTTCACAGTTGTTTGGGCTTTCCGATTTTTTTACAGATTCAGTTTATTTAGAAAACTTTACAGATTCTAAATAAACTTTAAAAGCTGTTAGTTATTCCATTTTGTTTGATGAATATACAATTTTCCAAATTACAAAAACAAATCGATAATAGGCCTTTATATTTTTCTTTTGGAAAAGTCGTATTCGTTTGAATGAAATATAACTAGCTGTATAATGAATATTTATACGTTCATAAATTTTGAAAGAAACAAGTCTTAATTTATTAATTTCAAAGGATTTTACATAATTAATTCATTTAAATTAATATTTTTAATATAATTTATAACATTTATTGACATTTATAAATTTACTCATTTATAACATTAAAAGAACATTTTGTCAGAACCTATTTTGTTGGTCTATTTTGTTTTCAGAATCATGGGAGAACCGTGATCTCTATCTAAAAATACAGATTATCCAGTCATAAATTAAGCTTAAAAGAATATTGTCACAGACACGTCAGGTCCCAGCCAATACCAGCGCACTCAATCCCCTGAATTCTAATCACTCGCACCTGCACCTCATCATCTCACTCATCACCACCACTATAAAGACACACACACACCTTCACTCTTCGTCCAGTCTCGTTTGCATCAAGACAACTTTTATGCTTACCTTAAGGACTCTCTACGAAATTACTTACCTACTCCCTTGTCTCCTGAACTCCTTGTGTGTGAGTGTCTCCGATCTCCAGCGTCTCCAATCTCCAGCGTCTCCATTCTCCAACGACTCCATTCATCTCCAGCGATCTCCTCACCTGTAACTATATCAAAGACTATATCATCTATCTGCATTCCCAAACTTTACTATCACCAATACATACTCACCTGAATTGCCTCTTGCTCTGCTGTGTGTTCAATAAATCCATCTATCTGCACTTCCTGTCTCTGAGTAGTCCGTGTTGTAACAAATATATCTGGCATTCAATTTATAGTAGGTCACTATTAGCACTAATATTAAAAAGTAGTACAGTCTTACAGACTAGGATGTAAAATGTACAATACAGACTAAGATGAAGGGCCCCCTTCTTTCGGTACCTTATCAAGTTATTCAGGAAGCTAAAGACTGTTCTGCCAGAATACAGCATTGTTGTGAGGAACATGACCATACCACTGGGAAAGAAGACTGTGGGAGGTTGCCTGGTTTCCAGAGGTGGTAAACAAAAAAGGGTGCCCACAAATTCAGCATATGGGTCCCACATTAATATTTAATGTGATCGAGACAAATTACTTCGGAGCCACTCTTGCCAACAATTTCAGCTTTGTGTTGGACTGCACTTCAAGTTTTGCTTCAACCAGCAACACCGTATCCCTGATGGTGTACACTGGAATGTAAATAATCCTTTTTTCATCTTCTTGCAAAACAAAAAAGGTTACCACGTTATTAGAGTTAGTACAAACATCAACAACTACTATTTGTAAACTAGTAAATTGACACTAAACCTGTGCTAAAAAGTACTTAAAGGTTTAAATTAAGAGGCGTCCTAAATAAACTCAACCCTAGTCTTCAGTACGCCCACATGTAGCTCAACGCACGGCTCTGACGGTCTAACTCGTCTCACTTACACTTCTTGGCAATTAGAACGCAAGTCTCACTTACCTCTGGTCATGTACAAAAGAGCTTAACCCACCATCAAAGCCTCAATTCCTTGATTGCAGGACAATTCTTTGGGCAAAATTTAATTTTTAAATGTATTTACTGTACAGCAGGTATTTGTGTGTACAATAGACTAATGAATATGTTTGTGCAGTGAAACCTGCTGCAGTGCAAAGCAAGAAGTGTTGCCCTTGTGAAAAGGTGGAGGTGAACTTTCACTGGCTGTTGGAGTTGTTCAAAGGTCTTCGATAAGGCTGTTCTACAGCAGTCCCAGGTAACGGAATAGATGTCGATAAGTGGGATTATTCTGCCAGAGACTGTTATCATCTGGGCATCCATGTCCTTGCTCAGTGTATGCAGTTCGAATATATTTGTGCTCTAAAAATTGGTTTTGTCTTTCTGTTAATGTAATGTTTATGTACACGCTGTTCTTTCTTGTATATAGGTAATTTGCATTGGATCCTGTGGTGGGTGAACGCTCTACTGGCCCCTGGAGAGAGCAGTGGTTCATCGGAGTCATCCAGCACCAGCATCTCAGTGGGCCAGGTGAGTTATTAAAAATGTAACCATTCCACTTGTATGTACGGAATAAGATACGACTACAGTGGAGGAAAAAAAACAAAAACAATACAGATTTAGTATTACTGGTTGGCAGTAATGTGTGCTGTGGGACACCACATCCTAGAATGCATTGGGGGTAAACAAACATGGCGACACACAACAGAAACAACAGTCCCTGATAAGCCAGTAGGCTTGTGGGCTGGAGGACAATGGGTCTGTGTGTTATATTTATACTAATACTTTTTTGTTTTTTTATTCATTTATTGTATATATTTATTTACTTATTGTATATAGTGTGATTTTGATTAATGGGCTTTCCTGCTGAAGGACTTGAGTGGGAAACGGCGGATTCTGCAGGACACTGGGCGTCTGGTGATGAGACGTCTTCCTCCTCCTATTGGCCCGTAAACCGGCTGCAGGTGGAGCCATGAGTGATGGGGAGTTAATTGAGCATTTTTGTTCATTGCTCAAAACATTTAGAGTTTACATGCTGTTCTTTCTTGTATATAGTTAATTCCATGTTTCCTAAGAGTTTGTTATTATTGTGATTGTTTGTATTGTTTCATTTTGTCATTAATTTATTTTATTAATCATTATGTGCTTTGTATATGTCACAGACACGCCAGGCTCTTCACTCACCCAATCACGACGCACTCCCTCACCAGAGTTCTAACCACGCACACCTGACACTCATCAGCACCGTCATCACCAGCACTATAAAACCCACAGCATCACATTCAGTCACTGTCCGGTCTCGTTACGCATACCTACATTGATGCTTACCTTCACGGACTCCTCGATCACCTACTTACCAGTCTCCAGTGTGTTCCTTGTCTCCTTGTTTTCTCCAGTCTCCAGTGTGTGTCCTCGGGAATCTCCTAGCTCCAAGATCCATTCGTCATCCACGCCATCTGCAAACAAACCAAGTATCAGTCATCCTGTCAACGTATACCTTTAACTATATCTGGCTCTACTCACCTGTGCACTGCTCTGGTTGTCTCTAATAAACTCACAAACATTACCTGTGTCTCCGACCTCCTCTGTATGTAACAGAAGACCGGACCCACACCGCTGAGCAACCACCATGAGCACTCCAGATCCCATTCAAGATCTTGTGGATGCACTTCGTCGCACTCTCACCAGTTCTCTCACGCCAGCACCACCAGCGAACATCCCCGCTCCCACTGCAGCCACTTCTTCGCCATCCGTGATCGGCAGTCCCATGGCCAAACCGGCGCCCTTCTCTGGCTCGGCGGAGGATTGCAACGGTTTCATTCTGCAATGTTCGCTGGCTTTGGAGATGCAACCGCACTTATATCCAGATGATAAAATGAAAGTCGCTTTCATCATCCAACAATTAGACGGTAAAGCACTCCGCTGGGCAGAACCACTCTGGAATCAGAACAGTCCTGTCGTTCAATCATTCTCAAGTTTTGTCAACCATTTCAAGGAAGTCTTCGGTAAACCCGCATGGGACTCGTCCATAGGTGAGAGATTGTGTAATTTAAAACAAGGTTCTCAGTCTGTTTCTGATTATGCCTTACAGTTCAGAACCCTAGCGGCAGCGAGTGGTTGGAACGAGCAAGCCCTTATTTCCAGATATCGTCAAGGTTTGGATCCACGTGTGCGGTTGCATCTCGCTGCATACGAGGATACCATCGGGCTCGAGAAATTCATCCAGCTGTCAATACGTTTCGCCACTCGTATGCAGCTGTGCATTGAAGAGCACCAAAGCCAGCAGCTTTTTCCATCCTTCCTCCGCCAGCCCGAATCCATCAGCTCCCCAGAACCAGCCAACAACGACATGCAAATTGACAAATCCCATCTTTCTTATGCTGAGCGACAGAGGAGGCTGGCCCAGGGTCTATGTCTCTATTGTGGTCATCCCAAGCATTTCAAGGCTGAATGCCCCATCCGTCCGGTGCGCACCGTGGTGAGTGTCATTCTGCCCTCTCTAAACCATCATAATCCACTCACCATTGTAGCCAACCTTACTTCATCTCCGGAGCCCTCTGTCGCCAGCTCAACCTCCAAACCATCAGTTCGCCGAAAGTCTACCAGATCCACTCAGTGACAGGTCGCCCACTTCGTCAAGTTCGCCACATGGTGGGACCCTTGAAGCTTCAGATCGGTGTCCTTAATCAGGAAGAGATCCTTTTGCTGGTTCTGGAGGATTCTACATCTGATGTGATTCTGGGGCGCCCATGGTTAGAGCAGCACGACCCCATCATCTCCTGGCGGACAGGAGACGTCCTGAAGTGGGGTGATAAATGTTTTCCTAGTTGTTTTCCTGAAATTCCTGTTCCAAGACCAGTTCCAAGTCCTGATTCACCTGCTACTCCAAGTATCCCGAACTCTGAAGATATCCAGGTCTGTGTCACATCCATAGAAAGTCCAGTAGAAAAGCGTTCCACAGACATCCCCGAGTGCTACTCCCACTTCAGTGATGTTTTCTGTCCAAAGAAGGCCTCCAAGCTGCCTCTCCATCGGCCATGGGACTGTGCCATAGATCTCATTCCCGGTGAGCCAGTGCCCAGAGGGAAAATCTATTCCCTGTCCATCCCGGAGGAGAAGGCCATGGAAGATTACATCACTGAGGCGTTATCACAAGGCTACATCCGCCCGTCTACTTCCCCTGCTGCTTCAAGCTTCTTCTTTGTTGCCAAGAAGGACAGAGGCTTGCGGCCTTGCATCGATTACAGAGCACTCAACAAGATTACCATCAAATTCAGATACCCCCTCCATCTCGTCCCATCTGCGCTGGAACACCTCCGCGGCGCCACTGTGTTCACCAAGTTGGACCTCCGCAGCGCATACAACCTCATCCGAATACGTGAGGGGGACGAATGGAAAACAGCTTTTGTGACCCCTACTGGACACTACGAGTATTGCGTCATGCCGTATGGACTCGTCAACGCCCCCTCCGTATTTCAGGATTTCATGCATGAGGTGCTCCAGGAGTTCCTGCATAAATTCGTAATCGTCTACATCGATGATATATTTATTTACTCCCGGAGCCTGGCCGAACATCGCCAGCACGTTGCGGAGGTCCTCCAACGCCTGGGGGACTTCAGCCTCTTCCTAAAAGCTGAAAAGTGCACTTTCCATCAGCCCTCAGTGCAGTTTTTAGGATACATCATCGACCACAGTGGCGTCCGCATGGACGAGAGGAAGGTTTCAGCAATTAAGGACTGGCCACTTCCCACCACTGTAAAAGAACTCCAAAGATTCCTAGGTTTTGCAAATTTCTATCGAAGATTCATCAAGAACTACAGCTCCATCTCTTCACCACTTACCAATCTACTCCGTCACAAGCCCAAGTCTCTGTCCTGGAACCCGGCAGCAAAGCAGGCCTTCGAAGATCTCAAGACCGCCTTCACGACCGCTCCCCTCCTCGTTCATCCTGATCCTGAGCTTCCTTTCATGGTCGAGGTCAACGCATCTACCACTGGAGTGGGAGCGGTCTTATCGCAGCAGCAGGGGAAACCAAGTAGACTCCACCCATGTGCCTTTTCCCGCAAACTCAACCCGGCGGAGGTGAACTATGACATCGGCAACTGAGAGCTCCTTGCCATCAAGCTCGCCCTGGAGGAGTGGAGGCACTGGCTCGAAGGAGCCCGACACCCCTTTCTGGTATTGACTGATCATAAAAATCTGGAATATCTGCGCGATGCAAAAAGACTGAACCCATGTCAAGCAAGATGGGCATTGTTCTTTACTCAATTTCACTTCACCATTTCCTATCGTCCTGGTTCTAAAAACGTTAAGGCTGACGCCCTGTCACGCATTCACAGCCCTGAAGACAATTCCGAAGAACCCGAGCCTATCCTTCCAGAAAACCTCATTGTCAGCCCCATAACCTGGTCAAAGGAGACACTGCCCGAGTCCAATGCCTCCACCAACACCCCGCCGGGTTGCCCCCAAGGTTTGCTCTACATCCCACGGACACGACGCATTCCCATCATCCACTCCTCTCACTCGTCGCTGGGCACTGGCCACCCAGGGGTCAATGAAACCCTCTCGTTGTTAAAACAACGCTTCTGGTGGCCCAACATGGCGGCAGATGTCAGGAGGTACATTAAGGGGTGCAGGGAATGTGCCATATCCAAGAGGCCTCGTCATCTTCCCTCCGGGAAACTACAACCTCTGCCCGTTCCAACCCGCCCATGGTCACATCTAGGAGTTGATTTCATCACTGACCTCCCAAACTCCAGTGGATACACTTCTGTAATGGTTGTGGTAGACCGGTTTTCCAAGTCTTGTCGACTGATTCCTCTCCCTGGACTTCCAACGGCTATGGCTACTGCAGAACTCATCTTCAATCACGTTTTCAGATACTTCGGATTACCTGAAGATATAGTTTTTGACAGAGGCCCACAGTTTACCTCCCATGTTTGGAAATCCTTTTTCAAGCTCCTAGATGTGACCATAAGTCTCTCCTCCGGATACCATCCCCAAACGAACGGGCAGACGGAGCGGAAGATTCAGAAAATTGGCCGCTTCCTGCGTACCTTCTGTCATGGCCACCAGGACTCCTGGAGCCAGTTTTTGGGCTGGGTCGAGTACGCCCAAAACTCCCTCCGTCAACCCACCACTGGTCTCACCCCTTTCCAGTGCGTACTCGGCTATCAGCCCCCACTGTTCCCCTGGGATGGGGAACCTTCAGACTCCCGGCAGTGGATTACTGGTTCCGGGAGAGCGAGAGGGTCTGGGACTCAGCTCATCTTCAACTACAACAGGCCTTAAGGAGACGCAGACTAACAGCTGATCTTTGCCGTTCTTAAGCACCTGTCTATCAACCTGGAGACAAAGTCTGGCTTTCCACTCGAGACATTCGGATGCGTCTACCCTGCAGGAAGCTGAGTCCCAGATTCATTGGCCCCTATACCATCATCCGCCAAATCAACCCAGTCACCTATCAGTTACAGCTTCCAATCATCATGGAGGATGGAGCAGCCTACCTTGTGAAGGACATCCTGGACTCCCGGCGCCGTGGTGGCCATCTGGAATACCTTGTCGACTGGGAAGGGTACGGTCCCGAAGAAAGGTCATGGGTTCCCAGAGTTGACATTCTCGATCCTAGTCTTCTTGAAGATTTCCACTCCAGACATCCCAACAGACCAGCTCCACAAGGCAGAGGCCGGCCACCACGTCGTCGGGGTGGTAATGTCACAGACACGCCAGGCTCTTCACTCACCCAATCACGACGCACTCCCTCACCAGAGTTCTAACCACGCACACCTGACACTCATCAGCACCGTCATCACCAGCACTATAAAACCCACAGCATCACATTCAGTCACTGTCCGGTCTTGTTACGCATACCTACATTGATGCTTACCTTCACGGACTCCTCGATTACCTACTTACCAGTCTCCAGTGTGTTCCTTGTCTCCTTGTGTTCTCCAGTCTCCAGTGTGTGTCCTCGGGAATCTCCTAGCTCCAAGATCCATTCGTCATCCACGCCATCTGCAAACAAACCAAGTATCAGTCATCCTGTCAACGTATACCATTAACTATATCTGGCTCTACTCACCTGTGCACTGCTCTGGTTGTCTCTAATAAACTCACAAACATTACCTGTGTCTCCGACCTCCTCTGTATGTAACAGTATATAGTTCTGTGTTCCCAAAATTTCTTTTAACCTACTGTTTCATTTCATTCTCATCTTTTATTTGTAGCAGCGTTATTATTCAGTATAAATATTATAACCATACATTACATCATTATACATTTTTGGGTCAATAAGAGATATATATATATATATATATATATATATATATATATATATATATATATATATACACACACACATTTTTTTTTTGGAAAGAAATTAATGTGATTTTAATGTTCAATGAAACTATTGAAGCATGTTTGATTACAGTATTCATTGACATTTTAGTTAAATAAATAGTGTCATGTTTGCTGAAAGGAAAATAACCTCATTAACACCATCAAAACTGAAACTGTGTACTTACAGACCAATTTCCATGTTTACATTCATTTTCATGTAAACATCATCAATAATATTTAGTTAGTCAACTTATTTTAGTTAGTCAGACTTATTGTCGGTGAATTCTGTTTCATAAAGCAAACTTAAATTAGTTCAAACTCCATTACTCTGGCAACTTATGCTGGGAAACTAACCTGGTCCGGAGCAGGCTAACGGTCAGCCTAAGCTGAGCTCCTCTAACACTGACCAATAGGAACACAGTGATATCACAGCTGACTCTCTCACATACAATTATTTGACTTTATTAAGCACTATCAGTCACTTTATTAACCACTATTTTTTATTAAAATGCAAGTATGATGAACCAAAACATTTAAAGAGAAGTAATTCTTAAAAATTAAGTGTTATATAGCCCACTGAATCATTATCAGACTTAATACTGACAAAAATGGAACCACTTGGGACAGAACTGTCAGGAGACTTATTTCTTAGGACAAAAGAGGACAGTGGTACAAGAGGATTACCAAATCATTGTTTTAAGTGTGAAAATATAGCAAAAGTAACAGAAATTCAAAAACAATGGACTTCTTTAATTTAGTCATATATTATATACAGTCATGGCCAAAAGTGTTGGCACCCCTGAAATTTTTCCAGAAAATGAAGTATTTCTTACAGAATTACACATGTTTTGCTATACACATTTATTTCCTCTGTGTATTGGAACAACAAAACAAAACAAAAAAAAAAAGCAATTTTGACATAATTTCACACAAAACTCCAAAAATGGGCTGGACAAAATTATTGGCACCCTTAACTTAATATTTGGAAAAAATAACTGAAATCAATCGCTTCCTATAACCATCAAAAAGCTTCTTACACCTCTAACCTGGAATTTTGGACCACTCTTCTTTTGTAAACTGCTCCAGGTCTCTCATATTGGAAGGGCGCCTTTTCCCAACAGCAATTTTAAGATCTCTCCACAGGTGTTCAATGGGATTTAGATCTGGACTCATTGCTGGCCACTTCAGAACTCTCTAGCGCTTTGTTGCCATCCATTTCTGGGTGCTTTCTGAAGTATGTTTGGGGTCATTGTCCTGCTGGAAGACCCATGATCTCGGACGCAAACCCAGCTTTCTGACACTGGGCCCTACATTGCGACCCAAAATCCTTTGGTAATCCTCAGATTTCATGATGCCTTGCACACAGTCAAGGCACCCAGTGCCAGAGGCAGCAAAACAACCCCAAAACATCTTTGAACCTCCACCATATTTGACTGTAGGTACTGTGTTCTTTTCTTTGTAGGCTTCATTCCATTTTCGGTAAACAGTAGAATGATGTGCTTTACCAAAAAGCTCTATCTTGGTCTCATCTGTCCACAAGACGTTTTCCTAGAAGGATTTTGGCTTACTCACGTACATTTTGGCAAACTGTAGTCTTGCTTTTTTATGTCTCTGTGTCAGCAGTGGGGTCCTCCTGGGTCTCCTGCCATAGCGTTTCATTTCATTCAAATGTCAACGTATAGTTCGCGCTGACACTGATGCACCCTGAGCCTGCAGGACAACTTGAATTGCTTTGGAACTAGTTTGGGGCTGCTTATCCACCATCCGGACTATCCTGCGTTGCAACCTTTCATCAATTTTTCTCTTCCCTCCACGTCCAGGGAGATTAGCTACAGTGCCATGGATTGCAAACTTCTTGATTATGTTGCGCACTGTGGACAAAGGAACATCTAGATCTCTGGAGATGGACTTGTAACCTTGAGATTGTTGATATTTTTCCACAATTTTGGTTTTCAAGTCCTCAGACAGTTCTCTTCCCCTCTTTCTCCATTTCTCTCTTTCTCCATGCTTAGTCTGGCACACACAGAAACACAATGCAAAGACTGAGTCAACTTATCTGCTTTCAGGTGTGATTTTTATATTGCCCACACCTGTTACTTGCCCCAGGTGAGTTTAAAGGAGCATCACATGCTTGAAACAAACTTATTTATCCAAAATTTTTAAAGGGTGCCAATAATTTTGTCCAGCCCAATTTTGGAGTTTTGTGTTAAATTATGTCAAATTTGCTTCTTTTCATCTGCTTTTTTGTGTTGTTCCAATACACACAAAGGAAATAAATGTGTATAGCAAAACGTGTAATTTCAATACTTTTCTGTGAGAAATACTTTATTTTCTGGAAAATTTTCAGGAGTGCCACCACTTTTGGCCCTAACTGTATTTTCCTCTAAATCAGTTCATGTGAGTACAGTGGTTCAATATTAATATTATAAAGCGACGAGAATATTTTTGGTGCAGCAAAAAAACTAAATAACGACTTACATAGTGATGGCCGATTTCAAAACACTGCTTCAGGAAGCCTTGGAGCATAATGAATCAGCGTGTCGAATCAGCGGTTCAGAGCGTCAAAGTCACGTGATTTCAGCAGTTTGGCGGTTTGATACGCGATCCGAATCATGATTCCATACGCTGATTCATTATGCTCCGAAGCTTCCTGAAGCAATGTTTTGAAATCGGCCATCACTATATAAGTCGTTATTTTGTTTTTTTTTTTTGGCACACCAAAAATATTCTTGTCGCTTTATTACATCAATATTGAACCACTGTACTCACATGAACTGATTTAAATATGTTTTTAGTACATTAATGGATCTTGAGAGAGGAAATGTCATTGCTGGCTATGGAGGCCTCGCTGAGCCATCGGATTTCAACAAAAATATCTTAATTTGTGTTCCGAAGATGAATGAAGGTCTGACAGGTGTGGAACGACATGAGGGTGAGCAATAAATGACATTATTTTCATTTTTGGGTGAACCCTTTAATTGTTTTTGAGTATGTTACATACTACACATTCAAAACCAAATGTAACACAGTGAGTTAATAAGTGTTGCCAGGAGTTCCGTCTCCTGCTCCCACAAACACACAACAACACAACAAAGTGGCAAAAGGATGTTTATTTTTATGTAAGGAAACAAGTGGCTCAGCTCAGTGGGTTTAATCGGCCAAATCAAACAAGAGGTTTTTCCTAATTTTAAAATTGCAACTAAACATTTACCGGCCAATACCGTTAACAATTCAAGCTCCACACAAGGAGGTTTAAGGGGAATACGAGCGTAATACTGCAATCCAGCAATGACACACACACACCACAGATTTGATGAAGCACGTACACACATGCTGCACCCAATTCACTCAAATGAACGTGGAGCGACGGGAAGAGGGAGAGAGAAAGAGAGCACTACACATGCACACACAGCTTGCTCCAAACAATATGATAAACAATATATGAATGAAACCCACAAGTTACGTTCAGACACGTAACAGAGTAAAAATAAACATTTTGAACTATATTGACAACACTTGAACTGCAAGTGACCGTATTACAGTAAAGACATTGCGTGCACACACACACACTTCACTGTTCAACACCTCCGTCGTCTATAAAGCAATCCTAGCTACAGTAGCCAGGATGCTCATCTGAGGAGTAAAACCCCAAAAGCACTCCCCATTGTCCTTTTCCTCCAGCCTCACAGTGTTTGTAAAGCTGGCTGCACTGTAGTCTGTGACACCTAGAGTTGGTGTAAGGCTTTCTGTAGATTTGATGACTCTCTGACAGTATTTTCCAATTCACTACACCTGTTCAGTATCAAAACACAATGATGACAGTACATTAACTCACAATTCAGACAATAAATGAACAAATCTTTAACGGCCGTTACACACTGCAAGCTTGAGCGGCGCGTGAGCGTAACTACATCGTCGCTACAGACACACGTGAGTATTCACACTGGAAGCGTTTGTAGAGCGTCACAGCAGCAGCTCCAAGCTACATATAAAGTGAGCACACTTACTGAACTCGCTATCAAGCCATCTAAAATGTGCGCCTCCTGTCGAAAATGCTCCTGGCTGACAGTGTTGTTGAATT
This sequence comes from Hypophthalmichthys molitrix, assembly GCA_037950675.1. Lineage (NCBI taxonomy): Eukaryota > Metazoa > Chordata > Actinopteri > Cypriniformes > Xenocyprididae > Hypophthalmichthys > Hypophthalmichthys molitrix. The sequence goes on along the minus strand of CM075494.1, from coordinate 47,712,657 downwards.
TCTGGCATGTCAGAGCCAGCCTGAGGATTGCAGAGCAGCCGTCTTTCAGTACAACAAAGACAAGGATCCTCTTGAGAATGTCATCTGGTAACTGTAGATATGAAACATGATTTAATATAGAGTCATTACAAGCCATTTTCATCAACATTAAAGTGATAAACATATGCAAACACATGCAAAATGTCATCCTGTGAAACCCTTGACATCTTTGCTGGGAGTGTAGGTGCCTTCAAAATGTAAAACAAACAGATTGCTTATGAAACAGCTACACATTTATACATGCTTCTTTCACTACTTTTCACCAAAATATTACCAAAGTGCTACGTCTCCTTTTCCTGGGGACATGAAAGACAGACGGCAGACTTCCATCCCCCATCTTTCTGCCTTCCTGTGTAAAATGGGCAAATCTTCGACCATGTCTGTAATTGACATTGACAAATATATTCATCATGCTTTCCCACTTTGATAGTAGTATCTATTAATGTGCTACTTTTCATTTCACAAACCATACCCCTCAATCCCAAAATTCTCCAGCAAAACCTTGCACCACCACCTCCTCAGATATGGCATGTCAGACTGAAGATAAGAACAGTTGTAATGTAACTCACCACAATTAACAAACATTTTCATGTCAACACTAAGACTGCACTTACAGTGGTGAAATCAAATGCTGGCTCCATAGTTATGTACCAGGCATACTGAAAAGACAGAAAGGCTATTATGTTTGCCATGTCTTTGAGTATTAATTCACCAAGATGAATAAAAATGAGGTGCTCAGTAACAGTGTTTAAAAGGTTAGTTCACCCAAAAATGAAACTTCTGTCATTTATTACTCACCCTCATGTCGTCCCAAACCCGAAAGAACTTTGTTCATCTTCGGAACACAAATTAAGGTATTTTTGATGAAATCCGAGTGTATCTGATCCACACACAGGCAGCAACGTCATTGCACCTTTTGAGGTCCAGAAAGGTAGAAAAGACATTGATTAAATAGTCAACGTGACTACATTGGTTCAACCTAGGGATAGTTCACCCAAAAATGAAAATTCTGTCATCATTTACTCCCCCTCAAGTTGTTCCAAACTTGTATAAATTTCTTTGTTCTGCTGCACACAAAGAAAGATATTTGGAAGAATGTTTGTAACCAAGCAGATCTCGCCCACCATTGACTGCCATAGTATTTTTTTTTTTTTTTGTACTATGGTAGTCAATGGTGGGCGAGATCTGCTTGGTTACAAACATTCTTCCATTCTTGTGTACAGCAGAACAAAGAAATTTATACAAGTTTGGAACAACTTGAGGGGGAGTAAATGATGACAGAATTTTCATCTTTAGGCGAACTATGCCTTTAATTTTATGAAGCAACGAGACTATTTTATTGATGTCTTTACTACCTTTCTGGACCTCAAAAGGTGTAATGACATTTTTGCCTCTGTGTGGATCATATACCCTCAGATTTCATCAAAAATATCTTAATTTGTTTTCTGAAGATGAACAAAGGTCTTACGGATGTGGAACGACATGAGGGAGAGTGATAAGTGACAGAAATTTCATTTTTGGGTGAACTATCCCTTTAGTGGGCATAATGGACATAGTGAGGACACAATGGATGTTGTGTAGACATCAATAAACATCCTGAAAATGACCTTGGCAACTCACCATAACTATGAATACTCCACAGCCAATCCCAAAATCTTGTGGGGGTAGCCCGTTTGAAAAAAAGAACACCCATTATGGAGAATTTACAATGACTATCAATCTTACACATGTTGTTCTTGTACATTTTCATTGTAAATGATCATTACCTCAACATCCAGGCCTGACTGTTCAGCACATGGCCCAGGCATGAGCTTTTGTGCAACAGCCCTGATAAAAATCAAGAAAGTGTTGCGAGGAATACTTAATTTAAATACACGCAGTATAATTCAGCTGGGGAACACAAACAGTTTCAGAAATGCAGAACATTGAGTGTTTGGTTGAACATGAGATGCAAACAATGCTTACATCCTCTGAACGTAAAGAGGTACAATAACTATGAATATTTTGTCCAAGCAGCCTTGACAAGTCAGGGGAACGTGACTGCCGAAAGTAGTTGCATTAATTACATGACTGACTTTGTATCATTAATGTTAAAGCAGTTTACTTGTTGCTGATGGTGGCTGGGCCACCACAGTTGTGCTTTGTTGTTTTGATGCTTCTGATTGCTGGGCTGGGGACACAAAGACAACATGAGCACTGCACTACTGGAACAAATCTATGTCTGTGTACTGATGTTATGCAAATTCAACACAGAAAAGTACAGCATCATTCACCTATGACAGCTTGTCCCAAAGCAGACATGGTGATGGTGCTCAGAAGTTCCAGCCGGCATCCAGAGTTTAACTGCCTCTCCAGAAGAGCTCTATTTGTGGAGGTGTTATGACGATGGATAACACTTCTCATAAGAAATACATGGGTTGATGGAGCCATGTTTTTGAAGAAGTAGTTACTTTTACGCATTTTGGCAAAAAACTGCTCGGCAACTTGGCTATTTAACCACCCTTTCAGCTCAGGGACATGTTGGATCCTGCGCAGTATGTCCTTTGGATCTGTGGCGTTCTTCTCATTGAAGCAGCCATTTAAGACATAGTGCTCAGATGATCCAGTGACTGGATGAGCATTTTCCTCCCCACAGTGTACCCTTTCATGTAGCCATGGCAGTGACACCTGCAATTTTCCATCCCTGGCTGCCTTCACATTGTCTTCTGTGGGTTCAGACAGTCTGCCTTCATAAGGCTGGGAAAGCAGTGAATGAGGAACCCGCAAATTGGTGTGTCGCCAAACCTCTTGTGAAATCATAAACACAGACGTTCGGCAAGTGCTTCCAGGAGAGTAGAAGGTCTGCAAAGTCCCTGGGACTTTCAGCACGCAGATTAAATGCCATGTGAGCAAAGTATTACAAACCATCCACCTGAGATTAAAGATTCAATAGATTGTAAAGTGACTGTAAAAACTTAATCCTGTTACTTGCAGTTCTGTTGCTCATATGAAAAATAACAGGAGTGAGTAGAGTCCTCTGTTTTGTTTTTTTAATAGTGAGGACATTAGTTTATGTAATACTATTCACCTGTTTTATGATTTTTTCAGTTGAAATAACTTAAATTGTAGACATTTAGGATTAGTTTAACGATGTGAATACCATACTTGCATGGAGCCAATCCACCACAAAGTGACAATCTTTTTGTCTTTATCTTTTGTAGAAGATGGAGAGAACACATACTATGCAGGTGCTAAAAACACCCACGGCATGCTGCAAGTGAAGGAGTGAAACACACCTGCAAGCCCCCCCTTTGTCTTTCCTCTCCTCTCTCTCCCTCCCTCTCTTTTCCTCTCTCTCCTTCTTTCTCTTTCCACCTCCTTTGCTGTGAAGTAGTACCAGCACATAGCACATCCCTTCAACACAGAACTCTCACACACATGCACACAGAGCCATGTACACACTCTCTTTCTCACACACATATGGACACTCATTCCTGTTACTCAGTGTTCATTCCTGTTACAAAGTGTCCATTCCTATTACTAATTTTTTTTTTTTAAAGTTAAATCACTGTTTTTATCAGTTTTGTTTGGTCCATTATTTATATATTTTTTTATTAAAATACACCTTGCCTTAATATATGCCTTAATATGAATTATGAATATGAATTATTTGAACAAATAACCAACCATTTCTTTAAATGAAAAATTTTATGTTGGTCTCAGCATTGAAGGAAGGTAGACAGAGGGTCTTTTGTCCTCTATTGAAGCTGTATTCTATACTATAACATCTGGTTTTCTTTATGTACCGGAACCATTTCCATATAAGGAACAAGGTTCTACTAGGATTGAATGGGAGACAGGGAATTGGTCCCTACTTTTGTATTGCAAGTATAGGAGAGGGTCTTCTGGATCCCCAGGAAAGCATGGGTACCTGACCGGGAGATAACCATATTTAGACTTGTTTTTCTATATGTATCACATTCCTATACCATGAGCTATATGATGTATTCTCTCTCTCATTGGTTGAACCTATACTACACCCCTTGTACTCTTTCTATATATTCTCTCTTTTCTGTTAAATAAAATGAGACTTTATACTCTCCCTCAGCGTTGAGATTGTTCATTCAATTGCCAATTAAGAGGACTGGGATGAGGCATGCCTCAGGAGCCATAATCTAACAATTTGGGGGCTCGTCCGGGATATCTCCAGACAGGTAAGAAATAAATGCTTAAGTGCATCTTACTGTCTGTTGAGAAACTGATCCTTGTATTTTCGTGCCACACTTTTTCATATTTGTTAAAAGTGGATATCCTCGTATTTTGATAAATGCGGGAAGAGTGAAAGTAGACTGATCACCCTTTCATTTTTTGGTGTTATCCTCACGGATTTTATGCGTGGGAAGGGAATAGATGAGTTTGAGTTGAAGATTTTTCCTCTCTCTCATAAGTCTATTTCATTGTGATATCCTTGGTTCTTGTTGGCAGGTGAATGAATAATACTGAATTTTAAATTTTCCTTTTGGCCAAAAATACCAAAAAGTTAGTATAAAGCCGCAGACTTTTATTTGTATTTTATTTGACCATTTTCTAAAATTGTAAGGCTTGCATTAAATCAGAGAGATCTTTGTTGGCTGTATCAAATGGGTGAAACGATTAGTCGACCATTAATGGGGGAAACCCCCAAGGATTTCATGAATTGCAATAATAAAGCGTTTTTCACGGAACCCTATCTCTCTAATCTCGCGGGATGGTCAGAAGGTAAAATACAATTAGATCCATTTCCCCGCGATGGTTCTTTTAAAGATGAAGATATGCGTGCTGCAAAAGATATGGTCCTTGGAGGCTGGGGTGACCCAAATTGGCAAATTGATTATATGAAAGATGCTTATAAAGCTTGGATGAAGATGAAAGTTTATTGGGATAAAGGTCCAGAGTTGGAGAAGCAGGATAGCTCTCTCTCTCAGACCCAGTTGCAACCTGATTGTGCGTCCCTCCCTCCGTATGAATGTGTTGTTTCTGCTGAAGTTCCAAAGCCTTTGACTAATCGATTATATCCGCAATTGCCAACCACAACTGAAGTTTTTCCATTTGTACAGATGGTTACAAAATGACTCCTCTGAGTGTTACTGAGGCAGTAGCTATTTGTAAAGATCTGCCTGATCCGGCTAGGTCACCACATCAATTTGTGGCAGTACTGCAATGGTTAACAGCCTACAGTCAACTGACGGGGTGAGATTATCATTTCATTTTGACTAAAACACTGCCTGCGGAAATCACAGAGGAGGAAATGATTGAAGAAATTGACTACTTAAACCCCATATACGATACACCACCTGTTCGTCGTGTTGTATCTCAGAAAGCTGGAGATTCTAAGCCCCTTGATTTGTCTAAACCTTCACGTGCGCTTCTAATTACGGATTCCAAAGATGACGGTGATTGGGTATGGGCTAGCTCAGGTAAACTCAAAGTTTTTTTCAAGCAATTGACTGCTTTTTTGCTAAAAGTGTCTTCTGCTAAACAAGACATCTCGCATGCAGCCAATACCAAACAGAGAACTGGTGAAAGCCCTGTTGCATTCTTTAACAGATTTAAGCATGCATGGGTTGAGGAGTCTGCAGTTCCTATTGATCAAAATTGTCTGTTGTTCTTAAATACGTTCCTAAATAATATGAACAAAGACATTGCACAGTTAATTCGCGTAACCACTCCAAATATTACTACCATTTCTGTTGATGAATTGGGACGACGCTTGCGTGAGCTTTCTTCCGCTGGAGCTTTTGATGTCTCCAGGGGCAAAACTCCTGCAATACTTCAAGTTAATGCTGCAGTGAATCCTCGCCCTCAACAATTTGGAAATGTGAGACGCTGTTTTTATTGTGGCAAGCAGGGACATCTGGAACGTGAATGCAGGAAAAAGGCTTGGGATTTGAAGCAAAGGGCAGAAAATCAGAGGAAGAGGGGCTCAGCTGGCCCTAAGCAAAGGCCTTCACTTGCGCTTCCTCCTGCAAAGACTGACAAACAAAATCCGGCATATCCCATATCGTGGCCACAATGACTCAGCTCCAGTTCTTCTAAGCCCTTTTTTGATAATTTTTCACTGATTTCTATGAGTTATCCTAATGTGTCAACTGTTTTGCCATTTATTGAATTAAATGTTGACCATAAATCTTATGTTTTTCTCGTAGACAGTGGCACCAGTATATCATCGTTGTCTTCTCTTGTTTATAAGGGCTCTATTACAGGAAAACATGTCAACTCTGTGGGAATCAATGGTGTACCTGTAAAATGTGAAATGACACCAGCATTACCGGTTACTTCTAATGATATCCCATCATTGTTTAAAATGCATGCATTTGCAATTATAACTGATTCTCCATTCTGCCTTTTGGGTAGAGATTTGATGCATAAATTGGGTATTCAACTTCATTTTAATGCTAACTCTCTGCAACTTATGTTTCCTTCAGCCTACTCTCTTACTGTTGATACAGTATATTCTCTCTTTTCTGTTAAATAAAATGAGACTTTATACTCTCCCTCGGCGTTGAGATTGTTCATTAAAATAAACACTTTCTTGAGGTGAATACAAAAGAATTAACTGGCATGCTTTTAAACATGCTTTTTTTAAATGCCACATGAGTTTTGGGAACAGGAATGAGAAATCTTCTGCTTTGAAAAAAAAAAAAAAACACTTTAATGGGTGTGGGTCTCTTTTTATGTAATATACTTTTGAATTATGCCAGTTCTCTTCATTTGACTGGCAGCAATCTCATTAACATATTCTCTTTCCTAATTCTGCACATCATGTGTTTTCAGTTGCTCATGTCTGCTAACAATTAGGAACAGATGAAAAGGTCTATAAATTAAGTGTCATTATTGTAACTCGTGACACAGCAAACGAATGCAATTAAAGTTAGAGAAATCAAAACCTTTTGGCAGGATAACCATTATCCTGATAGCTGTTCAAGAAAGGAGTACTATTATATAAATAGAAGATGTGAAAATTTTACAATGAATGGTAATGGTGTGTTAAGTTGTTCTCACTATAAAAAAGTAATACAACTGTGACCTTTATTTTCTAATATAACATGATTACATTAGATGGAGGGCTGCATTACATCTGCAGGAGTCAGCATTTAGCTAAAGTTGTCCTTTCACCCGAGGAGGCGCACAATATCTTTATGGAATTCCAAGCAGGCCCTCTTGGTGGACATTGTGGAGTTGAGAAAACTCACAATGCCATCATTCTTAGATTTTACTGGCCTGACACGGAACAGGACATTCGCAAGTTAATTGTTAAAAATAACATTTTTTTTTTTTTTTTTTTTACTACACTAATTCAGTTAAAATGGTCATGGCCCACCTCTCTTCTATCAGATAGCTCAGTGTCCTCAGTGTCAGGCTAGGAAAAAATCAGTATAGGAGAAGAAGGCTTATAATCCTAGAGTTGTATATATAAAAATATAACAAACTTTTAATATGTAATAGCCTTAGTCCTGAATGTTTAAATCATTCATTCTCATTTCAGGTCACAGAACCACTGGAATTAATTGGGATGGATCTGATAGGAAAGTTAACTCCAATGTGGCCAACACTATATTGTATATGTTTCATATACAGATTGGCTGGTCTGAAGCCTATCCCCTCAAAACAAAAAGAAAAAACAACTCCGTAGGGAGTTGACCGTGGACAAATACACACATGGGACCACTCACGTGGAGGGGTCACGACATGTGGAACCCAGCCAAACATCAACATCGGTGACGGAGGTTTGGCCTGGCATCAGACACTCCGCAATGTCCGAGCCGAAGGGGGAGGCGGAGGAACTCTACAGGGTTCGCCAAGCGAGGAACTCGACTGGAGTAAAAAAGGATGCACGTATCCGGCCCAGGGGGCAGGAGTGGCATTGCAAGCCGACACTAGAATGGGCTCTTCGCGTCTACCGGCTGGTGGAAGCGAGTACACGGGAAGATACCGATTCTACACAAAGACTATAGAATCTAGTGAACATGTTAGGTGTCGCCCAACCTGCAGCTCTACAGATATCTGTCAGCGAGGCGCCGTGCGCCAGCGCCCAGGAAGAGGCCAGTCCTCTGGTGGAGTGGGCTCTCAACCCGAGCGGGCAAGGCACGCCCTGGGATTCATACGCCAGGGCGATGGCGTCCACTATCCAGTGGGTCATCCTCTGCTTGGAGACAGTCTTTCCCTTCTGCTGGCCTCCGTAACAGACAAAGAGCTGATCTGAGGTCCTGAAGCTTCGCGTTCTGTCCACGTACAGGCGCAGAGCGCGGACGGGACAGAGCAAAGCTAGGGCTGGGTCTGCCTCCTCCGAAGGCAGCGCTTGCAGGTTCACTACCTGATCTCGAAAGGGAGTGGTAGGAACCTTGGGCACATATCCAGGCCGGGGTCTCAGGATAATGTGAGAGTCACCGGGCCCAAATTCCAGGCACGATTCGTCAACCGAAAATGCGTGCAGGTCCCCTACCCTCTTGAGCGAGGCCAATGCAACCAGGAGGACGGTCTTTAGGGACAGTACTTTTAACTCTTAAAAAACTCTTAAAAAAAAAAAAAAAAAATCTATACCTTTCTATCCTACCTTTCTTTGCTTCCTTCACTTCCTTTAATCTCTCTCTATTGTAGCTTCTGATACTCTGAGCACTGCCTAAAACTTGTATTGTGAGCACTTCTTGTCCCTATTTGCCTCGTCATGATGACTCGCTTACTGTATTCCTCACTTGTAAGTCGCTTTGGATAAAAGCGTCTGCCAAATGAATAAATGTAAAATGTAAATGTAAACTCGACCGATTGCAAAGGCTCGAAGGGATGACCCCGGAGAGATGTAAGATCCAGGGTCAGATTCCAAGAGGGTACAGAGGGGGGCCGGGGAGGATTCAGTCTCCTCGCCCCCCTCAAGAACCTGACGATCAGATCGTGCTTCCCTAGCGATTCACCATCAACTGCATAGTGATGTGCGGCGATAGCGGCAACATACACCTTGAGGGTGGAGGGAGACAGCCTTCGCTCCAGGCCCTCTTGCTGTCTCGAGGAGCGTGAAGTGGGCCAGTATGGAGCCACTAACAAGACCTGCTCCTCGTCCTCCCTGACTTTGCACAGGAGTTGTGCGAGAAGGCTCACTGGGGGAAACGCATATTTGCGTAGGCTGATTGCCAGGGCATCCGTGCCGAGTGTGCCGCCGGTCAGGGAATAGAACAACTGGCAGTGGGCAGTCTCCGGGGAGGCGAACAGATCTACCTGTGCCTCGCCGAAACGCTGCCAGATCAGCTGGACCACCTGGGGATGGAGTCTCCATTCGCCCGGAAGCGGAGGCTGCCGTGAGAGCTCGTTGGCTGCACGGTTGAGCACGCCTGGGACATGAATGGCACGAAGCGACCTCAGATGCTTCTGACTCCATAGCAAGAGATGGCGGGCGAGTTGCAACATACGGCGGGAGCGTAGACTACCCTGATGGTTGATGTACGCAATGGCCGCAGTGCTGTCCGAGTGGACCAGTACGTGCTTGTCTGTCAACAGCTCCTGGAAGCGGTCCAGTGCAAGACGTACTGCTAGCAACTTGAGGCAATTGATATGCCAATGCAGTTGGGGCCCCCGTCCACAGACCCGACACTGCATGCCCGTTGTACGTGGCCCCCCACCCCGTGGAAGAGGCATCTGTGTGGACCACAGCATGCCTGGACACTTGTTCGAGGGGAACTCCAGCCCGCAGGAACGAAGGGTCCGACCACTTGGTGAGGGTGCGACAGCAGTTCGGTGTCATGGGGACACGGAACGTACCGTGCTGCCACGCCCATCTCGGGACCTGGCCGCAGAGCCAGTGTTGAAGCGGCCTCATATGAAGCAATCCGAGCGGCTTGACTGCGGCTGCGGATGCCATATGCCCCAGGAGCCTCTGAAAGAGTTTCAGTGGGGCCGCTGTCCTGCGCTTGAGTGTACTCAGGCAGGTCAACACTGACTGGACGCGCTCCTCGGTGAGGCGCGCGGTCCGGGCGACCGAATCCAGTTCCATACTGAGATAAGAGATCCTCTGCCCGGGGGAGAGTTTGCTCTTATCCCAGTTGACCCGAAGACCCAACCGGCTGAGGTGAGCTAACACCATGTCCCTGTGTTCGCACAACTGCTCCCGCGAGCTGGCCAGGATGAGGCAGTCGTCGAGGTAGTTGAGAATGCGAACGCCCTGTTCCTTGAGCGGAACAATGGCCGCCTCCGCAACCTTCGTGAAGACGCGGGGCGACAGGGCCAGCCCGACGGGTAGGACTTTGTACTGATATGCCCGACCCTCAAACGCAAACCGTAGAAGGGGTCTGTGACGAGGCAGAATCGAGACATGAAAGTACGCATCCTTCAGGTCGATCGCTGCAAACCAATCCTGGGGACGGATGCATTCGAAATGCGCTTCTGCGTAAGCATCTTGAACGGCAGCCTGTGAAGGGACCGATTCAGGACATGCAGATCCAGGATTGGCTGTAGCCCACCGCCCTTCTTGGGTACAATGAAGTAGGGGCTGGAGAACCCTGACTCCATATCGGCTGGAGGGACCGGCTTGACTGCATCCTTCGCCAGGAGGACAGCAATCTCCACCCGGAGAACAGGTGCATTGTCCAGGGACACATGAGTGTAATGGACACCCCTGAACACCGGGGGACGCCGGGCGAACTGAATCGTATAGCCGAGTCTGATGGTACAAATGAGCCAGTGGGACGGGCTGGAAAGCGCTAGCCAAGCTTTCAGACACCGAGCCAGCGGGACCAAATGCACCACAGACGTACCGTGCGTGGGGCAGCGAGGTAGAGTGCTGGGACCCGACTCGGACGGCATAGCGGCCCGTAGTGGGGTCAGACTCTGTAAGGTGGCAGTGTGAATGGGAGACGGCACATGGGAGGCGGCCTCGACCAACACACTGGGACCTGCTGGCGAAGTGAGAGGGGGCTGAGAGTGGCGAGGCGGGGCCTCGCGCACTGCCACCCGCGACCTCTTGGGACCTGGAGAGTTAGAAAACAGTTCTACTTCGTGGGTACCGCTGGACTCCGGAGAGCCAGCAGTGGAACAAACCAAAATTCTCCACCCATGCGGGCATCGTCTCCCGAAGAACTGTTTACCTCAGCTCCAGGTCAACCGTTTCTCCAGGACCGCTTCTTGCTAGCCAACTGGCTTGGCTGCGGGCTGAGCGGGCTGGATTTTAGGCCAGCTTGTGAGATGAGAGCATCGAGAAAGCGTACTTAGACGACGACACACCTCTGCAAGGCTAGCCAGGGGTGTTTCCGGACCACCATGGTGGACATTGTCTGGCCAGGGGTCTGCGCTATGACTTACATCATGCGTAGCTCAACCCCGACTTAGAATTACCCATATGCGATGAGTGCTTTGGCCTTCCACAGACTTGCCGGGGGCCAAGACCCATGCATGGCAGAGGTGGTGTGCCCGTAGCACTGCCACCCCACCACAGAGGGTAGTGAGAGAGAAAAAAACTTAATGCAGATTATGACCCTTTTGGCGTTCCATATTTGGCACCAGAAAAGGCTTCCAAACTGCCAAGTTTTTCATGCACGTCCGGGCCAAAGACAGGGGGCGGAGCAAGGCGAGTACGCGTCGCACCACACCCCCAGGGGCCCGGGAAAGCATGGTCGTTAACTCTGAATCCGATTCAGCATGAGCACATCACAACCGTGGGACGCTCAGCCTCCTCTTCATGTCCAGAGCCCAACAACCCTCTCTCCAATGTAGCAGTCGACATCTGATCCTCTGTTGGAGCCCTGACTAAGACGCTAGGTCCCCCATGAGAAGGACCAGCAATCCACCCAGAAGCTACCAGCCATGTGGGACAGTGAACGTGGCCGTCTAACTGAACGACAAACGGTGCTGAGCGCCGACGTGGCCATGTTGTTACCAAACATAAACCACCCACGAACACAGTCACAACATGTATGCGATGCATTAGAGGAGTGGGGGGCCCACGGAGATTGGCTCGGTGGGTATTGCCCCACTGTGATCCTCTGGTCACCCTGGCTTATTCACCAAAAGTAGTATTTTTCTGATTCAGAAAGAGAAACTACATCGGGGAATAGGTGAGGGGACTCCACCTCATTTGAGGCACTCGAGTCTCGACCACGCATCTAGAGCACCGAACAACGCGCTGGGTTGCCATGGCAACGCGCGCTGTCAGCCGGCAGCTCGACGGCACACGGCGCGCTGAGCGCTCAAGCCCTTACGAGAAAGGCAAGACGAACAACGCATCGACGTGGGCATGCTCTCTTTTTTTACAAGAGAACATGAACCACCCACAAACACAGTCTCAGCACGCTAAGCAGACATGAGAGAAAGTGATCAGTGAGGATAAGAAACGACCGCCTCCAGAAATGCACAGACAGAATGACGTCTTGAAAAAGACGCAGTGTCTGTCTGTGAAGCTCTTTTAGAAGCTCTTGTTCTTTGTGCTGAAGCACACAGGGAAGAGGCGCGATGTGACTGCAGGTACACTTTTCACTCCCTGAGTCACAGACACAGAGGAACCGGCCCAAATCGCAAACCAAACGGGGCAAATAATGCTGTGAAAACAGCAGTTGAAAGCTGTATAACAGCTCAAGAAGCTCACTCTGGAAAAGCTCGCGACCTCGCTGTAAGGTGCCATAAAGCCAGCACTGTAGAACAAAAGCTCTTCAAAGGCTTGCGAAGTCACTCTCAGACTAATAGCAGGAACACACAGGTTGGCTCCGAAGCGAAAGACAGAGTGCGATCTGCTCCCCTATTTATACCACCTGGCGGGGGGCGGTGCGCATTATGCAAATATCACACGCCAACTCCATTGGCCTGTTGTAGTTCACTCGAAGCTGATAGGGCTCTCTAGCGATATCCCAATTCGTCGGTCACTACTGACGTACGTCGAACGTGACCGACTGAAAGGGAACCAGAACTTGGCAGAGTGTATTTTGCTATCCGGGTCGTGTGTTTTTTGACCTGCGCTACCGTTTGCGCAATCTTTGGTATGCTTTTATTTAATTTTAATATGGATGGCATCCGACAAAATAAATAAATACATCACGGAGATTTTGAAGACTGCTCGTTTTAATATCAGTGTCAGGTAAGAGTAAGATGATAGATTTCGCTGCTCACTTATGTGAGTTTATTAAACAGCTACTTCTATAAACTTGTGTTTACTTTAATAGGGTTTTTATAATAAATTAAAATTATATCAATAAATAGGTTAACGACGTGCACGTCCTATTCCATCCGATTAGGGCTTTATGCACGCAATGTCCGATTCTTCTAACCAAGTTTCAACATTTAGCCTATCAGACGTTATGATTTCGACCATGTGCGATCGGCGGGATCTGTTGATGAGTCAACATCATTTCGACGTGGAATCGATGTTAGGTTTTCGACGTAATAGCATTCTGAAGTACCGATCAAATAGTGAACGTTGATTCAACATTGATATTTGATCGACGACTGATACCGACCATTATAACCAAAAATAGACGTTGAATCGATGTCTGTTTGCTATCTGGGGAGTAACACTATAAATAACAGCGATTCAATCTATTCAGTACTTCTGCCTTCAGAGCAGCACTGGGCCAGGGGATGTATAATTTTGACGGATGAAATGTTGCAGAGATTTGAACAAGTTTTGTTTTGTTTTTTTTGGCACAAAAGCATTGGAATAGCATGTTTTACCCCAGTTAAACCATAAGCAGCTTTGGTGCGGTTGACTGATGAAGCAGTCGAATGAAAATGCATATGAAAGGGTATTTAGACGATGATTATTAGTTCTGTGCATTTGCAATGTTTGCTAAATATCTTATTAAATGTTAGAGGACGTTGAATTTTAACAAAATATATAGTAAATTCACTTACCTTACAATAAATGCATTCTGTCACGGACAGCGATAATGGCTCTGCCTGAAGGATTCCCTCCACACGGTCCAAACTTTTAACCCCGCCTCTGCTTCAATTTCATTGGATGAATCTGTAAACCAATCATTTTTCTTTCTGCCCTCAGAACATTTTTGAGTAAGTAAAACTCCTATCTGCGTCCAGCAAGCTGGAATTGCTCAGGACATTTATAATGTAAAAACTACTACTAGTGCTGCTGCTGCTACTACTACTACTAATAATAATATTTGTTCTCTTAAGATTGAAAATGGCCCATGAGTTAAAGCATTCCGTTTTTGGCATTGATACAGAGGCCAGGTGCAAACAAGGAAGTTTGTTAGCAACTTACCTTATTTTGTTAATGAGTAACAGATGAGTTGTTAGTGTTTAGCACAGCCTATAAGTACATTTAAGACAACACTGAATCACTGGAGAAAGAAGATGTTGCTGGGGCTTTGCAGAACAGTAAGAGATTCACAGCAAACTGCAGAAGTGTATCTGGAGGATGGCAAAGTGTAAAACAGATTGCATTGAAAGGCCTCTGTCTCTGGCCTTTGAAAAACTTGGTTGGGTTATTGGAAGACATCCATTTTTATTTGTCTTATTATCTTTATATGTGGCTGCTGCTCTTGGAGCTGGTTTCATCTTTCTTCAGGAGAGGGAGGCAAATGATATTGAAGACCAGTTTACGCCCGTCAATGGACCTGCCAAGTTGGAGAGGGAGATTGTGGTGGAAAACTTCCCACAATCTGAAGAGTTTTCTCATTTACGTCTTGCGTCTGAAGGCACTTATGCCTCTTTGATCATCACAGACTTGCAAGGAGAAAATATATTGACTAAAGCAGCTTTTAGTGACATTATAGCCTTAGACAGTCAAGTGAGAAGAATATCGACAGGAAACACTTTTGAAAACCTCTGTGCCAAAACAAAGGGAAGGTGCATGTCAAATGCAATTTTAGACATTATAAATTACAATGCTACTGAAATACTTTATTTAAACATAACATATCCGATGAATAATGGCACATTTTTGGGAACAACCATCGGCGGTGTAGAGCTGAATAACTCAAAGCTCACCAGTGCCAAAGCGGTCAGGCTTTTTTATTTCTTAGACGAGAAGAAGACAAAGGAAAACCCTTACTGGCTTGATGGCTTTCTAAAACTCCTCTCAAACTACACAGAACAGAAAACGTCAAGTAAGGTAAGTCAAATGACTGTGAGTAATGAGTTATATTTACACAAAGATACCTGATGATCATTGTATGTGTATTTATCAAATTATCTCCAATAACTGTAACTCAAGCACCAAAAGTCATTTGCACAACAATCCCAATATTTTGATTAAATGAACCAAATCAATGTATATTTGCTTGATTTGTCATAAATTGCCATAATTATTTCTTCACACAATGCAACACATTCATGTATACAGTAACTATACTGAACAGTGTTTTGTGATGAACTTCTATAGGTCCATGTGTCTTACTTTACATCAATATCAAGACAGAATGAGTTCGAGACCAATTCAGACTCTGTGATCCCCCTCTTCTCTATTACGTATTTCCTGGCTATTACCATTTCGGTTCTGTCTTGTTTGAGGTATCACAAAGAATTAATATGAATCAAATAAGCACTACTATTTCTATCACTAGTTATGTAATTTATTCTTTGTATCCTTCCACAGGTTAGACTGTGTCAGGACGAAGGTATGGGTGGCCATGTTAGGCGTCGTCTCTGCAGGTATGGCCGTGTTGGCCAGCTTTGGACTGCTGCTGTTCTGTGGGATGCCGTTTGCCATGACCGTGGCCTCAGCCCCCTTTCTGATCCTCGGTAAGTTCATTCATTTCATCACCTAGTAGGTGTCTCACAGCTGATGTTCACAAGCTCACAGTGTCTGCTTTCCTCCAGGTGTTGGTGTTGATGACATGTTCATTATGATCTCCTGCTGGCAGAAGACTGAAGTTAATAAAGCTGTTGAGATTCGTTTAGCAGAAACGTATAAAGAGGCTGGCGTGTCCATCACTATCACCACGCTGACAGATGTTCTGGCTTTCTACATCGGCCTCATGACGCCCTTCCGCTCAGTTCAGTCTTTCTGCATGTACACCAGCACAGCTCTTCTGTTCTGCTACATCTTCAACATCACCTTCTTCGGCGCGTGTCTCGCACTAAACGGACGGAGAGAGAAAGGAAACAGACACTGGCTGACCTGCATGAAAGTCCCAGAAGCCACTGGTGATGATGGAGGTTGTTGTGTTGGTGGGGCGTATGATAAAAACACACAGAAGGAATTTGAAATGCCAGTGAATTCATTCTTTAAAAACTATTATGGCCCTTTTCTGACAAGAGTGTGGGTTAAGATGCTTGTGTGTCTGATCTATGCTGGGTATTTGGCAGTCAGTATCTATGGATGCTTCCAAATGCAGGAAGGTCTAGATCTGAAACATTTAGCAGCAGACGGCTCATATGTTGGTAGTTACTATGACAAAGAAGATGAATTCTTCTCTGCCTTTGGTCCCAATGTCATGTTAGTTATAAAGGATGAAAAGTTTCAGTACTGGAACCCAACTGCTCGTGAAAGTCTTGACTTGTGTTTGAAAAATTTTCAAAATCTGACAGTGGCAGATTCAGGCATCTCGCCTATTTCTTGGCTGAGTGAATACATGCAGTTTGGACTGAACTTCGGTTTCAGTTTAAACAATGAAGCACAATTCAAAAGCCATTTAACTGCATTTCTTAATCAGTCTGGTTTTAGTCAAGATGTTAATTTCACTAACAATCAAATTCATGCATCACGCATGTTCATTCAGACTGTGAACATCCGCACAGCGATTGATGAGAAGAATATGCTTGATGTGTTTAGAGAAACCGCAGAAAAATGTGGGAAGTTGCAGACACCTGTTGATCTGATTGTGTACCACCCTGCATTCATCTATTTCGACCAATATGCCGTCATCATCAGTAATACAATCCAAAACTTAGTGGTTGCTACATGTGCAATGTTAGTCATTTCACTCCTGTTGATCCCAAACCCTCTCTGCTCTCTCTGGGTGACATTTGCCATCGCATCTGTCATTGTGGGAGTGGCCGGGTTCATGGCATTATGGGATGTTAGTTTAGACTCTGTGTCTATGATTAATCTTGTTATCTGTATCGGGTTTTCTGTTGACTTCTCTGCTCATATATCCTATGCTTTTGTGTCAAGTGAAAAATCCTCAGCGAATGAGAAAGCCACGGATGCCATCAATAAACTGGGCTATCCCATCATTCAGGGTGCCGTGTCCACTATCGCAGGAGTGGTGGTGCTCGCGGCTGCCAAGAGCTACATCTTCAGGACCTTCTTCAAAATCATGTTCTTAGTCATTCTGTTTGGGGCCGTCCATGGCATTGTATTCATACCAGTGTTCCTGACCTTCCTCAGCACTTGTAGTAATAGCCGTCTAAAGAATAAACAAAATCAGCTGGACTGCAGCGAAACAAACAAACAGCAAGTGAAAACTGTCACGGGTCAGACCATGCAACAGGTGAATGAATGTTTGGCTGATCCTGACTGTTTTTGAGCTTACTTTTCTAAATTTTCATTCTTTTTCCATCTTCTCCATCTTTCTTCTGTGACTGTGATCGTGACCCTACATATGGCAAGTAGTTTGGAAAATGGATGAACTTTCTTCATGTATGAGCTTAGGTCTATATGACACATTTGACCATACAAGAAGATACTGAACTCAAAATCATTGTTAAGTTATGTATCCACTAACTTGTATCTTTTTGTATGTTTTCTCTTTTAGTCTTTGTCAGCAATGATTTTTTAGCAAATAATTTTCTTTTTAAAATAATCTTTATGTAATGTAGGTCTATTTAATACCCATGTCTAATCATTTTAACTTTGCCCATGTAATCTAAGTATATGTATTTAATCACTTTAGTGCCAAACATAAAAAACCTAATATTTAATAAAGCAATTTGATCTCAGCGTAATTGTGTACAAGTGTGCTTGATGTGAATTATGTGAATGTTCTCTTGCGGTTTCTAAGGCTTTATTTCTAAAACAGCTCTGGTCTGCCCGAAGAACTTGTCACCAAGCATCTCTTTGTAAACAGTAACAAACCTTTTTCTGTAAAATATTAGCCAACAGATCTGAACTGAAACACTAAACAGATAATAAGAGGAAGAAGTAACAAAGTTGTACAAAACGGTAAAACTTTAGAATGGATGCCACTACCAATTGTCACTTTTAACTAGTTGCTTATCAGCTTGCATACTACTAGCATATTGGCTGTTTATTAGTAAATAAAGCACATATTAATGCCTTATTCTACATGACCATGTTCTACATCCCTTAATCCTACCTAATACCTAAACTTAAACGCTACAACAATTACCTTGCTAACCATTAATAAGCATCAGATCATGAGTTTATTGAGGCAAATGTTGTAGTTAATAGTGAATTTGTGTTCCCATTACTAAAGTGTGACCACATAAAATGATGTGCATTCTCAGGCCTAAAGTGTCTATGGCAGGATCTCCTGTTATATAAAGCAATGGAACGAGGTGTAACATAAAGTCAGTACTGTTATTAAACCCTTTCTTTAGCAAACTATGTGCAAACTTGTTTTGTTTCAACATAACCACTTTTATCTGTTGTAATACAACAGAGTCAAATTCTAGCAATGCTCTCCCAATGTTTGCATATTTTGCTTTCTAACTGGTATTTCATTTATTGTTATCAGTAGCAGAGGGTGGTAATAGACAAGAAAAATTAAGCAATCCTAACCACAGCTGAAACCACTGTATCTACCCTACAAATCTATGCTAACACATGCTAACATGACAGCTGTGGTATTATCCATAAGCAATATAATTAAAAATAAAAAAATAATACATACATTGCATGTAAAAAGTTGTGGGCTTCTCATTGCACTCGAATAATTCAAAAAGTAAAAAATCTTGTTAAATTGTTTGGTCCCATATTAAAAGTGTCTTGAACTACTGCACTAACATTTAAATGAGTAATTTAATACAAAAATAATTTAATAAAATATACTTGTGTACACGCAGTATGTGATTTTACATTGCAGTTATAATTAAAACAAAAACCTGCAAGTAATTACATATATAATTATGCTGTTGACACACCTTGATGCACCTTGAAACCTAACCAGATGACAAAACCTGTCCTTAACCTTACTGCGGTTAAGGTTCCACCTCAATAATGTCACCTCAAAAAAAAAAAAAAAAAAAAAAAAGTCTTCTGGAATGTGACATGACACAATAACAATTTAGACCTAATCTAATGAGGGATCATATATTTTACGGTGTTATCAAAGAAAATCCCATTTATTAACTGCAATTGTACAAAGTTCAGACATGCACCTGAAGTCACAAGAATGTAAGCTTCAAAAGTGTGATGTATGCATGCTGGTGAGAGAGCAATTGCTAATTTCTAATTATTTGCCTTATTTTTAAGATTTAGCTGGACCAATGTATAAATAGCTGTACTTTCTTTTTTACAGATAATATTACTGGTGCTATTTCCATCTTTATGAATGTACTTTGCAATGAAAATGGAGATTTCCTAAGGAAATGCAAACCATATATCATAAAGAGGGACAATAAAATGGGACAATAAAATTGACAAGATAAACCACAGACAAGGCTTAAGCTAGTCCCAGACTAAAATGCATGTTTGAGCTGTTTTAACTGAAAGAAACTTGGACTGACAAATCTTAAAATGCGCCAGTGTTAGTTTTTTTTCCCCTCAAGATGCACACCAGTAATGTTTTTTTCTAGGGTACGTTTAAAAAAGCTACTCAAATACCTTAATTGAACTAATGCCAAATCCTGGCTTAGGCTAAGCCCTGTCTGTGAAACCGGGCCAAAATACCCTAAGGAAGAATCAGTTTTTATTGCATTTTACTCCCTAAAATCACAAAGTTTAATTTCAATTATTATTATTATTTCAAAAACACTTGCAACACAGAGTTACAATCCAGGGAACAACATCAACAATGCATGCTCATCCACCTGTCTCGCGATTACTTTCTGATTCTTTTTCAACGTCGATTGTCCTTCATTTGTTTTGTTTCTCAAGTCACGTTTGATCTCGTGAGTCTCCGTGAGATCTCGTCTCACTGTGAAATCGTTCCTACAATCAACAGGTGTGTTCTCTCGCAGTCCGGTCGAATGTGTGCGTTCAGAGAATTATAAATGCTAAAAATCTGTTGAAACTGTCATTATGTCTGTGGTCTTCAACAGTTTTAAAATTGGTTAAGATTAGAAAATCGTCTAGTGTGTCTCAGGCCTTACCCTTTTAATTCTTAACAGTAAGGGTATCCTTAGTTTGTCACCCATGGCTTTTCCATTTTGGCCTTGTTTTTGTTAAATAAATAATGACACAATGTGATATGTCATGTTGTTGTTGTTCATCTGGTTTTATTTTCCAAATTTTAAGACCTGCCAAGGACCAGATGATTTTTTTATGTCCTGATACGGAATACCATGGAATACAATATAATGTGCGTAGTCACATTTTTCTCAAGAAACCCTGTGGTTAATCAGTGTTGTTTATGAAGTCATATTTTTTTATCTAAGTACAATATTTTCCCAGAAGGACAATTCAAAGCTTTCCCTTATTTAGACCTTGCCTTTCATCTGTATTATAAATGAACTTTTATCACCTTCATAGTATCACAGTCTCACTTAGTTTGAACCTTATCAGTTTGCCCCACTGTTATGCGGAGTTCAGACTGCACGATTTTCAAAGTAGTCGGGTCACAGATCTTTTCACACTGCATGACTATCTGGGGTATTCAGTCGCTGCTGTGTTCACACTGCACGATGGATCGGCGTCAAGGGGTTTCACACTGCACGACTTTACAATAGGAAGAATCGCCAACAACTTTATCCTGGTCTGCAAACTATGTCTCACAACCAAACGCACGCGAGAAGTGACAAGAAAACAATGCGAGGTCATGGACTCGCGAGGACGCAAGTCCGGTGATTCTGCGAACAGTACAGCAGTAGGCCTACTTGATAATGTCACTCAGCTCGCTCTGGCTACTCCGGTTATCTCTGTATATTTTAAGCAAGAATAAAACGAAATGTGTATTAAAACACCGCTCTGCCTCTTTTCGTTTTATTTTTAAAAAAAATTAAACATACTAATAGCCTCACAAATGTGGTTCAGGCAAGGCGTTCATTGATTATCTTCACTGCATGTATAGTATTTATAACAAAACGCCATATAAAACAACCCTGCCTCTTTTCGTTTACATTTCAAAAATATTAAACATAGGGCTCAGGCAATATGTGCATACTCTGATTATCTTCACTGTGATAAAATGAAATAGCCAATAACATAAAACACAGCTGTCTCTTTTTGTTAAATGTCAGTTTTAATGATCAATAATAACCATTATAAAAGTATAAAAGGTATAAGAATATATACAATAAGAAATAATTCAGTCAATTCAAACAATTCAGTCAAAGGTACAAAATCAGCGCTTTTTTCAGTCAGAACACTTTTCACATGGCATGATTTTGAATCGCAGAACAGGTCCAGATATCTAGCATGCCAAATATCTCACGGGTGTCGGCGACTCGTCGGTGATTCTCTCAGATCGTGTCTTTGAGCACCGATTTGCCTGTGATTTCGGCCATTTGTCAGCGATTTCTCAAAACCTCTCAAAATCAGGGCTAAAATCGTGCCGTCTGAACTCGGCATAAGTTGTCATGGTTTCTGATCAGTTGTCATTTATTTTTAGGTGTGTGTATTGAATTAGACTTGTTTGTATGCATGTATATTTAAGTCATCTGTGTCTTTTCATTTGGTGTCGGGTCTCGTCTGTGATGTATGTGTTGAAAGCTGTTCTCTTCGTGTGATTTATCTTTCTGTGGATTTATTGAAGATTACTGTTGCCTTCGTCATCATGTTTGTGAGTGTTCTACAACACAGCAGTGTGACAGAAGACCGACCCAAAAGTGATTAAAGTTTCTTTTGGCCCCTTTACCATCATCCAAATCTGTTGGTTATGTCCCAGATTCTCTGGTCCCGCACAACCTCCCTCTCCCACCACCTTTCCAAATTACTATTGAGACTATTGCCTTATTTTTGGTTGGCAATTCGGCCTCGCCGGGCTCCCTCGGTACATTGGCTCCGCCTGGGTCAGACATCGCACCACCTTCACCACGGACTTGCGGGCCGTTCGCTGTTCTCTGGCCCTCCACCCCTTCCGCTGCGGGTAGCTCCGCCCTCCCTCAAAGGGGTCCCACGGACAAGAAGCTCAGCACGGCACCGCGTCTCTGACAACTCACAGGTATCGCACACATTCTATACGCGCGAGCTCAATTTTGAATCGACTCCTGATAGAAGAGCTGCACAATGGGCGAGTTTTAACTTTATTTATTATTTTGGTTTTTATTTTTATTGAATAATAGCTGACTTTTACATTAATCAATGAAAAGTATCTATATTACTTTAATTCTGTTATTGTTTTGTTGTACCGGTTGTCTAGGCAACTATGTTACATAGTAGTAATAGTATTTATTTAACTAGCATTAATTAGCTAACCCAGTAAAAACGTTAACCAAACAAGTTATTTGGGTTACAATTTAGGAAAATTGCTAGTAGGAGTGAAAGGAAGGCTATGTTTTTTATATATTATTTCCAATAATAGTCTTGAGGACTAGTCTGGAAAAAGGCTGTTCTGCAAACTCTGGAAAAAATTTTAGTCAAAGACAGATCACTATCAAACACCCAGGTTTTGGAGTTTTTGTTCAATTACAGCTTGATTACAGTCAGCCATACTGTGTTTGTACATATATTTAGTTAGCCTTGATGCAATAAAGGCTTCTTAGTTGTTGGTTTTTTTTTTAAATAACCTTGAGTTGCTTGGTTATCTTTTCCAAGAAATTAACCTTTATCCAGGAGCTCCAGGAGATATAGACTTTGCATTCATGTTTATGATACACTCAGGGGGATATGTTTTTTACTTATTTTTTTAAAGAGGAAGTAGAAATTATGCCATGAGCTTATGGGAAGGTATTTACAAATGGTACTAGCAATGATTACCAGATAATTTAACTGTACTTATCAATCATTAGCTAATATTTTACATGTACCCCTCCTTTAACTAGCTGTATAAATATTATGCAGACTTGGTCTCATATGAACATTTTTAAGAAGACAAGACTGAAGATGAGTATCCTGGTAAGTCAGAATATTTCACTTTATTTTTTATTTTCACACTGCCGAAATAATGCTCAGTATTTTTGTCTTGTTTTCCACCACAAATATCTGAACTTTCTTAAATCAAAATTACATTTATTTGAGAAACAAAATGACTTAAGTCTTGTTTTCCAAAACAATTTACTCAAATTATGTTTTTGCATGTTTCGAAACAAGGAAAAAAATCTGCCAATGGGGTCAAAAAATTAAAGTTAATTCAAAAGGGAAAAAAAGAATATTTATCTGGCAAGGTTTCAAAGTGCAGGTTTTTGAAAATGCTACTGTTATCGTCTCGGCGTAAACTACAAAAACACATTTATATTACATGTTCAGTCTGTCCATGTGAAAGTCACTTACAAAGTAACACTGCCAACTACTAGCCTGGAAACGTAATACAGCATTTTTATTTATTTTTGTGGATGCATATGAATAGGGATCCTTTTTACAATGCTGTCATCTGTATGCAAAAAACGCAAAGGAAATTTGCGGAAATTTTGGTCCCACAAAATACTATTTCTATTTGTACGTAATAATGGACAAAATGCTAAAAGTGAATATTTATCTGCGATTATAAACAGAAAATTATCTGAATAGAACATGGTCTTTTGAATTAAAATTCAAGTTTTTACAGCATACATCATCTTATTAAATCTTATATTTAGAATGAGAGTACAAACACTTGGAAATAACACTTAAGTGTGTGGCTCTGTTTCTTACTAATACGATTTCCTCAATGTTTGCTTTTGCTGTCTACAGATCATAAAATCAAATGTATCTGTGAAACATGATGGATGATGCTAATGCAGAAATTGCTGTCATTGGCATTGGATGCCATTTTCCTGGAGGTAATTGTTAATGAATTACTGCGTTTTATTTTTTCATTTCATGATTTTGGCCTAAAGTGTATTTGCATTGTATATCTTCTCATCTATTTTAGGTGAGGGACTTGAAAACTTCTGGCGAGTTCTCCTTCATGGAGAGAACTGTGCAGTTCAGATACCAAACGACAGGTTTAATCTCTCTCAGTGGTACGATCCAGATGAGAGTAAGGCAGGAAAGACATACACAGCAAAGGCAGCACTTATTAATGGGTAAGTCTTCAATTAATTTCCCCTCATTAAAAGAACTTATCATATTCACTTATGTTTGACAAGATAAAAAATGGCAAACATCCCTTAACCCAGTGGTTCCCAAAGTGGGGGTTCACTTATATGTAAAGTGGGAGGAGTTGGATCCAGATCCGGGGGGTTGAGGTAGGTTTAGATTTAGGTGGAGACGGGTAGGTTTAGGGATATGTAAAGTGGGAGGAGTTGGATCTGGATCCAACTTCGCCCCCCGGATCTCGTGTTCTGCAGTGAGGACCGTCTTGGATTCCAAGCAAAACGCATTGTGTTCACGCTGGCAGCTCATGATTGGCGTCTAAGTGCTGTGCGCTCCATCACTGCATGTGCTGAGTTTAACCTGCATTTTTGACTAATCCTTAATGTAAAGTGGAAACATGTGAACCATTTATTCTTGAGTTATAAACATTAATAACCTGTGAAAGTGAACTTTAATGCAAAGTGAACACACGTGAATCATGTATTTATTAAAGCACACACAGAAGATCATATTTTTTTTCCTGGTGACATATTTTATTGTTGAAATATTCATAAGCAATTCATAATTATTCTTGATATCATGATAAAGGATACTGTAACTTTAGCATTATGCCATCCACACAGTACCTGCGCGCAACAGAAGCGGGATCGCCAGAGTGATTATTTGTTTATTATAACTACAAACTAACACAGCAATTACACATATAATATACAAAGTAACACAGCGATTATAATATAAACACTTGAAAAACATAGTCTGCAATGTCACCTCAGTTAGCTTACCCATCAAATCAGTAACGTTAAACACAAAATTTCACTTCAGAGCATGTCAGAACAGTACCAACAGTACTGGTAACTGCGCCACTTCTTCTCATGAAAGTAGCAAGGCTTTATTAGATGCTCACTAGCGCCAACTCCTGTCACACGCCAGAACACGCATGCTTAGTGATGTAACCCTGAAAGAGTGATGTGACCTGAAAGAGTATTTAAAGTATAGCCTAATATATTATTGTCACGTCTAGTTTTCTATAACTATAGCTTACTATAGTTTGTTCTCCTACATTTTTGAGTTCAGTTATCTTCATAATAAAAAAAACAAAAAAACCTCTTTACAACCAAATGTGACAATAATGTATAATAAGCAATGTATTCTTTTTATTATTATTATTATAAGTAGTAGTAGTAGGCTATATTCTTTATTATACTCGCAGGTTCACATCACCAAGCGTGTTCTGGCGTGTGACAGGAGTTGGCGCTAGTGAGCATCCAATAAAGCCTTGCCACTTTTCACGAGAAGAAGTCACACAGTTCTGTTCCAACATGCTTTGAAGTGAAAATTTGTGTTTACTGATTTGATGGGTAAGCTAACTGAGGTGAAATGCAGACTATGTTTTTCTAGTGTTTATATTATATGAGTAATCACTGTGTTAGTTTGTAGTTATCTTAAACAAATAACCGCTCTGGCGCTCCCGCGCAGGTACTGCAAGTGCGGATGGCCAAAGCCAAATACTCAAGTTATGGTGGCCTTTATCATGATATCAAAAATAATTATTGAATGCATTTTAATATGCTGATGTTCTATAACGGTGCATTCGGTCATTGATTTAATGATTTAAACAACTGTTAAATAAAATAATACATATTTAGGTGCCTTTATTCAACTTGTATCAAATATGTTTGGCTTATAGGTGTGACGCTTATTATCTGTTTTTGGAATACTTGATTGTTTCTCTGAATGTTTTAATGTGAGTTTACTTGCATAAGCCACTTTTCATGAGAAGTCATGTTCTGTAATTTTGTGCTGTAAAAGAAAAGTTTAGACTTTTTTTGTTTCAAGTTTAAAATTGTGTTTGCTGATACATGCATCAAAAATAAAATATTTCATCAGAAAAAATACAATCTTCTGTGTGTACATTAATAATGAATAAATACATGATTCACATGTGTTCACTTTACATTAAGGTTCACTTTCACAGGTTATTAATGTTCATAACTCATCAATAAATGGTTCACATGTGTTCACTTTACATTAAGGTTCACTTTCACAGGTTATTAATGTTTATAACTCATTAATAAATGGTTCACAAGTGTCCACCCTACATTAAGGTTCACAGTTAACTAATACTGGAATTAATTTTTTCATTATTAATATCTCATCAAGTTATGGTTATTATCTTTTGTTTTATTTTCAAAATAAAGTTGGAATTTCATCTTAAAAAAACAAGAAATCAGTTTTTATACACTGCTGTGGATAGGCATCATGACCTTTTTGGAGAGTATCATGGGCAAGACAGGAACTTCTGGTAAGCAACATAGTAAGAAAAGTGGCAGTCATGAGATATTAATAAGATATTAATAAGAAAACTGATAGTCTGATAAGTCTGATAGTCAATTTTTGCTGCATCATTAAATAAACCAGGAATCTGGTTTTGGATTAAATAAGTGTTAATAAATATATTTATTAAGCATTTATAACATGTGAGTTAAAAACGGCTCACTGTTTGGCAGGTTTTGCATTAAAGTCGCCCTTTTTATTCATGCAGTTATAACTGCATTATTAATGATTTATAATGCATTTGTAAAGACTTATTACTCACTAACAAATACCTTTATAAACCCTTTACAAAGGGAACCTTAATGTAAAGTGTTACCAAGATATTTTTGATAAAATCCAAGAGGTTTTTTTCTCCCATAGAAAGCAGCGGAATTATTACATTCAAGGTTAAGAGAAGTAGTATAGACATTGTTACAATAGTCAACGTGACTACAGTGGTTCAACCTTAATTTTATGAATCGACAAGAATACTTTTTATGTGCAAAAACAAAACAAAAATAATGACTTTATTTAACAATTTGAGACGTTGTCATATGCAGATGACATAGTGATCGCAGTGCAGGCTTTCCATGTTCTACGTCTGAATGCCAACTCATTATTGGCCAGCTCCTGCGTCAACATCACACGCTGCTCGTGTACAGCGTCGGCCAATACTGATCAGGTGTTCGGACGTAAACATGGAGTACAAACAGTTCAAATTGTTAAATAAAGTCATTATTTTTGTTTTGTTTTTGCACACAAAAAGTATTCTCATTGATTCATAACATTGAGGTTGTACCATTGTAGTCACATTGACTATTTTAACGATGTCTTTACCACCTCTCTGGACCTTGAATGTGGTAATTTTGTTGCTTTCTATGGGAGAAAAAAAAAAACCCTCTCCGATTTCATTAAAAATATCTTAATTTGTGTTCTGAAGATGAACACAGGTCATACGGGTTTGGAACGACACAACGGTGAGTACATAATAACAGAAATTTCAGTTTTGGGTGAAGTAACCTTTTAATGTGGGTTTTTTCCTATATAGTGAAAAGTCAATCAAAGTCTTTCAAAGTATCATCTTTCGTTTTCTGCTGAAGAAAATAAGTCAGAGATTTAGAATTAGATCATGTGAGGATGAGTGATGATGCAATTGTCCTTTTTGGGTGAACTATCCCTGTAGTATCTGAACTCCAAAAGCAATAAACCCATCATTTACCTTTTATGTTTGTGTAGCTTCAATGAGTTTGACCACAAGTTCTTCGGCATCACTAATGCTGAAACAATCACCATGGACCCTCAGCACAAACTTCTGTTGCGGTGCACCTACAGGGCCCTTGAGGATGCTGGGATACCAATGGAAAAGGCCAGTGGAACGCGAACAGGAGTATTTATGGGTAACATATAAGCTAAATATAAGATAAATGAAAAAAGCAACTTTTGATGTCTTTTAATCCAAGTGAAAAAGTATATGCACTAACTGCAAGGGAAGAACCTTCTGAGCAACCTCTGGTTAAGATGCATTGCTAAATAGCACAATCATTTTCTCTATAATTCCACGGTTCACTAGAGGGATCTAACTTGTCCTGGCTTCAATATGTGCACTTGTGCTTTAATTCCTTTATGGCACAGCACAAATAGAAAAGCTGCTTGTCCGAGCCCTGCCACTGTTGTTTCCTTGAGCAAGTCATTTAACCTCAGGTTGCACTGTAATAGGTATACAGTAAATGGCTATGGATAAAAGCATGTCGCTAGCTAAGATGTTTTTTATTTGCTTGTTTTTCAGGCCTAATGAACAGAGACTTTGAGCTGGCAAATGTGAGGATGAATCCAAAACACATAGACCACACCAATGCCACTGGTGCTGCTATGAGTATAGCTGCCAACCGCATCTCATACGTATTCAACTTCACTGGCCCCTCACTGTCCATTGACTGTGCCTGCTCCTCATCCCTCGTTGCCCTTCATTTAGCTTGTCAAGCCATAAAACAAGGTAGTCTTCCAAAAAAAAAAAGTATTCTAATATACAGTACTGTGCTAAAAACATTAGATGTTTCATGTATGTTTTGCTTGTGAATTAATCAAACAAATTATTAGCCCTAGGCTGCCCCCACCACCCTAAGTTTTGTGGTTCTCTGTATTCCACTCAACAGGAGACTGTGATATGGCTTTGTGTGGTGGTGTGTCCTGTATATTGGAGCCAACCCTTTTTGTGACTCTGTCCAAGGCAAAAATGATCTCCTCTGATGGAATGAGTAAACCTTTCAGCAGCAAAGCAAACGGATATGGCAGAGGTGAAGGATGCGGGGTTGTTCTATTAAAGCCTCTAACAAAAGTAAATAGAAAGATTGTCTCATATAAACACATCACTATGACAGCAATACACGTTATGATAAACTACTGCAAGAAACACCCATATGTTGTCTGTATTTTGACAGGCTCTTGAGGACCAGGATCACATTTGGGGCATCATCAGCAAAACTGCAGTAAATCAGGATGGCCACAGCGTTAGTCCAATCACCAAACCATCCATGGTACAGCAGGAGGAGTTGCTTAGAAAAATCTACTCAACAGAGACTGACCTGACTAGTGTCCAGTACATTGAGGCTCATGGGACTGGGACTCCAGTTGGAGATCCAATAGAGGCAGGTAGCATCTCAAAAGTCATTGCCAAAGCAAGACCTCAAAAGTCAGGGCCACTCATCATTGGTTCTGTTAAGAGCAATATTGGACACACAGAATCTGCCGCAGGTGCTGCAGGGCTCATAAAGGTTCTCTTGATGATGAAGCATGAAACCATTGTGCCATCATTGTTCTACTCCGTGGAAAACTCCAGCATAGATGTTGAATCTCTCAATATGAAAATCCCCACCAGAACAGAAAAATGGATCAGTGACTGCAGAGCAGGGAGGTCTGCAGGAATCAATAACTTTGGGTTTGGTGGAACAAATGCACATGCAATTGTCAGACAATATGTGCAGTCAAAAAAGCCAAAAGCTCTGCTAATAAGCAAATCCCATCAGTATTTTGTGGTCTCTGCAGCCTCAGAAAAATCCATGAAAAATATTATTGCAGATACAGCAGAACAGATCAGCACAGGGAAAATATCAGATCTACAGTCTTTACTGTACACATCTGCATGTAGAAGAAGTCACTTTAAACACAAATACAGAAAAGTATTTCAAACATCATCATTGACAGATCTGCAAGAGAAACTTACTGCTGCTGTGGAGAAAAAGCTTTTACCATCAAAGACAGACTCCAAGCTAGTTTTTGTGTTTTGTGGCAATGGTGTTACATATCAGGGTATGTGCAAGCAGCTCTTAAAACAAGAGCCAGTTTTCAGAGAGGAAATCTTGAAGATTGAAACTCTGTTGAAAAGCTATAGAAGACTGAATCTGATAGAGATGCTGGAAAGTGAATCTGAGAAAAGTACAGAGCTGTCTGATCCAAAGTTTGTCCAGCCTCTTCTGTTTGCTATTCAGGTTGCTGTTGTCAAACTTCTGAAACACTGGGGCATCAGTCCTGATGCTGTTTTGGGGCACTCTATTGGAGAAGTCGCTGCAGCTCATTGTTCTGGTTTGCTGTCACTTGAAGATGCAGTGAAAGTCATCCACTATCGCAGTTCTTTGCAAAGCACTGTGACAGGAGGAAAGATGCTGGTAGTCAGTAATATGGCTGTTTCTGAAGTCTTAAAAATTCTCCCATCTTTTTCGGGAAGGGTTTGTTTGGCTGCTTATAACAGCCCTCAGTCATGCACCCTCTCAGGAGATGCAGATGACATTGACAGGTTGCAAAAGAATTTGAGCAACTCAGCCAGTGGAAAAGATTTGTTCCTTCGCATTTTAGATGTTCCTGCAGCATACCACAGTCACAAGATGGATCCCATTTTATCCAAAGTGGAACAGAGTATAGGCTCATTGCAGGCACATAATTTAGAGACAGAACTGTTCTCAACAGTGACAGGTGTTAGTTTGTGTTCCTCAGATTTTATTACTGGTGAATATTGGGCAAAGAATATCAGAGAACCTGTTGAATTTGAACAAGCTGTGAAGTCTGCAGCTGAAAACAAAAGGAGTGCTATATTTGTTGAAATTGGTCCAAGAAGATCTTTGCAGAGGTACATCACTGAGACTCTAGGAAATGAATTCACTGTGATTCCCTCAGTGCAGCCAGATAAAGATCACGAGACAATGCTTGCAGCTGTTTCCAAACTGTTTGAGCTTGGGGTCAAAGTAGATTGGGAAATGTTCTACAGAGGTTTTGAGACTGAACCAATTCCCTACCCACGATACCAGTTTGATGATGTGAAGAGAGATGCCTTTGCTTCAAATTTGCAGTCAATCGTTCCCACTGGCAACCATCCAGTAGTTGCACAAATGGGTACAGACAGTTCAGTGTTCAGCTGTGATTTATCCTCTGATTCAATGGCCTTCCTGCAGGAACACAAGAACAATGGTGTTGCCATCATTCCTGGGGCATTTTATGCAGAGCTGGGTTTAGCATCTTACATGGCATATGCAAAACCTAAGGTTCCACTAAGTTCTCTGCAGCTCAGCATAACATTCCAGAGTCCATTTGTTTTCAAGCAGAATGCCCCAGATATAAAAGTACAGCTGGATCATTCAGACTGTTTGGCAGATAACTCATGTAACTTCAAAATACAGTCTACTTCTGCAGTTTATGCATTTGGCACAGTAGAAGCAAAACCAGGTAGAACTCCTGAAGAACAGTTCATTTCATTAGACTGTATTTCCAAAAGATGCACATTCCACATGAGTACTGAAGAGCTCTACAAACTTCTAAGTCAAGCAGGATTTGAGTATGGGTCTGTCTTCAGAAATAATGCAGATGTTTATTATGGGGAAGAGTTTAGAGAGGCTATATCTATTGTGAAGTTACCAAAGGAAATACTGCCTCAATTACATGACTATCACCTTCACCCTGTGGTCTTGGATTACGTCATGCAACTTGTTCTTGCAACTATAGGAGGTGTATCAACAAGGCCCCAATATCCTGTGCAAATAGGAAGCCTGACTGTATTTGAATCATTGCAAGAGGAGATGGTTGTATATCTGAGAGCAGTACGTGTAGGAGAAGATGATTTTGACATTTGTGGCTGCTTAGCCAACAAACAGGGTAGGGTGTTAGTTGAACTGAAGCATGTGAAGATTAGAATGCTAGGAAGTCGTCCCCAAGTAGTCAAGGAATACTTCTTCCACAACAATTTCAGTATCATCTCTGAAGTTGCCACGTTTGATACACAGATTAAGGCACTGGTCTTTTCTGGCCAGGAGGGAATTTGTAAAGCTTTGCAACAGTACTTGGACCCAACATCTAGATACGTGTCTTCTTCAAACAGTAAAATACTGTTAGAAGATGAAGTTGAATTTCTTTTGTCAAAACTGAAAATTTCAAGTGTAAATAAAAAGTTCCAGGAAATTTTGTTCATGTGTGGTGATGCAGACCTAACCTCCCTCAAATCAGAGAAGGTCTTGGACTGTATGGTGGGGTGTTGTGAGATTTTCCGAAAGCTTGTCAGATATCTCAAGGCACTTAATTTCCCAGGTGATATCAGAGTAATAACCTATAGGTGCTCTGAGAGCTTAGTGGACCACATAAACCCTGGATTTGTTCTTTCAGGCATGACAAGAGCATGTGCAGCTGAAGTGTCAGAACTTTCCTTCCAGCTGATTGACATGGGCTCTGCCACTTTTGAAGACATCAAAGCTTTGGTTCAGGTCCTCAGATCATACCCCTGTAACAAATATCCAGAGCTAGTAGTAAAGGAGGGCAAAATTCTCAAACCTGAAATCACCCACACACCTTTGCCAACGATGGCAATCTCTTCAAGAAATGTCCACATGTTGGATGAAGAAGTCTTTATGTTGCAAACATCTGACCCATATATAATGACAAATGTGTCCGCGACTCAAATGGATGATTCCATTGAACTGATTCAAGGAAAAAATATTGAGCTTCATATCAGTAAAATCTGTGTTCATTCATCAGATTACTTTCCAGTCAGTATTTCTGACCTGAATTATGGTCAGACATTGTATTGGAACAAGCACACAACTGGAAACCATAAGCTCTTAGCCCTTGACTTCAGTGGCACTGTCACAGCTGTGGGTAAAGATGTCAGCAAATTTAAAGTTGGTGATCATGTTGTGTCTTGTTACCCTGTTGCTGCCACCTCTAAAGTAGTTCTCCCAGCAGCTGTTTGCTGCAAAGCTAAAAGGCTTTCATTCTTGAATGGCATGCCTTGTGTCTCTTATTTGGTACTGGCTTGGGAGATCTTGCATGAGGCTTTACCCAGAGCTAAACAGCAATGGAAATTGGGTATTTTCTCCACTGTTCCTGACTCAGCTTTGATGAATGTGTTAATTGCTATTGCAAATAGATCAGGTTGGAATGTCAGAGTGAGCACGCAGGCTGATCAGCTGTCTTGTGATTTTAGTGAGGTTGTGGGGGCTGTTCTTCTACCTCCTTATAATGTAGAAACCGCTAAAATAGCTAGCAGTGTTAGAGGCATCAAAGACATTGTTCTTGTCTATGACAACCAGACAGAATTTCCATTCAATACTACAACATTCCGTGGTACAAATGAGGAAGTCCACTTCCATGCCCTCCTCATGTCCCAGATAATGCAAAAAGGGTCTCTGCAAATGCAAATGCCACACATCTACTGTTGGCTGAAATCCATGCATTTGGACAGAAAGTCTTTGTCTTTGGATGCAACAGCTGTTCAAAGAGTGAAATTTCAAAAAGACACTGATCTTCTCTCTGTAAAAGAATCTGAATCATACTTCAGATGCCAGATCCTACCCATTATCATCATGAACAGTGAAGACAAGAACCAGCTGTCTGACATTCCAGTGATGCCCAAACACAGTCTATTCAAGACAAATTCAGTCTATATTGTCACAGGTGGTCTAACAGGGTTGGGCTTTGAGACAGTAAAGTTCATTGCTCAGAAAGGAGGAGGAAACATTGTCATTCTCTCTAGAAGTAATCCAAACACTCAGATGCAACAAGAGTTAAATGAGGTCAGTAGCCATTGGGGTTCTGTCATTAAGTGTCTGCCGTGTGATGTTTCTGTATCTGAGCAAGTGGACCAGACAATTGTTAATATTGGAAAACTTTTCCCATCCAGTCCAATCAAAGGGGTATTTCACAGTGCAGTTGTCCTGCATGATGGGCTGATTGAACGTCTTGACAAATCTCTTTATGAGAAAGTTATGAGGCCAAAAGTGAATGGAGTGATTAATCTTCATCGTGCTACCATACAGTGCAATCTGGATTATTTTGTGTGCTATTCCTCCATCTCTGCCTTCATTGGCAATGCCTCACAAACTAATTATGCTGCAGCTAACACATTCATGGACACTTTCTGTCAGTACCGCAGAAACATGGGGCTTTCTGGACAGTCCATTAATTGGGGGGCTTTGAATCTTGGTCTTTTGTTGAACAAAGTCCATGTCCAAAGATTTCTGGAGGCAAGAGGAATCTTGCTTTTGGAGATTCCAGAAATCCATGATAGTCTTGAACAGTGCCTCTTGATCAATAAACCTCAACAGGTTGTATGCAGGTTCAATTTTAAAAACAACTGGAATAACATTCTCAGTCAGAACAAAACACTGAATGTACGCTTGTTCAAGATAGCACAGGAAGCTATAAGTAAAGTTGGAGTGAATTTATCTAGACTTGAACAACCCAAGAAATCATCCTCACCACGTGATTATCTGTGTCTCATGATTAGTGAAACGACTGGTATTGAGATGGATGAGCTGAATGATGATGTTCATCTTTTCAATTTAGGCATTGACTCAATGTTAGCCATGACTCTGCAGAATTGTATCTTCGATGATAGAGGTGTGACTGTCCCTCTAGTGACTCTGATGGATCCACATAGCACACTGGCAACTCTTATTAAAATCCTGGAGAAGAACTGTGTAGATGGATATCAGAGTGAAGATGAGAGCAGTTCCACATACTTATGATTTATAATTTGTATTATTCTGAAGCAGTCTTGTTGTAGCCTCAAAACAAGGACTTTGTTGGAAAGTCAAGACATTTTAATGTGAAATGGGGATATAGTTAGTAATATAGTATGTGATTAAACAATGCAATTAACTCAAGTTCATCTATCTTAAAAAGATTAATATTGGCAGATATTCCAACATGAATAAATTTCACTAAATTTCCCCCCAGCCTATTGAAATATTGACTAGAAAGGCAACTCTAACTACTCTTTGTTAACACCACATATCATTAACATGGCAGATTGTGGACTTAAAATTGTTTATCATTGTTTTAATTTTGGTTTTGTTCTTGAGATCACACTAGGTTTAAACGCACATTGAGCACTTCATTTCAGTTTGTAAAATTGCTTTCTGTATCTATTTTAATGTACTTGAAGCAAATGATTTTAAATGTAATGAATCAAAGCTGTATGAGTGGCACATACTGACATGCTGCTGCTGATTAAGATGGTGATGATTATTTTGTTATTATTATTATTATTGTTTCTAGCTAAAGAAATCATGACAAACCTGTTTTTAAGTCAGAGGTAACCGTAAATATTAAATGAAATCCTTGAAAGTATTAAATACATTATGGTTTGTATGCTGAATGATGTTTAAAATACTGTCAACAATGACAATTGTAAAGATATGTTAATAGATAGTTTGGTGTTAGTACTTTATGTTGAGACTTTCTGTGATAAATACTATTGAGATGTCAGTATGATATGATCATTTATCAGTAAAACTACAATAAAAGGAATAACTGAGTAATAAACTGTAAAGTACTGTTGTGATTGGGAATTGGATGTGACCGTAATAGTATATGATGTTGGGGTATATATACAGCAACCTTGTTATCCAAGGCAAATATCTGAGAAATAAAGAAAAGTAATGTTACATTTTCATTATATTATTGATTTTTATGTATTTTCACAGCTCTCTGTATACCTAGTTCTGGGGCCTGTTCTTTGGATGTGGATTACTCAGTTATCTGGATTTTACTGTTGACAATTTGACATGATCCAGGATTATTAGGTTCTTAAAAGCTCATCCTGGAGTTGTTGTCATAGCAACAGTGTTAGGTTGTTACGTTCTTTGAAGCTCATCGCTGCATAAATCACCTTATGTTTCCCTTAAACTTAAGTGAGTTGCAGAAAATAACTCTTAAGTGTTACTTAAGGGTATCTTTAGGTGAAACGTCATAAACCCTAAGAATTTTCCTTAAGAATCTATTTTTCACTTAAGCAATCCCTTAAAAAAAGATAAGTGTTGCATGAAGCCCCCTTAACTGCCATGTTCCTACTTAACACATGAGGTTTGGAAAATTTCACTTTAAGTTTTAAATGAAGTGAGCCGGTTTAATCCAAGTCTTCTAATGAGACACGACTGGCTGCTTTATATGATAAATAAATTTTAATTTAGGCATTTATTCACATAAACATTGATCAAAATACATACGTATCACATATATGGGCAATGGAAGTGCAAACGTGCGTGCTTCACATGCAAGAACAAACCTCACTGGTTCTTGTGCTTGTGTGCACGTTTGAGCTTCCGAAACAGCCTGAATCATATGGATTACTTTTATGTCTTTCAATAAATGGACATAAATGATGAAAGAATATTAAAAATATTTGTTTTCGAAATATGAATGAAAGTCTTATGGGTTTGGAACAACATGAGGGTGAGTAAATGATGGCAGAATTTTCAATTTTGAATTAACTATCAATTTGAGTTTCTCGTCTGATCCTTTTCTTTCATGTTTGGTTTTCTTTTTGTTTTCCTTATCAATGTTATGTTGTTTTCTGTCAAAACTTGCTGTAATCTGTTTTAACCAATAAAGTGTCCATAGCAACAATACAAGTTTACAACGACAAAACCTGGGTTGCTGTCGTTAAGCACTTAGCGGTTTCCCTTACCTAAGAGAACTGTTTAAGGGATTATATGCAAAACCCTTAATATCTTTATCATCTTTAATATGACTCGGGAACAATGAGTTGTCTCAGAGAGTGATTTGTTCATTTTGTGTTGACTGCGCATACGCAAGTTCTGTACCGGAAACAGAAATGATTAGTTCACTTCTCGAGTCTTTTGGGTTCGAGTCGTTCGGTCATCAAGTCCCAGCCCCATAGGCTGAATGCAGAAACAGAAATGATTACTTCATCTCTTGAGTCCTTTGTTCTTTTTTCACGTGACAGCCGTATTGGATACAGAAATTAGTTAATTCACAACCTTCCTTACAAACAAGTGCATAGTTAATTTTTAGTTTTTTAACTAGTATAATAATTGATTTTCCTATGAAGGACATATTGGTCTAATATTTGTATTAAAAAGATTGGTCAGAAGGGACATAGTGGGATAACATAAATGTTTCTTGCACATATCTTTTGATAACTATGATAATTCCTAAATATAATACAACATACAGTCAATAGTCTGAGCCGTAAGCGGTCACGTGACAAAAGAACGAAGGACTCAGACCCGAAGACTCGAAAGATGAACAAATCATTTCTGTTTCTGCATTCAGCCTATGTGGCTGTGCCTGTGACGGAATGAACGAACCACTCGAACCCGCTCCGAAGACTCGAGAGGCGAACTAATCTTTTCTGTTTCCGGTACTGCATTGCATATAGGGCTGTCACGGCCCAGATCAGACACTTACAGAACTAACGACTCGAACCCGAAGACACAAAGAGGTATCTAATCTTTCTGGGGAACAATAGTAATAAATGTGAGGTGACAAAAGAAAGAATGACTCAGATCTGGAGGTGAGGTGAACTAACAGACTGCATAGCCTGAAGACCCTGTTAAGCAACTAATTAATCATCTCTTACTCATAATTTGGCCTTCATGGCTGCATTAGCATATAGTTTATTTTTTATTCCAAATGTGATCAACGTCTGCGTAAGGAGTATGCGTTGGTGAATTTAACCCTCTACCGCACGATAGACCTATAGAAATAAATATTTGACTCTTTTCTTTTCTGAGAATGGCTTAACTTGAAATGCTGTAAAAATGAGATTTTACACAAGGTAAGCCTGAAGTTTGGTAAAACGGCTTATGGTTATAAAACGAGCTCAATATACATTGACAGCATATACTCATATAGATGCATGAGTGTATAAAGTGATACTTGTTATTACAAACACCACTTCTGCACAGGTTCCCCAGCTAAAATAATGTCATTAATTACTCACCCTAATGTCATTCCACACCCGTAAGACCTTCGTTAATCTTTGGAACACAAATTGAGATATTTTTGTTGAAATCCGATGGCTCAGTGAGGCCTCCATAGATAGCAATGACATTTCCTCTCTCAAGATCCATTAATGTACTAAAAACATATTTAAATCAGTTCATGTGAGTACAGTGGTTCAATATTAATATTATAAAGCGATGAGAATATTTTTGGTGCGCCAAAAAAACAAAATAACTTATATAGTGATGTCCGATTTCAAAACACTGCTTCAGGAAGCTTCGGAGCGTTATGAATCAGCGTGTCGAATCATGATTCGGATCGCGTGTCAAACTGCTGAAATCACGTGACTTTGGCGCTCCGAAACCGCTGATTCGTAATAGTGTAACAGGCCACTGGTTTCACAGACAGGTCTTAGATTAAGCCAGGGTTAGACCTTCGTTCAATTAAGACATTTAAGTAGCCTTTATAAACATGCCTTAGAAAAAAGCATTACTGTTGACTATTTTAACAATGTTTTTACTACTTATCTGGACCTTGAATGTGGTAATTTCGTTGCTTTCTATGAAAGATAAAAATAAAAAAACTCTTGGATTTCATCAAAATATCTTAATGTGTGTTCTGAAGATGAATGAATGTCTTACAGGTGAGGAACGACATGAGGATGAGTAATTAATGACAGAATTTTTATTTTTGGGTGAACTAACCCTTTAAACATAAGTGAAGGAACAACTCTAGGAAGACTGTATGCAAAGTCAGGAAGACGTTCAGATCATGTCTGTATAACATCCATAAGTTCAGACCCACTTTTGTACGTCTGCTGTGCACTACAGGTTCAATATCTGAATGTCTGAGTAGGACCCCTTTTGGACATCCGTGGATGTACAAAACAGGTTCAATCTGAACGTCTGACTAGGACCCCTTTTGGATGTCTGTGGAAGTGCAAAACTAGTTCAGTATCTGAATGTCTGAATAGGGATGTTGGATGTAGATATGCAGTTCAATATTTAGCAAAACAGGTTCTGGAAATCGCTTTTAATACAAAAGAAAATCACAAGCAGTCCTATGTGTCCTGAGTCAAAAGATGTATTTTTGTGAGAAAATTTATTTAGGTGTTTAAATCATTTTTGTACATATAAATAAATATTCAAAAAAAATATTGACAGTACCAAAAAAAAAGGCCAAAATCACATGGAATGTTCTTTTGTGTCTCTTTTTAATATAATTTTTCCCTTAGACATACAGAAAGTGGCATTACTGCGTGACGTAAACGTAAAATTTATGTTGATCTCTTTTAGTTATTTAAGTTTATCACTTAACACTTAATATCACAATTATATATTTCATATTTTATAAGCTTTATCTGATGTTCTTTGCGCTCACATGAGCCTGTAAAAGGCTGCCTAAAAATATAGCTAATTCAAGAAATACAAAATTTAAAATACATTAAATTGGCATCTTTTGGAAGTGTCTGACGCATGGCACTGTTGGGGTTTCTAAGTTCATGATTTGACAGGACTGACGGTTTATTGTACACTATCAACAAAACCATAATCATGGCTTGCTAATCTGTAGTTTACAGTATCCAGACTAATGTGAGCTTCAGCTATGAGTTCAGACAGCACTAGTTTCACCTCCAGAGGACCAAAACCCTCCAAAATATCAGGTGTAACATTGTCAACAACACTGAAGAAAGCAAGCTCGTCTACTACACATCTCTGTTTTAAGCCAGTTTCTGTAGGATTGTAAATCCTGACTATAATTCAATGCATTTTGCAGCAAATTTAGATCCTCTGCTGTCTGGCTGCGGAGAACTTGTTTGTTAGTTTTGAAAAACAACAGACACTATTTGCTCAAAAACTCCCTGAAAAACCAAGAAGAGAATTCAGGGCAAGATTGTCCCCACACACCTGTGCAACACCAACCTTTATGGTACCACTGAATTGTTCAGTCTCAATTTGAAGGCCATTTTGTTTTTAAATCCCTCAAATCTTTAACTATGCATTCAAGAACTGCGTCCATGCCTTATGTCTTGATGTCCTCTTGTACAAAGCCAACAGAAAGCATGCTGACATGGAAGACAGCTTCTCAAGTGGTAAACATCTCATTTGGAAGTAAATTTGTCCCAGTTTGTGAATTGAAGTCTTTGAACCGATGGGATTAATAGTTTCACAGTCGTCATTACACAGCGACAGCGGAATAGAGATTTCTTTGGAAAACAGGTGGCTGGTTTTGTACAGCACACCTTCGATGTAACCAATGAGGGCAACATCTTTATTTTGCTTCTGAGAAAGGATTTTTTTCCATGGTACCTGGTCTTTCTAGTGTTTTTTAAGGACCGGCTGCAAAGGAACATAAGGTGTCCTGGACTGCTTTTGTTCTTAAAAAGTTCTTTTGTTTCCCTTGAAATTCCCTTATTGCACTTGAAACAAGCCAACAAACAAGTGATCAAAAACGCAGTCATTGTTTAGCTATTATAAACTTACTTCCAAAAGTTCTGAATGAAATTTCTAGAATTTAACCCTGAGAGCAGTTTCTGTTATTAGCGCAGCAATGCTCGCGTCATCCAGCAGCATAAAGCTTTCTTCATCCACTCCTTCCTCTGTGTTAAGATGAAGCAGAAAAAGAATCATTTAGTCTATGAAAAGTAAAGTCTTTAAAAACAGTCAAATTCAGTGGAATTAATGTGTATAGTGTTTTTTCACAATGCATATTGTTGTTTTAATGCAGCTCTACAGAAAGTCATAGGCTCGGTTTCACAGACAGACGGATTAAGCTATGATTAGGCCTTAGTTAAACTAGGACATCTAAGTAACTTTTATACTCATGCCTTAGAAAAAGACATTATTTGGTGTAACTGGTTCTATCACTGACAGCCCTGCATAATCTGCAGTCAGTAGTGGTCATCAGATCGGTTAGTTACTTTAGTGGGTTAGCGGAAAATGAGTGAGTTCGTGGGATGTGGCGGGGCGGTGGGGGGTATCAGTCAGCAGTGGTCAATGGGTCAGTTAGTCACTTTACTGGGTAAGCAGACAAATAGTGGGTTTGTGGGATAGGGGAGGGGCTCCCAGCCCGGGGCACGGCAATGGGGGAATAAGTCAGCAGTGGTCAACAGGTCATTTGGTCATTTTATTGGGTAAGTGGACAAATAGTGGATTTGTGGGATGGGGCGGGGCAGTGGAGGAAGTGGTCAGCAGTGGTCAATGGGACAATCGGTCACTTTATTGGGTAAGCGCGCAAATAGTGGGTTCATATATTTAGGTTTATAAAGGGTCTGGTTCTCACCTTATTGATGAACAGGAATCGTATTTCCAAGTGAAGCTGCAAATTCCTCCATCAACGCAGCTGCCTCTGTAATAATCTTCGATTTGTGCAGTACAATCAAGTGAAAGTAGCCACGTGGCATAAATGATAACTTTTCGGCATTTCTATTCGCGATAGTGCTTTTCTTCCCGTTTACTTCAAAACAGAAAAAGCTGCATTGTAAAGGACGTAAGCATGCTCTGGCGCGGAACATCAAATGCAATATGAGTGCAGGCCAGCGTGGGAGAGGGGAGGGGGACAATCGCTCTTGGGCTCGGTACAAGGGAAACGTGTGAGTACACCCTAACTCTGCTTCTTTGAGAATGTAACCACTGTACCAGTCACCCTGAGACATTTTGAATAATATCAAACATGACTGTTAAATCACTTGCATTGACACTATAGTTTTAAATAATCATTCTGAGTGAAGAGAAGAATGGGTAAAGGGAAGCAAGTGGGGAAGAAGGAACAAATGTTAAGGAAGGACAGGAGAGAAAGAGCCTTTCCCTGCATTTTCACTCTGTAGGGTGTAGAGACAGATCACAGGTTCTTCCAGTCTTACAACAGTCACAATGGTTTGGCTAGTAGTGTAGTATTAATATTAAATAAGGTGCTATATTGGTAGATTGATAACTTTTTTTTATATGGTGGCTGATTATAGAATATTTTATCTCTTCCTTGAAATGAGGTTGATGTGTAATGTCCAGAAAAAAAAAAAAATAACATGGTCCTGGAAAGAGAAGTTGTTGAGTTTCTTACTTTTAACATTATATTTCAGTTGGATGGTAATGTGGCCAAATAATTGTGTGACTGTTCATTCATGAATATTTGGGTTTATAACGGTGAGTTTACATCTGCTTCTCACCTTATTGATGAATGGAAACTGTAGTCAGTGATAAAGGTGTATATCCCTCTCTCAACGTCAGCTGCCTCAGTAAAAATCTTTGGATATGTGCAGCACAATTAGGTGAAAATCTAATTGAAAACATAAAAGTGATTCTGTTTATAACTATTAGGCAATCTATTAGCCATGTGTGTCACTGCACCCCAAATGACTCCAAATAAGCCACAAAA
The DNA here is from genome assembly GCA_037950675.1 of Hypophthalmichthys molitrix. Taxonomy (NCBI): domain Eukaryota; kingdom Metazoa; phylum Chordata; class Actinopteri; order Cypriniformes; family Xenocyprididae; genus Hypophthalmichthys; species Hypophthalmichthys molitrix. The sequence continues at coordinate 47,670,518 of CM075494.1, read as the reverse complement.
TGTGCAATGTTACAATGATGGACTCAGTTGTGCTGTACGAGAACACTTTCTTCACTTATTATAGTGATTACACAGGTTCCATACTTGTAGCAATGCTGGTTAAAAATGCTATAATATACCAGTCGAAACATCTGAAAATATTGTTTAAAGGCTGACCTTTTTGCCATGTAAGATCACAATATCACAGCAGAAGATTTAATTAATTGAGTTACCACAGCTGGGCAAGGTGATTAAAATGTGCTATTCTATATTTGGACACACATATCGACTCTGCTGCTGTTTGATGGCCACAGCTTTTGATTAGATAAAAAAAAAAAAAAAGAGTTATATTCAGTATGTGTTATGTCAGTTTGAGTGTGAAAGTGGATGTTTCAAGACAAATTTGTCAACACTGTGATACTGAAGAACAAGTAGCTTAGCTCCAGGAGGGTACTCGTTTGGATATTCAGAGATGAGCTCAGCTCTGTTGGGATCAAACCTAAATTAACCCCTGGTTATACAAAACACATCTCAGGTTACGTATATAACCATGGTTCCCTGAGAACAGGGAACGAGACTCTGCGTTCGAAAACGCATTGGGGAACGTCACACGTGAGCTGATGTCTGAAAGCCAAGTATCAAAAACTCCAATCCTATTGGCCGGCGACAGCCTATGACATCATCATAGCGCGACCCGGAAGTATATAAGGAGCGCCTAGAGAACCAGTCAGTATCTTTTCGTCTTGAGGGACTGTTCAGCAGGCAGCCCTGAAGCATGGCAGGGCAACACGGAGTCTCGTTCCCTGTTCTCAGGGAACCATGGTTACATACGTAACCTGAGACGTTCCCTTTCGAAAGGGAACTCAACTCTGCGTTCGAAAACGCATTGGGGAACGAAATACCCACGCCGCCATGCTTAAGGAGAGTGCATGCCAAAAGATGGCTAGACAAACGTCAAGCAGTTTCGAATGAAACGCCAGATAGCAACTCACCCTCGGGTCACACAAAGGCTGTCAGTGACAGCATTCCCTACGGCCAACAGCCCAAGCTGAGCCTCAAGAAGGCCTTCCGCAGAAGGCCTACCAAGGCCGCTACAGGCATGTGGAACCAACTTTTCCGAAAAGAAAGTGGTCCCTTTAAGGGAATGTGGCCAGAGAACTAAAAGGAACCCTGGCCAGTCACTAGAGGGGAACGAAGTCACCCTCAATGCCACCAGGGAGGCCGACCTGGTCTGTTATAGGACAAACTTAGTCTTGGCCAACACTGTCTGAGTACAGAATCTCCATAACGCATTCTTCATAGAAGAGAGCAGGTAAGAGTGACTGCAAAAAGGCAGGAGCAACTCAGACCCACGCGTAGAGACGGGCATCCTGGAGAGCAGAACTCAGCTGAGTGCTATGAACCCTTGTATTGAGGGGAGTATAATCCGCTCATCCTAGGATCTACTCAGCGCTTAATTAACGCACTGAGGAGGCTGTGCGCTAAACGCCTGTTTATACAGGGGAGCACAAACCAGCCTAGGGCTGAATCTCAGGAGGAGGCCTGATTAAGGCCTACCACCATGATCAGCTTAGAGAGCTAAGCACTATTACAAACATAACCCTAATAGGGAAGTACAAAGCTCACCTAACAGGTAGACCATGCAATGGGCACATAATCATGGAGGCCGAAGAGGGGCCTACAGCATGATAGTAGCTATATGTGAAACAGAAGTAAATTCAGAAAGTGGCCTGGAGGGGCCACTCTGAACACCTGTCTTGCTGGGGCAGACAGACAACTTCAGTGGCAGCAAAAGAGGCTGCAAATGTGCCCACATGACAATCCACCTAACACAATCCAACGAGCAGTGTACTCAGTAAAAACACCTTTTTACTCTTTAAGCAAGAGGAGTACAACATACGCCAACACGTATTAAGGAAGGCCTGGATGGGCCTATAACCTTAACAGACACAAGGCATCAGCTCGTGGCAATGTTTTAGGCACCAAGACCGATAAATAACCGAACTATAGGAGGTTAGATTTATCACCTGGGCCTCTGGCCAACCGGAAGTGTATATAGATAATTCTCAAAGAGAAATATACACAAACATACACCAGTATGTTCAAAAAAGGGCGGCCCATAAGGCCTAGCAACCTCTAAGACATACGGCGTAAGTCTAGTGGCCATTTCTAGGAGCACAATAGATCCACCCTAGGTGCTAGGTGGCTATTCAGCTCAACTAGAGTAGGAATCAGACTCAGGGAGGCAGATGTAGTTTAAACCAAACCTCAGTAAGGTTTCACCACAACATTCACCCTGAGGGGCCAGCCACTCAAAAGTACTCGGTAAAAGCACACTATTACTCTCACAGCGAGAGGAGTACATAACTGAACTCCACATGCTACACCGGAGGCCGAAGTAGGCCTACCTTAGTAAACACGTGGCATCAGTAAGTGGCTACCATAACCATACCAACCAGTGGGCCATGTATTCAGAGATTTTTTCCAAAGAGGGAATACATAAACGCTGCTATACATCGTAAACAGGCCTGATTAGGGCCTATCCGTCAGCGATGGGGCGTGGCCGATGGTGGTATGGCTTCCCAGGCATCCTGCCATCAAGTCAGCTAAAAAAGGAGGCCTTGAGGCGCCTACCATTTCAGCAACAAGCGGCGTTCAGCCTGTTTGCAGAATAAAAACACAAACTGTGCCAACATGTGGACTAAAAAGGAGGCCTGAAGGGGCCTACCGATTCAATGACATGTGGCCTCAGCTCGTATTGGATTAGATTCACAAGCATCCTGCCAGCATGTCAGCTAAAAAAGGAGGCCTTACGGAGCCTCCAAGTTCAGCAACACGTGGCGTTCAGCCCGTTTGTCCATATCAACGCAAACTGTGCCAACATGTAAACTAAAAGGAGGCCTTTTCAGGGCCTACCGTAGTAAACACATGGCATCAGCCAGTCCAGGACCGTACCAACCAACCGGCCATGCATTCAGTGGAAAGCCTTTCACGCATAATACTGAGAGAAGGAATGCATATTACGCCACCATACTCCACGAGAGGCCTGCTTAAGGCCTACTCAACAGAGGTGGGGCGTGGCCGATGGTGGAATTGGACCAATGGTATGGGTTCTTAGATTCGCAGGCATCCTGCCAACAAGTCAGCTAAAAAGGAGGCCTTGTGGGGCCTACAATCTCAGCAACAAGTGGCGTTCAGCCTATTTGCAGAATGAAAACACAAACTGTGCCAACATGTGAACTAGAAAGGAGGCCTGTTGGGGCCTACCATTCCAATGACACGTGGCTTCAGCTCTTGAAATTAGGGAACCAAGCTACAGGGAACCAGCTCTAACCCAACAATAGCTGTGGGAAGCTAACTGCAACCTGAGCTAGGCTACAAACATTTTCTCCACACAGATTCTCAAATCTGTACTAAGCCCTAGAGGACGAAGGCTAAAAGCTAGCACCGTCAACTCAAACTTGATTAAAAGAATCAAGTGGCTCAGAGGAAAAAACATTTTCCATAGCATGAAAAGTTCTAGAAAGTGGGGCTTAGCATATACCTGCATAACTTATCTACGCAAAGATAAGGGCCTACCACCTGAGAAAACAGCATCAGGGAGTCTAAAAACAGCCTACCACCTAGCTGTTAACCTCACCAATTGCACCTACATAAACAAGGGGACAATGGGCATACGGCCTAACAGCTCCCTCGGGTGGAGGCCAGAACTAGGAACTATACCACCTGATGAGGGATAGTATACATGGGGTTAACATATAACACACCTAACCAAGCTCTAGCCTGGCCGCTAAGCTACGGGCCTTCTTACAGGGCCACAAGCCTAGTGAAGCCTGGGCTTCACCTCCAAATCTCATGTATAAGAGAAAGAAAGCGAAGCTCACAAGCAAACAATGTCAGGCGGCCGATTAAGGCCGACCTAAACATACATATTAACTGAAGTGACGAGTGCTAACTCAAACTACTCTAGCAAACGGCAGATGAGAAGCTACTCTAAACAAAAGGTGGCTAAGAGGCAGCCATTTTGTGGCCTGCACAATAGCCAGCCTATCAACTTCAGTTTGCCCAAAAAAAACCTTACTTTTTCCTGACTACATGCTCAGAAAAACTATACAGGAAAACAAGGTCTTATTTTGAACACATAAAATATAGACCCTCCTGCAGCTCAAAGACCAAAGACTCCTAATACTTTACGTGAAAGGATGGAATCTAGGGTTCTTTTAAGCCTAAAAGATCCTCTTATTACCAAACCGAAAAAGCGGGCCGACAGAAATAATTACTATGGGCCCAGCCATCAGTCTGACCATAAGAAGCATCTGAGCATGATATATTAATGAATATATATATATATATATATATATACACATGCATATAAACATATATATATATATAATGTATAGGAGGTGAAAGAAGAAGAGGAGAGGGTAGATATAAATCGGCCTTATGTAACTGGGGAAATCGTTTACAAACGCAACGGTGTTTACAATCGATCGCCCAACTCACTCTTGCTTCTTTCCCCTCCCGTCTGTCTGGGCTCAGATACAAATCTGAATGGCTAGGGGTTTTTCCATGCCCTCCCGATCTCAAACACAGAGATCAGGAAGAAATGGAAAGTTATGGGAGCTGCAACGTTCACGGAGAGAAAGGGACCGCTCGTCGAGCCGTCCGCGGGCGGACCCTTTCCTAACGCGTTCTCACGGCAGCCCCAGCCCGCCGAAAAAGCGCGTCCCAGAAAACTCTAGCAGCTCCGCATACACAGCAGCCAGAGGAGTGCGTGCTGCCGAACATGATGACGTTAAACACGGACGTCATTGTTATCCAGCAACTCATCCTCGTCAGCCCCGGGGAAGCTGAGAGAGAATACAACTCTCTCAAACTTCCCAACGAGCTCACCTGCGAGCCCTATGATTGCGGCCGCTGTTTTGCCTCAGCACAAACGGGGCCAGAATCATCAAGCACAGATGCGGACGCCTCTTCCCTCGAGAAGAGTGCCGAACGAGAACGGAGCGTCCCGATAGGGAGACGCTCACAGTAAACAATAGACAAACACACAGACAGCGCCCTCAAGCACCGTCTACGCGCGCTCCTCTCCCAGACAGAGAACGCCCAGAAATGTGTATATCAAGTGTCAAAACCCTGGGACACGGATAAACACACTCTCTTGGACGTTTGAAAGGCATAAAAAAATAACCTTACCGGAGTCGATACAATCGCGATCAGAAGGAACAGTTCCGAAAGACGAAAAAGAAACTGACTGGTTCTCTAGGCGCTCCTTATATACTTACGGGTCGCGCTATGATGATGTCATAGGCTGTCGCCGGCCAATAGGATTGGAGTTTTTGATACTTGGCTTTCAGACATCAGCTCACGTGTGACGTTCCCCTATGCGTTTTCGAACGCAGAGTTGAGTTCCCTTTCGAAAGGGAACAAGAAAAAGTGTCATGATAATTTTTGGATATCAGTCCACAAAGTCTGACTTGCGATACAGCATTGAATCGTTCATTTACGCCAGAGGAGAACTGATCCCCAGCCTGGTTTCTCCCAAGAGTTTTTCTCCACTACTTTCATCTGAGTTTGTATTCCTTGCCTTTGTTGCCTATGGCCTCAGTTGGCAGTTAAGACCATTTTCAAAAATGATCAATTAGACGGCACTGACACTTTCGTATGAGAACAAAAGCTTGAACTGAATTAAGCTGGACAATGACACTTATTTTTTGCTATAGAGCTGCCTTCATAACTGATGAACTTTACAAATTACCTCAATTGATTTACATGTTTATGTGTGTATCCACTTATGCTGAATCAAATAATGCAGTTCAACATTCATTATTTCACTCATGTCCTTTTATTTATAATCTTTCATTTACATTGCAGTATTTTTCACAGAAAGAAAGAAGGGTGTAATATAGCTGTTTGTGAACGTAAAAATATGCAAAAACGTTTCAAAGATGAATTTCATATTCAGAAAGGTGCCTTGAGAAAAACATTTTTGAGAACAACTGAACTGTAGCAGATGTAGAAGATGTAGGAGAAGATGTAGGAGTAGCCACAGGAGTTCACATGTATAAGACAAAACTAATTTTAAAAAAGCTATAAAAGTTAAATTATAAAGAGGTGAAGAATGCAAATGGTCATCAAGGTGGACAATCACATTAAGCTGCGGCGTGAACGTAGCTTTACTTTCACACAGATGCGAATTTTCTGGTGCCATTGTAAACCGCCAAGCCATTTAAATCTCTTTCCACACAACGAACACAAATGTGGTCTCACATCTGCATGACTTTTCAGATGTATCTGTAAGTGTGACGGCAAAAGAAATTTTTTATTACACTGATCACAGTTAAATTGCCTTCCTCCAGATTGAATGCATTGAATATTTCCACTCTCAGAGCACTGCGATTTCTTTCCACGTGTTTGCAAGTGACGTTTCAGGTCTCTTTTATATGTGAAACTTTTCTTGCACCGAAGACACGTGAAAGGTTTCTCTCCAGTGTGAAGCCTCGTGTGAACATCAAGTGTTATTTTCTGACTGAAACTCTTTCCACAGTGAGTGCAGGAGAAAGGCTTCTCTCCAGTGTGAACTTTCATGTGAGTCTTAAGGTTTCCTTTAAATCTGAAACTCTTTCCACAGTCATGGCATGTGAAAGTCTCTTGTCTGGGAAACTCTTTCCACATTGACGACAATTAAAGCTGTTCTCTGTTGAGTGAAGCGTCATGTGGTAAGTAAGGGTTATTGAACGTGTAAAACATTTTCCACACTCAAGACACTTAAATGGCTTCTCTCCCGTGTGACTTCTCATGTGGCAATCAAAATGTGCTTTATATGCGAAGCTCTTCCCACACAGTTTGCAGACAAAAGGCTTCACTCCAGTGTTGAGGCTTACTTTACAACTGAGACTGTTCTCTCCTAAGTGTTCTCTCTGAATGTGGGAATTAAGGGATTCTTTATATTTGAAAGTCTTTTCACACTGATCACAAGTGAACGGTTTCTCTTCAGTGTGAACTCTCATGTGGGAATTAAGGGCTGATTTCTTAACGAAACTCTTTCCACACTGTTGACATGTGAAAGGCTTTTCTCCAGTGTGAGTTCTTATGTGGATTTTAAGGTTTTGTCTTTTATTGTAACTCTTCCCACAATGAGAGCAGGTGAAGTTAGTGTTAGATGCGGTCTTCTGAATATTTTTTCGTGAAGTAGTAATTTTAGTCTGTATCGATTTTTCCACAGTCGTGAAATCATGTCCCTCATATTGATCTTTCTCTTCTTTATCTTTCAGTTCATGATTCTCTTCTTTCAGTGCCATCAGGTCTAAAGAGAAAAAAGACAAATACAAGTTAATGGCTCAAAGCAACAGACATTAAAATCAACTTTGTGCAACAAAACTGCATTGTTATAGACCAATCGTTAATCTGCCATTCAGGTCAAAAATATTAGAAAAATAGAGTCCTCTTCACTATGCAATAGTACTTGTGAACAATTTCAATCAGGATTTAAGCACCATCATTTATTAAAGTGATAAATGACCTGCTTTTGGCATCTAATCATGGGTACATTTTTCTTCTAGTGCTATCAGTATCACTTTTCATGTGTGAATCAAGGCTTACTTTGCAACTAAAACTCTCTCCACACTGATGACATACATTACAGTTCTCACCTGAGTGTTTTCCCTTTTTGTGGAAATTAAGGGACATTTTATGTAGGAAACGCCTTCCAGAGCAGCTCTGGAGATGAAGTTTTTGTGTTCATGTTGTCATATAGTCAGATGGCTGACGCTGGAATAAAACGCTGCGAGCGTAACGTTTTCTCAGTATGTTTAGTAAATGCATTCACCGGTCTGTGCCAGAGACACACAGAACACGCAGGATTCATATTCAAATGGTCTTCTTGCGGTTTAATATTTACCGGCACTAGTCCATATCGCGATTTGATTTAAGTGTGCCCACCTTCTTGTGATTTATTCATCCATATTTATACAGTAAATTCCATTTTTTATGAATGGATTCTGTCTGTGTTTCCGGCATCGTGAAAATCATAGGTGGATAGTTCACTTTTCTTTGGTTCAGACAGACAGCAAATCATAAATTAACTTAAGTGCCTTCTGACTTCTAACGCATGGCCCTTTGACACACAGGCCCTGTAGTGCCATGTTAATCTATATTCTATGTGATAAGTGGTGAGTGGTGATGAGACAACGCACTTGAGAAACAGATGAGAAATCAATCTTCATATTAAATATTGGTCACAATTTATAGGTCACTGTCTAAATAATAAAAGTATAGCACATCTACTAGTAATTACAAATAAATCGTTTTTTACCAATGCAAATATTAGAAATGATGCATCGCAATACAAATACCAACTTGTGTCTTACGCACACTTTTTTTTTTTTTTAAATTGATGTATCGTTAACTTTTATGCTGATGCACCGATGCGAATCGGTGAATCTTACCATCCCTTACTTTACATAAAATTTTGGATTTTTTTTATATACTGTTACAGTTATGTTTGGTTTGTTTTAGTTTTCATGGACTTCTAGTTTGTTTTCATTCATAACTTGTTCCTTTTTTTAGATTCCCACCACTCATCCGTTACTAAGGACACTAATCTTTACAGCTGTACATTTTTTAGTTCATCACCATTGTATACTTAAAGTCCCTCCTGTTCACTCAGTTTGTCCAGTCAGTTATTTTCATCGTGTTTGCTGCCTGTCTGCTTGTCGTTTGGAACTTTATTCATTTGCCTTGTCTGTCTCCCTGCAAACACCCTGTAATATACACTATCACAAAGTCCATTTTTAATGGATTTTCAAGAAAAATACATCGGAAATGTATTAATTACAAGTAAAACACCATTTAAATATACTTGACTACATCATATAAAAGGAATATTAACAGTTACAATACATTTGAAATTAAATTATTTAATGTATAAAAAATATGTGGGCAATGCATTAAATATATTCTGTAAATATGTATCATAACATTCTTGTATTTTAAATAAGTAAATTTTCTATGTCTGATGAATATATTTAAAACTGTATGAAATGTGGTTTTATGTGTACTACTACAACTTAAAACATTTTTTATACCAATACAGAGATAGTATGATAAAAGCACATTTTAGTTCATATTCATGGTGTCTTAAAATATCACAGTTGAGTACACTTAGAAGTTCTAAAATTTTAAAGTACAAAATTAGTGCACAAAAATAGAGAACTTCAAGTACATTATGGAAGTGTGAATAAAGTTGTGCTTTTTTTCACCTGGGTTACTTTACAACTGAAAATCTCTCCACACTTACAATGACATAAAAAAAAAAAAAAAAAAAGTTCTCACCTGAGTGTTTTCTCTTTTTGTGGAAATTAAGGGACATTTTACGTAGGAAACTCTTTCCACACTGATCACATGCGAACGGCTTCTCTCCAGTGTGACTGTTCATGTGGGAATCAAGGGTGTCTTTATATTTGAAACTCTCTCCACACTGTTCACATGTGAAGGGCTTCTCTCTACTGTGAACTCTCATGTAGGACTTAAGGTTTGCTTTCTGAATGAAGCCCTTTCCACACTGTTCACATGTGAAAGGCTTCTCTCCGGTGTGAATCATCATGTGGGAATTAAGACCTGATTTCTGAATTAAACTCTTTCCACACTGTTGACAGTGGCTTTTCTCCAGTGTGAATTTTCAAGTGGTATTTAAGGCTTTGTTTTTCATTGAAACTCTTTCCACAATGAGAGCAGGTGAAGTTACTGTTAGAGTCGGTCTTCTGAACTTTTTTTCGTGATGAAGTCATTTCAGTCTGTATGGATTTGTCTTCATCCATGAAATCATGTCTCTTATATTGATCTCTCTCTTCTGTTTCTTTCAGTTCATGACTGTTTTTTTTAGTGCCATCAGGTCTAAAGAGAAAAAAAAGGACAAATTAATAATTAAGTTAATCGCAGTTTAATGACTCAAAGCAACAGACATCAAAACCAAGATAAAAGTATTAAAACATCCAAACCAATATTACGCAACAAAACTGGGTTATTATAGACCAATCCTGAATCTGCCATTCAGGTCCGCAATAGTACTGGTAAACAATTTCAATCAGGATTTAAGCAAAAAATATGAAGTGCAACAAGGCTCAGTATTAGGTTCTCTGCTTTTCTCCAAGAATATACTCTGAGGGACATTATCATTAGATGTAAGGTTAAGAAATATGGCTCTTAGAATGCTGTCATTCTTAAAGTACTAATAAAATTTTGTATGAAACAGTTTTTAAGAGCAGGGTATTGCGATACCGTTCTAGTACCAGTATCTAGTACACTAGCGATATCATATGCATATGTGAAATAACGCAATCATCAACATTAAACAGCATGTAAGTCAAAGCTGCCTAATGCTACTGAACGAAATGTTTTCCCAGGATGAGTTGTAGGACTGTGAAGCTTTGGGGGTGTTGATGGACTCCATCTACTCCATCTGTGTTTTGATCATCGTTCTGAATCCGATCCCGACGGAGTGGGGGGAAAAAAAATTTCCTCACCATTTTGCTTAAAAAGTTGCTTTTTTTTTTTAAACGTACCCACATTGAAGTGTTGATAAAAATGAATGCATTAAATTGAAATAAAACATTTTTTAAAAAAGCAGAGGGTTTGTTCTTTCTCTTGACACATTGCATTTTCAGATATTCATACAAAAAAATATTCTGGGGGCCATTAAAATTGTGTGAAAATGATCAAGAATGCTGGTGATGGCTGGCAAAAAAAACAAACAAACACACTGGCGGGAAAGAGTTAATGAATTTCTTTTCATGCTTTGGTTTTGGATTCTATACATATATATATTATATATAAATAAAACATAATAGCGAAATATTCTAGCTAATAAGTAAATAATGCCTGAAACACTTTCAAATATTTTTATGGTTTATATTATTTTTCCTTTTAGAAGCATTTAAATTGTGAATGTAGTTTAGACAACAGAAAGCAAGCAGTGCACCGGTTATAGTGCGATCAAGAGAAACTCCATCAATAATCACTGAATCAAACTGCACAACAAAGCTCTCATTTACATCATGCATACAAGCTTAACTTGTTATAATGAGAGGATCTGCGAGCGTGAAGAACTTAGTATTTTAAGTTCAAAATGGCAAAATTTTACTAAAAGGCGAACAACAGGTTTACTCAAACCAGCAGATACCCAGTTGGAAAAACGTTGTGCCATCTCATTCATTTTGAAATCAAGACAGGCTTTTATAGATTTTTCAATTTGAGCAGAGACTATACATGTTAATCTTCACATAATAAAAAAATAAAACTTTTTGTCAAGTCAAAAATAAAGCCAAAGGGGGGTATTTTCAAAAAGTGTGTGTAGGGGGGGACATTCATAAGACGCTCTTCAAAAGTACCATTCATTTCTGTAGAGCTGGACATTTTAATAAGGATCAAATGACTGAGTTCAGCTTTGAGAATGAAACTTACCCATTTGTTCCTCCATATCTTTTACTCTGAATGTTTCTTCAATCCTCATCTCTTCACTCCCCTCTTGAATAAACACCATCTTTGTTTGTTCCTCAGTATCATGTTTTAAACTGAATACTTCTTCAATCCTCATCTCTTCACTCCCCTCTTTAATAGATGCCATCTTTGTTTGTTCCTCAGTATCTTCATGTTTCAAACTGAATACTTCTGCAATCCTCATCTCTTCACTCCCCTCTTTAATAGACCCCATCTTTGTTTCTTCTTCAGCATCATCATGTTTCAAACTGAATACTTCTCCAATCTTCACATCTTCACTCTCCTCTTTAATAAACGTCATCTTTATAATGGATCTCAGTTGCTTCACCAGGAATTTTTCCTGTGTGTTTAGATGCTCTGTCCTGTTAAAGTAGAGAATAATTAACAAAGAAAAACACATCCAAACTAAATCTCTGGGTGCTGTAGTGATATTTATAGATGTGAGTACTAAAACACACCACAAGTCAGTAGAGTAGATGTGCTGTTGCTGTTCCGGCTCCCTCCTAAAATAGAATAAAAGATAAGTTTGTTACAAAAATGTTTCTTACATGGTACCAGGAGTGGTGATGATCACCAACACTGACAGTCATCATGGAAAGTGTTAAATCACCTGTGAACTGGATTGGAAATATTGATAAAGAATAGCAAATGTTTAAACAGATTCACACTGTACTTGAGAGCAGTGGGCATTGATGAAGTGTCCGATGCACATAAGATTGCACTGCTACTCACCATCGCTGGACCTCAGTCGATAGAGGTGTTCAACACGCTCATGTTTGAACAGGCTGAAAACAAAGGCAAATACAACGTGGCAATTGAGAAGACTTAAGTTTCAGTAAGGACGTATGGGCTGAAGTTAAATAAGGACAAATGCTTGGGGCAAAGGAAATCACATTCCTAGGAGACAAGCTGTCTGAAGGGGGTGTGGATCCAGACGAGAGTAAATTACAAGCAAATCTCAAAATGCCCAAACCCACAGACAGAAAAGCTGTACTGAGAGTGATGGGGAAGATCAATTTCGTCAGAAAGGTCATAACAAACTTGTTTTCAAAGACAGTGTATTTGAGTGAACCGTTACAAGCTAAAGGTGAATTCAAATGAACAGCTGATTATGAACAAGAATGGGGACGACTGAAGTAGGGATGTGCTAGACTAGTCGAATTAATAGTACAGCTGCTACTAGTCAACACTGAAAACAATAGTCAATTACACAGAAAAAATGTTCAAATTACTGTCATTTTAATGTTACTGTGATAAGCAGAGCGAATCTTAAATGAACGTCACCTGCACACCGCACCGGTCTCGCATCCCAGGAGCTCTGGAAGGATAAAAGGACAAGTAATGACAGTGGAGGAAGAGAGACGACCAGGCCTGGGACATTTATGTTGCGTTTTGTTTATGTACTTTCGGCAGTTGGCCATGATGTACCTGCCGTAAACTTGTGTTTACAGTTTGCCCAGTTCCCCCTTCTTTCCTGAGCCCTGAACTTTGTTACAATTATATTTAAAGGCATTTTAAATAACATTAAATTAAAACACTGGGGGAAATAATATCTTAATTTTATGTCAGATCTCGCATGCTTCGTGTCAGTCGCGGCAAGCTTAGAAACGACCGATCGAAAGACAGGCGAGGCACGGGACTATTTTGAATTAGAAAAAACCCCCCAGAAAAGTTATGTAAGCTGTGGCATGTCAAACTAGCATAATCCACTAGAGCCATGCGTAACCATTTTCAGCACACATGACGTGATGGGTAGGTGTGATAGCCGAAGCAAGCAAACGTCATTCACTTCAACACTGGAAAAAAAAAAAAAACTTCTCTCCGAGACGACACCAACAGACATGTTACCACTCAGTTTTGTTGAGGGAGAAGGCTTCAGAAAAGTCATAACGCAAGGCAAGCTTCCGTTTAAACAACTGTCAAATTAGTTTAAAATAACTGTCAAAGCGCACATGCCTAGACTGAAGACTCTCTGCACTACAGAGCCTGACGTCAAAAGGTATTGCCAGATGCATCCAAAGATGGAATGGGTACAGGCGGAGCGAGAGAACTGGAGGCCAGTCGCATTTGCCTCGAGAACAATGACTCTGTCTGAATGTCGATATGCACAGAAAACAGAAAAAGAGTGCCTGGGTTTGGTGTATGGAGTGATGAGATTTTACCGCTATGTGTTAGGGGTGTAAACTGTGTGCAGAATGATGCGCTTGAAGCAACAAAGAGTCACAGCAGTTTGAGTTTATTGAGCATGCTCCTATGCAGCAGTTTGAGCATTTTCTTTTAACAGTTTTGAATTTCAGTTACTGTGTGTGTGAAGAGCGATTCATAGCGCTCTATTCTCCAGTGTTGTGATCTAACAGACGCTGTTTGAGATGTGTGCGCTGCTTTTTGCAATGCTTTAAACATGAGCAAATTATAAACTTTCGTGAAGATTCAGCACTGGCTGGATCGGGACAGTGACAGTTCCATCTACTGTCCCGAGCGTCTCTCACAAGCTCTGAAAGGTAGTTTAAATGAGAATGCACACATTAGCGATAATGCATAGACTGACATTGTGTGAAAATGTGGAGAGTGTTAAAACGAAGGTGCATCTTAAATACACTATATTGCCAAAAGTATTGGGACACCCCTCCAAATCATTGAATTCAGGTGTTCCAATCACTTTCATGGCCACAGGTATATAAAATTAAGTACCTAGGCATGCAGACTGTTTCTACAAACATTTGTGAAAGAATGGGTCGCTCTCAGGAGCTCAGTGAATTCAAGCGTCGTACCGTGATAGGTTGTCACCTGTGCAATAAGTCCATTTGTGAAATTTCCTAACTACTAATTATTACATGGTCAACTGTTAGTTGTATAACAAAGTGGAAGCAATTGGGAACAACAGCACTTCAGCCACAAAGATGTAGGCCACGTAAAAATCACAGAGCGGGGTCAGCGCATGCTGAGGCACACAGTGTGCAGAAGTCACCAACTTTCTGCAGAGTCAATAGCTACAGACCTCCAAACTTCATGTGGCCTTCAGGTTAGCTCAAGAAGAGTGCGTAAGAGAGCTTCATGGAATGGGTTTCCATGGCCGAGCAGCTGCATCCAAGCCTTACATCACCAAGTGCAATGCAAAGTGTCGGATGCAGTGGTGTAAAGCAGTCCGCCACTGGACTCTAGAGCAGTGGAGACGTGTTCTCTGGAGTGACGAATCACACTTCACTGGCTGGCAATACAATGGAGGAGTCTGGGTTTGGCGGTTGCCAGGAGAACGGTACTTGCCTGACTGCATTGTGCCAAGTGTAAAGTTTGGTGGAGGGGGGATTATGGTGTGGGGTTGTTTTTCAGGGGTTGGTCTTGGCCCCTTAGTTCCAGTGAAAGGAACTCATAATGCTTCAGCATACCAAGACATTTTGGACAATTTCATGCTCCCAACTTTGTGGGAACAGTTTGGGGATGGACCCTTCCTGTTCCAACATGACTGCACACCAGTGCAAAAAGCAAGGTCCATAAAGACATGGATGAGTGAGTTTGGTGTGGAGGAACTTGACTGGTCTGCACAGAGTCCTGACCTCAACCTGATAGAGCACCTTTGGGATGAATTAGAGCGGAGACTGCAAGCCAGGCCTTCTCGCCAACATCACTGCCTGACCTCACAAATGCACTTCTAGAAGAATGGTCAAAAATTCCCATAAACACACTCCTAAACCTTGTGGAAAGGCTGATATAGATGCAATGGGTGACTTGGGTAAAGTTGGTTTTATATTCGCACATTCGGACTTCCACGTTTAAGAACGTTCTAATAATGTGCAATAAAGTTAATGTTTGCAAATTCTAAACAACGACATGATATTTACAACCAACGATTGTAACCCTACAACATTTTTCACAATCAATCAAAATGGGCAAGTATTATTTTAATGGCATACTTACTTGCGAAAGTCCACTGAATGTCCAATGTAGTGTACAAAGTTATTGTAGCCTATTCGGAAGTCCGAATGTGCAAATATAAAAATCTAATTTGAACTTTTTAATTAAAGGGTACTTTAAATATTAAACTAAAACCACCAGTAGGGGGTGGCAAGTCACTGTCTTAATGAGTGAGTAATTCATTCATTCAACCGATTCATTAAAACAGCTGATTCATTCAGGAACAAAGCATGTGACCGTCTTTATTGAATGGGTAATTGAATCATTAATTACATTAATTTTTAATCATTCAAAACGCGGATTCGGGGGTCAAAAAATAAAATAAAATCACAGCTGCCTGATGCACGGAGACTCTGTTCTGCTGTGCTTTCATTTAGAAATTTATATCAGAGAAATAAAGGAAAAGCAAACAATATTGACAATAGTGTCTAAAATGTAACTCAGAATGTTTCTTTGTTCAAAATTTACAAAAATTATATAATGAGAATGTACAACTTGAATCCATTTTCCAAACTGAGTTTTTGTTTTGTGCGCTTATAATAAGTGTTTATTTTGGGACTATTTTAGACCGGTCTGGTAGGAACCGCTGTGATGTAGCACAGTACCTGTGTGACTCGTCATAGACATAAACAGAGAGAAGTATCTCCGGCTACAATGTTCTTCTGCAAGATGCATGTAGTTCTGTTTATTAACCGCTAGAGCACCAAAAGTTACGGACAGCAGCTTTAACTTATTTTTCATTTAACTGTTGTAAAACAAATATCACATCTGCAGTCGTGCTGATATTTGGGGAAAACTGCACTCTTGCTCATGTGACACTGTAATATAACTACATTATATGACATAAATGTAAGTCAAAAATGCCCATGTATCTTGAATTTTGGGGGCATATAAGCGCATAGCACATCACACAGTGACAGTGCAATTGACTCTAACATAGTTAAACAATAATGAATGAACTTTTACAACTGAACTTACAGTTGTCTGTTGATTATTTACTGTGATTGCAATGTAAATAATTCTTGAGGCTGTGACTTGATGCATTGCATCTTGTATAATTCGCACAGTGCTTGCCTAGTGGTTAGCTAATCTATAAGTTCACATAATTAGTTGTAATAGCTTGTTCTTTACGTCTAAAGGAAAGAAGATGTAGTGATGGAATGTATTTGTAGATATGAGTACTAAAACTAATCTGCACACAACTGATGCAGTGCGGCGCAGCCTTGTGACGTCACATCGCCACGCCAGAATAAAAGTCATGTTCACACGCTGCTGTTGCTGCTGTCTAAAATCGCAAAAGTGCACAGAGAATTTAAAATAGATGTCAGAGGAGTTTAGAGCTGATTTCTTGGTGAAATACATATTTAAAAACATGTTGCTCAATGATGTATTGAAA
This sequence comes from Hypophthalmichthys molitrix, assembly GCA_037950675.1. Lineage (NCBI taxonomy): Eukaryota > Metazoa > Chordata > Actinopteri > Cypriniformes > Xenocyprididae > Hypophthalmichthys > Hypophthalmichthys molitrix. Next base: position 47,653,735 of record CM075494.1, on the reverse strand, counting down.
ATGTTAAGAACTGCTAATGAAAGAGTGTGAGGTGCTGTCTAAGAGGCAGAAGTTTAATGTGTGGGTGTAGAAACCATTTATACCAGCATTAAAATGCAAACAGTGACAAATGTGATTTACATATATAATTTTATATAATATGGTTGTGTTGATACAGCACAGTAAATGTGTTATGTTCTTTATAAATAATAATAATAATAATAATGTACATAAGCTATAAAACTATGAAATGTTATGAATAGGAAGAACATACATCTGAATACATCAAACATAAAAGATTAACAGTTGTTTTTTTGTCGCCCAATCACATCATGCCTCTTGTCTTTTTAAACTTTTAAGCATCCCATCGCTCTTTTCATTTTGTTGCTAGATTTAACTTTAGACCACCCTAGATACCTTTTCTTTCTTCCAAAAAGCACATTGGAAAAGGGAAAAGGGACTTGGATGATAAAAAGGCAGGCATTTTCCCTCTGAAACAGGAAAGCATTGAACAACAGCATCAGCCTGCAGAGAGTTGGAGAGAGGAGCAGTTCACACATCATATTTGAATTAAGCTAGATGTGACTGTTCAATAACAATTGTTCACTTACGATGCATCTTGTTATTTGTACCTAAAATTGTTGATCAGTTTGCTACACTGTAAGGGGAAAAAATCTGTAGAAAAATGGAAAAGGCACTGATAAATTTCTGCCAGGACATTATCTGTTAACTTAGTTTATCCAACAAAAAAAAAAAAAAAAACAACTATGAAAAATGTAGATCACGTAACATAGCATTATAATAGAAAACCATTATAAAGAAAACACTTCACCATTTAAAACATTGTGATCATATTCTGGGCTCATCCCACCTGTATATTATGTTCATCATCAATAAGGTGTTTACTGAATCTGATCTTTTAATATCACTCCCGTAGTACATTAAGGCACTTTAAGTGTTTTTTGCGTTAAGCGTTTTAGAGCGTCTCCCCATTTTTAGTGACTGAAATACTGCAGCAGGTGCTGGATATGGTGCCCAAAACATTTTATTCAGATATTTTTGTTTTTCCTCTTTCGAGATGGAAAATTGACAGGCCTGTGAAGCAGTTTTGTGGATGTTTTGCCCGCCCAGTCACATGATTGAAAACGTCTCGGTTATGTATATAACCTTAGTTCCCTGAATAGGGAACGAGACGCTGCGTAATCGCTATGGGAACGCCTCTGCGTGATGTCGTCATGAAGCACGTGTGAAATCTGTCCAATCGGGAGACAGTACGTCATAGGCGGGTGACGTCACTGACCAGGAAACTGGTCACTGACTATAAAACTAGCCCAAAAACACTCTCATTCAGCTTTTGAATACTGAAGCAAGACGCTTACGGGCATGCCGGGAGTATGGCAAGGCAACGCAGCGTCTCGTTCCCTATTCAGGAAACTAAGGTTATATACATAACCGAGACGTTTCCTATCAAGGGAACTCGCGCTGCGTAATCGCTATGGGAACGAAATCCCAACGACGCCATACGAGCAAGTGACCGTTCGTGTGAGGCCTCAGCGCTCAACTCACAGTAACACCTGCGCCCCTGGAGTGGAGCCGAGGTCCAATTCATAAAACCTCATGAATGTATGCAGTGAGGACCAGCCTGCCGCATCACAAACGTCATTGAGGGAAACCCCTGAGATTAAAGCCTTAGAGGCAGCCATACTCCTAGTTGAATGAGCCCGGACGGCCAAAGGTGAAGGTTGTCCAACTGACTCATAAGCAAGTGAGATAGCCTCAACCACCCACTTGCTCATTCTCTGCTTGGATGCAGGAAGACCTTTCCTAGGTGCTCTGAAACATACAAATAGCTGATCAGCTTTTCTCCACATGGCAGCTCTGTGGACATATGCATCCAATGCCCTAACCGGGCACAGCAGATTAAGCTTTTCCTGGTCCGATGATGTAAAAGGAGGAGGACAGAAGGCCTGCAGCACAATAGGTCTCACAGGATTAGTGAGGACCTTAGGTATATATCCCAGTCTGGGATGAAGGAAAGCCTTAACATTACCAGGCGAAAATTCGAGGCACGATGGAGATACCGACAGGGCCTGAATGTCTCCAATTCTCTTGAGAGACGTAATAACGAGCAGAAACACTGTCTTAAGTGTGAGAAACTTTTCTGGCACCTCTTCAATGGGCTCAAAGGGGGCCATAGAAAGGCCTTGTAATACAACGGCCAAATCCCAAGCCGGTACTCTCATGCGGACCGCAGGTCTAAGCCTCAAAGTGCCACGGAGGAAACGAGTGATAAGTGGGTGTCTCCCCAAAGATACCCCACTTAAAGGAGCGTGGTAAGCAGCTAGGGCCGCCACGTACACCTTGAGTGTGGAGGGGGATAACCCTGAAGAAAATCTTTCCTGCAGGAACTCCAGTACTGTGCTATCCGGGCAGTTAACAGGATCCCACTGGTGATTTTCACACCAAGAAGTGAACAATGTCCACTTCAAGGAGTAGAGTTTCCTCGTGGAGGGAGCTCTGGATTGGAGAATGGTCTCAACAACCTCAGTTGAGAGACCGGAACCTGTGAGCTGTGCCCCCTCAGAGGCCATGCCCACAGTTTCCATAACTCCGGGCGGGGGTGCAGTATCAGACCGCCCACCTGAGAGAGAAGGTCCCTCCTGATCGGAATCTCCATTGGAGACCCGTCGAGAAGAGATACCAGGTCCGAGAACCACACTCAGGCCGGCCAGAACGGGACTACTAAAAGCAGACGGGCCCCGTCCCAGCGTACTCTCTCCAGAACTCCCGGGAGCAGCGCAATCGGGGGAAAAGCGTACAGCGGTAGCCTCGGCCACGGCTGCACCATAGCATCCAGCCCAAGAGGTGCTGGGTTTGCCATCGAGAACCACAGTGGACAGTGAGTCGTCTCTCGAGACGCAAACAGATCCACCTGGGCTTCGCCGTAGTTCTCCCATAGAAGCTTCACTATCTCTGAGTGAAGTCTCCATTCCCCGGGCCTCGGCCCCTGCCTCGACAGGATGTCTGCTCCCACATTGAGGTACCCCGGGATGTATACTGCTCTGAGGGAGAGCAGTTTCCCTTGGGACCACAGGAGGATCTGATTCGCCAGCTTGTAAAGCGGGCGTGATCTCAGACCCCCCTGGTGATTTAAATAGGAGACCACCGATGTGTTGTCTGATCGAACTAACACATGATGATTCCTGAGGTCTGGAAGGAAATATTTCAGAGCTAGAAATACCGCCAACATCTCCAGGCAATTTATGTGCCATGAACGATGATGGTCCTGCCAGAGACCTCGAGTCGAGCGACCACTCATGATCGCCCCCCAGCCTGTGAGGGATGCATCTGTCGTTAGCGTGACGCGATGACTGAGAGCCCCCAGCACAGGTCCCTGGGACAGAAACCAAGGTTGCTTCCATATGGCTAGAGCACTTAAGCATCGCTGCGTGACTCTGATCATACAAAAAAGATTTCCCCTCGGTGAGAACCCCTTGGTTTTGAGCCACCACTGCAGTGTTCTCGTTCAGCAGGCCAAAAGGTATCACGTTGGACGCTGCTGCCATAAGACCTAACAGTCTCTGGAACTGTTTGACAGTGAGTGACTGGCCTAGCTTTATGTCTGAAACTGTCGAGAGAATCGATGTTATGCGAGCCGGAGATAGACGGGTGCGCATAATCACTGAATCCCACACCACGCCTAGATAAGTGGTCTTCTGAGCTGGAGAAAGCACACTTTTCTTTGCGTTCAGTCTCAACCCCAACCTTCTCATGTGAGCGAGAACAACATCTCGATGTTGATCCGCCATCTGCTCTGTATGAGCCAGAATCAACCAATCGTCTATGTAGTTTAGAATGCGGATGCCCTGCATACGCAAGGGCGTCAGAGCCGCATCTACACATTTGGTGAAGGTGCGAGGTGACAATGCTAGGCCGAAAGGAAGAACCCTGTATTGGAATGCTTCGCCCCCGAAAGCAAACCTTAGGAACTTCTTGTGTTGCGGGAGGATTGATACATGGAAGTATGCGTCCTTTAGATCCATCGTGACAAACCAGTCCTCGGATCTGATTTGTGACACGATATGTTTGACTGTCAGCATTTTGAACTTGAGCTTCGCTACTGTTCGATTTAACTGACGTAGGTCTAAAATCGTACGCAATCCCCCGTCTTTCTTTGGCACAATGAAATAGCGGCTGTAAAACCCTGACTCCCTGCTGGGAGGAGGAACCCTTTCTATAGCCTCCTTTTGCAAGAGAGTCTCTACTTCTTGTGCCATCACCAGAGCCTGCTCGGGGCCCACCACGGTGGGCAGGACCCCGTTGAATCGGGGTGGGCGTGTTCTGAACTGAATCGCATACCCCTTTTCTATCGTATGCAGGACCCATTGAGATACTTTTGACAGATTTTTCCACTCTGACAAAAAATCTACTTAGGGAACCAGTCTCCCGAGACTGGCCTCTGGTGGAATATGGGCAGCCAGCGCCCTGAAGCGGAGCCCCGGCAGGGAACAACTGGAATAGCTGCAGAGAGAACGCGCCACCCTTGGGTGACGTGCGAGGAACTACTGGCATCTCGGCGGGGTTGGCAGAGCTCCCCCCTGAGGGCACCGAAGACAAACAGGCACCATAGAGAGAGGTGAACACTGTTTGCCTCCGGAGGGGACCACCCTCAGGATCCTGACGCTGCTGGATTCAGGATTTCTTTGCCAAAGCCCTCTTAGCTGCAATGACAGCCCTCAGATCTGTCTTGCTCTTAGAGGGCTTCAGCTGAGAACGTTGCCCCGACTCCCAGCTCCTCGGAGGGGGAGTACGGGTAGCAACGCTCTGCTTCTGGTGTTGCCTGTGCTGATGCGAGGAGCTCGTACTCGGCTTCGGCTGCTCCCTCGTCTCCTGAAACCTCTCGATGACAGTGGAGACCGCGTCACCAAAGAGGCCAGACGGATTCAGTGGGGCATCCAGGAGAAACGCCTTATCACGTTCCTTGATGTCAGACAGATTTAGCCAGAGGTGGCGCTCCGTAGCCACCAGGGCTGCCATAGACCGCCAAATCTGCTGACTGACGTAACTCCTGGCTGAAGTCAGGCCCCACTTCCTCACTATCGCCCAAATCCTTCAGCAGGTCAGCTTGGTATGCTTGCAAGATGGCCATAGTATGCAAGCACACCGCAGCTTGACCTGCTGCCGAGTATGCTTTGCCCACCAGCGCTGAAGTAGTCTTCAAAGGCTTAGTGGGCAACGTCAGGGCTTTGAGGGACGATGCCGCCTGTGGAGAGAGATGACTCGCAATCGACTCTTCCGCTTTTGGCATCGCCCCATAACCGTGCTTTCTCATACCAACCACATTGCTGTAAGTGGAGGTATGCGGGTTGAAAACACGGTAAGAAACCGGTTTCTTCCACGATCTCGACACCTCAGCATGGAGATTGGGAAAAAACGGCAGCGCCCGACGTGGAGGTAGAGCAGACCTAGATGGTAAAAAGCGTTCATCAAGTTTACTTCTGGTCTGCTGCTCTTGCTTCTCTTGTTCCTCAGAACTGGAAGCCATTTACGTGACTATGTCGGCCGGAGCGGAAGAAACCGCAACGCGTGCTTCCTGCCTCCGAATCGACACGCTGGATGCAGCAGGTGAGGGCAGAGAAAGGGCTGGGCCCATCTCCAACCCCGCTGCTACATCCATTTGCGAACCCCAGGACATAAGACGCCGCTCTGCCTCAGTAGAAGCGGGACCCGAGCCCTGGGGAGCACGAACCGAGCCACTGTCCTCGAACAGGGCTCGGCGGGAGCGCAGCGTCCTCAGCGGCAGCTGTTCACAATGCACACAGGCAGCCCCCTCGAGAGCTGCCTGGGCATGCTGCGCTCCCAAACAAACAACACAAAGATCGTGTGTATCCCCGCTCGTAATGAAACGAGGGCAGGGATGAACACACTTTCTAAAATGCTGCTGTTGTTCGCTCGCCATAACCGATACCAACAAAATCAAAAATGAAAGATGGTAGACAGGCAACAATAAATAAGACAGACAAGGTACACGTAGCGCTTGCTGAAGACACAGAAGCTGAATGAGAGTGTTTTTGGGCTAGTTTTATAGTTCCTGGTCAGTGACGTCACCCGCCTATGACGTACTGTCTCCCGATTGGACAGATTTCACACGTGCTTCATGACGACATCACACAGAGGCGTTCCCATAGCGATTACGCAGCGCGAGTTCCCTTGAAAGGGAACTATGAATACCCAGTGCTAAACCTTAAAATATTCAAATTCAAATATGATGTTTTCTCCCCATTGCAAAAAGAACTTGTGAAAGTGTGGAAATCTCTTCTTCTTCCTCCATCTCTCTTCTTCTGTATGTTCTTCTAATATGAAATATGTGCTGCACCCAGCTAAACGTCAAAATAAATGCTGTTTGGTGTCGACACCCCTCTAACTCTGCCACTGGCGTGAAGCTCACAAGTTAGAGCTTCTGTTTGTCATTTGAACTAATGACTACTAAACAGAGCAAATTCACATGAGAGCGCAATCCCATAAAAGCGCCAGTGGGAGTTCTGCGTGTCAGAAACAAACTCGCAGGAGGAGTGAGAACGTTTATTCAAACAGGTATATGGCAAGGTAAGTATACTGCAGGTAGAAGATGAGCATGATCAGTCCAAATGAGGTACGGTGCAACACTCACACACTTTCACACCAATGAGTCGATGAGATACTTGAGTTAAGGATATGCTTCTTCTTACAGGGAATCTGAGAAGAGTCGGAGAACTGGAGACGGGGACAACATGACTGATTTACAGATCTGTATTCACGTTATCCGTTGTTTGTGTCCCTTATTCATCGACTAAATGTTTGTAGCGATATTAGCTCAAAGGGGAAATATTAATAATTATTCATAACTTATGATTATTAATTATGAATATTTGAATCAGATTAACTTGATGTAGCTACATTAAAATTACAATTAATCAATCAGTTTCATTCTGTGAACACTCAATATTGATTATTAATTAGATAATCAAGATAATAAATCGCTAGATAAGAGAAGGGTATTTTTCATGGCCATAGAAAAATAATTCTTTCTTAGCATTTACAGCGCTTAGAGCTGGTAGCAAAATCTAAATCATTTAAGAGGCAATTTATTAGCAGACAGTGTAAAGAAATTGTAAGAAAAATGTATTCATCATTGTTAAATAAATAAGAAAAATCTATCCGATGAAATGCGTTTTGATTTGAGATAAAAATGAATGAATGAATGAATGAATACTATTGGTTGTGGGCACATAGTGCAACCTGGAAGAAACAAGGAAGCTGATTGGTCATTGGAACTCCACATGTCACATAGAACCAGTTGTGCTTGTTTGATTATCAGTGTTCAGAGGATCTCTGCTGGCAAAGTGAATGTGCTTTTCCTACCCAAGTTGGTGTTGATACAGGTTATAAAACCAAAGGAGAAAGGTTGCTAAACCATGCATGGATGTAGCCACTGAGTTCGGAATAAACCACATGCTGAGTTTGTTCAAAGACAGCTGGGAAAAGCCACAATGTGTTCATCAACTTTGAGACGCTACTGGTAGGAAAAAGAGTAATTTCTTAAGACTACAGCCTGTTTAAAAGAACAATTGTGAATGTCTTGCAAGTTGTTTGTTAATGCTAATGTAACCCTGTTGAAATATATTATTTAGTATTAGATATACAAGTTTGAATAAATAATTTCATAGTTTAATAAATAGAATTTAAGGTTAAAAAAGTTAAGATTCATTGACAGCAAAGAAGTTATGATTTTGCTCAATGAGAGAAATGCCTATTGAGTAATGTTCATGGTTTACTGTATACAGCATTTAAAATGTTAAATATTTGTTGGGTAATAATATATGTGAAAATATTTTAAAGATGCCTGTAAGAATAGGAAGAAAGAGTTACACAAATGTTTTGTGAATTTGTTTTATTTCTGAAAGTTTTGTGTATGAGCCAATCACAGTTGAGGTCAAGGTACAAGGAAGGAGAGACGAACGCGGGGGGTTTGCGAGAAGGAAAAAACAAAAAAACACGGTTACTGTTTATTCTGCTCTTGCTTTAACAGGTTAGCGTAGCAGATAGCTAACATAAGATCCATGAAATAAAGACCCAGGAAACCGGAGTAGAGAGAGGCCTTTAGTAAGGATCTTTCCAATCTTTTTGTAAAACTGTGAAAACATAATAATATGGCATTACAAACTGCCAATATATACATATACATGAATATGCAACTCAAGTCTAACATATATAGCTATCACATGAGAAAAATTAGCCATTATAATGAGACTGACAGGTCTAGTAAGCATTTAAGCTACCTTTAACATGGATGTCTATGGAGAGATGCTAATCGCGATTATCCTCTATTAGTACAACATGCATATTATGCTAAAACGGACAATACACAAAAACTATAGCAAAGTAGATATACTTCCTACAGAAATACTTACAGACTTAGACCTTCATAAACTACCAAAGGCAAAGAGAAAAGAGTAGCTGCTGCATGTCCTCTCCGTAGATTAAAGTCAGAAGCAAACAGAAAAACTACGGCAAGAGAGGAGGGACTAAAATATGAGAACTCAAATGCAATATAACTTTAAACCACTAGATGTCCCTCATGCAACACAAAGTGGGGGCAGAACACTCCCCGCCTGGTATTAAATAATACCACTATGTCCCTTTACTAAGAAGCAGCACAACTTCTGAAACAGGTCTTGAATACACCTTGGGAGTACCCTGTCTCATGATCTTCACATTGACTTTTCGAATCCTGCCATCACGGCTGGGAAAGGTTTCCACAATAACACCTGTGGGCCACTCATTCCTTTTAACTTGAGTGTCTTTAAGGAGCACCACATCTCCAACTTGCAGGTTCGGTCTTTCTGATTTCCACTTCTTGTGAATCTGGAGCGTCTCCAAGTACTCTTGCTTCCAGCGTCTCCAGAAAGTTTCAGCGAGGCTTTGGACTTGCCTCCATTGCTTGCTATAGAGATCTTTGAGATCCATGTTCCCCAGAGGAGCAGATACTAGGTCAATCTTCTGAGTGAGCAGTATTGCTGGTGTGAGAACAGCTGGCATCCCTGGATCAGAGGACACTGGAACTAGAGGTCTTGCGTTCATGATTGCCATGACTTCAGCCATGAGAGTCACAAGTACTTCATGAGAGAGGCGACAGTTCTCCTTCAACAACATGGCATCCAAAATGCGGCGTGCAACACCGATCATCCTCTCCCACACTCCACCCATGTGAGAGGAGTGTGGAGGATTGAAAGTCCAGGTGCAACTTTTTTCTTGCAGGTGAGCTTTCAACTCAGGATCTTCTGAGTTTATTTGCAGTTCTTTGCAAGCTCCAACAAAGTTTGTGCCCCTATCGGAACGGAGCTGCCTCACAGGACCTCTGATAGCGGTAAATCTCCTCAAAGCATTGATGAAGCTGGAGGTTGACATGGTCTCTACGACCTCAATATGCACCGCTCGTGTACTCAGACAGGTGAACATAACTGCCCAGCGTTTGTTTTCTACATGACCACCTCTGGTCCTGCGTGACGAGATGGTCCAAGGTCCAAAAACGTCAAGTCCAACATTCGTGAACGGAGGATCCATGGTGAGTCTGTCCAGAGGTAAGTCAGCCATTTTTTGTTCTTCCAACTTTCCTCTTAATCTTTTGCAGGTCACACATTTGTGAATCACACTTGACACCAATCTCTTACTTCCTGTTATCCACAGTCCAGCTGTTCGAACTGCACCTTCAGTGAAGTGTCTTCCTTGGTGAGCAACATGTTTATGGAAGTGTCTTACCAGCAGAGTAGAGACATGATGGTTTTTTGGAAGAAGGATTGGATGCTTTTCTTCCCAGGACATGTCTGCTGACGATATTCGGCCTCCAACTCTCAGCAAACCATTATCATCAATGATGGGATCCAAACTTCTGACTGAACTGTGTCTTGAGACTTCTTCACCCTTTGAGAGGTTTTTAATTTCTTGTTTAAAGAAGTCCTGTTGTACACTTCTCATAATTATGAGTTTTGCTTGAGGAAGCTCACCCATTCTCTGTTTGTGGTCTGTATTTTTGGAGTAGGCTCTGGCCCTCTGAATGAGCCTGACTGTTGCACGGGTAAGTGATTTCCAACTGGAGAATCTACTAAACCGAGAAGAGCCGATACCTCCACCTGTAACTTTTGTAGCAAAGGTTGAAACTGGAGGGCGTATTTCTGCATCAGACTCTGGATGTAGAAGATCAAATATCTCTGGCTGAGGAGACTCATCCAACCCAGGTTTCGTCAGAAAAGCTGGACCTGAAAAACAGTTGCTGTCCTTTAAGAGAGCGGCTGGGACAGACCTGGATCCGTGATCTGCAGGATTATGGCTGGTGCTGATGTAGTGCCACTGATTTGGGTGCGAGGATTTCCTGATTCTTGTCAATCTGTTTGCGACATAGACATAGAAGTTCCTGGACGTGTTATAAATGTAGCCAAGTACAATCCTGCTGTCCGTGTAGAACTTCAAATTTCTCTGTGTACAGTGGCAAGCAGAGAAACAGAAAGGTAGGTCCTCTGGATCTGGAGTAGCTTAAGTTCCATCAGGGAATCTTTCCAGGCTTTCCACTGGATTATTTTGTCGTCTGGTTGTTGAGTGTCCCAATCGTACTCTTCTAAGGAGATGTCTCTCACCAACGCCTTTCCCTGAATCGTGATTGGTGCCACAAACCCCAAGGGATCGTAGACACTATTGACCGTCGAAAGGATGCCCCTTCTAGTTAATGGCTTTTCCTCATCAGACATGCAGAAGGAGAAGCTGTCTGTTTGTAGGTCCCATCTGAGGCCTAGACTACGTTGGAGAGGCAAAGGATCAGATGACAGATCCAGATCCTTAAGATCTTTGGCACGATCTTCAGATGGGAAAGCGTTCATAACAGTGCTGCTGTTTGATGCTATCTTGTGCAACATGATACTCGACTCAGCTAACATCTCCCTTGTTCTTTTTAGAATGTCGATGGCTTCTTCTGCAGTGGAGAATGAGGCGAGTCCATCATCCACATAAAAGTTCCGCATGACAAACTGCTTAGCATCTTGGCCATATTCCTTTTGTCCTTCTTGCGCTGCCCGTCTCAAGCCATAAATGGCCACAGCTGGTGAAGGGCTGTTACCGAATACATGTACTGTCATTCGGTATTCAGTCACTGGTTTTGTGAAGTCGTTATCTTCGAACCACAAGAACCTTAGGAAATCACGGTGTTCCTCACATACTGTGAAACAGTAAAACATCTGTTGCACATCTGCTGTGACTGCAAAAGGCTCCCTGCGGAAACGAAGAAGGACGCCAAGAAGAGAGTTATTGAGGTCTGGTCCCTTCAAGAGGATGTCATTGAGGGAGACACCTTCATACCTGGCACTGGAGTCAAACACCACCCGTATTTGGTCCGGTTTCTTAGGGTGGTAGACACCAAATGTTGGTAGATACCAGCACTCTTGATTCTCTTTCAATGGCGGAGCTAGTTCTGCCTTGTTTGACTCGAAGATTTTCTGCATGAAATCCATATATTGTTTTTTCATGTCTGGCTTTCTTTCCAGTGTGTGACACAGAGATGAGAGACGTTTGACTGCTTGCTCCCTATTATTTGGGAGACGGCACCTTGAGGAATGGAATGGTAAGGGAGCTACCCAACTGTTGGCATCATTCATGTGGACGTTTTTGTCCATGATCTCAAGGAAGGCTTGATCTTCAATAGACAAAGCTATTTTCTCATCCTCTTTTGTTCTTTTGAATACTGTGCTTCCAAGATCATCGGTGTCATCTGCCAGCATGTCCATCTCTTTCAAGGTTTGTATACCATGGGTTGATCTCCTCTTGTCAAACTTTTCTTGGATGTGGATAACACTATAACATGATCTAAGAAAAGACGTACGCCCAGTAGGTAAGACATCGGTCCTTTAAACATTAACGCTGCTAGGCTTGTGGGCTCCTCTGAGACATACTTCTCCAACAATGACCCAGCCGAGGTCAAGTTGTTGAGCATATGGAGCATTGTTGGGTCCATTATACTGTTTACGTACTTTGTGTACGCGCAGTATGTCTCTGCCGAGTAGAAGAAGAATGGCTGCATCCAGATCAATGGCTGGGATTTTATCCGCCACTGGCTTGAGGTGAGAATAATGATGTGCTATTTCTGCTGAGGGGATCTCTGAACGGTCGTCTGGCATCATGTCACACTCTATGAGTGATGGAAGCGAGATCTGTACATTTCCATCTATTGACTCAACTATGAGGTTGCTTGCACGTCGTCCTGATGTTTCCACAATCCCTGAGCATGTTCTTAGGGTGTATGGTGCAGCATTTTCTACAATGCCCAAAAGGTCGAATAGCTCGGTCTTGGCCAGGGACTCTGCTCATCAAGGACAGCGTATGCTTTAACAGCTTTCTCTCTTTGTCCTGCAGGGTAGACTCGGACCAAACATATTTTGGCGCATGATCGGGAGCCGTATGAGTCCCCACAGACTTCTGTCCACTTTGACATAACCTCTGGAGTCTCATCTTCCTGCTGCTCCCCGCCGTGATTCTCCTTAACAGCAGAGCTCAATGACTTCCATGGCACTGGCCCTGGATGAAGTGCTGCTAAGTGTTTGTTGCTGTTGCACTCTTTGCACTGCACAGGTTTGTCACAGTTCTTGGCGAGGTGACTTGTTGAGGCACAGCACTTGAAACAGATATGTTTCTCTTTGAGGTATGCTTTTCGTTCATCTAAGGTCTTGCTGCGAAAGCCACAACATTTTCTTAGAGGATGGGGCTTATTATGTAACGGACATAATCTATTTGGATCCTCAACCTTTTTCTCCATAATGTTTTGCCTATCACCACTTTCTGAAGAAACCTCAGTCTTCCTGGTGAACACAGATGGTTTGGTGGATTTCAGAGGTTTATCCATCTTGAATGAACCACTCATGGTCAGTTCGGCAAAGCTGGGGTCGTTTCTTGTCTTTGCTTGGTCTCTTATGAACTTTACAAAGACGCAGAAGGGGGGATATTGAACCTGATGGTCTTCTTTATATTTAGAGCCAACTGAGATCCATTTCTCCAGCAGGTTATAGGGGAGCTTCTGTGCGATGGGATTGACTCCCCGTGGTGTGTTGAGGTAAGATAGTCCTGGTAAGAATCCATCTTTCCTAGCTGCCTCCAGCTCTAGCAACAGGTCTCCTAGCTCCCACAGCTTCTCGTTGTCCTTGTTTGATATTTTTGGAAACTCCTCTAACTTCTTAAGCAGAGCGTTTTCTATCATTTCTGCTGATCCATAACATTCTTCCAATCTCTGCCACACCATTTTGAGTCCTGAGCTGGCATTATTGATGTGAACTGCACGGATACGTTTGGCCTGCTCTGCAGACTGTGGTCCCAGCCATTTAGTTAGTAAATCTAACTCTTCCCTGGGGGCTAAGTTCAGATCACTGGTGGAGTTGACAAAGGAAGCTTTCCAGGCCCAGTAGTTTTCTGGTTTATCGTCAAACTTTAGGAGCCCAGAACTATTTCTTTGCGGATCAGGTATCTGGCTAAGTCTGTTGTGTCTGACTGATCATGCAGGGATGCTCTAAAGGGCATGAAATAGGTTTCACCTTTAGATTGTGGGACGTGAGTCTGTAGAGGGTGGCGTTCATCTTGGTAGAACTTCAAAGGGCGTGCATGGCTTTGCTGAGCATAGGCTGTGCTTGTGCTCTGGCGTTGTGCTGGTAATTCTTGGAACATGACATCGCTACATTCTTCTAAACTGTGTGTTTGGATTCCACGATTATCTGTATCACCGTTGTCCATGTTTGGCTGGTGCTCTGGTGAAAAGATGGGTTGTGGTTCCATGAGTTGAAGCTGTTGATCCCCATGCTCCTGAGAATGTTGTTGCACATACTCACTAATGCGTTGATGTGAGTGATACGGAGCTAATTTGGTCACATTCTGCTGTGTTGGTTTTCCAACTTCTTCCTCATAAGCTGCTTCAAGGATTTCAGCCTCCGTAATTGCTGCTTCAGCAGCGCCCTGTATTTTTAGTGCTTTGAGGTTGGCCCGTAACTCAGTTGCCCTGCGTTTCAGTTCCACTTCAAGCTCAGTTTTTCTCTTAAATTCTTCCGCTTCTATCCGTGCCTACTTTATTAGCATGTCTGCTTCTTTTTGTGCATATGAAGCTTTAACTTTTGCAGCTTCCGCTTTAGCTCTAGCTCTTGTGGCAGCAGAACCGTGTGATGAGGCACGACTAGAATGGGTTGAGTGTTTGGAATGGTAGGAGTATTGAGACTGCCCATCTTCTGTGTATAGCAGAGGTTTTTCTTCACTTTGTTCCTCCATGATAGATTGTTGAATCTATGCTGAGCTTCTGGGTTGCAGTGTTGATAACTCTCTTTTCTTATGATAGCAGACTGAATTTTAAGTCTTTTTACTATTCTGCTCTTGCTTTAACAGGTTAGCGTAGCAGATAGCTAACATAAGATCCATGAAATAAAGACCCAGGAAACCGGAGTAGAGAGAGGCCTTTAGTAAGGATCTTTCCAATCTTTTTGTAAAACTGTGAAAACATAATAATATGGCATTACAAACTGCCAATATATACATATACATGAATATGCAACTCAAGTCTAACATATATAGCTATCACATAAGAAAAATTAGCCATTATAATGAGACTGACAGGTCTAGTAAGCATTTAAGCTACCTTTAACATGGATGTCTATGGAGAGATGCTAATCGCGATTATCCTCTATTAGTACAACATGCATATTATGCTAAAACAGACAATACACAAAAACTATAGCAAAGTAGATATACTTCCTACAGAAATACTTACAGACTTAGACCTTCATAAACTACCAAAGGCAAAGAGAAAAGAGTAGCTGCTGCATGTCCTCTCCGTAGATTAAAGTCAGAAGCAAACAGAAAAACTATGGCAAGAGAGGAGGGACTAAAATATGAGAACTCAAATGCAATATAACTTTAAACCACTAGATGTCCCTAATGCAACACAAAGTGGGGGCAGAACACTGTTAATGTAATGCACCAGATACGGAAAGTGTTCAACAAGGACTCTTATACAAGATGTTAATGGTGATAGTTCAGGTCTGTGTGAGTGGTAAACTCATCATAGTAAGACAGACATAAGTTTAAGTTAGCTGCTGATTTAGTGGCTAGTGTTTTGCATGGACTTTGCTGAGATCGTCAACCATGTGAGTCTTCTCTTCAACCGTCTTCTCTTCATCGCGAATCCTCCTGCCCTGTCTTCTGCTGCTGACACCTTTGATCTTGTGCGCGTGAGGTTACATTCACATTGAGTAAAGGTACCATTTTTTGTTTGGCCGGTGTGGTGAAGCAGCCATCTGGTTTAAGGCTACAACGTACCCAAGCTACATTCAGGCCTGCATCATTCGAACATTTGAAGGGTAGCCTATTTCACATTAAGCTAGGTTTTTGCCGGCTATTTTGTTGTCTTGGGCCCTTGTGTGTTAAATGTGAATTTGAATGCATTTGTGATCTGAAAAGTGAGTTTGACCAGACATTTAATTTCTGGTAAGTAAATCTGGTATACTTTTTATAAAACCGTGGTTACTGACTTTTTTGATATTTTAAGTTAATTAAGAAAAAGAGTAAAATTTTGGTTTAAATGTGAAAGTGTTTATAGGATAAAAGTAATTCCAAGACATTTCATTTCCTGTTAAAGTGTAAATATTACTGCTTAAATAGTGATTTAACGGGAAAAGTATTTAATTTAATAAGTTTGTAATTACACCAACACACCCAAGTTAACCACTGATAAGTTTATTAGTGAAACCTCACTTATTGGATTGGATTTATATTTTAAGAACTCAGGATAGCCACCTCTCATTATAGTCAAGCACGCTAGAGAGGCGCTACACTAACAGTTGTAGCATTTAATATGCTAACTGGCCATGTGATTTAGTGTTGCTGTTGAACTGCTATGTACTGTACTTTGTGATTTGAGAGTATTCTAGCAACATTGTAGTTTAAATGAGTTAAACATCCTTAACTGATCTCATTGCTGTGTGACTCATATTTGTATATTTCTCTGTATAGGTTATTAAGCTAAGCATCGGAGTTAAGCATCTGAATTAACCTGTGAAAAGAAGCAAATGAGGATCAAGTTGTTACTGAAAGATTTTCAATAAATTGCTTCGATGATGAAGAATCATGCGCCCTCAAGAGTCGATTGAAGTCTTTGTCAAGTTTGTGCAGACATTGAGGCAGAGAAGAATCCCTACATAACTTGACAGACAGGGGAGTCAGAACCAAACATGTATTGTGCACAAGTTTATTAACTAAATCACGAACGCATGACTAAACTAACGAACACATACATACACAAGTCACACATACATAGGTAAAATGAGCAATGGTAGAGTTGAACCGGAAGTGGGACAGGAAATGGAGCTATGGAGAAGCCAAAAAAACAGGAAAGAATCATCAAGTTTTACAAAACCTCCTTTGGTAACAAAGAAGGTTCACAACTTTAACTAGCAGGAATTTAGTACAATGTACAATACTTGCATTAAGTCTCAGCCTTTTGAAGATCATCCGGATATACTGTTGCCGTAGGAAGTCCTGAGAGTTCAGTCCGATAGTGCTGAACTTGCAATCGATGTCTTCTGCGTTGAATGAAGGAACGATGACAAACTTGCGTGGTTAGTTTGACTTTTAGTAGGAAAGAGTTCTTTCACTCTTCTAGATGAGCACATGGCTGGGGTGCAGGTTTAGGACTACAGGCCTTGGCTTGAAGAGGCCACCCAGCAGGTTAGTTTACGTTAACCACTTGTTCTTATCACAAAATACCATACAAAAGACGCTGCACAAAACAGTTATAATAATACACACAATGGCTGGGGTGCATGTTCACTTATAGATCAGTTCATCTATAAATGAATGCAGGAGAGTCTGTTTCTACAGGCTTTGTGCCTTCCCTGTAACTTGACTCACAAGGACTTTTGGATGCAGAGTTCAGCATAGCTGCATAGTTTCAGATCATAAAAGTCTTATCTGATGGTTACCTTTGACAAAACAACATCCATCAGGGCTTTTAGCTTAAAAGCATGCACATTTAGAGAAATATTGATGGATTACATTTATGTCAATTTTCTATACAGAGGAGTAATATTTATTCAATATGTATTGTCATCACTATGAGCGCTGGATACTGTGTTTTCAATTTATACTTGCAGCCGGAGGGCGCTCTGTGCACCTTCAGTCCACAAATGACTCGTGATGAAGAACAGGCATACCATGTGACATTCCAGGAACTAACAGAGGCTTCCAGAGATCACTAACCATGTCTTTACATGCAGATAGACACTTTTGAAGATAATAAATAGATAGATAAAAAGATAATAAGAACTCAACGTCTTTCAAAAGCAAACAATACCGCTGACCTTTATGGAAAGTTGTGACGTCATCGTTAATCTGAGGAACCATCTACAAAGCGCATGTTTCGATTGAAAGCCTGATAAAGACTCACTGTCCCTGGTACTTAAGTCTTTAGAGAACATTGGCTCCCTATGTATTTTACAACTACATCTGAAAGGCTGTGAGTGTTTTGAAAAGCTATTGAACTGGAACTGTGTGTCTCAATCAAAACAGCATGAAGTCACTGTACTTCGGTAAAGCTGGTTTTATATTCGCACATTCGGACTTCCGCTTTCAATAACTTTGAATCTGCAATAAAAAAGGCTAATTTCGGTCTATTATCGTTACTGACTGTTATGAGCACAAAGTACTGCTTGAGTACAAAGTACTGCTTGAGTACAAAGTACTGCTTGAGTAAGTTAACACTCTGCTGATATCTGTGTTCTTTGTCTGTCCGTTTGGAGACACTGTCACATGTGTCCAGCATAGATCTATGTTTCTTTAACACCCTGGACAGCTAGGGTCACAAAGGTCACCCTAGCTTCTGGAGTATGTGACTATTCCTCATTTTCAGAGTGTTATCCTGTCTTTATGTATTTCTCTAAAGAATAAAGATGATTATACGTACTTCTCATCAGAACTACAACATGTTTTCTGTATGTTTTCAGAAACTTTCCTGTTTATAGTTGGAGCCTGGACCGACTTTAACCTTGAAGAAGCATCTGTGTGATATGGTTTTGGGTAGAATATTAACTATTTAGCTTCTAGTGTGATGTATGTGTGTTGCTGTGAGTTTAGAAAAGGTACTTTATGTATTGGTAAACGCTTGTTAGCCATTGAAAAAAAAAATGTAATGTACATAATCATTGATGGTCTTTACAATGTAAGTGAATCAACAGCTGAAATGAACCCTCTTTGCATTACTGATCATCATGTACCTGTTATTACTGTAAAGCTGCTTTGACTATAGTATACTATACTATACTAGTATCTGTGTAGTATAAATTTCAATTGAAATAAAGGTGACTTGACTTGATTTAGGCCGGACCCAACATGAAGACGTGATGCTGAAGCAGAATGAATCTCTCACTGACTTTGGACTGTTTTATTTATTTATTTATTTATTTATTTATTTGAGTATACTGTAACATCCTTTTCATTTAGAGTTTTCTTTGACCTTTTAGACCTTTGCATTTAGACTGCTGTATGTTTGCAGTATGTAAGTGCTGAATGTACAGATATTCAATACATTTTATTGAATATAATACTGTACCTGCAGTACATACAGTATACTATATATTCACATTACTTAATAGTGATTCTATACATTTTATGTAATGGCGAAATGTGTTTACAGTGTTACAATATACTTTTTTTGTAACCTCATGCTCTGGATGTTGTTTTCCATTTTTTTTTTAATGTAGTGTCTAATGCAGAGCTTCCCAAACTTCAGAGTGGTAAGGTCCCCCAAAAACATATCAAAAGCTCCACAACCCCTCCTTGTTATAAAAAATATATAGCTCAATAATATATAGATATATTTGTATATTAGGTATATTTAATAAAGCAGATTGTCTCTTTGCATAAAATTATCAACATTTATTAACCAGTTTGTAAGAATTTCATGTGAATTATGAGAACTACCATAAAATGTAATATTTTTATATTCTGGTGAAAGATGACGTAAACATTCTTTACAAATATATTTGAAGAGTTCATTTGCAAAAACAGATAACTCTGTTTTTATAAATTCTCACAAATCATGTTTTTGTTTTTGTGCATTCCAAGTAATATCAAACTTCAGTTGGGTTGTTTTGATTAAGTAATAATAACTCCAAGAAATACAGGTAACTTACGAAATTACTAATTAAAGTTAATTGAAAGTATATATGTGTGTATATGTATGTATGTGTATATAAGTTTGTATTTTAGCAAACTCCAACAGTCGTTTTTTGGCAAAAGCAGATAACTCCACATTTCATGTTTCAAAGTTAAACAAAACCAAGTAATTGCTTTGTAACTGCATTTAAAACACACTCAATCACACATGTGACCACACAAACGCACATACACACACAAACAAACGCAAAAGGACAAACAAGGGTTCAGCATGTAAGTCGTGTATGGTGTACAAGGACTTGCAGGAGTCGAAATTATAAATCCTCGATCACTTTTAGTCAGCTTTGCCTAAACTTCTCTCAGCTAGCGCGTCTTTTTTAAGTGACTAGCAGCCTTGTCACCTGACCTGAATACTGCGTGCTGATTCGCTAAAACGCACTTATCGGCTTCTGCTGTAAAACGTGAACTCGCGATGCCTTGAAAGTGGACAATACCGGCTTTTTTGACAAAACGGATTTAGGGTTCAGAAGGTGCTATATGTGGAGAATAATGCACAGCAGTCAGTTCTTTCTTTCTTTTTTTAAGTGGCGTTTATCGGTTTTTGCAAATGAACTCTTCATTTAAATCCGTAACACTACATACTTTCTGCATACTATTTACAAATATATTGCATCAAAGTGTGTAACAGAAGCTACATAGTTCACAAATCTATTGCAATGAAATACACAACTATGTTTAAGAAAATAAAATCTAAAAACATTTACACTGAGGAACGATGTAAACTTTGTCATTTTAGTAAAGAACAGTCCCACAGTCTGATCAGCAGTCTTTCAGACAGTACCTAATGAGATGGGTGATGTTGCTTTTAAATCCGAAGGACAAGTAACGTTACTCCTCGCTGTACTTACGAGTTTTTCGTTTACTTGAAGTGCAGTTAGGTCCAGTTGATGAGGATGGATTGTCATCCTCTGCTCCTCTTTTACCGAGCAGCCACCGTCGCATTTTTGAATTGACGGTTAATTGTGACCAACTGAATTCCAGCAACTGACGTCAGTTTGAAAATAAGCAATGTATCTCACCTCGCTATAATGGAAAAAAATGTTTTTTATGTTTTATGTTTGTGTAAAAAGTAGGGAAAAAATTGGAATACTTTAATTTTTTTTTTTATTATTTTAATATCTTGATTTAGCCTAGCCACGGCCCCCTGCATTACCGCTACGTACTTACCATGTACTTATAGTTCCAGTTCTCAGCTTTAATTAATCATAACTCATGTTTTGCAAATGTATCCTTATGCTCATAAGTTTTGTATTTTTTGGGCAAAAACAAATAAATAAATGACAAATATATTTAAATACATAATAAATAAAAACATTACAGTGAACGCACAATACTTTTGTGCTTTGTTTGTAAAATATAATTTATGGCTTTTTTAATTTACATTAGGGGTGGAGGAAAGCATCATTACTCCAGTCTTCAGTGTCACATGATCCTTCAGAAATCATTCTAATATGATGATTTGCTGCTCTAGAAATATTTATTATTATCAATGATGAAAACATTTGGGTACAATTTCTTTTCAGGATTCTTTGATTAATAGAAAGTTCAAAACAACACAATTTATCCGTAATATAACACTTTTGTAACATTATACAGTACAATTCAGAGGTTTGGTTTTTTTAAACATTTTTTTTTAATTAATACATTTAGGCTATTCAGCAAAGAGCCATTAAATTAATGAAAAGTGACAGTAAAAGAAATTTGTAATGTTACAAACGATTATATTTCAAATAAATGCTGTTCTTTAGAACTTTCTATTAATCAAATAATCCTGAAAAAAAATGTTTTCATCATTGATAATAATACATATTTCTGGAGCAGAGGTGGGTAGATTTAGGCTACTTGAGTATTTTTTTGGAGAATTTTTACTTTTTAGAGTAGATTTAAATGTGGGTACTTTTACTTTAACTTGAGTACATTTGTAATGAAAAATCTGTACTTTTACTTGGCTATGTTGGGCGTCGTTCCTCTTGTTACTTTATTTTAATGCAATACTGTACATGTTAAGAAATGCATCGTTTATTCCGAGCGCGTGTCTCTTTTTTTCATGAACGATGCCCCATTCATAAATGAATCACTCTTTTGAGTCGATTCTGTTCAAAGACTTGATCAAACAAGTTGGCTAAACTGTCTAAATAGGTTCGTGAATCAGTTTCTCACTCGGAGCGTTGTATGAAGTGGCAGTGGACCTACAGTCAATTAAAAGCAAATCTGCAAATGCATCCTATTGTTTGCCAGCGATGAAGATCTTTATTAGTTGAACTGCGTATGCTGTCTATGAACAGTTCCACAGGAATCAATTTCATTCGATTTCAATTCATACAGCCAATAGCAGACATTGTACAACCAAACATATTATGCCACGTTAACAAAGTATGTAGTATTTCTTTACCATTTTTTTGGACATATATCTTAATTTATACATTAAATAAGCAACCATTGTTCAGAGAGTATGAAATGAACACCTGCCGTTCCGGGTAGCGTATTGCACAGTGGCGGCGCCGGCGACCTGTTCGTCTTGAAAATGAACGCCTTTGCATAGACACGGTTAAGCAGTTTACACACGCCTGCAGAAATGTATATTTGATTTCATTTTGGAGAACAGACGGAAGAAGATCCATCAATGTGCATTTGATCATTGTTTGTGTTCAGATGTTCAGCGGTTATGAGCGCGAGCTCATGAAAAGAGTTTTCTTTCTTCTTTCAAATGTAGCTGCATAAGTTATTATTATACAAAGCAAAAGACATGCAATGATATTTGAGCTACAGATACCAGAAGAAATAATGCTTGTCTCTTCTGTGTTTGTTGCAAAGATATCTTATGATGATAATAATAATAATTTAAAATCTAAATAATAACATGCTATTGTATTGTTGTATACAAACACCACTGCTCAGAAGTTTTGGATCGGTAAGATTTTTAATGTTTTTAAAAGAAGTTTCGTCTGCTCACCAAGGCTGCATTTATTTAATGAAAAATACAGTAGAAACAGTAATATTGTGAAAAATATTTTACAAAGTAATTTATTCCTGTGATCAAAGCTGAATTTTCAGCATCATCACTCCAGTCTTCAGTGTCACATGATCCTTCAGAAATCATTCTAATATGCTGATCTGCTGCTCAAGAAACATTTATGACTATTATCAATGTTGAAAACAGTTGTGTACTTTTTTCCTTGATAAATAGAAAGTTCAAAAGAACAGCATTTTACAAAGCTTTTGTAACATTATACACTACCGTTCAAAAATTTGGGGTCAGTAAGAATTTTTATTTTTTTTTAAAAGAAATTAATACTTTTATTCAGCAAGGATGCATTAAATCGATCAAAAGTGACAGTAAAGACATTTATAATGTTACAAAAGATTATATTTCAAATAAATGCTGTTCTTTTGAACTTTCTATTCATCAAAGAATCCTGAAAAAAAAATTGTACACAATTAATGTTTCTTGAGCAGCAGATCATCATATTAGAATGATTTCTGAAGGATCATGTGACACTGAAGACTGGAGTAATGATGCTGAAAATTCAGCTTTGATCACAGGAATAAATTACTTTATAAAATATATTTAAACATTAAAAATCTTATTGACTGGTAGTGTGTATATATATATATATATATATATGTTACAAAGTAACTAGCTACTTGAGTAGTTTGTCATTGGATACTTTTTTACTCTTACTCAAGTAACTATTAAGATTATTACTTTCACTTTTACTTTGAGTAAATATTTCTGTAAGAACTTGTACTTTTACTTGAGTACAGTTTTTGGATACTCTACCCACCTCTGTTCTGGAGCAGCAAATCAGCATAATAGAATGATTTCTGAAGGGTCATGTGACACTGAACACTAAAGTAATGTTGCTGAAAATTCAGCTTTGATCACAGCAATAAATAACACTTTACTATATATTCACAAACAGCTGTTTTATATTGGAATAATATTTCACAATTGTATTGTATGTTTTGTATTTTTAATCAAATATATGCAGCCTTGTTGACCATAAGACACTTGAAAATGTAAAGGCCAAAAATAACATCATTTTGAGTCATTTCAAGCATCTAAATATGTTGGAAGATTTATTAATTTATGAAACTGATGTACCACAGATGCGGAAACCTCACAACCTGTAAATGAACAGCCCACAGATGTCCCATTACAGCCACACACTGAGTCAGAGGGTCTAAACAGTACACCTGAGGCCATGAAGGTCAATGTTTGGAGACAGTGTCCAGAGGTAAAAAAGACATTTTCTATCTCTTTGGAAAGAAAAGTGTGGGATAGGATCAGGCTACTAATAGGCTCTAAATTAAGACAACCTTGGACAGACCATGTGTATGACTGCTTTCGAACAAAAAATCCATGTTGTACTCTCTCATTTAAATATCAACATGTGAAGACTCCCTGGAGTAGAAAGAAAAATCTTCCATACTTACAAATTAAAGCACTCTGCACATTTCCCTCTTGCCCAGCCAAATACTCATTCACAGTGCAAAATAAACCTGCTGAACCGGGCCAAGATGTGAAAATGTTAATACAACAAACCGGAGAAATACAACACAAACTTTCAGAGAAGAAGGCTAGGCCGGCAACCCACCTAAAAAGAGGAAAAATAGCAAAGGCCCTATTGCATGGACCCAGTGAGCATTTTTATAGCACACTTGAAACAACACCAACCAAGGAACTCCTGGCTGGGAACATGACTGAATGTCTCAGTAAAAAATTGTTGAAGGTAATAAGCTCGGAAATGAGAAAGCAAGAATCCATCAGCTCTAACATCATGATGGAAATATCCTTAATGCAGACAATATTTAAGGACATTGACAAAAAATACTTCAAAATACCAGGCTACATACAGCTTTTCAGTATGAATCCGTTCATTGTTAATTTGTACACTGAGCTGGGCATCAGCATTCTTGTACACCATTTGCTGTCCCTATATCTTGATGCCACTGGTGGTGTAGTGTCAAAAATTCAGCCAAAGCCAGTGTTGTACTATGTGCTCACTCTTCCAGGAAATGTCAAAGAAAGTCTGCGTATTTTGGAGAGTGTAATTTCAAGATCCAAAGAGGACCCACTGGAAGAAGACTGGGAAATGTGTGAAAGTGAAGACAGAAGACATGCAACGACCATCAGTGGCAAATCACTATTTTATGCCTTTTTTCAAAAGATTATGCAAGAGGTGAAGGAAGAAATGGTTGATGATGACACAGGGTTGCCAAAAGACAACCCATACTTTTGTCCAGACATCCTCACAGTCCTCTTTGATACGTACCTTGTCATCTTTCCTCTTTGGAGTGGCTTGCTGTTGGGAGACCTGACTAGGTATGAGTGTCATGACCAGGACATGGAGACAACAAAGAAACTACCAAAAACAAGAGATACCAACTGTCACATTGAAAGATGGTTTGGAATTGTCAAACATTCCATAATGCATAAAGAAAAAAAAAATCAAACCAGGGACCTTCATAAGAAAAATGCACAAGTCTCTACAAGCGAGGTATACAGAGCATATCATCAAGCATGAACTTCCTCAAAAGCTTTTGCGCCAACCTGAGGTACCTTTGAACCTTGATCAGTCTCAAGAAACTTGGAAGAAGAAGGAAGAACATTTCCCATCCACCAAATCCAAATTCTTTTCTGTTCCACAAAAAAATACCTGCTCCCCAAAAAAAAGAGGATCAAAAAGGATGTAACACAGAGCATGGAAAGTTCAAGTTCTGATGCATGTCAGCTTCCTGCAGAGGTACTGCCTGTAGAGAAAGAGGTAATGAAGTCATTAGTACAAAACTGTAAACTATTAATTGCATATATGAAGGTACGCTATCATTTACTGTATGAGGTTCATATCATTACAGATCCAGATGCTATGGAAGAAGGCGGCACATACAGAGCTGCTTGTAGCCATTGTGAGGTCTCCTAGCCACAAT
Organism: Hypophthalmichthys molitrix; assembly: GCA_037950675.1. NCBI lineage: Eukaryota > Metazoa > Chordata > Actinopteri > Cypriniformes > Xenocyprididae > Hypophthalmichthys > Hypophthalmichthys molitrix. Next base: position 47,628,544 of record CM075494.1, on the reverse strand, counting down.
CTTGAGTTCCTTTTACATCACAAGGAATTCAATGCACTGAGACCACATGAATGGTTATGTGGAGAGGTACACATTACAGAAAAAAAATCTAAATGCATAATTGTAGAATTACAGGTGCTGGTCATATAATTAGAATATCATCAAAAAGTTGATTTATTTCACTAATTCCATTCAAAAAGTGAAACTTGTATATTATATTCATTCATTACACACAGACTGATATATTTCAAATGTTTATTTCTTTTAATTTTGATGATTATAACTGACAACTAAGGAAAATCCCAAATTCAGTATCTCAGAAAATTAGAATACTGTGAAAAGGTTCAATATTGAAGACACCTGGTGCCACACTCTAATCAGCTAATTAACTCAAAACACCTGCAAAGGCCTTTAAATGGTCTCTCAGTCTAGTTCTGTAGGCTACACAATCATGGGGAAGACTGCTGACTTGACAGTTGTCCAAAAGACGACCATTGACACCTTGCACAAGGAGGGCAAGACACAAAAGGTCATTGCAAAAGAGGCTGGCTGTTCACAGAGCTCTGTGTCCAAGCACATTAATAGAGAGGCGAAGGGAAGGAAAAGATGTGGTAGAAAAAAGTGTACAAGCAATAGGGATAACCGCACCCTGGAGAGGATTGTGAAACAAAACCCATTCAAAAATGTGAGGGAGATTCACAAAGAGTGGACTGCAGCTGGAGTCAGTGCTTCAAGAACCACTACGCACAGACGTATGCAAGACATGGGTTCGCATTCCTTGTGTCAAGCCACTCTTGAACAACATACAGCGTCAGAAGCGTCTCGCCTGGGCTAAAGACAAAAAGGACTGGACTGCTGCTGAGTGGTCCAAAGTTATGTTCTCTGATGAAAGTAAATTTTGCATTTCCTTTTGAAATCAGGGTCCTAGAGTCTGGAGGAAGAGAGGAGAGGCACACAATCCATGTTGCTTGAGGTCCAGTGTAAAGTTTCCACAGTCAGTGATGGTTTGGGGTGCCATGTCATCTACTGGTGTTGGTCCACTGTCTTTTCTGAGGTCCAAGGTCAACGCAGTCGTATACCAGGAAGTTTTAGAGCACTTCATGCTTCCTGCTACTGTCCAACTTTATGGAGATGCAGATTTCATGTTCCAACAGGACTTGGCACCTGCACACAGTGCCAAAGCTACCAGTGACTGGTTTAAGGACCATGGTATCCCTGTTCTTAATTGGCCAGCAAACTCGCCTGACCTTAACCCCATAGAAAATCTGTGGGGTATTGTGAAGAGGAAGATGCGATATGCCAGACCCAACAATGCAGAAGAGCTGAAGGCCACTATCAGAGCAACCTGGGCTCTTATAACACCTGAGCAGTGCCACAGACTGATCGACTCCATGCCACGCCGCATTGCTGCAGTAATTCAGGCAAAAGGAGCCCCAACTAAGTATTGAGTGCTGTACATGTTCATACTTTTCATGTTCATACTTTTCAGTTGGCCAAGATTTCTAAAAATCCTTTCTTTGTATTGGTCTTAAGTAATATTCTAATTTTCTGAGATACTGAATTTGGAATTTTCCTTAGTTGTCAGTTATAATCATCAAAATTAAAAGAAATAAACATTTGAAATATATCAGTCTGTGTGTAATGAATGAATACAATATACCAGTTTCACTTTTTGAATGGAATTAGTGAAATAAATCAACTTTTTGATGATATTCTAATTATATGACCAGCACCTGTATATTTGTACGTAACAGTATGATAAGTAAATGCTATCCTCAATGTATGTCATTCAAGGAATTTGATTCAAATTGAAATGCTTTATAATTTTTTAGACTATTGAGTGCTATTTCAGAGCTGTACTTAATAAGAAGGATGCAAATCTCTACCAGCTAAGCCACAGGTGTCATTTTAAATGGCACAAGAGAGCAGATGGAACAGCAAGGATTGCGAAAAGTGAGCTCAAGTACTTATGAAATTTAATTTTCACTTGTACATTACACACACATGATCTTTTACATTTTTGTATAAACAGGTCAACTTTGAGCAATATGATGGGGTCATCACTTTTGTAAATATCAACAAGAATCACTGGAGGTTTGTCGTAAGTAAAAGAGTGCTAATATCAATGTTAAGCTACTACATATGCCCATATAGACATTTGATCTTTTCAATGACATTTATTTGCTAATGTATTTATTTCTTTATCTCCAATTTAGTTTGTACATGCTCAGACTGACACCCTTTTCATGCTTGACTCTCAACATGGTACAAATGAAATGCAAGAAGCCGAAAAGGCATGCCAAAAATTTGGGTAAGATAGTTTCAAAAAGTTATTTAGCATGTGTAGATCCAAAACAGTAATAATGCTAACTTAGCATAGTTGCGTAATACCACCATAATCACACACTGCATCGAAGAAAACAGTGGGTGGACAAGAAGTGGAAACCTGCCACAATCCAACATTCATTACAGGAGGATGGTTGCAGCTGTGCTGTCTTTGTGATGCTGGTAAATGGAGGGGGGTGGGGGGTTGGGTTGACTTCTTCATTAATTTTCCCTGCTTTCCTTCTAGATGGCGAAAGAGGTGGTGGAAAAGTTCCCAAACATCCCTGACATCAATAATATAGCACCCAGCGAGGACATGATGTGCCGCTACAGGGAAAAAGTGGCCAAAGACATTTTGCTGGCATCAGGTATAAAGTACTTTGAAAGAACAGTTGATTTCCGTGTTTCAGACATACAGATTACTTATAATCCTATCTAAATTCAAATCGTTGCAGTGTCAAAAGAGGAGTACTGTTCTGTTTGTGGACAATATGAAATACCCCCAACAGAGGAGCAATGCGTTAAGTGTAAACGCAAAGAAATATGTTATAAAGACGATCAATGCTCTGAGTATGGATACAGAGAAATATGCCAAGCAGAGGACCTATGCAACTGGGTATTATTATTCCTGCCTTGTTGACTATTCGTGTTGTGTTTTCACAACTACATTTAAAAATTCCAACTCTTTGGAAATAAATCTAACAACATCTCCTATTTTCCTTCCAGATTGAATGTGAATTTTGTCTGAGATGGTTTCATTTGAAGTGCATCAAAATGAATGTGGCACCAGAAGAACCATGGATTTGTGATTTGTGTTCATAAGCTATTCAGTTAGAGGAGCTTATGCTGAAAGTGTTCTTACATTGTAAGAAAAATGCATTGCCTATCTTATATGTTATGGAAATACTTTACACTTTCTTAGTATTCCTTATATATTTGATATTGTTGTATTGCTTATTGTGTTCTGCTATCGTCTGACTATGTATACAGGCAAAAGCCCTTCACTTTCACCATACATATCTTTTGAGTTATTAATTAACATTTATCTTTCTAAATATTAAAATATTTGAATGACTTCTTCAACTTATGTTAAAGGATTTATATTCCTTTTCAAGAACTTGAGAAAAATGATGAATAATTTCTACTTCTCACTGAGAGAAATGTAACTTTCCTGTTTATTGTTGGAGCCTGGGCCAACTTTAACCTTGAAGAAGCTGTGAATCATGTGTGTGTGCGCTAAGTGTTCTGTGCAGGTCCTTTGTACTGGTGGACACCTGGCACTCTGCTTGAGACCAGAAGACACCATGTCATGACCCCAAAAGGACATCTAGTCCCTAAATCCAGGGTCTCCTCATTAACATTGTGACGAATGGAGATATGTTTCCATGTGTGGAACATTCGTAATCTTGTATATTTTTATTAGCCAATCAGAATCATTTTTACATTAGTAATGATGTAGACTCTGTTACAGTATAATTGCTGTGGAAATGTGAATGTATGCAGAGCGGCCTACGTACTCCTTGTGAGACATATGTAAAGAAACTATTGTTCAGTAAAAAAATCTTCACTTTATTCTTTTAACCTGTGACTCTGGGTCTTCATTCATCATATCTGGTCTTTAACTGTAAAATTCCCCTTCAAGTGAGACATGCTGTATTATAGTCGATTTTACTTTAATAAAACTTCTTCAAAGACAACTATACATTAGTTTTATTTTCTTATTGTTTCTTATTTTTATAATAAATTTCATAATTTATAATCATAACTCATTTATGTAGTTGTCATTGATTTATTATTTGATTATGATAAGTCATTAATCCATTTTATAATTCAATCATTTTACTATTATTATTTTTCATTTATGTAATGTTATGTATTTGTAATGTATATTACTTATTATTTACTTTCTACTGCTGTTAAATCTTATGATTGTGTGGTCTAAAGGGATGTTTGCCTTCACTGGTAGGAAATAACAGAATGTGTCCATATCAATCAATGAGAAAGAAATGAATGTTTAAACTTCTCTTATTATTTGCAAGAGTTCATAATTTGGGTCTCTGCTGCTCCAAACATACCATCAGTAAAGTCTAAACAGTGCTAACTTGCTCAAGCAGTACTTGAAAACATAAATAACACAGACAAAGTAAACATAAATTATTGGTTAATCAAACATATTACAGGTGTTTAATGTAGTAAAATATACTGAAGTTCAGTTTGACCATTAATGTCTTTGTCCGGTCTAGACTCAGTGTTACGAAATAGCAGTGCCCAGCTACATCCTAGATCTCAAGCTTAACCTTCATACGCCATGAACTACGAGGTACTGGATGCGGCAGTTCATCTGGCACAGTGGAATCTCAGTTGTTGATGGCTGGAAATTGAAATCCATGGCTAATAGTGTGGATGTCAACACCATAATGACATGGTACTTAACAATTAGTTAATAGTCATGTGCCTCAACAAAGAAAAGCCATAACATAATGATACATTTGCAAATCATTAGCTAATGATTAATCAAAGCAGATAATTTGAAGTCGAAATACATGGCTTCAACCCATTGTGGTAATTAACACATTCATTTACACTATTAATTAATACAATCTGTTATTAAGAAATTTATACATTATGACACATTTAATCAATAACAATTCATATATTACTTAATCTATTAATCATATAGACTCTTTATTAGTTGCTGATGGAGTAATCATTAATTAATGGTTTAGTTCTTCATGAGTCATACATTAAAATATAATTATGTGTGCATTAGTTAAGCATGAATTAATGCATATTAGTGCACCCGTATTGTAAAGTGTTACAAAAGCCTTTCAAAAGCAGTTGTAAAATATTTATGTTAATGTAAAGAACAGTGAAAAAGTCTTTAATGAAGTAATGTTAACTGAAGAAGTTCAGTATCAAACATTTAAGGCTGTTTTGACTGACACTCACAGTTCCAGTTCAATAGCTTTTCAAAGCACACTCACAGCCTTTGAAATGTAGTTTTACAATATTTATCTTAATGTAAAGAACAGGGAAAAAGTGTTTCCTGAAGTAATATTGACTGAAGAAGTTTAAAAACATAAATAACACACACAAAACATAAATGACTGGCTAATCAAGCTACTTAATACAGGGTTTCATTTTTCAGACTTAAGTAAACTTGCCCACATATTCACAGATTCCAATTTCCCGGATCAATAACTTGTGAGCTAAACGCTGTTACTACACAAATAACACCTCTTTTCAATCGTAGTAACATAGACAAGCAGCAACAACCTTATTTTCCTCAAAACCAGCTTTCATCCGCAGTGGAAAAAACACAATGATCTCTATACGCACACGGCTGAGAGACAGAATGGAAGGAACCGTCTGCAATGTACGAAACTCCAAATACGTTACTACAAAAACAGTCAAGAACCTCACTGTAATAAAATGTTGGTGATTTCTGTGCAGAATTCCACACCACTCCCCTTCACCGCTGGAAAAAAAACAAAAATCACGAACGTAGGCTATATCAGGTATGTCACATCTGGAATGATGATCTGGGCCACATGTGGCGTGGAATGATCATAGAATCTAGGCTACGCAGGTCAGTTAACAAAACACCGGTTTAAAAATTTACTATTAAAACATGGTGGAAAACGTGTATCTTTCATTTCCAATGTGTATATCATAATGTATTATCTTGAAAAATATTTATTGTCAAATGTGTTGAATGTAAACTCCTCTTTGGAAATTAACCATTCAGTGTGAATTTATCTGAGAATATTCTTAAATAAGGAAATCTATTCAGTGATTGGTCCATGCCTATGTCGTCATCCAAAATCCCATTTGTGGCACAGCAATGTGTCGTGAATCATCTAAGACTGACACTTAAGATTAATTCACTTTAATTATGACTGAGATGCTTGATAAGTAACTGTCACAGACACGCCAGGTTCCGACATCACCCAATCACAGCGCACTCAATCCCCAGAGTACTAATCATCTGCACCTGCACCTCATCTACTCACTCATCACCACCAGCATAAAACACACTCACACACATTCAGTCACTGTCCGGTCTCGTACGCACATAGTACCCTATATGCTTACCTCTTGGACTCCATTGAAGCTACTTACCTGTCTCCTTCGTCTCCTCGTGTTGTTCCAGTTTGTGTGTGAGTGTCTCCAGTCCTCCTCGTCAGCCATCTCTTCACTTCACCACCGATCATCACTCCTGCAAGTCAACCAAGGACAGTATTACCATTTATCATCATCTCTACATCATACTTCATTCATCTTCACTCACCTGCACCACCGTATACTCTGCTGTGTGTGAAAATAAAGTCTTGTTATCCGTTACCTCTGCCTCTGCCCAGTCTGTATTGTAACAGAAGACCGGACCAGAAAACATCTCCAGCACACTCCAGCATCACCCATTCCAGCGATCACCTCCGCAAACACCGCTACCTCTCCTTCACCTCCTGTGCACGCCAGTCCCATGGCAAAACCGGCGCCCTACTCTGGTTCGGCGGAGGACTGCAGCAGATTCCTTCTGCAGTGCTCGCTGGTCCTGGAGATGCAACCGCACAATTTCCCCACTGAAACCTCGAAAGTGGCGTTCATCATCTCCCAACTGCAAGGCGCTCCAATGGGCTGACTCAATCTGGTCTCAAAATCACCCCATCACTCAATCATACTCCGGTTTTGTGGCCCACTTCCGCGAAGTGTTCAGGAAGCCCATCTCTGATTCTTCTGTTGGTGAGAGACTTTATAATCTGAAACAAGGATCGCTAACTGTTAATGAATATGCCTTGCAGTTTCGGACACTCACAGCATCCAGCGGCTGGAATGAACAAGCCTTGATAACAACATATCGTCAGGGACTGGATCCTCGCGTGCGGTTGCATCTCGCTGCATACGAGGATTCCATCGGCCTGGAACGATTCATTCAACTCTCCATTCGTTTCGCCACTTGTATGCAGTCGTGTCTAGAAGAACACCAGGGCCAGCTGCTGTTTTCCATCTCTGCCCGCCGACCAGAATCCGTCAGCCCCCCAGAACCAGCCAACGAACCCATGTCTCTGGAAGGCACACGGCTCTCTCCAGCTGAGCGACAGAGACGGCTGACCCGGAATCTTTGTTTATACTGCGGTTCTCCTGGGCATATCCTCTCCACATGCCCAATCCGTCCTCCACGACCCATGGTGAGTGCCATCATTCCATCAATTAAGAAGATGAAACCCCTCACCACTACTGTAACACTTACTGCTTCTGACATTTCCCTTCCAGTTGTCGCCCTCCTCGATTCTGGGTCAGCCGGCAACTTCATCTCCGGCACCCTCTGTCGCCAGCTCCACATCAAGACCACGGCCACGCCGACCACCTACCAGATACGATCAGTAACGGGAGAAGCCTTAAGCCGTAATCACATCCGCCACTGCACCGATGCCATCCAGATTCAAGTCGGCCTTCTACACGTCGAACACCTCCATCTGCTGGTTCTGGAGGGATCCACCGCTGACGTGATCCTAGGGCGTCCCTGGTTGGAGCAGCACAACCCAACACTCTCTTGGAAAACCGGCGAGGTCCTGAAGTGGGGCGAAACCTGTTTCCACGACTGTTTCCCTGGGCTCCCTATTCCACGTTCTCCACGCTCCGAAGCTCTTCCTGTCTGTGCCACGACCATCGAGAGCCCAGTGGACCAACGCTCTGTCGACATCCCTGATTGTTACGCCCCCCTTCAGTGACGTATTCTGCCCTCAACGAGCATCCAAGCTGCCTCCACACCGGCCATGGGACTGTGCCATCGATCTGCTTCCGGGTGAACCAGTGCCTAGGGGAAGGATATACCCTCTATCCATCCCGGAGGAGAAGGCCATGGAGGAGTATATTAAGGAAGCTCTCGCTCAAGGATACATCAGACCATCCACTTCCCCTGCTGCTTCAAGCTTCTTCTTCGTGGCCAAGAAGGACGGAGGCTTGAGGCCCTGCATTGATTACCGCGCCTTGAACAACATTACCATCAAGTTCCGTTATCCCCTTCCTCTCGTCCCTTCAGCCCTAGAACATCTCCGTGGTGCCACTGTCTTCACCAAACTGGACCTCCGCAGCGCGTACAACCTCATCCGGATGCGCGAGGGGGACGAGTGGAAGACCGCCTTTGTGACACCTACCGGCCACTATGAGTACCTAATTATGCCGTATGGCCTGGTCAACGCCCCCTCCGTATTCCAGGATTTCATACATGAGGTGCTCCGGGAGTATCTCCATTGATTCGTCCTGGTCTACATAGATGACATCTTAATCTACTCCCGGAGCCTGGCCGAACATCGCCACCACGTTGCGGAGGTCCTCCAACAACTCCGCAAGTTCCATCTATTCCTTAAGGCAGAAAAGTGTTCATTCCATCAGTCTTCAGTACATTTCCTTGGTTACATCATCGACACCAGTGGCATCCGGATGGACGAGGGGAAGGTGGAAGCCATCAAGAACTGGCCAACTCCCTCATCCATCAAAGAACTACAAAGATTTCTCGGATTCTCAAACTTCTACCGCCGCTTCATCCACAATTACAGCTCTCTTGCCAGCCCACTCACCAATCTGCTCAGACATAAGCCCAAGTCTCTGTCCTGGACCCCTGAGGCCACGAAGGCGTTCCACCTCCTGAAAGAAGCCTTCACCACCGCTCCTCTCCTCGTCCACCCCAACCCGGAGCTGCTCTTCGTTGTCGAGGTGGACGCTTCCACCACCGGAGTAGGAGCGGTGAGACTCAACCCCAGACAAGCCCGCTGGGCTCTATTCTTCACCAGATTTAACTTCACCATATCCTACCGTCCCGGTCCTAAAAACGTAAAAGCTGATGCTCTCTCCCGTCTCCACGCTCCAGAGGAAATCCACGAAGATCCAGAACCCATCATTCCCAAAGAACTCATCGTCAGCCCCATCTCCTGGTCCGAGGAGACCTTACCCTCCTCCAATGCCTCCACCAACGCTCCGCCGGGTTGCCCACCAGGCTTGTGCTACACCACGAGATCACGACGCACTCCTCTCATCCACTCAGCCCACACGTCACTTGGCACTGGTCACCCGGGGGCCAATGAAACCCTCTCGCTGCTGAGGGAACGCTTCTGGTGGCCCAACATGGCAGCTGATGTCAGAAGGTACGTGCAGGGCTGTAAGGAATGCGCCATCTCGAAGAGCCCACTCCACTTACCATCCGGCAAGCTCTTACCTCTGCCCGTTCCCAACCGACCCTGGTCACATCTAGGAGTCGATTTTATCACCGATCTCCCAGCCTCCAATAACAACACCTGCGTCCTTGTGGTAGTGGACAGGTTCTCGAAGTCCTGCCGCCTAATACCCCTAAGAGGCCTACCCACTGCTATGGAGATGGCGGAACTATTATTCAACCATGTTTTCCGATACTTTGGTATCCCAGAAGATATCGTCTCCGACAGGGGACCTCAATTTATCTCCAAGGTATGGAGGGCCTTCTTCTCGTTCCTAGGTGTGACCGTCAGCCTCACATCCGGTTACCATCCTCAGTCGAACGGGCAGACGGAGAGGAAGATCCAGGAGATCGGTCGCTTCCTCCGTACCTTCTGTCATGACCACCAGGACTCTTGGAACCAGTACCTGGGTTGGGCCGAATACGCCCAAAACTCTCTCCGTCAGCCTTCCACCGGCCTTACACCATTTCAATGAGTACTCGGCTACCAACCTTCACTGTTCCCCTGGTCTGGGGAACCCTCCGATGTGCCATCTGTGGATTACTGGTTCCGAGAGAGCGAGAGGGTCCTCGGCCCTCAGGAGCGGGCTGTGGAGGGGGGGGTACTGTCACAGACACGCCAGGTTCCGACATCACCCAATCACAGCGGACTCAATCCCCAGAGTACTAATCATCTGCACCTGCACCTCATCTACTCACTCATCACCACCAGCATAAAACACACTCAACCACATTCAGTCACTGTCCGGTCTCGTACGCACATAGTACCCTATATGCTTACCTCTTGGACTCCATTGAAGCTACTTACTTGTCTCCTTCGTCTCCAAGCCTCCTCGTGTTGTTCCAGTTTGTGTGTGAGTGTCTCCAGTCCTCCTCGTCAGCCATCTCTTCACTTCACCACCGATCATCACTCCTGCAAGTCAACCAAGGACAGTATTACCATTTATCATCACCTCTACATCATACTTCATTCATCTTCACTCACCTGCACCACCGTATACTCTGTTGTGTGTGAAAATAAAGTCTTGTTATCCGTTACCTCTGCCTCTGCCCAGTCTGTATTGTAACAGTAACTTTTTAGCCCAGATTTGAGGCAAGAATTTTTTTACTCTTAAGTCAATTTGTAGCAGTGTTCTTGTGAGTAATTGTCAGGCTTGATAAATACGGGTTACCATGATGGTGATTGGTGGTTCCAATAGTTGGCCTCTAAACTTTTATTATATTAAATGTTTTTCTTGGCTGTTGAAATGGTGTTTTTTTTTTTTTTTTTTTAAAAACACATTTGCAATACTAAGATATTTCTGATTTCACTATCATTGAGAAATTATCTGATTTACTGATGTTATTTCAATATAATAATTGGTATGTGCCAGTAATACATTTTAATTACAATTCTGGTGTTAGTGCAACATGGGTTAGAGTATTGCAGAGGTGATTTGAAAAATTTAAGAAAGGGGAAAAAACGACCTCGGAAAGTGAACTATAATGACAAATATAGATATCAGTAATCAGCATATGAATCTCAACAATGGTGACAGTAAACAAAATATTCAGAGAGATAAAGTCTGGACATAAAAAGTTAATAAAAGAGAACCAAAATCACAGCAATCAACTGTTTTCCAACAATAGTTAGAAAAAAATTATTTTACAATTCAGCTGCATTATTTAATAATGATGAGATGCATTCTGGGAGTTTTTGTTTACCATGGTACCCAGCATGCATTGCGGCATGAAAGTGTTGTCACCATTGCTGAGATTCATGGGCTGATTGTTGATGTGTTCTTGTGTCATCTCAGACAAGCTTTTTTTTTTTTTTTACTTTGTGTAAATTGATTAATATAGCACAAGTCAACAATTATATTCAAATGACATTAGGTATTAAGGCTAATTCACGATAATAATGAGAATTGAGAACAGTTAAACAAAAACTGATATAATACACAAAAGTGATTATTAAAATACAGTGGATTAAAATTAAAGCACAACCTACAATTTCCTACATTTTGAGGTCACTGCTTAGTCCTATTTGAAGTTTACATTTACATTTATTCATTTGGCAGACGCTTTTATCCAAAGCGACTTACAAGTGAGGAATACAGTAAGCGAGTCGTCATGACGAGGCAAATAGGGACAAGAAGTGCTCACAATACAAGTTTTAGGCAGTGCTCAGAGTATCATAAGCTACAATAGAGAGGGATTAAAGGAAGTGAAGGGATAGGTATAGAATTTTTTTTTTTTTTTTTTAAGATGAGGATAAGTGCTCACGAAAGAGATGAGTTTTCAGCTGTCTTTTGAATATTGCCAGGGATTCTGCATTGCGGATGAAGGCAGGAAGATCATTCCACCAGCGAGGGACAGTGAACGAGAATGTCCTGGAGAGTGATTTCGTGCCTCTCTGTGATGGTACCACGAGCCTTCGCTCCTTTAATGAGCGTAGGCTTCTGGTTGGAGTGTAGACTCGTAAGAGTGAGTGGAAGTAGGAGGGTGCTGAGCCTGTGGTAGATCTGTAAGCAAGCGTCAACGCCTTGAATTTGATGCGAGCAGCAAGTGGTAGCCAGTGCAGAGAGATGAAGAGAGGCGTGACGTGGGCTCTTTTAGGCTTGTTAAAGATAAGATGTGCTGCAGCGTTCTGAATCATTTGAAGAGGCTTGATTGTGCATGATGGCAGTCCAGCCAGAAGAGCATTGCAGTAATCAAGCCTAGAAATGACCAGGGCCTGGACAAGGAGTTGTGTTGCAATTTATCAGTTGGATAACTCAAGTTATCCAAACTGGAGTGAAAGCACAGTTTTCTAAGCATATTTATAAGCAAATGTTAGTTAAACATATTGTGAAGCATAGTATAGATGGTATAGACACTTATCACAATTAGAGAACACTTTCAGATGACTTCCAGTTATTGGTGTTAATCTGGCACCCGGTGCTAATTTTACAGTATCTGACAAACCCTATTTAACTGGTAGTCTAACTTTCAAGATGGTGAACCATTCTAAAGTGACAGCAGGTTGTCCAGATGAAGGCCAAAGAGATGACCCTTTCAGCAACAGAAAGAGAAGTTGGTCATTCCAAATCTGTGATTTCTAGAATATTGCATCTTTACAATGTCACTAACTCATTCAAGTCCCTCAAAAAGGCTGGTCGCCCACGAAAGACAATGCACAAGAGGACAGGATAATTCAGAGAATCTCAATGGGCAATCAGCTCAACACTGCAGCTGGAAATGCTGGCCAGTTCAGCTCTGAACAGGGTAAGGATCTGCCTCGGCATACAGTTTCTCGATATTTAGGAGAATTTGGACTGAAAGCCCACTCTGCAGTGAACAAACCTGTCATCAACAGGCTAGACTAACTTTTGCTGAGGAGCATGTTGTGTGGACAGAGGAGAACTGGCCCAAAGTTCACTTAAGCGATGAAAGCAAGCTGAAAACATTGAAATAATGAAATGGCCAGTCCAGAGTCCTGGTGATGAAGTTATGGCTAAGAAACCCATTACAGTCAGCAAACTGTGGAAGAGACTGGCCTCATGTGCTGAAGTCATTCAAAGTAAGGGTCACTTCCTACTAATGTTTGACTGCTGCCTGTAACCTTTAGAAATTTCAAATGTAATCTTTCTTTGTGCTACAATCATTGCGGTTCTCTAATTTTGATCACTGTGTTTTCCACAAAATGAAGCTTTTTGTTTAAGTGCTTTGGTTATTTTGTAAAACACTGTTCTACTAGCATGGCATGGCCACAACTAAAATTCAATTCAAATTTTGAACAAATAAGAACATTATTTCTAAAAAAAATCTAGTGTTCATAAATTGTTCTCTAGTTTTGATCTCTACTGTAGGTTACTACTTTATGACTTCACAATGTGAATATTTCCATGATAATAGACAGAAAACTGAGCTGTCACCCTTTAACTCACCTTACGTTTATGACGGAAGCTGCTTTCGAGAATAACAGCAAATTCTCCAGGATGTCCAATAATTTGCCCACTTCTTCGTGTATGGCGCCTCATAGCACACCTGCAAACCTTTCTTAATGCTGCAGCCATCTTCGACATAGTTCGGGAACTTCTTGCAATCCCATCTTGCTTCATGTCGATTTGTCTGAGGTGCAAGCCCTGAGAAAACCTGGTAGTAAAGATAAGTGCATAGCTCATATTACTGACTGCTTCACTTAACATGCCCAGAAGCTACGGGGTGTTTTAAATAATACACACACACAAAAATGATGTGGTATATTTAATCCGGTATGGATATTCCAGGACTCACATGAGTCATGACAGGTTAAAGAGAATCAACTAAAAGGTAACAACTATAATCATGTGCACATCTACATTGCATTAGATTGCAATTTGTTTTGTTGTAATTGGAAAAATGCTATCCTAAATGTATTCCAACTTTTTTTTTTTTGGTCAAAGTGTTCCAGTTATTTTATTTACTTATTTATTAATTGATTCATTGCAACAAGTTAGTCCCTAAACCAGGTCAAATGTGTAGCCTACTGAAGACCACATGGGTTGGGAAAACAGTGTTGACTTACAGTATATAAATGTCATCCATGAAGACGGATTTTTTTAAATTCTGAAAGAGTGATTATGCTCTGACAGTCCTACTGCATTTTCTGCCTCTGTGGCTTTGATGTCTGCATTCCCTGAATAAACCGTAAGGAAATGTTAAATTAATGTTAAATAATAATATCTAGATACATCATCTGTACTTTAAATATAATTAAAAGTATTTATTTCTTTGTGACCATTTCTATTATGTAATAGCCAAAACGAAATGTATAGCATTGTGAATGTTTATATGGTTGTTAGTGAATAGGACATTAAATGTAATTTTGGCGTTAACAAGATTTTCCCAATAAATATGCAGGAATAAACCTGTGTCCTCCATGATTCCTGTGCATTCTGACAACAAAGCACTTGAATGCAACAAACTCGCAATCACGATTTTTGAAGTGGGAATTAGAAAATGTCCGATAGCATGTGAAGGCAACATACGTGCATCGCATTACGTTTTCATTAACTTGCGTGCTATATAATTTTATGTCGCTATGCGGGCACACAGTTTTTTCTGTCATTTGGTCAAATTATCATGTTATAAAAGATAACACTTAAGATGCCACTGGCTGTGAAAACAAACAACATATGCTAGACTAAGACACTCTTCTCCACTCCTTAAAGGGATAATTCACCAAAAATGAAAATGTGATGTTTATCTGCTTACCCTCAGGGCATCCAAGATGTAGGTGACTTTGTTTCTTCAGTAGAACACAAATGATGATTTTTAACTTTGAATGATTTCTTTCATATGCAACCATAGAATGATTATGTGGCTGTTGAAATGTCCTTTTCAGATGATCTGCTGATATCTGTGTTCTTTGTCTGTCCGTTTGGAGACACTGTCACATGTGTCCAGCCATAGATCTATGTTTCTTTAACACCCTGGACAGCTAGGGTCACAGAGGTCACCCTAGCTTCTGGACTATGTGACTATTCCTCATTTCAGAGTGTTATCCTGTCTTTATGTATTTCTCTAAAGAATAAAGATGATTATACATACTTGTCAGCAGAACTACAACGTTATCAGTATGTTCTGAGAAACTTTCCTGTTTATAGTTGGAGCCTGGACCGACTTTAACCTTGAAGAAGCATCTGTGTATGTGCGCTAATATTCTGTGCGGGTGCTGACAATTGGCATTTTGGCTGGAGATAAGCTTACCCCATATCAAAATCATGGATATTTCTCATCTTATTTGCAAATGCAAAGGTCTTCATTAGGTCTTCATTTCTGACCTAATGTTCCAATCTTTAAATATTGTATAAAACATATACTTTTGCAACAACAGCAGCTCAAAAATATTGAAAAAAAAAAAAAAAATATATATATATATATATATATATATATATATATATATATATATATATTTAACAAATACTAAAACAATTGATAAGCATTTTTAATTAGCAGGTCACTGAAATTTTGAGAAATAGCAGCTTCCAATCTCAGTTGGAGGCTTAGTCAATGTTGAAGTTCTTTCCATTATATGAACATACAGTAAAATAGGACTCTTTGAATTGGATTTGTTCAGTGTGGATGAAGAACAACACAGAGGAGCAAAGGAAAAAAAGTCTGGGTAAGTGAGAGGAATAGATGAAGAAGGAGAGGAGAAGTTGGATCAGGACAAGGGAGAAGAAGAGGTATGGGAGAGGAGGAAGAATGTGTGCTGGACTGTGCATCTCCGTTTTTTTCACTTACACATGTGGAACCTATGAAAGCTTATTTCTGAATAGAAAATAAAAAAAGGTAATTGTGACTTTTTATCTCACAATTCTGACTTTTTTCTCTCAATTCCTATAGTTTATATATCACTATTCTGAGGAGGAAAAAGTCTGAATTGTGAGATGTTGTCACAGACACGCCAGGTTCCATCCAATCCCAGCGCACTCAATCTCCCGAATACTAATCACCTGCACACTCATCACATCCCCTTTAAAAGACACTCACACACCCTCACTCTTTGTCCAGTCTCTTTTGCATCAAGACGTCTCTTATGCTTACCTGAAGGACTCATTACCAAACTACTGACCTGTCTCCTGTGTCTACGAACCTCCTCGTGTGTGAACTGTTGGTGTGTGAGTGTCTCCGTTCTCCAGCGTCTCCATTCTCCAGTGTCTCCATTCTCCAGCGACTCCATTCTCCAGCGTCTCCATACTTCTCCAGCGATCCTCGACCTGTAACTATATCAAAGACTGTGTTATCTATCTGCATTCCCAAACCAACTTCATTTCATCACTTACTCACCTGCTGCACCGTTACCTCTGCTGTGTGTTCCAATAAACCCATCTTGTTGTACTTCCTGTCTCTGAGTAGTCCGTGTTGTAACAGAAGACCGGACCTAAACAGAAGAACACCAGTATGAGCAACCCGGATCCCTTTCAAGAGCTCGTCGAAGCACTTCGTCGAGCACTCACCACTTATCCACCGTCATCATCACCTGCCATCACCTCCGTCAACACTCCACCGACTTCTTCACCCTCCGTGCACGCCAGTCCCATGGCTAAACCGGCGCCCTTCTCTGGTTCGGCGGAAGATTGCAGCGGTTTCCTCCTGCAATGTTCACTGACCCTGGAGATGCAACCGCACTTATTCCCTACCAACACCGCCAAAGTGGCCTTTATCATCTCTCAGCTGCAAGGTAAAGCACTACAATGAGCCGACTCGATATGGTCACAAAATAACCCTATCGTGAAATCCTACACCGCCTTCGTAGCCCACTTCCGGGAAGTGTTCGGCCGTCCTTCTACTGACTCTTCAGCTGGTGAGAAATTGTATAAATTAAAACAGGGTTCAATGACCATTAACGAGTATGCTTTACAATTTAGAACGCTTGCAGCATCGAGTGGCTGGAATGAGCAGGCGCTCATTACAACGTATCGTCAAGGATTGGATCCTCGCGTGCGGTTGCATCTCACTGCATACGAGGACTCCATCGGCCTAGAACGTTTCATCCAGCTTTCCATCCGTTTTGCCACTCGTATGCAGTCATTTACATTTACATTTATTCATTTGGCAGACGCTTTTATCCAAAGCGACTTACAAGTGAGGAATACAGTAAGCGAGTCGTCATGACGAGGCAAATAGGGACAAGAAGTGCTCACAATACAAGTTTTAGGCAGTGCTCAGAGTATCATAAGCTACAATAGAGAGGGATTAAAGGAAGTGAAGGGATAGGTATAGAAATTTTTTTTTTTTTTAGGATGAGGATAAGTGCTCACGAAAGAGATGAGTTTTCAGCTGTCTTTTGAATATTGCCAGGGATTCTGCATTGCGGATGAAGGCAGGAAGATCATTCCACCAGCAAGGGACAGTGAACGAGAATGTCCTGGAGAGTGATTTCGTGCCTCTCTGTGATGGTACCACGAGCCTTCGCTCCTTTAATGAGCGTAGGCTTCTGGTTGGAGTGTAGACTCGTAAGAGTGAGTGGAAGTAGGAGGGTGCTGAGCCTGTGGTAGATCTGTAAACAAGCGTCAACGCCTTGAATTTGATGCGAGCAGCAAGTGGTAGCCAGTGCAGAGAGATGCAGAGAGAGGCGTGACGTGGGCTCTTTTGGGCTCGTTAAAGACAAGACGTGCTGCAGCGTTCTGAATCATTTGAAGAGGCTTGATTGTGCATGATGGCAGTCCAGCCAGAAGAGCATTGCAGTAATCAAGCCTAGAAATGACCAGGGCCTGGACAAGGAGTTGTGTTGCATGTTCTGTTAGAAAGGGCCTGATTTTCCTGATGTTGTATAGTGCAAATCTGCATGACCGAGCTGTCTTTGCAATGTGGTCTTTGAAGGTCAGTTGGTCATCAAGGATTACTCCAAGATTTCTGGCCGAATTAGATGGGGTAATTGAGGATGTACCTAGCTGAATGCTAAAATCATGATTTAGAGTCGAATTGGCAGGGAAGACGAGAAGCTCAGTCTTAGCCAGGTTGAGCTGCAGATGATGTTCTTTCATCCATGCCGAGATGTCCGCCAGACAGCTTGAGATTCGTGTAGGTACTGTGGGATCATCTGGTTGGAATGAAAGGAAGAGTTGTGTGTCATCAGCATAGCAATGGTAGGAGAAACCATGTGCCTGTATGATGGGACCAAGTGATGTAGTGTAAATGGAGAAGAGGAGGGGTCCAAGAACTGAACCCTGAGGAACCCCCGTGGTCAGTTGATGAGCTTCGGATACCTCCCCTCTCCAGGCAACCCTGAAAGACCTTCCTGTGAGATAGGATTCAAACCAGTGAAGCGGAGTACCTGTGATGCCCAGTGATGAGAGGGTGGACAGGAGGATCTGATGATTCACAGTGTCAAAGGCAGCAGATAGATCGAGCAGAATGAGAACTGATGATTTGGAATCAGCCTTTGCAATCCGCAAGGATTCAGTGACCGACAGTAGTGCAGTCTCGGTTGAGTGGCCACTCTTGAAACCAGACTGATTGACATCCAATTGATTGCTCTGTGAGAGGAAAGATGACAACTGGTTGAAAACAACTCGTTCAAGTGTTTTTGCTATGAATGGTAGGAGAGAAACAGGTCTGTAGCTGTCTACAAGTGACGTGTTTAATGTGGGTTTTTTCAGCAGTGGGGTTACCCGAGCCTGCTTGAATGTGTTAGGGAAAGTGCCAGTGTGGAGAGATGTGTTGATAATGTGTGTAAGTGCTGGTGCAATTGTAGGAGTGATGGCTTGTAGAAGGTGTGAGGGGATGGGATCAAGAGGGCAGGTGGTGGGATGGCTAGAGAGAAGGAGTTTGGATACTTCTGTCTCTCTGAGGGGAGAGAACGAAGAGAGGTGTGTGACTGTGTATGTGGATGGTCTGAGTTCCTGTGTGTGTGGAGCGGAGAACTGACTGCTGATGGTAGCGGTTTTGTTAGTGAAAAAATTAGCAAAATGATCAGCAGTTAGGGAGGAGGTGGGTGGTGGTGGAGGGGGACAGAGGAGAGAGTTGAATGTTTTGAAAAGTGAGCGTGTGTTTGAAGCGCTGTTGATTTTGTTGTGGAAATAGGAAGATTTAGCAGCATGAATTTCAGCTGAAAAGGATGAGAGCAGGGATTGATCGTGTCTCGAAGAGCACCAGGGTCAGTCACTGTTTAACATCACACCCTGCCGACCAGAGTCCGTCAGCCCTCCAGAACCAGCCAACGAACCCATGTCCGTGGAAAGCTCCAGGCTCTCGCCGACTGAACGGCAGAGGCGGCTGACCCAGAATCTCTGTCTGTACTGCGGTTCTCCAGGGCATGTAATCTCTGCATGCCCCATCCGTCCTCCTCGTCCCGTGGTGCTATAATTCCCTCAATCAATAAAATGCAACCACTCACCACTGTCGTAAACCTTACTGCTGCTGATGTCTCAATTCCAGTTGTCGCCCTCCTCGATTCTGGGTCAGCCGGCAACTTCATTTCCGGCGCCCTCTGCCGTCAGCTCGCCCTCAAGACCACGGCCACGCCGACCACCTACCAGATCCGCTCAGTGACTGGCAAACCCCTCTGCAAGAAACATGTTCACCTGAGCGTGGGCCCAATACAACTACAAGTCTGTCTCTTACATGTGGAGGATCTCCATCTGCTGGTTCTGGAGGAATCCACCTCTGACGTGATTCTAGGGCACCCGTGGTTAGAGCAGCACAGTCCCATCATCTCCTGGAAAACCGGAGAAGTCCTGAAGTGGGGCGAAGACTGTTTCCCGAGCTGCTTTCCCAACCTTCCAAAACCATCGTCTCCACTCCCTGAACATCTTCCTGTCTGCGCCACTACCATCGAGAGCCCTATAGAGCAGCGCTCAGTGAAGATCCCTGACTGCTACGCCCCCTTCAATGACGTCTTCTGCCCCCAGAGAGCATCAAAGCTGCCTCCACACCGGCCATGGGACTGCGCCATCGATCTGCTTCCGGGTGAGCCAGTGCCAAAGGGTAGGATTAACCCACTTTCCATCCCAGAGGAGAAGGCCATGGAGGAATACATCAAGGAGGCCCTGGCCCAAGGATACATCCGGCCGTCTACTTCCCCTGCTGCTTCCAGCTTCTTCTTTGTGGCCAAAAATGACGGAGGCTTGTGGCCATGCATTGATTACCGTGCTCTCAACAATATCACCATCAAGTTCCGATATCCCCTTCCTCTCGTCCCTTCAGTAAAGTCAAGTCAAGTCACCTTTATTTATATAGCGCTTTTTACAATGCAGATTGTGTCAAAGCAGCTTTACATTGATAACTGGTATATAATTTTGGCTGCACAGCAGCTCTTAAAGAATAGTGTCAATGTCGGCAGATCAAAGCACTGTTGAATATCAAATGTCAAGTGTCCCCAACTAAGCAAGCCAAAGGCGACAGCGGCAAGGAACCCAAACTCCAACAGGTGACATCAGATGGCAAACAGGTGGCAAATAGACTTCTGTGTTAAAATGGAGAAAAAAACCTTGGGAGAAACCAGGCTTAGTCGGGGGGCCAGTTCTCCTCTGGCGAACAGTGCTTTGTTACGATTCAGGTTGCTATCTTATGTCTGATAGGATCGCAACATTCAAAGTATTTATTCCAGTTCAGTCCAGTTGAGGATCGTATTCATCACACCGGTATGGACGGTTTGTTGAGGAGCTGTGGCACTGGCAGTCGTGTCGATGAGGCCTTCACAATGGATGATCTAGTTGGCTCAATCTCTGCTGATACTTCAGGGCTGCGTTGTGGACGTGTCAAGGCGCCGGTCCTCGGTCTCACCTGGATACGGCCCGGATCTGGTTGACGGTAAACCTCGGGATAAACAGAAAGACTAATATTAGCGTAGATGCCATTCTTCTTCTGATGTAACGAGTACATCTGGTGTTATAGGAAGTGTTCCCGGGTCCGGCTGACCTAATTTATGCAACCTAATAATCCTTTAACGGATTTGAAAATATAAATTGATAATGTATTATGTGTATGCCAGGTTAAAGAGATGCGTTTTTAGTCTAGATTTAAACTGACAGAGTGTGTCTGCTTCCCGAACAATGCTAGGAAGATTGTTCCAGAGTTTAGGTGCCAGATAGGAGAAGGATCTACCACCTGCGGTTGATTTTGATATTCTAGGTATTATCAGCTGGCCTGAATTCTGAGATTGCAATAGACGTGAAGGACTATAATGCTTTAAGAGCTCGCTCAGGTACTGGGGAGCTAAACCATTTAGTGCTTTGTAAGTAATTAGCAAGATTTTAAAATCTATACGATGTTTAACAGGAAGCCAATGCAGTGTTGACAGAACTGGGCTAATATGGTCATACTTCCTAGTTCTAGTAAGAACTCTAGCTGCTGCATTTTGTACGAGCTGTAGTTTATTTATCAGGTGAGCGGAACCACCACCCAGTAGAGCGTTACAGTAATCTAGCCTTGAGGTCATGAACGCATGAACTAACTGTTCTGCATTTTTCATTGAGAGCATATGTCATAATTTAGATATATTTTTAAGATGGAACAATGCGGTTTTACAGATGCTAGTAACATGGCCTTCAAATGAAAGATTGGTATCAAAGAGCACACCCAGGTTCCTAACGGACGACGAAGACTTAACAGAGCAGCCATCAAGTGTTAGACAGTATTCTAGGTTATTACGTGAAGAAGTTTTTGGTCCCAAAATTAGAATCTCTGTTTTTTCTGAATTTAGAAGTAGGAAATTACTGGTCATCCAATTTTTTATATCAGCTATGCATTCTGTTAATTTTGTGAATTGGTAAGTTTCGTCAGGGCGCGAAGAAATATAGAGCTGAGTATCATCAGCGTAACAGTGAAAACTAACGCCATGCTTCCTAATGATATCTCCCAAGGGTAGCATGTACAGAGTGAAAAGCAACGGTCCTAGTATCGAGCCTTGCGGTACTCCATATTGAACCTGTGATCGATATGACCTCTCTTCGTTTACTACTACAAACTGATAACGGTCAGATAAGTATGATTTGAACCATGACAATGCAGTTCCACTAATGCCAACATAATTTTCGAGTCTATTTAAAAGAATGTTGTGATCGATAGTGTCAAATGCAGCACTAAGATCCAGTAACACTAATAGAGAGATACAACCATGATCTGATGATAAGAGCAAATCATTAGTAACTCTAATGAGAGCAGTCTCAGTACTATGGTACGGTCTAAAACCTGACTGGAAATCCTCACAGATACTATTTCTGTCTAAAAAGGAACATAGTTGTGATGATACTGCCTTTTCTAGTATTTTTGACAGAAAAGTGAGATTTGAGATCGGCCTGTAATTGACTAATTCTCTAGGATCAAGTTGTGGTTTTTTAATAAGAGGTTTAATAATAGCCAGCTTAAAACTTTTTGGTACGTATCCTAGTGATAAAGATGAATTGACGATATTAAGAAGAGGATCTATGACCTCCGGAAGCATCTCTTTCAATAGCTTAGTCGGTATACGGTCTAACATACATGTTGTTGATTTTGATGATTTAATACGTTTAGACAATTCTTCCTTTCCTAAAGCAGTAAATGAATTTAATTTTTCCTCAGGGACACTACAATGCACTGTCTGACGCGATACTGTAGTAGACGGTTGCATGGTTATAATTTTTTCTCTAATATTATCAATCTTACAAGTAAAGAAGTTCATAAAGTCATTACTGCTGTGCTCTTTGGAAACATCAGAAGTTGAAGCTTTATTTCTTGTTAATTTAGCCACTGTATCAAATAAATACCCAGGGTTGTGCTTATTTTCTTCTAAAAGTTTTAAAAAAATAGGCAGATCTAGCAGTTTTTAAGGCTTTTCTGTACTCAGTCATTCTCTCTCTCCACGAAATGCGAAAAACTTCGTTTTGTTTTCTTCCAGCTGCACTCCATTTTTCTGGCTGCTACCTTTAGGGCCCGAGTGTGCTCATCGTACCACGGCGTTGGATTAATTTCCTTAATCTTTTTTAAACACAAAGGAGCAACCGAGTCTAATGTGCTGGAAAAGACAGAGGCAATAGTTTCTGTTTCAACATCGAGGTCTTCTAAGCTATCTGGTATGCTAAGGCGATGAAACTGATCAGGAAGATTATTTAGAAAGCGATCTTTAGTGGTAGAAGTGATTGTTCTACCATGTTTATGGCAGGGAGGCAGTTTAGCTGCCTTGACTAAATGTAGTATACACGAGACTAAATAATGATCTGAGATGTCGTCACTCTGCTGCAGAATTTCAACAGCATCAATATCGATTCCATGTGACAATATTAGATCTAAAGTATGATTACGACAATGAGTGGGTCCTGACACGTGTTGTCTAACACCAATAGAGTTTAGAATGTTTGTAAATGCCAATCCCAATGAGTCTTTTTTATTATCTACATGGATATTAAAATCACCAACAACAAGGACTTTATCTGCAGTTAGTACTAACTCTGAAAGAAAATCAGCAAATTCTTTGATAAAGTCTGTATGGTGCCCTGGTGACCTGTATACAGTAGCCAGCACAAATGTCAACTTGCATAATGTTACGTAAAGCACCATCACTTCGAAGGAATTATATTTGGAAGACTTTTGACTAATACTGTAAATATTACTATAAATTACAGCAACACCTCCCCCTTTGCCTTTCTGACGAGGATTGTGTCGATAATCATAACCTTGCGGGCTAGACTCATTTAAAGTAATGTAATCATCTGGTTTTAGCCAAGTTTCTGTCAAACACAGCACATCTAGATTATTGTCTGTGATAAAATCATTTACAATGAAGAAAGGGATCTAATATTTAACAACCCAAGCTTTATCATTTGTTTATCATTGTTATCTCTATTTTTTATTTGTTGAACATTAATTAAATTTTTACCATTAAATGGATTTGGAAGGTTTTTGTTTTTACTTATTAGGGGAACAGACACAGTCTCTATGTGATAATATCTAGGTGTAAGAGTTTCTATGTGTTGGGAATTATCTGACTTCTGCAACGTGAGGCAGCTAGCAGACGGTCGGTTAAGCCAGTCTGTCTGCTTCCTGACCTGGACCCCAGTTTGTCATGTTTTAGTTCTAAGACTATGTGCCATATTACTAGAGAGAAGAGCAGCACCATCCCGGGAGGGATGAATACCATCTCTTTTTAACAGGTCAGGTCTGCCCCAAAAACTTTTCCAATTGTCTATGAAACCTATATTATTCTGCGGTTCAGCCCTAGAACATCTCCGTGGTGCCACTATCTTCACCTAACTGGACCTCCGCAGCACGTACAACCTCATCCGGATACGCGAGGGGGACGAGTGGAAGACCGCCTTCGTCACGCCCACCGGCCACTACGAATACCTCGTGATGCCGTATGGCCTGGTCAACGTATTCCAGGACTTCATCCATGAGGTGCTCCGGGAGTTCCTCCACAAGTTCGTCTTGGTTTACATCGATGATATTCTCATCTACTCCCGGAGCCTGGCCGAACATCGCCACCAAGTTGCAGAGGTCCTCAACCGCCTCAGAAAATTCCACCTCTTCCTCAAAGCTGAAAAGTGTTCATTCCACCAATCTTCAGTTCACTTCCTAGGATACATTATTGACAGCAGTGGCATCCGGATGGACGAGAGGAAGGTGTAAGCTATTCAATCCTGGCCACAACCCACATCAGTCAAAGAACTCCAACGTTTCCTTGGATTTTCCAACTTCTATCGTCGATTCATCAAGAACTACAGCTCCATTGCCCAACCACTCACCAGTCTGCTCCGCAACAAGCCCAAGTCTCTGTCCTGGTCCCCAGAAGCCACCAACGCCTTCCAAACCTTAAAAGAAGCCTTCACCACCGCTCCACTTCTCGCACATCCCAATCCTGACCTGCCTTCCGTGGTGGAGGTGGATGCCTCCACCACCGGAGTTGGAGCGGTACTCTCCCAGCAGCAGGGGACGCCAAGTAGACTCCATCCATGTGCCTTCTTCTCCCGCAAGCTCAACCCGGCAGAGAGGAACTACGACATCGGCAACAGAGAACTCCTCGCTGTCAAACTAGCCCTCGAGGAGTGGCTGGAGGGAGCCAAACATCCATTCTTGGTTCTCACAGATCATAAAAACCTTAAATATCTGCGCTCTGCTAAGAGATTAAACCCCAGACAAGCCCGCTGTGCCCTCTTCTTCACACGATTCAATTTTACGATCTCCTATCACCCCGGTGTGAAGAACATCAAGGCAGATGCCCTCTCTCGCCTACACTCACCCGAGGATAAGACTGAAGACCCTGAGCCCATTCTCCCCAGCAGCCTCTTCGCCAGCCCGATTTCCTGGTCAGAGGAGACCTTACCCTCCTCCAATGCCTCCACCAACGCTCCGCCGGGTTGCCTACCAGGCTTGCACTACACACCACGAGCACGGCGCACTCCACTCATTCACTCTGCCCACTCTTCACTCGGCACTGGCCACCCGGAGGTCAATGAAACCCTCTCGTTGCTTAAGGAACGCTTCTGGTGGCCCAACATGGCAGCCGACGTCAGAAGGTACGTGCAGGGCTGTAAGGAATGCGCCATCTCAAAGAGCCCTCGCCATCTTCCATCAGGCAAACTCCTACCTCTGCCCGTTCCAAATCAACCCTGGTCACACCTAGGAGTCGATTTCATCACCGACCTCCCAGCATCCGATAACCAAACCTGCATCCTAGTCGTAGTGGATCAATTCTCCAAATCCTGCCGCCTTATCCCTCTGACTGGTTTGCCCACCGCCATGGAAACTGCCGAACTCCTCTTCAACCACGTTTTCTGCTACTTCGGCATCCCAGAAGACATAGTATCCGACAGAGGACCACAATTCATTTCCCGTGTCAGGAAGGCCTTCTTCAAACTCCTAGGTGTGACCATCAGTTTAACATCTGGCTACCACCCTCAATCGAACGGGCAGACGGAGAGGAAGATCCAGGAGATCGGTCGATTCCTCCGTACCTTCTGTCATGGCCACCAGGACTCCTGGAGCCAGTATCTGGGTTGGGCCGAGTACGCACAAAACTCCCTACGCCAACCAACCACCAGTCTCACTCCATTCCAGTGCGTGCTCGGCTACCAACCCCCACTGTTCCCCTGGACCGGGGAACCATCCGATGTACCAGCTGTGGACTACTGGTTCCTGGAGAGCGAGAGGGTCTGGTACTCAGCGCACCACCAACTGCAGCGAGCCCTGCGCAGACGCAGGATAACTGCCGACCTTCACCGTTCCGACGCTCCCTCCTACCAACCCGGACAGAAGGTCTGACTGTCCACCCGTGACATCCGCCTGCGTCTGCCCTGCCGTAAGCTGAGCCCCAGGTTCATTGGCCCGTTCACCATCACCAGACAGATCAATCCCGTCACCTACCAGCTCCAACTTCCACCTCAGTATCGCATTCATCCCACTTTCCATGTGTCACTCCTCAAACCTCACCACCCCTCTGTTCCTCTCTCCACAGGACCTGGCGTGGCAGCAGCCGAACCCCCCCCTTCCACTCTTGGTGGACGACGGAGCCGCATACGAGGTGCGTGAAATCTTGGACTCCCGGCGCCGTGGTGGTTGACTTGAATACCTAGTAGACTGGGAAGGCTACGGCCCCGAGGAGCGCTCATGGGTCCCCTGAGACGACGTCCTTGATCCCAACCTTCTTCACACGTTCCACACCAACCACCCTGACCGACCAGCACCCCGTGGAAGAGGACGAGGTGTGGGGGGGGGGGGGGGGGTACTGTCACAGACACGCCAGGTTCCATCCAATCCCAGCACACTCAATCTCCCGAATACTAATCTGCACCTCATCTACACACTCATCACATCCCCTTTAAAAGACACTCACACACCCTCACTCTTCGTCCGGTCTCGTTTGCATCAAGACGTCTCTTATGCTTACCTCAAGGACTCCTTACCAAACTACTGACCTGTCTCCTGTGTCTACAAACCTCCTCGTGTGTGAACTGTTGGTGTGTGAGTGTCTCCGTTCTCCAGCGTCTCCATTCTCCAGCAACTCCATTCTCCAGCGTCTCCATACTTCTCCAGCGATCCTCTACCTGTAACTATATCAAAGACTGTTATCTATCTGCATTCCCAAACCAACTTCATATCATCACTTACTCACCTGCTGCACCGTTACCTCTGCTGTGTGTTCCAATAAACCCATCTTGTTGTACTTCCTGTCTCTGAGTAGTCTGTGTTGTAACAGATGTAAACTCACAATTGAAAAAGAAAGAAAAAAAGAAAATAGAATTGTGAGATCAAAAGGTCACAATTAGCTTTTATACTTTTTTATTCTGTGGCGGAAAAAAAGCTTCAACAGTAACCAAAGACCATGTATGTTGGATTTTTTGTTGATCAATGCAGCAATTTCATCTTTTCATTTCAGTAAAAGCTTCATACTACAATGATTTTCTACAACGATTCCACTACCACTGTTCCATGTTTGCAAAATATGTGGCCTGCACAGGGCACTAGCTACCAAGGGGACGCCATCCCACCCTCTATGGGGCACCATCAACACCTTATCCCACCCCCAGAAAGAGATTTCAACCAAGGGGACACTGAAGTTCTGCATAGGGGATTCATTTGACCAGTACCTGCCCTGAGCAATTCTGTTACTTTCTTCTTCTTTTTTCTACTGTACATTCTATAAAGTAATGACTCATTCACTTCTGTTGCCAAGAATGCACACATTCAACACTCAACCAAAAATGTAGAATGGTTTAGATGTAAGCATTCTATTATTACTGCAGTAAAAGGAAAATGAATTATAAAAACAATGGATTTTATATTTTCTCCAGGTAGAACCGAGACAAGTAATGCCGTTTTTATAATGGCATCAGCTGTTAGTATTTTGACAGTCATTGCGCTTTGATTGACCATATGTTCACGTTGGATAGAAAACTAGTGCTTTGTTTTGACAGAACGACTCGATTCTGAAGTTTTGATATATGTAGAAATATGTAGAATATGTATAAAAGTTTTTTAGCATTTTGAAATGTAGAGTTCCCTTTCGAAAGGGAACTCAACTCTGTGTTTGGCATGCTTTGGGGAACACCTCCACGTAAACCGCTGTCTGAAAACAATATCAACTCACGACAATCCTATTGGCCGGCGACAGCCTATGATGTCATCATAGCGTGACCCGGAAGTATATAAGGAGCGCCTAGAGAACCAGTCAGTATCTTTTTCGTCTTCAGGGACTGTTTTGTTTGAAACGATATCAAACCGATATTAAGGTAAGACTATTTATGTCTGACAAACGTTTCAGGAAGTGTGTGCATCTGTGTCCCATAGTGTTGACATCTGATCACACACATAACTTATAACGTCTTTTATGAGAACAAAAGAGCTTGTACAGGCAGTTCTTGTGGGATTTGCCCGTTTGTTATTGTGAGTGTGTTTTACTTGTAAAATGCTCCACTCTCTTCTGGTCTTTTCCTCGACAGGAGAAGGACCGGCAGCTGCACCTAATGGTTCGGGTCTTACTCTTGCTGAGGCAGAGTAGAGACTAGATCATGGGGTTCACAGTTGGAGCTTGTTGAAGAGTTGAAGGGGTGAAATTGAAATTGACTCCCGGCTGACGAGAGAGAGCTGTGTGATTATTATGATATGTTGTCTATGACATTGTTAGATTCAGCAGCAGTTGCTCTTCTTGTTCTAAGCCAAACAAGAGAGCAGGAGATGGCTGATGAGCCACCCTGCCCCCGCGTATGTACAGCAGTGTGAGATTATGGAACACGCCTCTGGCAGACTGCGGCTGCCATTGGAGCAGATTAGGAAAGAAACCGCTCGCGGACGGTTTGTCGAACGGTTCCTTTTTTGCCGTAATTCTCCAGCCACTGTAAGCTTTTCACTCCTTCTTGATCTTCATACTGAGATGACCTCCTCTTATCAGAGTTGTCAGGCCAAGGCCCATTGTCCCTTTGGTGTAGGTGCAAATTAGATAGCAGCTAAGGTAGCAGACTATTGCTAAGTCTCCCTGGTGCCGTTGTCTCAGGCGGTGCAGGCCCCTTTTCACTATGTGAATAGAAACTTTGTTGCTGTGGCCCCGCTCCCCCAGAACTTTTTAGTGGTACTTTGACTTCAGTTTTTCCCCTGAACCCCTTGAACTATGTTCAAGCTTGAGTGATATAGTTCCCTAGGGTTCAGTATAGACTGTATCTGTTTTTGGTGAGAATTTCTGATGTGAAGTACCCACCCTGTATTTTTCAGGGTTGGATTAATAGTACTCCCTTGTTGTTCAAGGTTTTTGTGCTTTAATATGTTAGTTCTGATTCCTGCCCTACACTTTGTGAGCTCAGTAACTCTAATACTGCCACAGGCTAGCACCTGTGTGTTCTGGAGTAGTAGGCCTCTTTGGCCTTCTTTAAAGTATGGTGACGTAGTTTTTACTCCCCTTGCTGTAGGATAAAAAGTGTTTTTACTGAGTATATTGCCTGTTGGAATGTATAAGCTCAGGTTGAGTTTATAAAGCTAACCTCACTACATAGTCTGGTTTTCAATTATGGCTCCCTTAGAGCTTGAACACTGCCACAAGCTGACACTCGTGTTGTGTGAAGTAGAAGGCTCCGTTTGGGCCTCCTTCAGAGCACAATAGCTTGTTATATTTCAAGGCTTGTTAGTAGATGTTTCACTTAGAGTTTGCTCACTTGGAAACTAGCACTGCCACAGGTTGACGCCCGTGTCATTTCTGAAGTCGCAGGTCCTGTTTGGACCTCCCTCAGAGCATGATGGCGTAAGTTTGTACTCCTCTTGCCTAAAGAGTTTTTGCTGAGTACATTGCCTGTTGGAATATGTGGATAGAATTAAGCTCAGGTTGATCTAAACTAGTTAACCTCACTGGATGGTTTGGTTTTCAGATTTGGCTCCCTTAGAGCTTAGACACTGCCACTAGCTGACGCCACGTGTCTTTCTGGAGTCGCAGGCCCTGTTTGGGCCTCCTTCAGAGCATGATGGCGTAAGTTTGTACTCCTCTTGCTTAAAGAGTAAAAAGTGTTTTTACTGAGTACGTTGCCTGTTGGAATGTGTGCTCAGGTTGAGCTAAACTAGTCAACCTCACTGGAAAGTTTGGTTCTCAGATTTGGCTCCCTTAGAGCATAGACACTGCCACTAGCTGACACCTGTGTCATACTGAAGTCGCAGGTCCTGTTTGGACCTCCTCTAGAGCATGATGGCGTAAGTTGTACTCCTCTCGCTTTAAGAGTAAAAAGTGTTTTTACTGAGTACACTGCTTGTTGGAATGTGTTGAGGTAAACTGTAATATGTGGGCACTCTACAGTCTTATCTGCTAGTTAAACTTGGTTCATTCTGAGCGAGTTCCATGTTTCTGGGATCTTGCTTATCAGCAAGCTAGCTGTTCTAGGTGTGTGGCCTTCACAGGCTGCCCTTTAAGCTTCAATGTACTCCCCTTGTTGGGTTCCTTTAGAGTGCACAGCCTCCTCAGTGCAAATAATCAAGCGCTGAGTAGATCCTAGGATTGAGCAGAGTGTTACTCCCCTCTTTGGTAAGGGTAAAAAGCGCTTAGCTGAGTCCTGCTCTCCAGGATGCCAGTCTCTACGCTCTGGTCTGAGTTGGTTACTGCCTCTTTTGCAGTCACTCTTACTGGATATCTTCTCTGAAGAAATGTGATTGGAGACTCTGTGATCAGACAGGTTGTTGGCCAAGACTAGGTTTCTGTAAAGTAGACCAGGTCAGGCCTCCCTGGTGGCAATCGGGGTTGAGTATGTTCCCCTGACTACTGACTGGCTGGGGTTCCTTCGGGCCCCCTGGCCACATTCCCTTAAAGGTACTCTCTTTTCTTTGTAGAGAAGTTTGGTTCCAGAAGCCTTTGAGCGGCCTTGGTAGGCCTTCTGCGGAAGACCTCTTTGAGGCTTTTAGCTTGGGCTGTTGGCCATAGGGAATGCTGTCACTGACAGCCTATGTATGACCCGTAGGTGTAGTGGTTCTGGCACTTCAGTTGAAGCTGCTAGTTCTGACGTTTGTCTAGCCATTTTTGGCATGCACTCCCCTCAAACATGGCGGCGTGGGTATATCGTTCCCCAAAGCGTGTCAAACACAGAGTTATCTTTCGAAAGGGAACGTCTCAGGTTACGTATGTAACCATGGTTCCCTGAGAACAGGGAACGAGACTCTGCGTTTCCTAGCCATGCATCGGGGCTGCCTGCTGAACAGTCCCTTCAGACGTTAAGATACTGACTGGTTCTCTAGGCGCTCCTTATATACTTTCGGGTCGCGCTATGATGACGTCATAGGCTGTTGCCGGCCAATAGGACTGTCGTGAGTTGATATTGTTTTCCGGTTCACGCGGAGGCGTTCCCCAAAGCGTGTCAAACGCAGAGTCTCATTCCCTGTTCTCAGGGAACCATGGTTACATACATAACCTGAGACGTTTGCATTTATTTAACAAAATATGGTTTTGGGAAGAAAATTAACTATTTAGCTAATTGTGTGATGTATGTGTGTTGCTGTGAGTTTAAAGAAGGTACTTTATGTATTGGTAAACGCTTGTTAGCAATTGAAAAAAATGTAATGTACATAATCATTGATGGTCTTTACAATGTAAGTGAATCAACAGCTGAAATGAACCCTCTTTGCATTACTGATCATCATGTATCTGTTATTACTGTAAAGCTGCTTTGACTATACTATACTAGTATCTGTGTAGTATAAATTGCAATCGAAATAAAGGTGACTTGACTTGATTTAGGCCGGACCCAACATGAAGACGTGATGCTGAAGCAGAATGAATCTCTCACTGACTTTAGACTGGTTTTTTTTTTTTTTTTATTCATTTATTTGAGTATACTGTAACATCCTTTTCATTTAGAGTTTTCTTTGACCTTTTAGGCCTTTGCATTTAGACTGCTGTATGTTTGCAGTATGTAAGTGCTGAATGTACAGATATTCAATACATAATATTGAATATAATACTGTACTTGCAGTACATACAGTATACTATATATTCACATTACTTAACTGTGGTTTTCCATTTTTTAATGTAGTGTCTAATGTATATACAGTGGGTACGGAAAGTATTCAGACCCCCTTAAATTTTTCACTCTTTGTTATATTGCAGCCATTTGCTAAAATCAGTTAAGTTCATTTTTTTTCCCTCATTAATGTACACACAGCACCCCATATTGACAGAAAAACACAGAATTGTTGACATTTTTGCAGATTTATTAAAAAAGAAAAACTGAAATATCACATGGTCCTAAGTATTCAGACCCTTTGCTCAGTATTTAGTAGAAGCACCCTTTTGATCTAATACAGCCATGAGTCTTTTTGGGAAAGATGCAACAAGTTTTTCACACCTGGATTTGGGGATCCT
This sequence comes from Hypophthalmichthys molitrix, assembly GCA_037950675.1. Taxonomy (NCBI): domain Eukaryota; kingdom Metazoa; phylum Chordata; class Actinopteri; order Cypriniformes; family Xenocyprididae; genus Hypophthalmichthys; species Hypophthalmichthys molitrix. The sequence goes on along the minus strand of CM075494.1, from coordinate 47,596,277 downwards.
CTGGCATTCCTCCTTGCAGATCCTCTCCAGTTCTGTCAGGTTGGATGGTAAACATTGGTGGACAGCCATTTTTAAGGTCTATCCAGAGATGCTCAATTGGGTTTAAGTCAGGGCTCTGGCTGGGCCATTCAGAAACAGTCACGGAGTTGTTGTGAAGCCACTCCTTCGTTATTTTAGCTGTGTGCTTAGGGTCATTGTCTTGTTGGAAGGTAAACCTTCGGCCCAGTCTGAGGTCCTGAGCACTCTGGAGAAGGTTTTCGTCCAGGATATCCCTGTACTTGGCCGTATTCATCTTTCCCTCGATTGCAACCAGTCGTCCTGTCCCTGCAGCTGAAAAACACCCCCACAGCATGATGCTGCCACCACCATGCTTCACTGTTGGGACTGTATTGGACAGGTGATGAGCAGTGCCTGGTTTTCTCCACACCTACCGCTTAGAATTAAGGCCAAAAAGTTCTATCTTGGTCTCATCAGACCAGAGAATCTTATTTCTCAGCATCTTGGCAAACTCCATGCGGGCTTTCATGAGTCTTGCACTGAGGAGAGGCTTCCGTCGGGCCACTCTGCCATAAAGCCCCGACTGGTGGAGGGCTGCAGTGATGGTTGACTTTCTACAACTTTCTCCCATCTCCCGACTGCATCTCTGGAGCTCAGCCACAGTGATCTTTGGGTTCTTCTTTACCTCTCTCACCAAGGCTCTTCTCCCCCGATAGCTCAGTTTGGCCAGACGGCCAGCTCTAGGAAGGGTTATGGTCGTCCCAAACGTCTTCCATTTAAGGAATATGGAGGCCACTGTGCTCTTAGGAACCTTAAGTGCAGCAGAAAGTTTTTTGTAACCTTGGCCAGATCTGTGCCTTGCCACAATTCTGTCTCTGAGCTGTTCAGGCAGTTCCTTTGACCTCATGATTCTCATTTGCTCTGACATGCACTGTGAGCTGTAAGGTCTTATATAGACAGGTGTGTGGCTTTCCTAATCAAGTCCAATCAGTATAATCAAACACAGCTGGACTCAAATGAAGGTGTAGAACCATCTCAAGGATGATCAAAAGAAATGGACAGCACCTGAGTTAAATATATGAGTGTCACAGCAAAGGGTCTGAATACTTAGGACCATGTGATATTTCAGTTTTTCTTTTTTAATAAATCTGCAAAAATGTCAACAATTCTGTTTTTCTGTCAATATGGGGTGCTGTGTGTACATTAATGAGGGAAAAAAAATGAACTTAAATGATTTTAGCAAATGGCTGCAATATAACAAAGAGTGAAAAATTTAAGGGGGTCTGAATACTTTCCATACCCACTGTATATATATACACACACACCACACAGTATATATACAGTATATATATATTATAAACTGTGCATACATATATATATGTGTGTGTGTGTCAGAAACTATTTTTACTGCTTTATACTGTTTCACAGCAGACACAAAAGCAGCTGTCCCAAGCAAACATGTTGTGTCTTCAGAAAAAGATAACAGCACTTTCCCAGGACAACACTGGTATAAAAATCGGAGTACTGGTCAGATGTATTCAGAATGACCACAGTCTGTGTGCGAAATGGGCAGATTTAAAAAGGGTAGCAAACAAAGAAGATCAAATCTATGGGAAAAGGCAGGAGGAACCCATTCTATAATTGAAAAACTGCAGAAAGCTGATATTTTGAATAGAAACACTGAACGTTCCTCAGATATATGGTCAGAGCTTGCATTACGTTTTTTTAATAATGACTCACAAACAAATCGCCTTTGGTCATGGAGTATTTGGACCACAAACCGAGCGGGCGTGAGAGAAACGGTAGCTGCTGCGGCCACAGGTGTGAAACAGCATCAAAGAGCAACAAAGGAAAAGACAAGACTTGAAGGTAAAAGATTTTTTTTACAGTGGGCTTAGTAGTTATTTATTTAAATATTTCTTATTATTTGTTTAAGATTACAAAAGTATTATTTGTAAGGGAAACAAAAATAATTTATTTAATTAATGAAGTAATAAAGTAATATTAACTGAAGAAGTTCAGTTTCGACCATGACTGCGGTGTGCATATTTGCATAAAAAATGAAAAATAATGAATTAGAAATACGACTGCAACTTTATTATTTTTTAAAGCGATACATCCATTTTAGATCATTTAAGCAGGGTTTTTATTAGAGTGAAATAATATTACAATAAAAAAAAAAAAAACATTATTTCTTCTCTTCGTAACTGCCAATTTTTTGTAAAATTTGAAAATAGTTCACTACAGTCTAACTGCTACAGGCTGCCAAAGACAGACTGCCAGTAATGTTACACCGTGTCTACAGACGCGACAACCTGACCGTTGCAATGCAAAGCACTTGGACAAAGTTACCCTGTATACTTCACATAAAATAGTATTTGAAAAGTCAAATAAAATCATGCCAGGGGATCTAATACAACCTACCAGTGAAAGCCGTCTGATGTATCGTGGCGTCTCTTCATTTTCATGCATGCCACGACCACAAATATCACACAACATCTTCCTTGCTAGAAGTCTCTTTTTCTGTAGCCATTTTACGAGTCTTACAGTAGTCCTCTTAGTTGGCTTATCGATCAGCAGAAGTAACAGCTCTGTCGTTAGATTCATTTTTAAGCAATAATCCAAATTTTATACAGTACATAAAACTAATCGTCTTGACCTCAGTGTGAAACTGACTTCTTGACCTCATGACCCTAAATTTAGCTGCGAAAATGCGGACACTTAACATATCCTGCATCCCAATGTGCATACTATCCACCCTAAATAGTATTGTCACACACTATTTAGGATGGATAGTTTGCACATTGAGACGCAGGCTCAGCCTTTTCGCACTGTACTGCTAGCCTGTTATTGCAACAAAACGTATGGAAGCTTGTTTCCACCACTAAATAAAAGATAAAAAAAAAAAAAAAAGTAACAAGTAAGAGTAAGTAAAAGTAAAAGTAAAAAGTAAGTAGTATTTCTCACAATTCAGACTTTTTTTCTCAGAATTGTGAGATAAACTCACAATTGCGAGTTAAGTCAGAATTGTGTGACATAAAGTCGCAATTCTGACTTTTTTCTTGCAACTGTGAGTTATCACTCAATTCTGACTTTATAACTCTAAATTCTGATTTATTTATTTATTTTTCAGAATTGCGAGATAAAAAGTCACAATTGAATAAAGTCAGAATTGTGAGCTATAAACTCGCAATTCTGAGAAAAAAAAACGTCAGTCTTTTTTCCTCCTAAGTGAAAACAGTTTCTCACAATTCTGAGAAAAAAAAGTAAGAATTGCTTGATTTGTAGTCCTGACTTTTTTCTCTCGCAATTGCGAGTTTATGTCACGCAATTCCAACTTTATTCCTCGCAGTTACCTTTTTAATTAATTAATTAATTTTTAATTAGACACATTACTGCATCTGTCCTTCAGGCCGAATCATGTATATTTGAGAAAAAAGGTTCTCATGTCCAAGGAAAGCAAAATTTCTGTCTTGGCTTTGCTGGTCAGCTGAGCCTTCTAAAGTGCCGCTGAAAGTTAAAATGATTTCAACAGCTTGTTTGGTTACATCTCTCTTTCAAAGGGGTCATGAACTGCATTTATTTTTAATTTTATAATGTTCTTTGAGGACTATTTATAATGTTATTGAAGTTTTTACCTTAAAAAAAATCCTAATTTATAAGTAATAAGCCATTTTCTATCCCATTTTTGACCTTCTCTCTGAGAACAGCTCTATTTGAGGGGTGTGCCACAAGCGAGGCTTGGACTTAAACACTCAGTGCTGTGATTGGACAACAGCTTGCATTTTAAATTTTATGAAATTTTGTGTTGAAAACCGTTTGAAATTTCCCCAACTTTCCAAGATCCTTCTGTCTGCATTTTTATGTCCTTGAACTCCAGTAAACTTCAGCAAGATGGCTGATGTCCTTATAAGGTTCTAGGAGTAGAACCACAGTTGTGTCCTTGAGCACACATAGAACCGCACACACTTCTGTGTGCTGGCAGCAGAGTTTACACGTAGAACCACACACACATAACAACTGTACATATCTGCCCATACGGTGGAAGGCATTTCTTAGAAATAAACAAAAATAAATAACAGTATTGTAAGCAATGCCTAATACTTAATACATTGGCCAAATGTGTAGCAAAAGACATCTAAAATCTATACCAAGGCGGCTGGGTAATTGCATTTCCTTGGTAGTCTACAACACTATAGTTCAGTAGTCAGTCAGACTGTCTTTCCCTATATCCTTGTTGTGATGATAAATGTCTATGTGTAAATGTCACAACAGGATAGCCTGTTGTGATAAAATGTTGAACACTGGAAATGTTACTATTGTAGAAATAAATTAAAAAAGGATATTGCAACTTTCATAGTAGGGGCTGCATTAAACTGTAATACTGTTTTGGTGCGGATAGCCTAGTGTTTACTGCGCCGACATATGGCACACCTGCCTTCATGCGCAACCGATTTGTGTATCGCCGTCCTTTGCCGATCCTGCTCCCCTCTCTCCACCCAATGCTTTTCTGTCTGATCTTTACTGTCCTGTCCATATAAAGCACAAAAAGCCCATAAAAATAACTAAAAAACAAACAAAACTTTAATAACGTATTTCTGATGCAAATATTTCATAGTCACCTGCACAATTTGTTCATGCCTACATATTTTTCTTTGATTTGTCTTTTAGAAGAGGCTCCAACTGCCCATATAACTCTTTCCAAAACAAACAGTTGAGATGCTGAAAGAGAAGATCCATGCTCTGGAGGAAAAAGTGGAGTCTTTCACTGAAGAGAGAAACTTTCTCAGAGAGAGACTGGAAGACGGTAAGATCCCCCTCCACTCCTGTGGCACAAATTGTGAATTACTGATTATTGTGCAACTGAAAAGAAAGGTTGCTCAAACACTTGAAATATAAATTAAAAATAATTAACCCATACTGACCTCTTGGTATGTTGTTTATTTAAAAACAGTTGCAACTGGTTGATTTCTGTGTGAATAATACATGTACTTCCTGTGCGAGGATGCAGTAAATGGGGGCAATACAGTGAGAGTACAAACAGCTAAATGAAAACATTAAATTAATCTGTGTGACTCAAATTGATCAGTTAACATCTTGTAAAGCAGAAATTTGACAAGAAATCCATCACGAATACATTCTGAACTTTAAACCATCTCTTTCGATTTGAGTCCTCCATCCATAATATCAAATCCTCAGCACACCCTGCATGTTTAACATAGCTAGCCATTATATTCATTCTTATGTTTATTAAAAAAACAAAAAAAACTTTATTTAATCATATAACTCACTGATATATATAAAGATAGATAGATAGACAGATGCTTTTTTAGTTCAAGACTCAAAGAAGATATAATTATCTGTACATCCTGTTTTGTCTGTCACAGCCCTTAAGCTGAAAGCTGAAATTCCAGAACAGTCCCAGAACCCTACAGCATTCCAGCTGGAGTCATCTGAAGATACAACATCTGTAGATGACTCCAGCTCTGATTCATCTGAGCCTTCACGAAAGAAGTATAAAAAGAAATAAAAAAAGAAGAAATCAAAGGAAGCACAAGCCGGCAATTTCAAAAGAGGTACTACATGACAAGTTACCATTGTCACTTAATGTATTCACAGAGACCACAGCTAGTTAAGTTAGGTTGATTTCAAGCCAATGCTATGGACTTAAAGGGTTAGTTCACCCAAAAATGAAAATATGAACTCACCCTCATGCCGTTCCACACCCGTAAGACCTTCGTTAATCTTCGAAACGCAAATTAAGATATTTTTGTTGAAATCCGATGGCTCCGTGAGGCCTGCATAGGGAGCAATGACATTTCCTCTCTCAAGATCCATTAATGTTCTAAAAACATATTTAAATCACTTCATGTGAGTACAGTGGTTCAATAAAGCAAGGAGAATATTTTTGGTGCGCCAAAAAAACAAAATAACGACTTATATAGTGATGGCCGATTTCAAAACACTGCTTCAGGAAGCTTCGGAGCGTTATGAATCAGTGTGTCGAATCAGCGGTTCGGAACGCCTGAGACGTTATCTAATCCGGCATAGTGTTTACATGTGCCGGCGCTTTCTATTGGAATGACTTTGTGACATGCGCACATTAGCCTATGACCCGTTTTAAGCCTTTTATTCCTGTCAACATGGAGTTCCATTATTTCTTATGCGTGCTATTTTTATGTAAAGTGTTGCTCTTAATCAAGCAACAGCGTGAATTTGTAGCATATTACTGCTGGAAAGTATGAGGAAAAGACGGGAACAGGAAGCTGACCTGTTTGGTGGCTGTGCATCTCTAAGGAGCATCTCAATACTACCCCTCCCTCCTCCGTAAAGCAGAAGCGTGTGAATGAAGGTCTGTAGTAATGATACTACAAACCTCCAATCAGAGGTTTGATCTCCTTTTATAATAAGGAATTACAGCTGGATAAGTGGATCCTCAGTCAGTCTGTCTCTAGAAAAGCTTTGATATTGATGTCTGTTCACCTGCTGGAGCTTCATTCTGCTGTTTTGTGTGGGAAAGCAGCGTTCACTTTCTTCAGATGTCAAACTGCAGCGCTACATTTATGATGGTAAAGAATCGCTGTGTGTGATGATGGTGAAGCAGAAATCAGTGTGTAAATATTGTCTGGTGTTTATGTACAGATCCCACAGATGAGTCTTTACTGGAGCAGCTGTTGTTTCATGTTGGTCTCTCAAAAGAGTCATCAGCACCTTTCTGGACATTTAAAAGCTCCTCTACAGTCAGGACGTGCAGGTGTTAGCAGCGTCTCAATGTTATTGAGCTTTGATCTCCTTATAGAAGAAGATTTGCAGGAAAAATGGCCGTCGTTCAGATGAGCTCTTATTTTATTATTCTGACATGCAGCCTGCATGAAATATTAAAACTGTCAGAAGTCTGTTCTGTCTGGAGGAGCTCAAGAATAAGGTATTGCTCTTGTCTCCCATCAGAAGCTGTTGGTGGAGCATCACTCTTCAGTCCTGGAGTGCAGGAGAAGGAAGTGTGATATACTGAAAATGTGATTCATGTACTCTTTTACAGATATTTTATATTCTTCATGTGTTATATATTGTATTGATAATTGTATGCATGCTGAAGATGCTCACATCTGTCTCTTTTCCTTTTATTATTTCTGTCCTTTTTCAGGAGTAGCCTACTACAAATTTTCTCCTGAAAAATAATAGAAGAAGGAAAAGAGACAGATGTGGGCTTCAACGATAGTTCACCATGAACGAAGCTCATCTTGAACATTCTCTCTTTAAGTGTGTGTCGACGTGAGCACGTAAATACGTAGGCATGACTTATTACACATGCATAAAATGATCATTACTTAAACTCAAACAACTGATAACTAATAATTTTATAATATAACAGGAAATAATGAACCTTTTCTTTTTGTAACAGAATATATAATATATAAATAATAATATATAATATACAATATATAATAAATATGAGTAGTAAATATATAATAGAAAATATCTGGTTAATCTGTAAAAGGGTACATGAATCACATTCTCAGTACATCACACTGACATAATACATAGCCAAAGGCAAAGCAAAATGAATGCAAACAAACCAATTATTATTATTATTATCACATAATATTCCACTTTCACAAACATTCCTGTACTTCCCACTGTCACAGACACGCCAGGCTCTTCACTCACCCAATCACGACGCACTCCCTCACCAGAGTTCTAACCACGCACACCTGACATTCATCAGCACCATCATCACCAGCACTATATAAACCACAGCATCACATTCAGTCACTGTCCGGTCTCGTTACGCATACCTACATTGATGCTTACCTTCACGGACTCCTCGATCACCTACTTACCAGTCTCCAGTGTGTTCCTTGTCTCCTTGTGTTCTCCAGTCTCCAGTGTGTGTCCTCGTGAATCTCCCAGCTCCAAGATCCATTCGTCATCCACGCCATCTGCAAACAAACCAAGTATCAGTCATCTTGTCAACGTATACCATTAACCTTGTCTGGCTCTACTCACCTGTGCACTGCTCTGGTTGTCTCAATAAACTCACAAACTTTACCTGTGTCTCCGACCTCCTCTGTATGTAACACCCACCAGTCTTCTCCAGTTACTTCTCTATGTTCTAGTCTTTCCATTATTCTTGTAATATTTTGTATCCCTTACTAGGAGGCATCATTGGGTGTGTGACACTGTTGGGTGTACATTGTTGGCTACAACTTTCTTTTTCTGCTGCACTCACTGATATATACTTGGTCTGTGTTAGTTTAACATTGCTAGGCCATTCAACAGTAAAATTATCAAACCAAATTTATTTATGAAAATTGAAAATCAGGGTAGTCTCTCTTACAATCTTTAACATACCTCAGAGAGCTACCAAGAGAGCTCCAAACAAAACAGAGGATTTATTCCAAATCATACATATTACTTTTTCAGCAGACAAAGACTTTCAAAATTGATTGGATAAACAAATGAGTAAATTATCATAGAGCCATCCTACTTCTTTTTATCATACAAGTACAATTTCCAGTTCATCGACATCCCATAATAGTTGTGTCCACCTGACGTGTGTAAATAATTTTAATTGGAAACATCTTATCTAACTCCCTAAACTTCTTCCCAGCTAACTGACCTTGACGGCAGAAAGAGTCATTCTTCTCACAGAAACTGTAGATTAGCTTTGCAACATCAAAGAAAGATAGAAAAGCATACAAAACAATATATCTCAGTTTTTCTACCAAATGTATGGCAGAAAAGTGACCCAATACTTATACATATGTTACCTTTTATTTTTATGTCTATCTCCATGCTCATCAATCAAACTCTAACTCTTACTTGCATGGCATAACCGACCTGCTTTAAAACCCCCTACATTCTTAGACAGTTAGCACTCTTTTTTAAAACATCATATCTTAAAAACAATAAAGGATATAAAATCTGCTTTCCATACATGCAGTGGTTACATACATACAGGGATGGGAAGGTTACTTTTAAAATGTATTTCACTACAGATTACAAAATACATGCTTTAAAAAGTAACTTGTAACGTTTTTCGTTACTGTCACAGACACACCAGGTTCCAACACCATCCAATTTACATTTACATTTAGTCATTTAGCAGACGCTTTTCTCCAAAGCGATTTACAAATGAGAGTATTAGAAGCAATCAAATCAACACGAGTACAACACTATGTAAGTGCCTTGTCAAGTTACAGTTTCATCAGTAAAGTGCACGTAGCAAGGTTTTTTTTTCTTTTCCCAATCACAACGCACTCCCTCACCCGAGTACTGATCACACGCACCTGCACTCAATCACCACCCTCATCAGTCACCTCATATAACACACTCACACACCTTCAGTCACTGTCTGGACTCGTTCGCATTAGGACTTACCTGCATGCTTACCTCAAGGACTCCAATCGATCTACTTACCTGTCTCCAAGTGATTAAATGAACATATTAGTATTTATCTGAATAATAATAAACTCTTAAGATTGTGCACAGAAATAATAAATTGTCATGTTTGTGGGGACATAAAAAGTGTGAAAATGGTATTTATACATACAAATTTTCTATATAGAGAGTATGTGATACTTCTTTAGAGTAGTAGACCATGTACATTTCTCAAGTATCAAAAAGTTTTTTTTTTTGTTTTTGTTTTTACAGGTAAGGATTTAATTTCACCACCTTCATTCATCATTAAATAGCTTGTTGACCTTTTATGACTAAAACGGGACTTTTATGTTTGAATAATCTGTGCTCCAAAAATGTATTAAAGTTAGGAGTGGTCAGAGGGCTGATCCCCCAGTAGATTAATGTTGCATCAGTTGCTATCAAATTTCAAACATTATGCAATGGATCTGCGGACTAACAATTTGATAAAGGAATACAAAATACAGTGACTAAAGTAAAGCTGTTGAATTTAATGTTATGAAAAAAGATGTAAAACTGTTTCAAAACAGTTTTAAAGAAATTGATAATGTCTTATAGTACAAATTTGTATACGTTATGAAGTGATATGGAAGATTAAGGAAATCTGTCAGGTTTAAGTTTATGTCAATTTTGGTGCAGTGGCAAACCTAATGAAATCACTGCCAAATGACAGAGGTTTGAGATTTTGGTCATATAGCTGATGCCAAAGCCGTTCTAACAGACAAAACACTGAGAACGAAACTGATGTTAAAGGAACAATTATTTGATTTTGAATGCTGTACTGTTGACATGGTCTGAGTACTGTGAAACTATATGAAAAGTGACTTTCAGATTAAACATAATTAGGTATTGAGTATGATTAACAGTGATGTCATGATAAAGATATATGCAATGTAAGACAAATAAATTGTTGCTATTATTTTTAAATTGATATATTTTGATGCTTATGTCATTTTTGATTATATGTTTTCAACATTAACAAGTTTAAGTTTATGTTCATTTATGTTTTTTGGGGAGGCTATAATGACTGTAAATGGATCTGTAAGCTTAACAAAGGGTTATTAAGTTTTAGTGAAGATAATGAATGAATGGTTTAGATGTTGATGTCTATTAAACAAAGTTTGATGTCACCATTATGGATATCAGTATTTGCTTTAATTGGGCTCTTGACCCTTGATTGTTTCATGTTAGTTTTTCTCTGACTGCTTTAACTGTGATTCTTATACATGTTTGTTATAGCAACAAATGCAAGAGAAAGTCTATTCAGATGATTTTGGTGTATATTGGTGATAATACCATCATGAAGTGGCCTGATTCACGGATATCACTTGATGTCAGATATCTAAATTAACTGTTAGTTTCACATGATTTTCTTGTGATATTGTGGCATCAGTATTATAACAACCTGCTATTCTGTTTTTTAAGTGATTATACAGAAAACAAGCTGTGTTTTTTAGGTGCACAGAGACATCAAGAATCAGCATTTGAATCTTAACAATGGTGACAAGCAACAAAGATTTTTTTTACTTTTTTTCCAGAGTTGATTTTTTTGACGTTTTTTATTGTCACCATTGTCGAGATTCATACACTGATTCTTGATGTCTGTGTGAGTCTGCGTGATCTTGTCAAATCATTTTCTGCATAATGACTTAATAAAATTGTTTATAGTATCACAGGACTGCATACGTTTCTGCTGTAGTATTGGTATATTACGTTAACAACTAAGGATGCACTGATACCAATTTTTAAGGACCGAGTACAAGTACCGATACTTTTTTCTGGTACTCACCGATACCAATGCCTATATACATTTATTCATTTCTTTTTTTTTCTTCTTGTTCTTTTTTTTTTTTTTTTTTTTTTGGTAATGTGGCAGTTTTCCAAGCACAACACAGTGAGACTAATGAATGTAGGACAGCTTCTTTACTATTACTCCAATGAAAAAATTAATAATTTGTATGTTCTTGTCACAAACTTAAAGCACAAATTTCACAATGTCCAATAATCTGCAAAGGGCATAATTATCAAAGTCATAATAAAAACAAAACAAAAACAAACATCAAGTCTTTTTTAACCTGCCTTTCAAAAAGTGCTAAACAAATATTACAGAGCAAATGTTTATAACATAACACTGTGAAGAACCAGTGTAAACAACCTAGGGTGACCAGATTTCTCATGGTGGAATACAGGATGAGTGGGCAATATGACCATGATATGAAAAAATTTATTTCATTATATATATATATATATATATATATATATTTACGTGAGATACTCCACATGATGAACATTTTGACAACTACAGTATGTGTATTTGACAATTCAGGTGCAAGGAGAACTGATCGCGTGAGAGAATTTTTGAATTTCGTAATAAAATGAAGATGATAACGACTTTGTTATATATCAAAAGTAACAAAGCACAAAGCTTATTGGTATTTATTGGATGGGAAGAGCACTACAATGTTCTATTCATTCATCAACTGAAAACAGACTAGACTAAATGATTCTTAGGATTTAAGAATCAATATCAGTTCGTAAAAATGAGAATCGATTAAAATCGAGAAATCAATATTTTTTACCCAGCCCTAATCGTGTTACATTACTCTTATTTTTGATTTTCTGTCTTTCTGCACTGAGATTTTTGTAGTGATAAGACAATCCAACCGTCTCCATTGACTTTGTATAGCATGAGGCTGCCTCCTTGTCATTTCTGACTTATTACAAAAAACAGAACAATGCCTAAAAGCTGCTATGTGACAAGGTGTACCGCTAACAAGCTAACAGCCTCACGCTAGATAAAGTCAATGGAGATGGTTGGATTGTTTACCCCCCCGGTGGGCGTGGTTTTCAGATTATGACGCGTGTCGCTCTGTCTCTATGTCAAAACTACTCCAGAACGACCCCAAATTAACCTCAGACTCAAGAGGGTTAACCTGAAGATAGGGCTGCAGATCAGCGAGTGTTTTTCAGCTGTAGCGCCCCCTATGGCTGGATTTGAGTATATTGACCTGTTTCCTCATGATATCATTTGTGTGTATCATGATTCATTAGGTTTGATCAGCAGATACAAATCAAAATGTGTGACGCCCCACAGTTTAATATCTTCACAGAGCTTTGATGTATCAGCGTTTTCATGAGTTTTGTTGAGAGTTTTGAGTGAACAACACCAACAGCCTAGAAGAAGTTTTTTATTATTTCCTCTATGACATACAGTCTCTGACACCCAGACATGTTTAGAGCAGAAAAACAATAATTGATAAAACAGTACAAACACAATAATAATGCAGCAGCTTCAGTGCTTGAACCCCTAAAATACACCTGGATTAAAAACTGATTTCTATCAGCACAAGTAGTTTGAGAAAAGCACAGATACACACCGTCACTCATCATGACACACACACATTGATACAGTATTGATGTAATGAAGAGACTCTATAACATAATAATATAACATCTCACTGTCTGTCACAGACACGCCAGGTTCCAGCACCATCCAATCACAGCGCACCCCATCTCCTGAGTATTGATCACCCGCACCTGCACCTCATCTAGCTGCTCATCACTGCCACCATAAAACACACTCACACACTCACAGTCACTGTCCGGTCTCGTTTGCATCAAGGAATCCCTATATGCTTACCTCAAGGACTCTTGCCAAGTTACTTACCTGTCTCCAACGTCTCCTAGTCTCCTCGTCTCCTAGTCTCCTCGTCTCCATCCAGTCTGTGTGTGAGTGTTTCCTGTCGTCCACGTCTGGCTCATCTCCTCATCTCCACGGATCTTCACTCCTGCAATCACCACAAGGACAGTATCACTATTCATCTTCGATATACCATCATACTTCACTCTATTCAACTCACCTGCACTGCTGTTACCTCTGCTGTGTGTGAAATAAAGCCGTGTTACCTGTTACCTCTGTCTCTGCCCCGTCAGTATTGTAACACTGTCACTGTCACCTGTATGTCTCAGTCTTACTGGACTTCATGTTTGTAACCATGACAATGATTATCCCCATCAGTCTCTTGTTATCTAGTGTATTTAAACCCTCAGTCATCTTATGTTCAGTGTCTTGTGTTAAAGTTACCTGCTGGTGTTTATTAAATCTAAGTTTTCATTGTCTTTCTGCATCAGGCCTCTTATCTTGGATCATCTAGTCAAGCCAGCTTGTGCCAGTCACTCAATTATCATGAGCTCAAAGCATTATGGGTAGAAACTCTACAGTGTGTTCTGATTCATCAACACAGTTTCACTAATCCAGAACCAACATTAAACCCAGGATAGAGCGGTTGAGTGAATGTGGTCTGGACTGAGTGGATGAGGCTCACTGTGTCTCCAGAGACGCTGTAGAAGGACAGAGTTCCTGCACTGTGATCCACATACACTCCTACTCTACTGCTGATGGACTTTCCAGGGAAATGAGTGCATATGTTATTGTGTCTGAATGAGTAACTGTCAGGATAGCAGAACAAACACCAAGACTGATCATTATGTCCAAACGCACACAAAACACTTGATCCCTTCCTGCAGATGCTCTTATATGACACTGATATAAACACAGCAGCACCACTCCACTCAATCTCCCAGTAACAGCGTCGATCACTCACACTCTCTCTACACAACACCTGAGACAAACCATCAAATCTGTCTGGATGATCAGGATACAGTTGCTCTGTGTAAGTGAATGTAATCACTCTGTTCCCCTCAGGCAGACAAAGGTATTTATTCACTGTGTTCAGATCCAGAGTGAGCTGAAGGTAATCTGATGGAGATAAAACACATTACAATCAGGAATTATCAATCTGTCCATCTTTTAATCTACTGCTGCTTGTTAAATCTACTTCATTAAAATGAGTTAAAACCACACAATTACTGAACATTCTGTCCTAATTTAATAGTGTAAAATCCACTTAATTATGTCAAACTGAAGTTTACTTCATCTGTTTGTGTTGAATAAACTGAAACTATTACAGAAACTTTCTATCTTCAGTCTTGAGTTCAGATCTGATGAATTCATTTAGGATTTGTCTCAGATCTGAACTTGATTTAGGATCTCATCTGAAGTTGGGAAATCTTAAAGCGCTCCATCAGTTTGGTGATCGACTCTCAGGTCTGTTACCAAGAGCAGCTGCTGTGAAGGAAACGCTGAAGCAGAGCTGCACAAACTTATGAACGAAGGGCCAAAAATCAAACTTGATTGAGGCGTTTGTTACATGGTTCTCTATAATATGTCCATTGGTCCATCAGCATTTAGTACTCAGACATATTCACTGTTGTCCATGGCAACATGGTTTCATTTAAAAATGCAGAGTATTTAAAAATGTTTAATTTGAATGAATTATTTTAAAAATCAGTTGATTCAATGGTTTGCTCATTAATACTTCACTTGTTTCATTACTGGATGAATCAGTGTTTTTGAATGAAACACTTGAATGACTGATTCAATGACAAACATTTTTTAAGTCACTTGTCGCCACTTGTTGCCGTAACAATGCAATAGATACAATCGTTATTTAAGCGACAAGTAACTTTTAAAAAGTGATTCACTCTATTTTGATCGCTACCATAGACATCAGTATTCATATCTGAACTAAACTTTTATCCCAGTGCTTCTATGATAATCTGAATATTTGTAAGACAGAAATATTGTTGTTATTGTTTCAAATGTGTGTGTTTGTGGTTGAAAAGCTGTTTTACACAACTGCTCTCTCTGGGTCAGCGGTGTACTTTTGACAAAGGTTTAATAGACACAGGAGAATCATTGTGTGGTAGCAGAGCATGTGTGATCAGAATCGGCCTCTGTAATAATTGTGACAAGCAGGGCGGGGAGAGAGCCGTGAGAGAATGGCGTGAGGCCGGTGGCGTGAGTGATAATGAGCTTCAGCTGCGCACTGCACCGGTCTCGTACCTCACAGTGGAGCTCCGGAAGCATAAAAGGAGGAGCGACAACAGTGAAGAGCGAGAGAGGACCAGGCCTGGATTTTATATTATGTTTGTGTGTGCGGCAGTTGCCGTGAGGGACTGCTGCCATTTTACTCTCGTTTTGTGGGCCGGGGCCTGCTGCCGTCCGCCATGAAGGGGAGGAGCAGGGAACAGGGACTTGCTGCCGGCTGCCCTCAGTCGGAGGAGCCATCGCTGGCCGCCAGGGAGTGGAGGAGGATCGAGCTGTCCACCGAGCGTCTGGTACCATTGCCTCTCGGCTAGCTGAGGACTGAGCGGCAGTGTGTCCGGGAACTGGACCAAGAATGTCTATCACTGTATTTCATGAGTCTGTCATTATTTATCAGTGTTTTGTCGTCAAAGTTTCTCCTTCTCCAAGAAGAACATGAACACACTCAGTGAGATTTTCTGCTTGTTTTCTCAGTGACTTACATTGTAGGAAGTCATTCCTGGTCTTGGGAACAGTTTCTGTGGAAATCAAGAGACATGAAGAGTGTGATTATCATGTCAAGAGAAAATCATCCCTGCATCAATTGAAAACACATGCAGAAATCCTCCAAGATATTTAGAGAAATGTCTCTGCTGTTTACAGAGCCCAAATCCTGACACAACCACTATTGAAGGATTGATATTATTGACATGTCACCATGTTTGATTTGGGTTCTGTAGACATGAACTGATCACGGATTTGATTTAAGGGAATGTAACTGTCTGTGACACAACCCTTTAAAGGGAACCCTTGGTATTAAGACTTATATAGCTTAATATAACGTAAATGATGTCTCTTATTGAAATATGTAGTAGAAAACCCATGAAAGATTTACGTTATTTAAAAAATCCATGACATATTTTGGACAATGGGCGATGTCATTTTGTTTAGGTACACAGTGCATTCTATGTCGATGACGTCAAATGGTTGCACTCGTTGAGCTACTGACGCTACCCTGTTGCTATTTTTACCGCAACACAACTCGGAATATAATATACGATTTCACAATTTTCAGGCGATGGGGCACAAGAGAAGAGATGTAAGTCTTCACTGCTTTACTAGTGATAAGAAGAGGAGAAAAGAATGGGAAGTTGAATGTGAATTACATAATAAGATATGTCTCACAAAGTTTATGATAATGTTTTACTTATAAAGATTGTATAAATCATTAAATGGGACATACTGGGAGTTGCTTAACTGTTTTTTATTTTCCTTTTTTACATTAATACAAAAGGGGGGCAGTAATTAAAACAGAAGAATGTGTTTGCAAACTATAAAAAAAAAAAAAAATGCTGAAAATATTCTGTTCAGGCTGCTAGTTTGCTGGTTACAGAGGTTTCAGTGACCATCTGAACACAGTTCGATTTGACTAAAAACCACTTTGTCAATTATACTAAACATGTAGTAACATCTAAATCAAATCACCTGGCATATTAAAATAGTCTCAAGAGAAGTACAAAAAAGTAACAACTGCAAAAGTCCATGCTTATGAATTATGTTTAACCTGTTAGCCTTAAAAAAATCCCAAGAAATCACATACCCAAACTAAAACAGCTACAGTTCATTAAGCCTTTGCACTAAAAGCATGGTCCAAGTATGTTCCCTTTTGAAAGCAGACACTTGGCAGTTTATTGTATAGTCAGAATTAATCATTGTCATAATGAAATATATATATTATATTTATAAATAGCTTCAAAGTTTTGTAAAGTTATTAGAAATTTATCTTTTATGAAATATCTTTATAAAAATAAAATTGAAGTTGGCATTGTTTTAATCTAGAGCTAAAGTCACATGCCTGTTATATTTCAAATGTAAAGATAAGTTTAAAACTCTGAATTTTATGAAACATTTTTAAAGATGTCATGTAATTTTATTTTGAGAAGACTCTAAAATGCTAAATGATGTTTATTGTCTTCTTCTAAGCATCCATTCAGTGTATTGTCTCTATTGTTTTTTGGTGCAAACTGCCTCATTCGGTTTCAGTTTTCCCTGCACACATTCACACCTCTCCGGCCTGGTTATGGCTCTAATTATTCTTTTGTCTCTATAATTACTAACAATGTTCTATTCACACAGATTTAATCCCTCATTTCTTTCATCAAACTTTTCACTTCACCTTTTTTGAAACTGTATCAAATAACCTTCTTGAAAAAAGAGACATTTCAGTGAGATTTACTATTCAAAATGTTTAAAAAAAAAAATTACATATTTGCTCAGCTAGGTGGGAGGTGCATCTTAGGGATAGCTAATATGTTAGCTTAGCACACCACCAAAACACGACAATTTATGAGATTAAAACCATGTTTTTCCTCCAAACTTTATAATGCAAGTCGAGTGTTTTAAATAACCTTCTGTGATCTGATGTGGCTTTGTATCAAAAAATCAGAGAGAAAATATATTCTTTTATAGTATTCTGCACAATGATAAAGCCTATGTCGATTAGCATTGCATTATAAATATAATTTGTTATTATGAAAATACCCGACATGGCTTGAAGAACACAGATAAATCATATATCGTTGCAGTTGTGTGTTTATTGTCTCCAAAACGAGCAATCTCTTGAAGCCTTGTTTATGTAAAGGATTTCCTGGAATGTCACATAATATGGCTGTTTAACACAAGTCTCGTTTGTGGACTAAACATGCAGCGCCCTCCAGGTTTCAGTATGAATGAATCTCAGTACATGAGAGTGTTCAGTGGTACTGTACAGTCAAAGCAATGCATTTTGGGTAAAAACTGAATAAATATTACTCCTCTCTATAGAAATTTGATGCAAACATATGAGATTCTATCAATATTTCTCCAAATCTTGAATTAAACACACTTTTGAATTAAAAGCCCTGAGGGACGTTGTTTTCTCAAGCGCTTTCATAACGACCGTACAGGATTTTTTTTTTCTGAATGGGAGCGGCTGACGGTCATAATTCATATTAAAGTTATCGACTCCTTTTTTCATTTTCATAACTCCTGACCCAAATTAGGAGATTTTCAGAATAAAATAGAGGTCAAATACTGAAGTTTGAGCCTTAGATCTTTTTTAATGATGTAGAGTTTGTCAAGGTAATTACAATGATTTACAATAAAACTTTGAACTAATATAAACAAAGAATGCTTCAGTGTGCCGTCATCCCCGTGAAGCTTAAGAGGTTAATAGACATATGGTTAACAAAAAAAATTTGTCATTAAAATAAAAATGCCCCTTAAAATCAAATATTAGGCATTAATAATGCAGGTTATTTCTGGCAGTGATATAGAAGAGGACAGGAGCTAACAAGAAAGTTTGTTAATATGTAACCATAATTTGTTAATGAGTAACAAATGAGTTGTTAGTGTTCAGCTCAGCCTATAAGTATGTTATGACAACACTGAGTCAATAAAGAAGGGTGTTGCTGGTGGACAAAGGACAAAACGAAACGAGACAAGTGAATCTAGAGGATGGCGAAGTGTAAAACAGACTGCATTGAAAGACCTCTGTCTCTGGCCTTTGAAAAATTCGGTTGTGCTGTTGGTAGACATCCATATGTGTTTCTTTTATTAGCTGTATGTGTAGCTGCTTCCCTCGGAGCCGGTTTCATCTTTCTTCATGAGAGGGAGGCCAATGATATTGAAGACCAGTTTACACCCGTCAATGGACCTGCCAAGTTGGAGAGGGCGATTGTGGTGGAAAACTTCCCACAATCTGAAGAGTTTTCTCAGTTACGTCTTGCTTCTGAAGGCACTTATGCCTCTTTGATCATCACAGGTTTGCAAGGAGAAAATATATTAAATGAAGCAGCTTTTAATGATATTATAGAGCTAGACAGACAAGTGAAAAGTATATCGACAGGAAACACTTTTGAAAACCTCTGTGCCAAAACAAAGGGAAACTGTATGTCAAATGCAATTTTGGACATTATAAATTACAATGCTACTGAAATTGTTTCTTCAAGCATTAAATATCCGATAAATAATGGCACATTTTTGGGAACAACCATCGGCGGTGTAGAGCTAAAGCCAGATAGTTCAGAGATGAACAGTGCAAAAGCAGTCAGGCTTTTTTATTTCCTAGATGAGAAGAAGACAAATGGAAGCTCTGACTGGCTTGATGGCTTTCTAAAACTCCTCTCAAACTACACAGAACAAAAAACGGTAAGTAAAAAAATATTTTGAGTTATATCTATTGACCTATCTAATGACCATTGTGTGTGTGTGCGTGTGTAAAAGTACCTCAATATGACATTTATCCAAGCATCTCCAATAAGTCAAGCACCAATAGTCATTTGGACAGCAATTCAAATATACAGAGATAATGAACTGAATACGCATATGTTTGTTTAATTTTTTCTGCCTTGTCATGTTGTAAGGACGAGGCTGAGGCGGTGTTAGAATCCATTAGCGGAGTTTATTAGAATGAGAGAAATAGGCAGGAACGTAAGGCCAGGCGATAGGTCAAAACCAGGAAAGCAGTCCAAACGAGCAACAAACACAAGGGTAATCCAAAAGGCGGAAGTGAGTAAACAGGCAGAAGGTTCAAACACAATAAACAGTCCAACACAGGCTACCAAAGTACGGGGATAATCCAACAGACGTAATCAGGGAAATCGAGCAGAATCATACACAGGCAAACAGGCAGTAATAAAGTAAACGCTCGGTAAGGCAGGTAAACTGGCAATACTTCGCAAAGGGCAAGTGCACAACCACACCCTGAAATACAGAATAAACAGGAAGTGAGAGTAGAAGCAGAGGGAGTGAGACAGTCAATACTCAGGCGAGGGCTCCCTCTGCTGGCGAGGCGTTACAGAATCCCCTCCCCTAGGAGCGCCTCCTGGCGCTCGACGCGGACGTCCCCGAGGTCTGGGCGCTGGTCGATCGGGTTTGGCACGATGAAAGTCGTCGATGAGAGAAGGGTCCAGGATGTCGTGGGCGGCTACCCACGATCTCTCCTCAGGTCCGTAGCCCTCCCAGTCCACTAAATATTGGAGCTGACCCCCTCTCCGTCTTGAGTCTAGTAACTCATTCACCTTGTAAGCAGGAGTTCCATCAACGTCCAATGGTGGTGGAGGCTCTTGAGCCTCAGTGTCCGGGTCAGCTCCCGGGTGGACCGGTTTGAGGAGGGAGACATGAAAGGACGGAGAGATACGGTAGTTAGCAGGAAGCTCTAACTGGTATGTAACCTCATTGATTCTCTTCAAAATCTTAAAAGGACCAACATACCTGGGGCTGAGCTTCCTGCTGGGTAGCCGCAGCTTGAGGTCCCTAGTAGAGAGCCAGACCCGTTGACCTGGTTGGTAGGGAGGATGTGGGTGACGTCGTCGGTTGGCTTGGAGTTCCTGTACTCTCACAGCTCTCTGCAGACGGACGTGTGCGCTGTCCCACACCCTCTCGCTACTTCGGATCCAGTCGTCCACTGCGGGGACTGAAGAGGGTTCGCCAGACCACGGGAACAAAGGAGGTTGATATCCAAGGACACACTGGAAGGGGGTCAAGCCAATAGAGGAATGGGTCAGGGAATTCTGTGCGTACTCAGCCCATGGAAGGAATTCAGACCAGCGGTGTTGTTCTCGGCTACAGTAAGAGCGAAGGTATCTCCCAATTTCTTGGTTAAGTCGTTCGACTTGCCCATTAGACTCAGGGTGGTAACCTGACGTGAGGCTGATATTAATGTCCAGATGTTTACAAAAAGCTCTCTAAACTTGGGATGTGAACTGAGTTCCTCGGTCGCTGACAATATCGTCGGGTAAACCATAATTTCTGAAGACATGGTGAAAGAGTGCTTGAGCGGTCTCCATAGCAGTGGGGAGACCCTTTAGAGGCACCAAACGACAGGACTTGGAGAACCGGTCAATTATGACCAGGATAGCGGTGAAGCCATTGGAAAGTGGTAGATCGGTTACAAAGTCAATGGAGAGATGGGACCAAGGACGTTGTGGGATGGGTAGCGGTTGGAGGAGACCTGAAGGTAACTCCTTGGGGGTTTTGGACTGGGCACAGACTTGGCAGGCTTTGACGTAAGTAGCTACATCCTTAGTCATGGTTGGTTGAGCCAGTGTCTCCACTCCTCGATAGCTGCTTTCATGGACAGAAGTTCTTTATTCCCCACATCATAATTCCTCTCAGCTGCGGTTAACTTCCTAGAGAAGAATGCGTATGGGTATAGTTTACCGGGCTGGCCGTGACGCTGGGAGAGCACAGCTCCTATACCGCAGTCAGAAGCGTCTACTTCTACTACAAACGGGAGATCCGGATCAGGATGTCTTAGGATTGGGGCTGTAGTAAACCTTTCCTTCAACGATTTGAATGCTTGGCTGGCCGCTTCCGTCCACCTTAGCTTGGTAGGTTTTCCTTTCAAGAGGGACGTCAAGGGAGAAGCAATCATACTGTAGTTCCTGATAAAGCGTCTATAAAAATTGGCAAACCCCAGAAACCTTTGAAGTTCCTTTACAGTGGACGGTTGAGGCCATTCTGTGACTGCCTTGACCTTGGACTCATCCATCTTTACCCCCTTGTGGCTAATGTGGTAGCCCAGAAATGAAGTCTGTTGGACGTGAAATTCACACTTCTCTGCCTTAACGTATAAGTGGTTTGCGAGCAGACGAGTAAGGACTGTCCTGACATGGCTGATATGTTCATCTTTGGATTTTGAGTAGATCAGAATGTCATCGATGTAAGCAATTACATACTGGTTCAGAAGGTCCCGGAAAATCTCATTAATGAAAGACTGGAACACAGCAGGTGAGTTGGCAAGCCCATACGGCATAACTTGGTACTCATAGTGCCCCCTAGTGGTGAGGAAGGCAGTTTTCCATTCGTCACCCTCCTTGATCCTGATCAAGTTGTAAGCACTCCGTAGGTCAAGTTTGGTGTAGATGGTGGTTTCACGGAGCTGCTCCAGGGCTGAGGGAACCAATGGGAGGGGGTAACGGAATTTTACTGTAACATTATTGAGTCCCCTATAATCAATGCATGGTCTTAACCCTCCATCCTTCTTCTCCACGAAGAAGAACCCTGCGGCAGCCGGAGAGGTGGATGGTCGGATGAAACCAGAGTTTAGCGCTTCTTCTATATAATCTTCCATGGCCTGGGTCTCCTTTCTGGACAGCGGGTAGACTTTACTTTTAGGGGGCATGGCGTTAGGCAGTAATTCAATTGCACAGTCCCAGGGGCGATGAGGTGGTAATTGCGTGGCTTTGGTTTTACTAAAGACTTCAGTTAGATCGTTATAGCAGTTGGGGATGGTAACAGTCTTGTTCGTTTCTGGGCTTTCAATACTAGTGGTCAAACATGGTTGGGGGACTTGGGAGAAACAATGACTTCTACAGAAGTTGGACCAATTAGTCAACTCACCAAGATGCCAGGAGATAATGGGGTCATGGATGGATAGCCAAGGGAATCCGAGGATTACTTCGTGCTTAGGGGAGTCAATGACGTATAGGGAGATTAATTCTTGATGGAATAAACCCACTTGAAGAGTCAATGGCTTGGTCTGATAGGTGATCCCCTCCCCAATGGTGTTATCGTCTACAGCCTTGATCCTGATAGGAGGGTCGCATGGTTGGGTGGCTATGTCATATTTCTTGATGAGGTCTCTGTGTATGAGGTTTAAGGCTGCTCCGGAGTCAATCAACGCTGTGAATGAAATAGAAGCATCTTCAAGTTTTATTTCAATAGGGAGCTTGAAAGATTTATTGCTGAGTAGAGAAAAGTATTCAATATTCACCCGTGAGGTTGTCTGGGCTTTATGTGGGCACCCCTGACTGCGATGGCCGGCTTCACCGCAGTAAAAGCATAGACGGAGTTTACGTCGTCTCATTCTTTCCTCTTCAGAAAGTCGGGATAAACCTAGTTGCATGGGCTCGTCGCTGGACTTGGCGGTAGATGACGTCATCGTAGGTGGGACGGTCGGCGAAAAGAGTTGAGATTCCCTCACACTTCTTCGCTTCGGTGCTTGTCGCATCAAATTATCAATCTTTATAGTAAGAGTCACAAAGTCAGAAAATGATAAATTCTCTCCCTTACATGCCAACTCGGTTTGCAAGTCTGGGTTAAGACTCCGTTGAAAGACAGCTTTCAATGAAATGTCGTTCCACCCACCCGCAAGCGTTCTAAACAAAATGGCGTAGTCAGCGGCGGTGCGGTTACCTTGCGACATCTGCAGGATTTGTGTTGACACATCCCTGCCCCCAGCGGGATACTCAAACACTTCATGCAGTTGTTGAATGAAATAGACAAAAGACGTTCTGAATCGAAGATCCGTCTCCCAAACTGCCGCGGCCCAGTCTAAAGCTCTTCCAGATAATAGCGTCATCATAAACGCGCATTTCTTCTCCTCTGACACAAACTTGTCTTCCTGGTTTTCAAAGTAAATCTTTACTTGACGAATAAAGCCTCTACACTGATCCGCACATCCATCAAATTTGTCAGGTAACGCAAAGCTTACCGTCTTCGGTGTGGCCGATGGGAGGGATTGGATGTAATGAGTCAGGTGTTCATTGACAGACT
Organism: Hypophthalmichthys molitrix; assembly: GCA_037950675.1. Lineage (NCBI taxonomy): Eukaryota > Metazoa > Chordata > Actinopteri > Cypriniformes > Xenocyprididae > Hypophthalmichthys > Hypophthalmichthys molitrix. Next base: position 47,572,456 of record CM075494.1, on the reverse strand, counting down.
GGAGCTTAGCGAGTTGATCTTGGTAGCCCTTCAAAACTTCAGTTTGGTAGGCAAAAGCTGCTTGCAAGTTGGAAACTTCCGCTGGATTCAGTTGTGGCGAAGTATTCTGTAAGGACGAGGCTGAGGCGGTGTTAGAATCCATTAGCGGAGTTTATTAGAATGAGAGAAATAGGCAGGAACGTAAGGCCAGGCGATAGGTCAAAACCAGGAAAGCAGTCCAAACGAGCAACAAACACAAGGGTAATCCAAAAGGCGGAAGTGAGTAAACAGGCAGAAGGTTCAAACACAATAAACAGTCCAACACAGGCTACCAAAGTACGGGGATAATCCAACAGACGTAATCAGGGAAATCAGGCAGAATCATACACAGGCAAACAGGCAGTAATAAAGTAAACGCTCAGTAAGGCAGGTAAACTGGCAATACTTCGCAAAGGGCAAGTGCACAACCACACCCTGAAATACAGAATAAACAGGAAGTGAGAGTAGAAGCAGAGGGAGTGAGACAGTCAATACTCAGGCGAGGGCTCCCTCTGCTGGCGAGGCGTTACACATGTCTTGTAGTAATTTGTAATAATTAGAGATTCCACACAATGAAACACATTTATGCATACGGTATTAAACGGAACAGTGTCTTGTTATTCTTTGTTTTGTTTTTTTTTCATTTACACAGGTCCATGTGTCTTACTTTACATCAATATCAAGACAGAATGAGTTTGAAGCCAATCCAGACTCCATCATCCCCCTCTTCTCTATTACGTATTTCCTGGCCATAACCATTTCAATTATGTCTTGTTTAAGGTACCACAAATAGTTAAAAAAGAATCAAATAAGCACATGTTTCTATCACTTGCTATATAATTTATCTCTATTGCCACAGGTTAGACTGTGTCAGGACGAAGGTATGGGTGGCTGCGTTCGGCGTCATCTCCGCTGGTATGGCCGTGTTGGCCAGCTTTGGACTGCTGCTGTTCTGTGGGATGCCGTTTGCCATGACCGTGGCCTCAGCCCCCTTTCTGATTCTCGGTAAATGTCATTTATTTCATCACCTAGTAGGTGTCTCACAGCTGATGTTCACAAGCTCACAGTGTCTGCTTTCCTCCAGGTGTTGGTGTTGATGACATGTTCATTATGATCTCCTGCTGGCAGAAGACTGAAGTTAATAAAGCTGTTGAGATTCGTTTAGCAGAAACGTATAAAGAGGCTGGCGTGTCCATCACTATCACCACGCTGACAGATGTTCTGGCTTTCTACATCGGTCTCATGACGCCCTTCCGCTCAGTTCAGTCTTTCTGCATGTACACCAGCACAGCTCTTCTGTTCTGCTACATCTTCAACATCACCTTCTTCGGCGCGTGTCTCGCACTAAACGGACGGAGAGAGAAAGGCAACAGACACTGGCTGACCTGCATGAAAGTCCCAGAAGCCACTGGTGATGATGGAGGTTGTTGTGTTGGTGGGGCGTATGATAAAAACACACAGAAGGAATTTGAAATGCCAGTGAATTCATTCTTTAAAAACTATTACGGCCCTTTTCTGACAAGAGTGTGGGTTAAGATGCTTGTGTGTCTGATCTATGTCGGGTATTTGGCAGTCAGTATCTATGGATGCTTCCAAATGCAGGAAGGTCTAGATCTGAAACATTTAGCAACAGACGGCTCATATGTTGGTAGTTACTATGACAAAGAAGATGAATTCTTCTCTGCCTTTGGTCCCAATGTCATGTTAGTTATAAAGGATGAAAAGTTTCAGTACTGGAACCCAACTGCTCGTGAAAGTCTTGACTTGTGTTTGGAAAATTTTCAAAATCTGACAGTGGCAGATTCAGGCATCTCGCCTATTTCTTGGCTGAGAGAATACATGCAGTTTGGACTGAACTTTGGATTCAGTTTAAACAATGAAACTCAATTCAAAAGCCATTTAACTGCATTTCTTAATCTGTCTGGTTTTAGTCAAGATGTTAATTTCACTAACAATCAAATTCATGCATCACGCATGTTCATTCAGACTGTGAACATCCGCACAGCGATCGATGAGAAGGATATGCTGGATGTGTTTAGAGAAACCGCAGAAAAATGTGGGAAGTTGCAGACACCTGTTGATCTGATTGTGTACCACCCTGCATTCATCTATTTCGACCAATATGCCGTCATCATCAGTAATACAATCCAAAACTTAGTGGTTGCTACATGTGCAATGTTAGTCATTTCACTCCTGTTGATCCCAAACCCTCTCTGCTCTCTCTGGGTGACATTTGCCATCGCATCTGTCATTGTGGGAGTGGCCGGGTTCATGGCATTATGGGATGTTAGTTTAGACTCTGTGTCTATGATTAATCTTGTTATCTGTATCGGGTTTTCTGTTGACTTCTCTGCTCATATATCCTATGCTTTTGTGTCAAGTGAAAAATTCTCAGCGAATGAGAAAGCCATGGATGCCATCAATAAACTGGGCTATCCCATCATTCAGGGTGCCGTGTCCACTATCGCAGGAGTGGTGGTGCTCGCGGCTGCCAAGAGCTACATCTTCAGGACCTTCTTCAAAATCATGTTCTTAGTCATTCTGTTTGGGGCCGTCCATGGCATTGTATTCATACCAGTGTTCCTGACCTTCCTCAGCACTTGTAGTAATAGCCGTCTAAAGAATAAACAAAATCAGCTGGACTGCAGCGAAACAAACAAACAGCAAGTGAAAACTGTCACGGGTCAGACCATGCAACAGGTGAATGAATGTTTGGCTGATCCTGACTGTTTTTGAGCTTACTTTTCTAAATCTTCATTCTTTTTCCATCTTCTCCATCTTTCTTCTGTGACTGTGACCGTGAGCCTACATATGGCAAGTAGTTTGGAAAATGGATGAACTTTCTTCATGTATGAGCTTAGGTCTATATGACACATTTGACCATACAAGAAGATACTGAACTCAAAATCATTGTTAAGTTATGTATCCACTAACTTGTATCTTTTTGTATGTTTTCTCTTTTAGTCTTTGTCAGCAATGATTTTTTAGCAAATAATTTTCTTTTTAAAATAATCTTTATGTAATGTAGGTCTATTTAATACCCATGTCTAATCATTTTAACTTTGCCCATGTAATCTAAGTATATGTATTTAATCACTTTAGTGCCAAACATAAAAAACCTAATATTTAATAAAGCAATTTGATCTCAGCGTAATTGTGTACAAGTGTGCTTGATGTGAATTATGTGAATGTTCTCTTGCGGTTTCTAAGGCTTTATTTCTAAAACAGCTCTGGTCTGCCCGAAGAACTTGTCACCAAGCATCTCTTTGTAAACTGTAACTTAAACCTTTATTCTGTAAAATATTAGCCAACAGATCTGAACTGAAAAACTAAACAGATAATAAGAGGAAGAAGTAACAAAGGTGTACAAAACGGTAAAACTTTAGAATGGATGCCACTACCAATTGTCACTTTTAACTAGTTGCTTATCAGCTTGCATACTACTAACATATTGGCTGTTTATTAGTAAATAAAGCACATATTAATGCCTTATTCTACATGACCATGTTCTACATCCCTTAATCCTACCTAATACCTAAACTTAAACGCTACAACAATTACCTTGCTAACTATTAATAAGCATCAGATCATGAGTTTATTGAGGCAAATGTTGTAGTTAATAGTGAATTTGTGTTCCCATTACTAAAATGTGACCACATAAAATGATGTGCATTCTCAGGCCTCAAGTGTCTATGGCAGGATCTCCTGTTATATAAAGCAATGGAACGAGGTGTAACATTAGGTCAGTACTGTTATTAAACCCTTTCTTTAGCAAACTATGTGCAAACTTGTTTTGTTTCAACATAACCACTTTTATCTGTTGTAATACAACAGAGTCAAATTCTAGCAATGCTCTCCCAATGTTTGCATATTTTGTTTTCTAACTGGTATTTCATTTATTGTTATCAGTAGCAGAGGGTGGTAATAGACAAGAAAAATTAAGCAATCCTAACCACAGCTGAAACCACTGTATCTACCCTACAAATCTATGCTAACACACGCTAACATGACGGCTGTGGTATTATCCATAAGCAAGATAATTGAAAATAAAAAAATAATACATACATTGCATGTAAAAAGTTGTGGGCTTCTCATTGCACTCGAATAATTGAAAGAGTAAAAAATTTTGTTAAATTGTTTGGTCCCATATTAAAAGTGTCTTGAACTACTGCACTAACATTTAAATGAGTAATTTAATACAAAAATAATTTAATAAAATATACTTGTGTACACGTAGTATGTGATTTTACATTGCAGTTATAATTAAAACAAAAACCTGCAAGTAATTACATATATAATTATGCTGTTGACACACCTTGATGCACCTTGAAACCTAACCAGATGACAAAACCTGTCCTTAACCTTACTGCGGTTAAGGTTCCACCTCAATAATGTCACCTCAAAAAAAAAAAAGTGTTCTGCAATGTGACATGAACACAATAACAATTTAGACCTAATCTAATGAGGGATCATATATTTTACGGTGTTATCAAAGAAAATCCCATTTATTAACTGCAATTGTACAAAGTTCAGACATGCACCTGAAGTCACGTGAATGTAAGGTTCAAAAGTGTGATGTATGCATGCTGGTGAGAGAGCAATTGCTAATTTCTAATTATTTGCCTTATTTTTAAGATTTAGCTGGACCAATGTATAAATAGCTGTACTTTCTTTCCAGATAATATTACTGGTGCTATTTCCATCTTTATGAATGTACTTTGCAATGAAAATGGAGATTTCCTAAGGAAATGCAAACCATATATCATAAAGAGTGATTGTTTTTATGTGTTTTTTTTATGGGACAATAAAATTGACAAGATAAACCACAGACAATGCTTAAGCTAGTCCCAGACTAAAATGCATGTTTGAGCTGTTTTAACTGAAAGAAACTTGGACTGACAAATCTTAAAATGCGGCAGTGTTATTGTTTTTTTTTCTCAAGATGCACACCAGTAATGTTTTTTTCTAGGGTACGTTTAAAAAAGCGGTAACACTTTACATTAAGGTTCCCTTTGTAAAGGGTTTATAAAGGTGTTTGTTAATGAGTAATAAGTCATTTACAAATGCATTATAAATCATTAATAATGCAGTTATAACTGCATGAATAAAAAGGGCGACTTTAATGCAATACCTGCCAAATAGTGAGCCGTTTTTAACTCACATGTTATAAATGCTTAATAAATGTATTTATTAACACTTATTTAACTCAAAACCAGATTCCTGGTTTATTTCATGATGCAGCAAAAATTGACTATCATAATTAGACTGAAGAGTGTTGTATTTGTGCTTTTCTTATTAATATCTCATGACTGCAACTTTTCTTACTATGTTGCTTACCAGAAGTTTCTGTCTTACCCATGATACTCTCCAAAAAGGTCATGATCCCTATCCACAGTAGTGTATAAAAACTGATTTCTTGTTTTTTAAAGATGAAATTCCAACTTTATTTTGAAAAAAAAAAAAAAAAAAAAAGATAATAACCATAACTTGATTAGATATTAATAATGAAAAATTTAATTCCAGTATTAGTTACCTGTGAACCTTAATGTAGGGTGGACACTTGTGAACCATTTATTCATGAGTTATAAACATTAATAACCTGTGAAAGTGAACCATAATGTAAAGTGGAAACCTGTTAATCATTTATTGATGAGTTATAAACATTAATAACCTGTGAAAGTGTGAACCTTAATGTAAAGTGAACACATGTGAATCATGTATTTATTAATTATTAATGTACTCACAGAAGACAGTATTTTTTTCTGATGAAATATTTTATTTTTGATGCATGTATTAGTAAACACAACTTTAAACTTGAAACAAAAAAGTTTAAACTTTTCTTTTACAGCACAAAATTACAGAACATGACTTCTCATGAAAAGTGACTTATGCAAGTAAACTCACATTAAAACATTCAGAGAAACAATCAAGTATTCCAAAAATAGATAATAAGCGTCACACCTATAAGCCAAACATATTTGATACAAGCTGAATAAAAGGAACCTAAATATGTATTATTTTATTTAACAGTTGTGTAAATCATTTAATCAATGACCAAATGCACCGTTACAGAACATCAGCATATTAATATGCATTCAATAATTATTTTTGATATCATGATAAAGGCCACCATAACTTGAGGATATTTGGCTTTGGCCATCCGCACTTGCAGTACCTGCGCGGGAGCACCAGAGCGGTTATTTGTTTAAGATAACTACAAACTAACACAGTGATTACTCATATAATATAAACACTAGAAAAGCATAGTCTGCGATTTCACCTCAGTTAGCTTACCCATCAAATCAGTAAACACAAATTTTCACTTCAAAGCATGTTGGAACAGAACTGTGTGACTTCTTCTCGTGAAAAGTGGCAAGGCTTAATTGGATGCTCACTAGCGCCAACTCCTGTCACACGCCAGAATTAACACGCATAGTGATGAGAACCTTAAAGAGTATAACAAAGTATATAGCCTACTACTACAACTACTGTATTATTATTATTATTATAAGAAAAAGAAGAAGAAGAATACATTGCTTATTATACATTATTGTCACATTTGGTTGTGAAGAGCAGTGAGGAAGCAGGAATTAGATGCAGCATTTTTTTTTATTATGAAGCTAACTGAACTAAAAAATGTAGGAGAACAAACTATAGTAAGCTATAGTAATAGAAAACTAGACGTGACAATAATATATTAGGCTATACTTTAAATACTCTTTCAGGTCACATCACTCTTTCAGGGTTACATCACTAAGCATGCGTGTTCTGGCGTGTGACAGGAGTTGGCGCTAGTGAGCATCTAATAAAGCCTTGCTACTTTCATGAGAAGAAGTGGCGCAGGTACCAGTACTGTTGGTACTGTTCTGACATGCTCTGAAGTTAAATTTTGTGTTTAACGTTACTGATTTGATGGGTAAGCTAACTGAGGTGACATTGCAGACTATGTTTTTCAAGTGTTTATATTATAATCGCTGTGTTAGTTTGTAGTTATATTAAACAAATAACCGCTCCGGTGCGCGCAGGTACTGTATGAATGGCATAATATTAAAGTTACAGTATCCTTTATCATGATATCAAGAATAATTATGAATTGCTTATTAATATTAATACTTTACATTAAGGTTGACTTTCACAGGTTATTAATGTTCATAAGTCATTAATAAATGGTTCACAGGTTTCCATTTTACATTAAAGTTGACTTTCACAGGTTATTAATGTTCATAACTCATTAATAAATGGTTCACAGGTTTCCACTTTACATTAAGGTTCACTTTCACAGGTTATTAATGTTTATAACTCATTAATAAATGTTTCACAGGTAACTAACACTGGAATTAAATTTTTCATTATTAATTTCTCATCAAGTTATGGTTATTATCTTATGGTTTATTTTCAAAATAAAGTTGGAATTTCATCTTTAAAAAAAAGCAAGAAATCAGTTTTTATACACTGCTGTGGATAGGCATCATGACCTTTTTGGAGAGTATCATGGGCAACACAGAAACTTCTGGTAAGCAACATAGTAAGAAAAGTTACAAAAGCACAAATACAACACCCTTCAGCCTAATTATGATAGTCAATTTTTGCTGCATCATGAAATAAACCAGGAATCTGGTTTTGAGTTAAATAAGTGTTAATAAATACATTTATTAAGCATTTATAACATGTGAGTTAGAAACGGCTCCCTATTTGGCAGGTTTTGCATTAAAGTCGCCCTTTTTATTCATGCAGTTATAACTGCATTATTAATGATTTATAATGCATTTGTAAATGACTTATTACTCATTAACAAACACCTTTATAAGCCCTTTACAAAGGGAACCTTAATGTAAAGTGTTACCAAAAAAGCTACTCAAATACCTTAATTGAACTAATGCCAAATCCTGGCTTAGGCTAAGCCCTGTCTGTGAAACCGGGCCAAAATACCCTAAGGAAGAATCAGTTTTTATTGCATTTTACTCCCTAAAATCACAAAGTTTAATTTCAATTATTATTATTATTTCAAAAACACTTGCAACACAGAGTTACAATCCAGGGAACAACATCAACAATGCATGCTCATCCACCTGTCTCGCGATTACTTTCTGATTCTTTTTCAACGTCGATTGTCCTTCATTTGTTTTGTTTCTCAAGTCACGTTTGATCTCGTGAGTCTCCGTGAGATCTCGTCTCACTGTGAAATCGTTCCTACAATCAACAGGTGTGTTCTCTCGCAGTCCGGTCGAATGTGTGCGTTCAGAGAATTATAAATGCTAAAAATCTGTTGAAACTGTCATTATGTCTGTGGTCTTCAACAGTTTTAAAATTGGTTAAGATTAGAAAATCGTCTAGTGTGTCTCAGGCCTTACCCTTTTAATTCTTAACAGTAAGGGTATCCTTAGTTTGTCACCCATGGCTTTTCCATTTTGGCCTTGTTTTTGTTAAATAAATAATGACACAATGTGATATGTCATGTTGTTGTTGTTCATCTGGTTTTATTTTCCAAATTTTAAGACCTGCCAAGGACCAGATGATTTTTTTATGTCCTGATACGGAATACCATGGAATACAATATAATGTGCGTAGTCACATTTTTCTCAAGAAACCCTGTGGTTAATCAGTGTTGTTTATGAAGTCATATTTTTTTATCTAAGTACAATATTTTCCCAGAAGGACAATTCAAAGCTTTCCCTTATTTAGACCTTGCCTTTCATCTGTATTATAAATGAACTTTTATCACCTTCATAGTATCACAGTCTCACTTAGTTTGAACCTTATCAGTTTGCCCCACTGTTATGCGGAGTTCAGACTGCACGATTTTCAAAGTAGTCGGGTCACAGATCTTTTCACACTGCATGACTATCTGGGGTATTCAGTCGCTGCTGTGTTCACACTGCACGATGGATCGGCGTCAAGGGGTTTCACACTGCACGACTTTACAATAGGAAGAATCGCCAACAACTTTATCCTGGTCTGCAAACTATGTCTCACAACCAAACGCACGCGAGAAGTGACAAGAAAACAATGCGAGGTCATGGACTCGCGAGGACGCAAGTCCGGTGATTCTGCGAACAGTACAGCAGTAGGCCTACTTGATAATGTCACTCAGCTCGCTCTGGCTACTCCGGTTATCTCTGTATATTTTAAGCAAGAATAAAACGAAATGTGTATTAAAACACCGCTCTGCCTCTTTTCGTTTTATTTTTAAAAAAAATTAAACATACTAATAGCCTCACAAATGTGGTTCAGGCAAGGCGTTCATTGATTATCTTCACTGCATGTATAGTATTTATAACAAAACGCCATATAAAACAACCCTGCCTCTTTTCGTTTACATTTCAAAAATATTAAACATAGGGCTCAGGCAATATGTGCATACTCTGATTATCTTCACTGTGATAAAATGAAATAGCCAATAACATAAAACACAGCTGTCTCTTTTTGTTAAATGTCAGTTTTAATGATCAATAATAGCCATTATAAAAGTATAAAAGGTATAAGAATATATACAATAAGAAATAATTCAGTCAATTCAAACAATTCAGTCAAAGGTACAAAATCAGCGCTTTTTTCAGTCAGAACACTTTTCACATGGCATGATTTTGAATCGCAGAACAGGTCCAGATATCTAGCATGCCAAATATCTCACGGGTGTCGGCGACTCGTCGGTGATTCTCTCAGATCGTGTCTTTGAGCACCGATTTGCCTGTGATTTCGGCCATTTGTCAGCGATTTCTCAAAACCTCTCAAAATCAGGGCTAAAATCGTGCCGTCTGAACTCGGCATAAGTTGTCATGGTTTCTGATCAGTTGTCATTTATTTTTAGGTGTGTGTATTGAATTAGACTTGTTTGTATGCATGTATATTTAAGTCATCTGTGTCTTTTCATTTGGTGTCGGGTCTCGTCTGTGATGTATGTGTTGAAAGCTGTTCTCTTCGTGTGATTTATCTTTCTGTGGATTTATTGAAGATTACTGTTGCCTTCGTCATCATGTTTGTGAGTGTTCTACAACACAGCAGTGTGACAGAAGACCGACCCAAAAGTGATTAAAGTTTCTTTTGGCCCCTTTACCATCATCCAAATCTGTTGGTTATGTCCCAGATTCTCTGGTCCCGCACAACCTCCCTCTCCCACCACCTTTCCAAATTACTATTGAGACTATTGCCTTATTTTTGGTTGGCAATTCGGCCTCGCCGGGCTCCCTCGGTACATTGGCTCCGCCTGGGTCAGACATCGCACCACCTTCACCACGGACTTGCGGGCCGTTCGCTGTTCTCTGGCCCTCCACCCCTTCCGCTGCGGGTAGCTCCGCCCTCCCTCAAAGGGGTCCCACGGACAAGAAGCTCAGCACGGCACCGCGTCTCTGACAACTCACAGGTATCGCACACATTCTATACGCGCGAGCTCAATTTTGAATCGACTCCTGATAGAAGAGCTGCACAATGGGCGAGTTTTAACTTTATTTATTATTTTGGTTTTTATTTTTATTGAATAATAGCTGACTTTTACATTAATCAATGAAAAGTATCTATATTACTTTAATTCTGTTATTGTTTTGTTGTACCGGTTGTCTAGGCAACTATGTTACATAGTAGTAATAGTATTTATTTAACTAGCATTAATTAGCTAACCCAGTAAAAACGTTAACCAAACAAGTTATTTGGGTTACAATTTAGGAAAATTGCTAGTAGGAGTGAAAGGAAGGCTATGTTTTTTATATATTATTTCCAATAATAGTCTTGAGGACTAGTCTGGAAAAAGGCTGTTCTGCAAACTCTGGAAAAAAATTTAGTCAAAGACAGATCACTATCAAACACCCAGGTTTTGGAGTTTTTGTTCAATTACAGCTTGATTACAGTCAGCCATACTGTGTTTGTACATATATTTAGTTAGCCTTGATGCAATAAAGGCTTCTTAGTTGTTGGTTTTTTTTTTTTTTTTTTTTTTTAAATAACCTTGAGTTGCTTGGTTATCTTTTCCAAGAAATTAACCTTTATCCAGGAGCTCCAGGAGATATAGACTTTGCATTCATGTTTATGATACACTCAGGGGGATATGTTTTTTACTTATTTTTTTAAAGAGGAAGTAGAAATTATGCCATGAGCTTATGGGAAGGTATTTACAAATGGTACTAGCAATGATTACCAGATAATTTAACTGTACTTATCAATCATTAGCTAATATTTTACATGTACCCCTCCTTTAACTAGCTGTATAAATATTATGCAGACTTGGTCTCATATGAACATTTTTAAGAAGACAAGACTGAAGATGAGTATCCTGGTAAGTCAGAATATTTCACTTTATTTTTTATTTTCACACTGCCGAAATAATGCTCAGTATTTTTGTCTTGTTTTCCACCACAAATATCTGAACTTTCTTAAATCAAAATTACATTTATTTGAGAAACAAAATGACTTAAGTCTTGTTTTCCAAAACAATTTACTCAAATTATGTTTTTGCATGTTTCGAAACAAGGAAAAAAATCTGCCAATGGGGTCAAATTAAAGTTAATTCAAAAGGGAAAAAAAGAATATTTATCTGGCAAGGTTTCAAAGTGCAGGTTTTTGAAAATGCTACTGTTATCGTCTCGGTGTAAACTACAAAAACACATTTATATTACATGTTCAGTCTGTCCATGTGAAAGTCACTTACAAAGTAACACTGCCAACTACTAGCCTGGAAACGTAATACAGCATTTTTATTTATTTTTGTGGATGCATATGAATAGGGATCCTTTTTACAATGCTGTCATCTGTATGCAAAAAACGCAAAGGAAATTTGCGGAAATTTTGGTCCCACAAAATACTATTTCTATTTGTACGTAATAATGGACAAAATGCTAAAAGTGAATATTTATCTGCGATTATAAACAGAAAATTATCTGAATAGAACATGGTCTTTTGAATTAAAATTCAAGTTTTTACAGCATACATCATCTTATTAAATCTTATATTTAGAATGAGAGTACAAACACTTGGAAATAACACTTAAGTGTGTGGCTCTGTTTCTTACTAATACGATTTCCTCAATGTTTGCTTTTGCTGTCTACAGATCATAAAATCAAATGTATCTGTGAAACATGATGGATGATGCTAATGCAGAAATCGCTGTCATTGGCATTGGATGCCATTTTCCTGGAGGTAATTGTTAATGAATTACTGCATTTTATTTTTTCATTTCATGATTTTGGCCTAAAGTGTAATTGCATTGTCTATCTTCTCATCTATTTTAGGTGAAGGACTTGAAAACTTCTGGCGAGTCCTCCTTCATGGAGAGAACTGTGCAGTTCAGATACCAAACGACAGGTTTAATCTCTCTCAGTGGTACGATCCAGATGAGAGTAAGGCAGGAAAGACATACACAGCAAAGGCAGCACTTATTAATGGGTAAGTCTTCAGTTCATTTGCCCTTAATTAATTGCGGATTAAAATGTAAATCAATGTAACTGTATTTAATTAAACTATATTTAAATTCAAACACTATTGTTTATTGGATTATTTATTTACTTATTTATCATTTAGATCAGATTCTCTCCTGTGAACAAATTTCCAATAAACCATCAAGATCCTCAAAATTAACTGTTGGCATGAAAGGCATATTCTTATAAGGCATGTTTCTTATATTCCTATTTGTTAAAGTGCCATTTGAATTTCAAAACTATGGAAGCCCGTTTCCGCCACTAAATAAAAAAAAAAAAAAAAGAGTAATTGCGACTTTTTATCTCAGAATTCTGACTTTTTATCTCGCAATTGCGAGTTTATATCTCACAATTGCGAGTTATAAAGTCAGAATTCTGAGATATAAAGTCACAATTCTGAGATATAAAGTCGCAATTGCGTGATATAAAGTCAGAATTCTGAGATATAAAGTCGCAATTGCGTGATATAAAGTCAGAATTCTGAGATATAAACTCGCAATTGCGTGATAAAAAGTCAGAATTGCGAGTTTTTATCTCAGAATTCTGACTTTTTTTCTCGCAATTGCGAGTTATAAAGTCAGAATTCTGAGATATAAACTCGCAATTGCGAGTTATAAAGTCAGAATTCTGAGATATAAACTCGCAATTGCGAGTTATAAAGTCAGAATTCTGAGATATAAAGTCGCAATTGCGTGATATAAAGTCAGAATTCTGAGATATAAAGTCGCAATTGCGTGATATAAAGTCAGAATTCTGAGATATAAAGTCGCAATTGCGTGATATAAAGTCAGAATTCTGAGATATAAACTCGCAATTGCGTGATAAAAAGTCAGAATTGCGAGTTTTTATCTCAGAATTCTGACTTTATATCACGCAGTTGCGAGTTTATATCTCAGAATTATGACTTTTTTCTTGTAATTAACTGATGGACAGTTTCTCTGTCTAACAAATACGGACATCCAACATCTGGTGCATCCAACGATAGCAGTGCTGCCGTCCTGATGTCTGAAGCTGCTGGTGTATAAAATGTGCCACTTCAGCTTCATCTGTTTTATTGCGCCTCCGCCACAGTTGATTCTTATTATTATTACTATTACTATTATATTGGTATTATTGTGTAATCACAACACATTTGCTCAAAACTTGTCAAATTCATCATTGTATCTAATTCTGTTAAAAACAACTTTTATTCACCAAATACTTCCACTGTAATTTTGTAATTGTAATTCTACCCTTGAATGCCCCCTTTTATGGAGCCACCAGACTTGAGTTGCAGTTACAAAAGTTGATGAAATATGATTTGAAATTATATGAAATATGATGCGTTTTAGTATTAAGTCCACTAGATGGCAGTAAAAGCTGTTTTTTTCTCCTGGAAACGCTGTACTCATGTACAAGGTTACCATGGAAACATGCTATACTATGCATATTCCTGCATAATGTTCTCTCTAATGTCCGGAGAATAATCTTCATGTTATGTGTAAAATCAAAATTTCTTTATTGGTAAATCCGCGCTAAAAATAATCCTTTATGATGTCTTCCATTTTATGTATAATAATAACGAAGCAGCAATCCTGATGGTCACCCGGAATGAAAGGAAACGCAAGCAAAGTAAGAACTATGAGAAATAAAGTTGCACACAATTGTGAGAAAAAAAGTCAGAATTCTGACTTTATATCACGCAATTGCGACTTTATATCTCAGAATTCTGACTTTATATCACGTAATTGCGACTTTATATCTCAGAATTCTGACTTTATATCTCGGAATTCTGACTTTATATCACGCAATTGCGACTTTATATCTCAGAATTCTGACTTTATAACTCGCAATTGCGAGATAAAAAGTCAGAATTCTGAGATAAAAAGTCGCAATTACTCTTTTTTTTTTTTATTTAGTGGCGGAAACGGGCTTCCATACAAAACTATCAAGGCCAATAAGAAACAAAAATGTTTTCCATGTTCAAGTAAATTGCAAAAAGGTCCACAATATAGGCCTTGCACATGAAAAAAATAAATAAATAAATTAACAGGAAAACAAACAAACAATTATACTCAATATAAAATAAAATTGCATTATCTAGAAAGTAGAAACAACTTGGCTTAGTCCTCTTTTACATTCAGCCAGTTGCTGAGACAGACCAGTCTGTTGACATTATCAGGAGACAATGTAGCTCTCTTCTTGTGAAAGATTTGACCTGAGAGTGAAAACAACCTCTCGCAAGACACTGTGGTTGCTGCAGTTGATGGGTGCCTGGCATGTGCTGCTTCTCTCTTTGTCCACCACTGTAGTGACACATTTTGTGCTCTGCTTTGTAGCAGTTCAGACATTGTTCTACAGACTCTTCCTCTTCATCTGTATATGAATTAGAAGAAACCAGCAAGACAGAGATTCTTCACTTCTTTGGTGGCTGTTGCTCTGTTGTCTCTGTAGATTGTTGTTTTCCAGGACTCTCTGCAATTACTTTGCTTACTGAAGTCCACACCTCATTCCTTTCATCTTTGGGAAGACACTTCAGGTCTTTAAACCTTGGCTCAAGTGCAGTTGCAATCTTCAGCCATGTGAGGTTGTTGCTGTCCTTCGATTTAGCTAGGCCTGTGGTAAAATCTTTTTTGAATTGAACTACATAGACTCGATCATCGTTTGTGGACTCCAAAATTTTGGACAAGGCTGGCAACACCACTGAACAGGAGACATACTGCTCTCCTCCCAGCAGTTCAGTCACATATCTGCAATGGAAGCAATGGTTCTTGCTTCTGTCCACATGCAACTTGCTGTTCAAACAACTGTGTTAATTTTTTTTTTTTAATTTAAATATTTCAAATTAATGTGTTAATTTTGACAGCAATAGTTTTTAATCATTTTACTCCTTATTGTTATTATTGTTATTATGTTTGTCAAGTTAAAAATGGAACCATATTTAATAATAAAGAACAGTGTCTGAAACACTCCATTTGGGGGATGAATGCTGAGCCCCATCTGTTTGTCCTCTCTTTGCATCAATTCAGTCTCCAAAAGCAATAACCCCGTCATTTACCTTTTCTTCTTTGTAGTTTAAATGAGTTTGACAACAAGTTCTTCGGCATCACTGATGCTGAATCGATCAGTATGGACCCTCAGCACAAACTGTTGCTGCAGTGCGCCTACAGGGCCCTAGAGGACGCTGGAATACCAATGGAAAAGGCCAGTGGAACGAGAACAGGAGTATTTTTGGGTAACAAATAATTCATATAATCTTACTGCTAAAGTCTGGGAGAAAGTGTATGTGTGTATTCAGTTATTATTCCCCACTAAAGAGTTAGTTCGCCCAAAAATGAAAATTTTGTCATTAATTACTCACCCTCATGTCGTTCCACACCCGTAAGACCTTCATTCATCTTCAGAACACAAATTAGACACAAAAAAAAATATTTTTGATGAAATCCAATGGCTCAGTGAGGCCTCTATTGCCAGCAAGGTAATTAACATTTTCAGATACCCAGAAAGGTACTAAAACATATTTAAAACATTTCATGTGAGTATGGTGGTTCAACCTTAATATTATAAACCTTAATATTGTAAAGCTTCACGAAGCTTTACAAATCTTTTGTTTCGAATCAGTAGTTTGGAGCGCCAAAGTCACATGATTTCAGTGAACGAGGCTCCGTTACGTCATAAGTGTTTCGAAATTTCAATAGTTCACGTGACTTTGGCAGTTTGATACGTGATCCGAACTACTGATTCGAAACAAAAGATTCGTAAAGCTTCGAAGCTTCATGAAGCAGTGTTTTGAAATCGCCCATCACTAGATATTGTTGAATAAAGTCGCTATTTAGTTTTTTTTTTTTTTTTTGGTGCACAAAAAGTATTCTCATCACTTCATAACATTAAAACAGTTCATGTGACTACAGTGGTTCAACCTTAAATACGTCTTTAGTAGCTTTCTGGGCATCTGAAAGTGTTAATTGTCTTGCTGGCAATGCAGGCCTCACTGAGCCATCGGATTTAATCAAAAATCTCTTAATTTGTGTTCTGAAGATGAACGAAGGTCTTACGGGTGTAGAACGACATTAGGGTGAGTAATAAATGACAATTTTTTAGGTGAACTAACCCTTTAATATATGCATTCATTTATAATTGGATGGTAAATGCCTAGGAGCAGTCTGTGGTTAATGTGCTCTGCTTTTGTTTGCTTGATTTGTTTTTTTAGGCCTAATGAACAGAGACTTTGAGTTGGCAAGTGTGAGTATCAGTCCAAAACACATAGACCACACCGTTGGCACTGGTATCGCTATGAGTATAGCTGCCAACCGCATCTCATACGTATTCAACTTCACTGGCCCCTCAGTGTCCATTGACTGTGCCTGCTCCTCATCCCTCGTTGCCCTTCACTTCGCATGTCAAGCCATAAAACAAGGTAATCTTCACAAATATGTACTGTATGTAAAACTTTGCATTTTTGCTTTTGTGTACATATAATCTGTCCATGCATGTACAGTCAAACCAAAATTTATTCAGACACTTTGAACATTTCATTCATTAATACAGTTTATTCACTATAGTTTAAAATAGTTTAAAAAAAAAAAGGTAATAACATATGACAAGATCTCAGAGTTAAACTGTGTCAGAAAAAAAAATCTTTAAGCAAAACATGGTCAGGTCAAAGTGTCTGAATAATTTTTGGTTCCAAATTTTTATCAATTTTACTGGTAGTCCACTCTATGAAGACTTTTTGGGTATAATATGTCAGTTTACAGTTTACTTTATTTTGCTATCCTCACTTACATAAATGAACTATAGTGTCCTTCACCCACTAGTAAAAATATATCAAAAATGTCTGAATAATTTTTGGTTTGACTGTATACACTTTGCATCCTCTCTGGACAAAATAAACACCTTGTCATATTGCAGATGCATTTATTCAAAGCAATGTGTAAATCAGGAATAGTACAACACTTTTGCTATTGTTGATTGATGTATGCACTAGATCAGTGGTACTGATGCTATTAAATTAATATTTCATTTTAAATGCTATTATATTCAACAATTACTTTGTGTTATATTTCAATTTCAATTTAGTTGAAAATATTTATGTACTTATAAGACTTGTGTTTAAATAGATAGTGTGGGATGTAAAAGATAATATTTTACTTACTGTTTAATTTGCATGTGAGTTTAAAGAGTGGTTTGTTTTTGAATGGATTCAGGCTTGAGTTCGTAATAATGAAAAATAATATAGAACTAGGAGTGTTTTTTTAATGCTTTATTTTAGGGATTTTTCAAGATTAAACAGAAAAAAACAACAATGGCTTGGACTAAACACACACATAAAAACACTAATAATAATAATAATAACAATGAATACTTAAGGGATGCAAAGCTTAAGCCTCAGAGAGGTCACTGGGAAACTGCGGAAAACTTTTCTTTCCATTTGTATAACAGAGTTCCCTTTCGATACTTCACTCGTACTGAGTATGGGGAAAGGTCTCCTTTTTCCTCGTTACTGAAGCCTTTTTCAATAACGCAGTGTAACTGCATCGTCATTGGTTCACTCATGGAAAGTTGTTGAACCAATGACGGCGCGGCATAGCTGCGCGGCCTATGGCGACAAAGCGCGCGAAGAAGCCCGCCAAAAAGGGCGGGGCTTACGGCTATATAAGCAGGCATTTCGCCATAGGATTTCAGTTCTCTCTCCTTCAGCGACGACAACGCATCTCTTCGCTGATCTTCCTTTGAGTCCCTCTGCATGACAGTGACGGGCACGATGAGTGCGTCGGCTGCCTGGGCAAGTGCCACGTGGAGGCCGTGCTCACCGGGACTTCATGCTCTCACTGCGAGAGCATGAGTCTAGCCTCTCTGCGCTCGCGGATCACTTTCTTCACTGAAAGCGGTCCCGCCGCTCGCGCCCTCCCGTCTTCTTCCTCCCGTGAGCCGGCAAGGAAGAGACAGCGGGGTAAAGCAGATCAGCGCCCGGAGTTGTGCGAGCTCACGTCGGCTCAGCCCCCGCGTGCCTCGCATTCTCCCACTAGAGAGCAGTCCCCCGTCCTCTGTTCTCCCGCCCTGAGCTGCGTCCCTCTGCAGATGCGAACGACCTCGTCTCATTCGGCGGATCGGACGAAGAGCCGCTTGATGACTCTATGTCTCTCGCAGCCTCCTTGACGGAAGGATGGGCCGGTGACTCAGAGGACCCCACCCACCTACCCTCGCTGGAGCCCATTGACTGCAAGCCGGGTATGGATGCCGAGCTTTTCCACGTCCTCTCCAAAGTAGTGGAGGAACTGGACCTCGAATGGGCCCCGCCAGAAGAGCCATCGCGAAGCAGGCTTGACGAGTGGTTCCTGCCGGGTCGTCGCCAGACCCCTCGTCAACGTTCCGCCCCATTTTTCCCAGAGGTGCACGACGAGCTGACACTGTGGATGGCGCTGAAGAAAAGGGTTACGAGCACCTACCGCCCCTGGATGAAGCAGTGGCGGCTCACCTCTGTCGACCCGCGGCTGTGGGCTGTAA
The DNA here is from genome assembly GCA_037950675.1 of Hypophthalmichthys molitrix. Lineage (NCBI taxonomy): Eukaryota > Metazoa > Chordata > Actinopteri > Cypriniformes > Xenocyprididae > Hypophthalmichthys > Hypophthalmichthys molitrix. Next base: position 47,553,548 of record CM075494.1, on the reverse strand, counting down.
GACAAAGTTCATCCAAGCCCTGCAGGACCACCTCTGCCCTGGCTGGCAGAGCCTACTCGTCCGCAGGCCAGGCTGCCTCAGCGCTGCACACCATGGCTATCTTCCAGGTGTTTCAAGCTAAGCTTGTCCGCTCTCTGGACGAGTCTGGCATTGATGCACCTGCCTTTCGTGACCTCCGCAGCGCCACCGACTTAGCCCTACGTGCCACAAAGGCCACAGCCCAGGCCATTGGACGATCCATTGCCAGCCTGGTCGTGCTCGAGCGCCATTTGTGGCTCAACCTGACCGAGATTAAGGACCTGGACAAGACGGCCTTCTTGGACGCCCCGGTCTCTCCCTCCGGTCTCTTCGGGCCAGCGGTAGAGGGCTTCACAGAACGCTTCACCGCAGCACAGAAGTCGTCCCAAGCCATGCGACACTTCCTGGCCAAGCGCTCCAGTTCTGCTTCTGCTTCCAGCCGCCCCAGGCCTGCGCCGGCTCAGCAGAGCAAGCCTGCACCCCCAAGGAACAGCGCCAGTGTTCACGCCCCGCAAATCGCTCCTCCTTCCCGAGACGTCAGGGACCACGGCCTAAGATTTCGCTGGACCCGACGCCTCCTAAGTCTTCCTTATCTACCAGGAAGGAAGAGGATGGGGCAAAGTCTCGCCAAGGCCGGACCACCCCAAAAGCTCTTTCGTTCAGTCTCCCCTCCGTCCCGTTTAGTTCCGGGCGTGGGAGATATGTTCAGTGCTGCACTAACTGGGCCCAATATTGCGTCCATGCAAAACGCCGTTCTCACGGCGAACACTATAAATATTTTACCTCCTCAAAGAAAGAGCAAACTTCCTCTTCCACTCTCTCCGGTGTACGGGCCCCCGACTGGTGGTCCGTCATCCGATGCCATTCAACCCCTTGTCACGCGGGCCGAGGCCTGGCAGGCCATCCCCGGGGTGTCAAGTTGGGTACTGGGGACCATAAGTCGGGGCTACTTGCTTCAGTTTGCCCGAAGGCCCCCGCGTTTCAGCGGGGTCCTTCAGACTTCAGTAAACACGGACGACGTTCATGTCCTCCGAGCCGAAATCACAACTCTACTGAGGAAAGGAGCTATAGAAATAGTCTCCCCCTCAGAGAGCGAGTCGGGATTCTACAGCCGTTATTTCCTGGTCCCCAAGAAAGATGGCGGTCTCAGACCCATCTTAGATCTCAGACTCTTGAACCTGTCCCTCATGAGACGGAAGTTCAAGATGTTAACGCTGAAGCAGATCCTCGCACAGATTTGCCCCGAGGACTGGTTCTGCTCTCTGGACCTGAAAGATGCTTACTTTCACATCCAGATAGCCCCCCATCACAGGCGATTCTTGAGATTCGCATTCGAGGGTGTGGCTTACCAATATACAGTCCTTCCCTTCGGGCTGTCTCTGGCTCCTCGCACTTTTACCAAGTGCATGAACGCGGCGCTTTCCCCACTGAGGCAGTTGGGAATCCGGGTTCTGAATTATCTCGACGACTGGCTCATTCTGGCCCAGTCGTGAGCCGAGCTGGAACATCACAGATCCGTGCTCCTCAGCCACCTGGAATGTCTGGGACTCAGGGTCAACTTTGCCAAGAGCTCACTGTTTCCCAGCCAACATATCCTGTTCCTGGGTGCAGTTTTCGACTCAGTCCGTATGACGACAGTAGTCTCGCCAGAACGTGCCCTGGCCATTCAGCAGCTCGCGGCTTCGGTCAGAAACAAAGCCTACCTCCCCTCTGGAGTTCTTCCAGAGGATGCTAGGGCTGATGGCTTCCGCCTCCCCGGTTTTGCAGCTCGGCCTCCTTCAGATGCGGCCTCTGCAATACTGGTTGAAGTTTCGGGTCCCTCCTCATGCCTGGCGGCATGGCCGCCTGCGTCTCAGGGTCAATCAGGCCTGTTTGGCAGCTCTGAAACCTTGGACGAACCCTGTATGGTTCAGTCATGGAGTACCCCTTCAGGCGGTGTCCAGAAGGACGGTGCTCTCGACGGATGCGTCCAACACGGGTTGGGGCGCTCTTTGCGAGGGCAGACCGGCCTTCGGCTCGTGGTCTCGTGAGGAAAGCCATCTGCACATCAACTGCCTCGAGATGCTGGCAGTGGTCTGAGCCCTTCAGGCGTTTCAGACACACCTGACGGGACGCCACGTCCTAGTCCAGTCGGACAGCATGACAGTGGTGTCATACATAAATCACCAGGGCGGCCTTTCGTCCAGCCGCTTATGCGCACTGGCAAAGTGTCTTCTGGAGTGGGCGTTACCAAGGTTGCAGTCGCTCAAAGCGACTCACATACCCGGGAGAACGAACTTGGGAGCAGATATGCTATCTCGGAGCAACATCCCCTCAGACGAGTGGATGCTCCACCCCCAGACGGTTCTCGCGATCTGGGAGCTCTTCGGGAGGGCAAAGATAGACCTCTTCGCCTCAGAAGACAACTCTCACTGCCCAATTTATTTCTCAAAGGAGGAAGATGCTCTGGCCCACAACTGGCCCTGCACCCTTCTTTACGCTTTTCCCCCGATCGCCCTGATCCCTCAGGTTATCAGGCGACTCAGGGAAGACAAACACAGAGTCCTCCTAGTGGCCCCGCTCTGGAGGAGCCAAGTCTGGTCCTCAGAGCTGTTCAGGCTTTCCACGGAAGCCCCGTGGCCGATCCCCCTGAGACAGGATCTCCTCTCTCAGGCGAATGGGACGATCTGGCATCCCCAGCCAGAACTCTGGGCTCTGCACCTCTGGTCCCTTGATGGGAGCCTGATAACCTCCCAGGGGACGTGCTAAATACCATCTCTCAGGCAAGAGCCCCGTCCACGAGACGCCTCTACGCCCAGAAATGGTCGGTCTTTGTTGACTGGTGCTCTGCACGCAACATAGACCCAGTGGAGTGTGACGTATCACCGATACCGTCTTTCCTCCAGGGGCGTTTAGATATGGGTCGCACCCCTTCAAGGTTTACGTAGCAGCCATTGCAGCGTTTCACGCTCCTATCGCTGGCCAGTCAGTGGGACGAAACAGCCTTGTGACGCGTCAACCTCTCACCGTTCCCACCTGGGACCTCTCTTTGGTCCTCAGAGCTCTCAAAGGGCCCACTTTTGAGCCACTGCGTTCAGCTGACCTCAGGCTCCTGATGCTTAAAACCGCTCTGCTACTTGCACTAGCATCGGTCAAGCGTGTTGGCGACTTGCAGGCCCTCTCTGTGAGCCCTGCATGCCTTGAATTCGGGCCTAATGACTCCAAAGTCGTTCTGAAACCTAGGCATGGCTACGTTCCTAAAGTGCTCTTGACTCCTTTCAGAGCACAGGTCATTTCCCTCTCAGTGCTTCCTCCCTCGTCGGACGAGCGAGAGCTGGAATTACTCTGCCCTGTCAGGGCATTGAGGACCCTATGTCGAACGATCACAGCCTTTCCGGCAATCCGATCAGCTCTTTACCTGCTTTGGCGGCCGCACCAAAGGGTCTTCGGTCTCAAAACAACGTCTTTTGCGTTGGATAGTCGACGCTATTGTTCTTTGCTACTCCTCTTTGGGCCTGAACTGCCCCCCATATTTCCGTAATCTACATCTAGAAAGAAGGGGGTGAAGGTGATTTCCAATTTTTAAGAACAAGTCTCATAGCTACGATCATATCCAGCATTAGAGACTGTTGTAATGCTCCCGGGAGGCACTGTGAGAGGCCAACGATGGCAAGTTCAGCATCCAGTAAAAAAGGCCAAAAATGCTTGACCAAAATTAAGACAATAAAGGGCAAAACCAGAAAGCATGAGTAGACGTATCCTCTGCCACCTTACACCAATCACACAATAAGTAAATGACTCCAATCACACAATAAGTAAACCAAAATTGGGTTCTCAAATGATATTATATAAGAGGAAAAACAATAAAAATACAATAATGAAATAAAGTAAACCAAAATGTAAATTGTCAATCAAATAACATGACAAAGAAAACAAATATGATACCCAAATTGAAGCAAATCAACTCGAATCATAAACTGGATAACACACCACATGGGAGGAAACACAAAAAAACAAAATGAATCAAAAACACTCAAACCATACGTGAAACACGCAAACCAAATCACAAACCAAAATAAGACCTCCCATACAGTGGTACACCAATCAATAAAACAAAGATTGTACAACAAAATGAATACCGTAAAAATCACGGGAAATTATAATAACATAAAAACCCAATACTATAAATATAAACTAAACAACACAAACTAAACAAATAAACCTCAATTTTTAGATGGAAAGAAACGGTGGCGCTAAACCCGAAGGAGGATTTGAAACCTGTAATTAAAACCATTTCACATTTTTATTACTCAGGTACCTTCTAACAATACGCTATGGCTCACTTTGTTGACTGTGTGATCTATTCTGTATGATTGTCCATGGATGCTGGCACTCGTAACTCAGAGTATAAACACAAGGTGACCCTAAAATAACACATCCTAAATTTATGGCACCACATTTCATATCAATTACAACTCGTCAATAAACTTGACCATACACTCGCATTAGGTAGCTGAACCCCAACGCAGAGTTGCACGCACACAGCGTTTTCAGATCAACAGGTCGTCAGCACAGAAATAATCCTAAAACACATTAACGGGCATATTAGACTAACGTTTCTCATTAAAATCTACTCCTATGAATAAAAATCATGTTTACTCACACTAAATTGACAAGAGCAGCAGTCACACACAAGCAGTTCTTCCAATGCGCCAGAGAGAACCCCACACACACTCGTTCATCAAGCAGAGAACGAGAACAAACGCTGTTTCTTTGAAGCCTGCAAGACTTTAAAAGTCACCTGCCCTATCACGTCACCTGCCCCCTAAAGGCATAGCATACTCATTCTGGTTACACATAAATCAAAACAAGAGAAGCCAGAACTCTCTTAAAATAAAAATTCAAAATTTGTGTAGGAAGGATTGGAGAGGTTCCCAAAGACTCCTGAATTTGTCCTGTTTATGGTTGAGGTCATAAGTTAATTTCTCCAGAGGCAGAAAAGCTGACAGCTGAGAAATCCACATGGAGATAGTTGGGACCTGAGATGTAGACCATTTTAATAGTATACATTTCTTAGCCAGGAATATAAGGGTTGTAAACAGAGGTCTGAAGTCTGAGTCAGAAAGGTCTTTAGGAATGTCATCCAACTAAAAAAGTGAGGGGGATAAGATAAAATGTTTCCTATTATCTCCTGGATTGCAGAGTGAACCCCTCTCCAAAATGGTTGGATGTGAGCACAGGACCAAAATACATGAAAAAATGTGCCCTTACAAGTTTTGCATTTAAAACAGAGGTCAGAGCAACCTGGGAACATTTTAGGGTGTAAAATAAATTCTGGTGAAAGAATTTAAAATTCTGTTCATGTATGGAAATCGAGGTGCATTTTGGAAAAATACCATCACAGATCTTGGTCCAATCATCAGAATTAAACAAAACTCCTAGGTCCCGTTCCCACAGTGGTTTCAAAGAATCATAAACTGAGGAATCAGAGTAAGCTAGTAAGGCATAAAATTTGGAAATAAGCCCATTATAAATAAGTTGGATGGCTTGAATGAGCTGCTTGTCTGTTCATTTTTGTTACTCCATAGTTACTCGTTGTTCTGCTTACTCTGGTCACTGCTGACCGGTTCTTTCTTCTAGTTTTCTCATTTTCTTCTTCTTCAGCTTCAGTTCTTTTGTCTTGCGATATGACTATTTAAACTTAGGTGTTTGTCCCACCTCTGAGAGGAGTTTTGGCCAATCAGATATCGTCCTGTTTCAAAAGGTGGCTTTTCTCTGCCCCAATCATACATAGGTGTTACCTCCGGTCTCTGCTTTGGCAGAGTACCGTTTTAGACATAATTTCTATTAAATGGAATATGATACACTTTTACACAGATTTCATTCAAGCCATGATTAAGAAGAGAGAAAGAGAATTCATACCAAATAAGGCATACTTTCAATCAGTCATTCAAGAGTTATCACATTTACATGAATTGTGGGTGTTCTAAAGCATAACTGGTTACAGGTAGTATTTGTGGACATGATGTAAAATGTATGCAGTTAAAAGATGTTTGATAAGTCCATTTAAAATAGTTTGGAACAATTTGGATGCAGTTTTAGTTGTAGAACAGTCTTCGTTGGGTTTTCTGTAAAGTTAGGTCCCTCCGAGAAACAAAAGAGGCCTGCATTGTCTCTTTGTCTCTCTTTTGATCTGGTGATCAAAGAGTCTTTATCTTTTTGGTGACCATTTGGTTGCTACATTTTGGGTTAAAGGTTATCACCTCTCCTGCAGTCAGGAAGCACGGGTGCCATAAAAAGTACCTATCAAAGGTTGTTCTGTAGAAGGACTGGAGCCGAAAACTAGATTCTCTGAGTTTTGGTTTCTGGAATTATGTTTTAAAAGAATCCTCTGAACGATTCATTTGTCTGGTTCGTCCATGGTTCCTACATTTTCTTCCAGCTGCTCTTCATTTTTTCTGGCTGTTCTCTTAAGAGCCCGTTGTTCCATGGCATTGGACTGTTTTCCTTAATCTTCTTTAAGTGCAAAGGAGCAACTGTAGCTAATGCGCTGGACAAGAGACAAGAGAGATGAAACTGATCAGGAAGATTAGTGGTAGAAGTGATAGTTCTACCATATTTGTAACCAACAAGAACGAGAGAAACACGGAAATTTCCTCCTCAAAAGAGACTAGGTATCACTCATCTATGCTGGCGGGAGCTGTGGGCGAGGCTTGCCTTCATGTCCTTAAACTTCACAAGCAACCCCACAGGGATGGATAGGCTCTGGTGCGATGTTAGGCTTAGGCTCTGATTTTACGGTCTCATTCATTACGGCAGGCTCAGTCTCACTGTCTGCAGTGGGCTCTTCCACATCCTACATGCAGCTTGTGAGAGTTGGCTGGCTGGGCTCTGGATGGGGAGCAGGGCTAGTGTTCTCCACAGGGCTGATGATAAACGCTGATCTATTGTTTACCAGTACCCACTATACATAATCTGTGAAATTCTTCCAAGGACCCAAACTAGGCAGCGCGTTCTTTTGTGTCCGCATTAAGGCTGGTGAAATAAAACACGCACAAAGAGCAGTCAGGAAATTTGTTATAGCATGCCAGATTTAAAAATCCTAATATGTCCTCCAACCAATACGCCTATATAGGTCGTTTGTCACTTCCCTGAAATACGACCCATAGAAGCGTTTATTGTTGTGCCCCTATCGACAACAGGACACTTTCATTTTAATGCATTGTACCCTTTTATCTGCATCATATTTCGGGTTTCGCGTAGCTCAATTGGCAGAGCATTGCAATATACAACAATATGCAATCATGCGATTGTGGGTTTGATCCCAGGGAATGCATGTACTCACAAAGTATATATGCCCTATAAATCACTAAGGGTAGGTTCAAGGTTGGGGTAGGTGTTGTTGTTAATAAAAAAGTAAGTTTTGCTAAATTGAAATAGGACAAATGGCGGGTAAGGGGCCGTGTAAAAAGTCCACACATTGCATTTAAATGAACGTGCATTTTGATTGGTAACGACGGTCATACGTCATTTAATGACAACAGACGTAACACGACACGTCATTATTTTTACGCCAGCTAGAGGGAGCATGACTAAAATGTAAATATAGGTCATAATAAGGTGCCTGAAAAACAACCTGTAGGATTAACCTATACGGAGTAAACAAAACAGTATTTTTAAATCCACACAGAGAATAAACACATTAATACAGATATTGACAAAGAACTAAGGAGAACTCAGGGCTTAAATAACGGAGATAATGAGTATACTAAAAAGTCAACAGGTGAATGAAATCAGTGAGTAAACTGGCACATAAACTAGGTCAGGAAACATATGACAGGGAAACAGAACCAGACCAAAATAAAACACATCAGAATAAACATGTTACAATTACTGAATGAATCTGCATTTTTTTATGAATTGAGTAAGCTGTTGATTCAGTTACTAATTTATAAACTTGACTAAAATTTATAAACCAATATGTTGTACACACTAAATCAGTGGTCTCAAACTCAATTCCTGGAGGGCCACAGCTCTGCACAGTTTAGCTCCAAACCTAATCAAACACACCTGATCCAGCTAATCAAGGTCTTCAGGATTACTAGAAACTACCAAGAAGGTGTGAGTTGGAGCTGGTTGGAGCTAAACTGTGCAGAGCTGTGGCCCTCCAGGAATTGAGTTTGAGACCACTGATTTAGTGTGTACAACATATTGGTCCTAAATTCAAGTAGCATCAGCCAATTGCTGATCACAGGATTAAGATGAATACCAGCCAGTTATCAATAGTCGCTTTTCCACTGTCGGGCCAGTGCGAGCCAGGGCTTTCAACGGGCCAGGCTAGGCATATAGCCTCGGACCTGTAGCACTGAGCCCAAAATCATGCTGCATTTCCACCGTCGGGCCAGAAGCTCCGCAGGGCTTCACTAAAACCCACCCTTAACACGCCTCTCTGGAACAACGTCACACAAACCCATCATTTCACCAACAAATGGAAGTTTTATCAGACTAATAATCAAAGAAATCACGGGAAACTAGCGAGATCATAAAGCAAAAATGATAAAAGCGCCTGTTTGTTGGCATTTTGTTGTTTACATAAAGATTTGAACCCAAGCATCGATGTTTTACCACAGTCTTAGAATAATAGGTGATAAATTGATCATAATGAATTAATTTGTGTGAAGATTAAACATTAGTCACAGAAATAAAGTGGTATTTACCGTTATTTCACAAAGAAAGAGGATGCATGTGACGTTACTTATGTTTCTGTTTATTACATACAGGACAGTATGTTTACATCACATTTAGAAAGAATGATAATTTCTACAAATTTTTCACCAAAAATGCAACCCGAGGAGCTTTAGCATCCTCTCTAGTGACAGTCTCAACAGTTAGGCCTATATTTCTAGTCAGAGAAACAGGAAGCTCCCGAAAAGAGTTCTTTTGTTTTATGAAATATGCGGAGCTAAATGGATATCAGACAGTCTGGTAAGAAACAAAACATACTGACAGATAAAATAAATGTGTGATAGCCTACGTATATGATTTGTCTGATTTCTTCAAGCGGTCGTATTTACCATGTTTACTATGGTAATAGCGTGTATTTCTGCGGTGATCAGAATCCACATCGGATCACAAACAGAAGTTATTTCAAACACTTGCTCCTGTACCAAAGTTAATTTTGAGCTAAAATGATTTTAAAAGTATGTAATGCTGATGTTATCTGATTATGAAATCATCCATGGCGCCGGCGCTGCCGTTTCCCGACTCAGATAAACTCCGCCTTTGTTTGTAACCACTCCCTCAACCCCGAGCTGGCCCGCTTTGGACCAAGGTATTCAGCGGGCCAAAAAACCCTGACCGTTGGCCCCGAGGAAGCCCCGACGAGGCACGATCAAGCCCCGGAAGTGACAGTGGAAACGTGACTGGCCCTGGCACGCACTAGCACGCCCGCTTTAGGCCCGACAGTGGAGACACAGCTAATGGCTGATCAATTGGAGCATCCCTAATTATCCCTCATGTTTTGTTTGGGTCATTTTGACCTGAAGAGGATTTTCCCGTACCCAAAAATGCTAATTAATTTTACTGTATTGGATTTAAACCCAGAGTTTAACAATTTTTGTAATTTTTGTGTTTTGTTTTTCCACATTGTAACTTTTGTGATGTTCCTGGTCAAAAATGACCTGCCTACAAAAATGCTTATAAATCTCTCATTATGCTACATCAGGGGTGGCAAACTCCAGTCCTGGAGAGCCTCAGTCCTGCAGAGTTTAGTTCAAACCCTGATAAAAACTCACTTGCCTACAGCTTTCTAGGAACCCTTCAGACATTGGTTAGCTTGTTTGATTAGGGTTGGAGCTGAACTCTACAGGACTGTGGCTCTCCAGGACCGAGGTTAGCCACCCCTGTGATACATTATCACTAAATATTGGATTCAATCTTTTTGTCAGCTTGTTTACTTTCAATTGGGACAGGTTTTATATTTATTTTTGGAACGGATTGAGCGTAGGCCTTTTTTATTTGTACCTACATTTTTGAGTGAAATTTGTTTTTATTTTTTTTTGGATAATTGTGGATAATTTTGTCAGTTTTACAAAAAAAATATATATATAAAATTGCATTGTTTATCAAACTAGTGTGCTTTAATGTTTAAGCAGGAAATGTGTTTTTAAATGGTTTAATTTTGGTTTTCATCATGTTCATGTTCACATATATACATGTGGGCGAGCAAAAATAAAGGCCTCGGACCTCCGCACGTGTGGATACATGCATACTCGTGCATCCATGCACATACACACACGTTCATGTACACAAACAAACTATTTTGAATATTACAGGCTTTCTTTTGCACAGAGATGAACTTTATCCTCAAATCAGTGAGGCTCAGATCAATGAGGCCTATGATCAATCGGTTTCAAAAATAAATACAAAACCTGTCCTAAAAAAAAAAAAAAAAAAACAAGTTGACAAAAAGATTGAATCCAATATTTGGTGATAAAATAGCGTAACAAGTGATTTATAAGTTACTTTTCTGCAGACTGGTCATTTTTGACCAGGAACACCACAAGCGTGACTTTGTGCCATTTTGTAATAAATAAAAACAAAATAAAACCATTTCAAAACAAATTTCCTGTTTAAACATAAAAGCACGCTAGTGTGATAAACAGATAAAATATCCACAAATAACACAATTTTTACATAAAGCTCAGATAAATAAGGCCTACGATCGATCGCTTTCAAAAATAAATACAAAACCTGTCCTAACTGAAAGAAAACAAGATGACAATTTTTTTGCAGGCCGGTCATTTTTGACCAGGAACACCATGAGTGTTATAGGGTTTTTAACACAGCACAAGGGTTAAATACATTTAACTGCTTGAGCAATTGGGTGCTGTTGAAAAATACATGAAGCAAGCTGTAACTGTAACTGCATAATGTAAGATACCACCATTACTGCATACCTGACAGCAAAAATGATTTGTGTTAGCAGTATTATTGTAATCTGAAATTAAGCATGATTTGCCTATTAAAGCACTTATCTAATTTATGTTTTTAACAGCACCCTTGAGTACACTAATATATATCTTCTGTAATGTCTGCTGGCCTGTTTTTTTTTTTTTTTTTTTTTTAAATCAACAGGAGACTGTGAAATGGCCATGTGTGGGGGTGTGAGCTGTATTTTGGAGCCACTCGTTTTTGTGGCTCTCTCCAAGGCAAAAATGATCTCCCCTGATGGCACCAGTAAACCTTTCAGCAGCCAAGCAGATGGATATGGAAGAGGTGAAGGCTGTGGGATTGTTCTATTAAAGCCTCTGAAAAAAGTAAACAAAAAGATTGCCTCACATAAACACATTACCATCACAACAATGCACTTTATAATAAAGTACTATAATAAAGAGACATAAGTTGTCTGTATTTTGACAGGCTCTTGAGGACCATGATCACATTTGGGGTATCATCAGCAAAACTGCAGTAAATCAGGATGGCCACAGCGTTAGTCCAATCACCAAACCATCCATGGTACAGCAGGAGGAGCTGCTTAGAAAAATCTACTCAACAGAGACTGACCTGACTAGTGTCCAGTACATTGAGGCTCATGGGACTGGGACTCCAGTTGGAGATCCAATAGAGGCAGGTAGCATCTCAAAAGTCATTGCCAAAGCAAGACCTCAAAAGTCAGGGCCACTCATCATTGGTTCTGTTAAAAGCAATATTGGACACACAGAATCTGCCGCAGGTGTTGCAGGGCTCATAAAGGTTCTTTTGATGATGAAGCATGAAACTATTGTGCCATCATTGTTCTACTCCATTGAAAACTCCAGCATAGATGCTGAATCTCTCAATATGAAAATCCCCACCAGAACAGAAAAATGGATTAGTGACTGCAGAGCAGGGAGGTCTGCAGGAATCAATAACTTTGGGTTTGGTGGAACAAATGCACATGCAATTGTCAGACAATTTGTGCCGTTAAAAAAGCCAAAAGCTCAGCTGATCCGCAAATCCCATCAGTATTTTGTGCTCTCTGCAGCCTCTGAAAAATCCATGAAAAATATTATTGCAGATACAGTAGAACAGATCAGCACAGGGAACATATCAGATCTACAGTCTTTACTGTACACATCTGCATGTAGAAGAAGTCACTTGAAACACAAATACAGAAAAGTATTTCAAACATCATCATTGGCAGATCTGCAAGAGAAACTTACTGCTGCTGTGGAGAAAAAGCTTTTACCATCAAAGACAGACACCAAGCTAGTTTTTGTGTTTTGTGGCAATGGTGTTACATATCAGGGTATGTGCAAGCAGCTCTTAAAACAAGAGCCAGTTTTCAGAGAGGAAATCTTGAAGATTGAAACTCTGTTGAAAAGCTATAGAAGTCTGAATTTGATAGAGATGCTGGAGAGTGAATCTGAGAAAAGTACAGAGCTGTCTGATCCAAAAATTGTCCAGCCTCTTCTGTTTGCTATTCAGGTTGCTGTGGTCAAACTTCTGAAACACTGGGGCATCAGTCCTGATGCTGTTTTGGGGCACTCTATTGGAGAAGTCGCTGCAGCTCATTGTTCTGGTTTGCTGTCACTTGAAGATGCAGTGAAAGTCCTCCACTATCGCAGTTCTTTGCAAAGCACTGTGACAGGAGGAAAGATGCTGGTAGTCAGTAATATGGCTGTTTCTGAAGTCTTAAAAATTCTCCCATCTTTTTCGGGAAGGGTTTGTTTGGCTGCTTATAACAGCCCTCAGTCATGCACCCTCTCAGGAGATGCAGATGACATTGACAGGTTGCAAAAGAATTTGAGCAACTCAGCCAGTGGAAAAGATTTGTTCCTTCGCATTTTAGATGTTCCTGCAGCATACCACAGTCACAAGATGGATCCCATTTTATCCAAAGTGGAACAGAGTATAGGCTCATTGCAGGCACATAATTTAGAGACAGAACTGTTCTCAACAGTGACAGGCGTTAGTTTGTGTTCCTCAGATTTTATTACTGGTGAATATTGGGCAAAGAATATCAGAGAACCTGTTGAATTTGAACAAGCTGTGAAGTCTGCAGCTAAAAATAAAAGGAATGTGATATTTGTTGAAATTGGTCCAAGAAGATCTTTGCAGAGGTACATCACTGAGACTCTGGGAAATCAATTCACTGTGATTCCCTCAGTGCAGCCAGATAAAGATCACGAGACAATGCTTGCAGCTGTTTCCAAACTGTTTGAGCTTGGGGTCAAAGTGGACTGGGAAATGTTCTACAAAGGTTTTGAGACTGAACCAATTCCCTATCCACAATACCAGTTTGATGATGTGAAGATAGATGTTTTCACTTCACATTTGCAGTCAATCAGTTCCACTGGCTACCATCCAGTAATTACACAAATGGGTACAGACAGTACAGTGTTCAGCTGTGATTTATCCTCTGAATCGGTGGCCTTTCTGCAGGACCACAAGCACAATGGTGTTGCCATCATTCCTGGTGCATTTTATGCAGAGTTAGGTTTAGCAACCTATATGGTATATGCAAAACCTAAGGTTCCACTAAGTTCTCTGCAGCTCAGCATAACATTCCAGAGTCCATTCATTTTTACCCAGAATGCCCCAGAAATAAAAGTACAGCTAAATCCATCTGACAATTTGGCAGATAACACATGTAACTTCAAAATACATTCTACTTCTGCAGTCTATGCATTTGGCACAGTAAAAGCAAAACAAGGTAGAACACCTGAAGAACAGTTCATTTCAATAGACTGTATTTCCAAAAGATGCACATTCCACATGATGTCTGGAGAGCTCTACAAACTTCTAAGTCAAACAGGATTTGAGTATGGGTCTGTCTTCAGAAATAAGGCAGATGTTTACCGTGGGGAAGAATTTAGAGAGGCTATATCTGTTATGAAGGTCCCAAAGGAATTGCTGCCTCAATTACATGACTATCACCTTCATCCTGTGGTCTTGGATTATCTCATGCAACTTGTTCCTGTAACTATAGGGCATGACCAATCAGCAAGACCCCAATTTCCTGCACAAATAGGAAGCCTGACTGTATTTGAACCATTGCAACAGGAGATGGTTGTTTATCTGAGAGCAGTACATGTGGGAGAAGATGATTTTGACATTTGTGGCTGCTTAGCCAACAAACAGGGTAGGGTGCTGGTTGAACTCAGGGATGTGAAGATCCGCATTTTAGGGAGTCGTTCCCAAGTAGTCAAAGAGTACTTCTTCCATAACAATTTCAGTATTATCTCTGAAGTTGCCACATTTGATACACAGATTAAGGCACTTGTCTTTTCTGACAGGGTAGGAATTTCTGAAGCTTTGCAACAGTACTTGGACCCAACATCCAGATACGTGTCTTCTTCAAACGGTAACATACTGTTAGAAGGTGGAGTTGAACTTCTTTTGTCAAAACTGAATATTTCAAGTGTAAAGAAAAACTTCCAGGACATTTTATTTATGTGGGGTGATTCAGACTTAACCTCTCTCGAATCAGAGAATATCTTGGACAGCATGGCGGGGTGTTGTGAGATCTTCCGAAAGATTGTCAGATATCTCATGGGACTTCATTTCCCAGGTGCTATTAGAGTAATAACCTATAGGTGCTCTGAGAGCTTAGTGGACTTCATCAACCCTGGATTTGTTCTGTCAGGCATGACAAGAGCATGTGCAGCTGAATTGTCAGAACTTTCCTTTCAGTTGATTGACATGGGCTCTGCCACTTTTGAAGACATCAAAGCTTTGGTTCAGGTCCTCAGGTCTTACCCCTGTCACAAATATCCAGAGCTAGTGGTGAAAGAAGGCAAAATTCTCAAACCTGAAATCACCCACACACTATTGCCAACTATGGCAATCTCTTCAAGAAATGTCCACATGTTGCATGATGAAGTCTTTGTCTTGCAAACATCTGACCCATATATAATGACAAATCTGTCAGCAACACAAATGGATAATTCCACTGAACCAAATCAAGGAAAAAACATTGTGCTTCGCCTCAGTAAAATCTGTGTTCATTCATCAGACTACTTTCCAGTCAGCATTTCTGACCTGAATTATGGCCAGACATTGTATTGGAACAAGCACACAACTGGAAACCATAAGCTCTTAGCCCTTGACTTCAGTGGCACTGTCACAGCTGTGGGTAAAGATGTCAGCAAATTTAAAGTTGGTGATCATGTTGTGTCTTGTTACCCTGTTGCTGCCACCACTAAAGTAGTTCTCCCAACAGCTGTTTGCTGCAAAGCTAAAAGGCTTTCATTCCTGAATGAAATCCCTTGTGTCTCTTATATGGTACTGGCTTGGAAGATCTTCCATGAGGCTTTACCCAAGGCTAAGCAGCAAAGGACACTGGGTATTTTCTCCACTGTTCCTGACTCAGCTTTGATGAATGTCTTAATTGCTATTGCAAACAGATCAGGTTGGAATGTCAGAGTGAGCATGCAGGCTGATCAGCTGTCTTGTGATTTTAGTGAGGTTCTGGGGGCTGTTCTTCTACCTCCTTATAATGTAAAAACTGCTGAAATAGCTAACAGTGTTAGAGGCATCAAAGACATTGTGTTTGTCTGTGACAGCAAGACAGATTTCCCATTGAATTCAACAACATTAAGAGGTACAAATGAGGAAGGCCATTTCCATGTCCTTTTCATGTCCCAAATAATGCAGAAATGGTCTCTGCAGTCACAAATGCCACAAATCTACCGTTGGTTGAAATCCATGGATTTGGACAGAAAGTCCTTGTCTTTGGACGCAACAGCTGTTCAAAGAGTAAAATCTCAAGACATTGATCTTTTGTCTGTAAAAGAATCTGAATCTTACTTCACATGCCAGATCCTACCCATTATAGTCCTCAACGGTGAAGACAAGAACCAGCTGTCTGACATTCCAGTGATGCCCAAACACAGTCTATTCAATACAAATTCAGTCTATATTGTTACAGGTGGTCTAACAGGGTTGGGCTTTGAGACAGTAAAGTTCATTGCTCAGAAAGGAGGAGGAAACATTGTCATTCTGTCGAGAAGAAATCCAGACCCTCAGATGCAACAAGAGATAAATCAGGTCTGTAGCCGTTGGGGTTCTGTTATTAAGTGTCTGCCGTGTGATGTTTCTGTATCTGAGCAAGTGGACCAGACAATTGTTAATATTGGAAAACTTTTTCCATCCAGTCCCATCAAAGGGGTATTTCACAGCGCAGTTGTCCTACACGATGGGCTGATTGATCGTCTTGACAAAACTCTTTATGAGAAAGTTATGAGGCCAAAAGTAAATGGAGTGATTAACCTTCATCGTGCTACCACACAGTGCAATCTGGATTATTTTGTGTGCTATTCCTCCATCTCTGCCTTCATTGGCAATGCCTCGCAAACTAATTATGCTGCAGCTAATACATTTATGGACACTTTCTGTCAGTACCGCAAAAATATTGGGCTTTCTGGACAGTCCATTAATTGGGGGGCTTTGAATCTTGGCCTTCTTCTGAACAAATTCCATTTCCAGAAATTTCTAGAGGCAAAGGGAATCATGCTTTTGGAGATTCCAGAAATCCATGAAAGTCTTGAGCAGTGCCTCTTGATCAACAAACCTCAACAGGTTGTATGCAGGTTCAATTTTAAAAACAGCTGGAATAACATCCTTAGTCAGAACAAATCGCTGAGTGTACGCTTGTTTAAAATAGCACAGGAAGCCATCATTAAAGCTGAAGTGACCATGTCTAGACCTGAGCAAGCCATGACATCATCCTCACCACGTGATTTTCTGAAGTTCATGATAAGTAAAACAGCTGGCGTTGAGATGGATGAGCTAAATGATGATGTTCATCTTTTCGATTTAGGCATTGACTCAATGTTAGCCATGACTCTGCAGAATGCTCTCTTCAGTGAAAGAGGTGTGAATGTCCCTCTAGTGACTCTGCTGGATCCAAATAGCACACTGTCAATGCTCATCAAAATCCTGGAGCAGAGCAGTGTAGAAGAATATCAGATTGAAGATGAGAGCAATTCCACATACTTATAAAGGTGACTTGTATTTCTCCACATCAGTCTTTTAGTAGCCTCAAAAACAAATAAGATTTTTAGGAAATTCATGAACTTTTGAAGTGAATGGGTATATAGTACTAAGTACTTGATTAATCAATTAATCTAACTTTAGTTAATCTTTCTGAAAAAAGGTATTTGGCAGATGTTTCAAAGTGACTACATACAACCAAATTCTATTGGTTCTAGGTAGCATTTTTTTCTGGATCCCTGCATCCTCTGTATTAACAGCATATACTGTATAATTATGAGGTTACACTTTTTTTTACAGTGCCGTAGTTACATTGTAATTACTCAAATAAGTACTGAGTACTGTTAATTAACTACATATACTTACTATAGAGTTACAGTTAGGGCTAGGGTTTGGTTTAGGGTTAGTTACTTGTAATTATGCATAATTTACTTTTATTATATGTACATGTAGTAATGTGTAACAACGGCACTGTAAAATAAAGTGTTACCAATTATGATAAATTAGGTTATGCAGAAAATTATGAATGTGGACTTAACATTGTTTTACACTGTAAAAAATGATAGCCTGAAATTGTTACATTTAGGAGCTTTTTTTTTTTTTGAGGATAAACTGATTTAATCCATAAGAATTACCATTGTTGGTATAACTTTTTTTTTTTAGGTTGATTTAGTGAAGTTAAATGATATCTTTAATTGAATCCATCTAGATATCACAATTTATTCAGTGCAAATTATGTTTGTTCATCAGATCACACTAGGTGAACTACAAAACTGCAAATACATATTCATTTATTTTCATTTTCTGAATAGTTTTCTATATCTATTTTAATGTACTTAGGGGTTAGATCTGTATGAGTGGCACATGCTGACATGCTTATTATTTTTTAATCAGGATTTTGAGATTTTTTTTTCTACTCACTAAAGTTATCATGTTAAAGGCAATTTTAAGTTGGTCAGAGGTAATAACAACGTTCATTTTTAATTAATGAAGATATCTAATAGTATCGGTAAGAGTTGTAGTACTACCAAAATATGTTATTTTTTGTATTCTGAACATTGTTTAAAATATTGTATTCAATGACTAAAATAAGAAACAGTGAAAGATGTATGTTGATTGATTTATTAGTGCATGCCCTTCCTGCATAGATTGAGACTTTCTGGGGTGAATACTATGATCTATTTTACAAAGCAAATTTTGAATTAACATATGTCGATATGATATAATTAAGGAAAGTCACAGACATTGCCTACTTCAATTTTGCAAGATAAATTTGAGGACAAGGTGGTTTGGTGTGATAGGCCTTCCATAAGGTGTACTATTTATTGATAAATAAAGATTGTAACAACCCTGTTACCCATGTCAAATCTTCAAAATAAAGAAATGGAATGACTAAAGTCTTCTCCTTTCATTTAAATTTTTCATCATGTTCACTATCTTTATTTATTACACAGCTCTCTGGATACTCAATTCTGTGTGGTCAACCATAGCTTTCTGATGTCAAATATTTTAAAGAGTTAGGTTATGAACTGTATTGGTTTATTGTTCCTAGGGTGCACTTATAATGTTAGTATGATTTTTACATAAAAAATGGTCATAATATAGAAAATAAAGCACTTTTCCTATCTTGATTTTAGACCTTTTATTTGAACGCTCTGTTTCCCGCTTATATGTTGGAATACTGTTCGGTTTTTTTCATCACAACAGACATAATAAATGGAATACTCTGAGTGTGATACGAATGATTAGAAGCTATGTTTTTACCTCACAACCAGGACATAACCTGATTTATAAATAAATCCCCTGCCCTGCTCCCGATAATATTGTGCATCACTGATCGAACAAGCTGACGATAGGACGATATGAAAGTTGAGCATATCGCCCAATACTACTGTACAGTCAACGACAACTTATTTCATTTTCTTATGCACTGTTTTGAAGAGGTCCGGATTTCTAAACTTTCTACCATCCAGTTGTTCAATTATGTTCTGTTCTTTTAAAATACTGATACACACAGGCACGGATCGTGACACATGCTTTAAACTTTGAAGGATCCTCCTCCATGTCTAACAACACTCATAATTCTTTTAAACATGCTGATGTTTTTAACAGGAAATGTTACTGTACAAGTAAAGGCACTAACAACTGGATAACATACAGAATGATTTCCAAGTCGATACATGCAATCACGATCAAAATTACATGTAATTTTGAACTGTCTCTTTTCATCTGGGAGGATTCACATTTCAGTTCAATTCACATTGATTTGTATAGTGAGTTTCACAATACACATTGTTTCACAGCACCTTTACAGAAAATGCATGGTTCTACCTTACTTGGACACAGACACCTCTGATAACAGAATACTCTAAATGAAATGTCTATATGTCAGAAATGTACAGCTCTAAGATCATACAAATCATGCCGTTAGCTAACATCATCCCATAATCCCATTAAAGCAGTTATTACAATTTGTGATCATAATGATTACAATATACTGTATAATAATAATAAACATTTATATAGCAATTTTCATTCATGGAATGCAACTCAAAGTGCTTCACAATCATAAAATAAATATTAGGAATATAATTTAACACAATATCAATTCCATTCCATTCCAAATTTTCAGAGCATAGTGGGTAAAAGAGGTAACACCAGGTCGTTAAAGTGCCCCAATTATGGATTTTTGAAAATTACCTTTCATGAACTGTGTAATGTAGCTGTATGTGCTGCAAAGTTGTAAAGCTGAAAGTGCATCATAAATAGTTGTCTCTCAAAAGAAAGATTTGACTCTGAACTGCTTCATTTGCATAATGCCCGTCTACGTTCTGCATGGACATCCCGCAAAATCTTGAACTTCTCTCAAAAGCTGTAGCTCGCTCTTGTGGATTACATGTTGACAAGACGCTGTGATCTGTGCTGTGAAAGGAAAATCTGTTTATTTTCACTTCCAAAGGATGAGGCTGTGAAGAATCAGTGGTTAAATCCGGATCATCTGAGCTACCGAGCAAGCTTGTTACATCAGAAAAGCGAAACATATGGAGCTGGTTAAGCGATGCGAAGTCCAAAATATATTCGTTTACAAATCGTGCGCTTTGGTAAAAAAAGCGTTTTAAAGTCATAACATAATATTGCGCAAGGAGACACGGAAACGAGTCTTTATTAATCCATAATCTGACCCCGTAATCGTAACTGTGTAGCCTATGAAAACGATTAAAAAAGCGCTTGCCGTTTTACTGCCTCTAGTGTTCATTTCTATTGGAAACTGCAGTGATATGTACACATTGGTACGTATTTTGGCGACTCACGAAAACGTTCCCACAGGTACGTCTTTCCTATGAGACTGGGTTGAAGTTACAGCAGTCTTTCTGGTTTTTATTAAAAACAAAGACTTAGAAGTTGATAGTTTAATTATTAAGGAACTATCTGATGTACTCTGTAAATCCAATCCTTTGGTAAAAGCAATAGGGAAAGGTGGTCCACTTGCTACAGCTTATAAGAGAAAGCAGTACTTTAAGGAACTGTTAAATATTGTTGAGCCTGTGGAGTTTATTTTGGACCAAGAAAAGAGCAGGACTTTTCAGTATATACCATTACTGCAGTCTTTGCAGCAGCTACTTGATTGTACTGCAGTGTTAAAATGTGTCATCAGTAGCCACAGAACACAGGAAAATCTGCTTGATAACCAGCAGTATCGCTCTATTAGAGACGGTGTGTACTTTAAGGACAACACTTTCCTGTCAGGTGATGAGTTGCAGATTTGTTTAACTTTATACATAGATGATTTTGAGCTATGTAACCCCTTGGGTACTTCGCGAAAAAAAAAAACACAAATTGTGTGGTGTTTACTGGATTCTAAATAACTTACTGCCAGGCTCTCATTCAACACTCTTTTCAATTTTTTTGAGTGTTTTGTCCAAGAGTGACAATGTAAAGGTATATGGCTACAGACAAATATTAAAGCCACTTCTACAAGACCTTTGTAATTTGGAAGAGCATGGCATGTTCATCACAAAACTTGGCAAGTTTGTCAAAGGAACAGTCCATAGTGTTGTAGCAGATAATTTGGGAGCCCACGGTTTGTCTGGTTTTGTGGAGAGCTTCTCCATACATTATGTTTGTCGATTTTGTACCGCTCAGAAAATAGAAATTCAGGCGAAGGACGTTTAGTCAGGTGATTTTTTTTGCTGCGAACAAAAAAACTGCATGAAGCACATGTAAAGTCTGCAAACAAAACTGACACTAGTTGCTTTGGAGTAAAAAGAGCTTGTGTTTTGACAGAAAATCTTCACCACTCTCATGTTTGCACAGGCTACTCCCCAGACATCGTCCACGATTTATTTGAGGGTATTGTCCCTCATGAACTGGCACTGTGTTTGAGTGTTCTTATCCCTAAGAAGTACTTCAGTCTTGAATATCTTAACACGCTTATAAGTGGAGTGACAGAAAAAAATCGACATCATACCAAACAGCTATTCATGTAAGAAGACAATAGGTGGCAACGCCCACGAGAACTGGAATTTAATACATTTGTTTTCGTTTCTTGTAGGGGTCTTGGTACCAGAGGATGAGCTTGCTTGGCAAGTGTTACAAGATCTAAAGGAAATTGTGGAATTAGCTGTGGCACCTGTTCATACTGACGAGACAGTTGCCTATCTTGATGTGAAGGTGTCTGAACACAGACAGAGACTACTCGAGCTTAATCCAGACATAAACCTTTTACCCAAACACCACTATCTTGAACATTATGCGCACCTAATTAGGTGTTTTGGGCCACTTGTATGTCAGTGGACAATGCGGTTCGAAGCTAAACATAGCTTTTTTTAAACAAGTTGCTCGACACACAAACAATTTTAGAAATATTGCACTCACATTGGCAGCGAAACACCAGCAATTCATTAGTTACCACATACATTCCTCTAGTCTCAGTACATCTGATTTGGTAGTTACAAATGTCTCCACAGTGCAGGTTGATGTGTTGAATAAAGTTGTATTGGCTCTCAGGCAGAAGTATCCAGATATCAGTCAAGTTAATCTTGCAAAAAGTGTCACCGAATGTCACATGTGACCCGGTGTCTGAAAGCCAACTATCCAACAACTCCAATCCTATTGGGCGGCGACAGCCTATGACGTAATATGGTGCGACCCGGAAGTATAAAAGGAGCGCCTGGAGAATCAGTCAGTATCTATCGTCTTGAGCAGGGGTTCTCAGCCTTTTGCAAGCTGGGCCCCCCCAAAGCTGGTTCATTGCAGTGCCCCCCCCCCAGTAATGACTGTTTTGGTCTATTTTAGCAGCGAAAATAGATCCGATGAATCCAAACAAAGATCACAACATAGCGCATCTCACAGCAACACTCAGTCGTGTTTTGAATGATTCAGTGTTTTGAACAAATCGTTTGAGTCAAAGATTCAATGACCCATTCACAAACATCTGTCTCATTCTTGATGAATCGGCCGTTTGAACGAATCTGAATGAACGACTCAATGACTCGCTTAATAAAACCGCTTATCACCTGCATTTGCGCTCACTATCGACAAACCAATCAAATTTGTTCAAAACTTTTTTTTTTTTAAATCAGTCCAAACACATTTTAATTTTATTCAGGAGTTATGTATATACAAAACTATAACTTTTTATGACAGTAGTTTAGTGATAACAAAAATTTGTAAATTTTTCTTTTTCCAGGTTTTTTTCCTCCCATCCTGTGGCCTACTCGCGTCCCCCACTGATTGAGAACCACTGGTCTTGAGGGACTGTTCAGCAGGCAGCCCGAAGCATGGCAAGGAAACGCAGAGTCTCGTTCCCTGGTTCTCAGGGAACCATGGTTACATACGTAACCTGAGACATTCCCTTTCGAAAGGGAACTCGCTCTGTGTATGAAACACTATGGGGAATGATATACCCACGCCGCCATGCTTAAGGAGAGTGCATGCCAAAAAATATGGCTGAGACAAATAACGAGCAGTTTCGAAGAAACGCTTAGCAACTCTACCTCGGGTCACACCAGGCTGTCAGTGACAGCATTCCCTACGGCCAACAGCCCAAGCTGAGCCTCAAAGAGGCCTTCCGTAGAAAGCCTACTAAGGCCACTCAAGGCATCTGGGACCAACTTTTCCGAGGAAAAGTGGACCCTTAAAGGGAATGTGGCCAGGGAACCGAAAGGAGCCCCGGCCAGTCACTAGAGGGGAACGGAGTCACCCCCAATGCCAGGGAGGCTGACCTGGTTTGACAACGGACAAACTTAGTCTTGGCCAACCCTGTCTGAATACAGAATCTCTATAACGCATTCTTCAGAGAAGAGAGCAGGTAAGAGCGACTGCAAGAAGGGCAGTAAGCAACTCAAACCCACACGTAGGGACGGGCATCCTGGAGAGCAGAACTCAGCTGAGTGCCATAAACCCTCGTATTGAGGGGAGTATAATCCGCTCATCCTAGGATCTACTTAGTGCTTGATTATTTGCACTGTGGTCACACAATCATGGAGGCCAGAAAGGGGCCTACAGCATGATAGTAGCTTTATATGGAGCATGACTCACATACGAAAAGCATTTTGTCATATTAGAAAGACATTCATTGGTGGCCTGGGAGGGCCACCTTGAACACCTGGCTTGCTGGGAGCAGGACATATGGTAAATAGTTTAGGTGAACTGTCTGCATCGCACATGCCCCACGGTCAATGCCACGAAAACATCAGATTTACTGAACGTTCATCGCGTTTTGAGGATGGCGCGGTACTCCGGTAAAGAGGCCCTTCAGATGATTCTGGACAGCGAGAAGAATTCACCTTTTCCTCGGAGGAAGATTGAGATGACGAACGGTTGCATTTCAAACAGCGAATTGACCACCAACGAGGATATAAGTTTGGGGTAAGTCGTTTAGTGTTATATACAACTCTTTCTATGATAATATAAAACTTGTATGGATTTTAATACTATATTTTGCCTAGTTTTGGCTTGCTTTTGTCAGCTTGCGGGAAATATTGCCTTACAATCTCCCTTACAAATATTTAAACTTATTTGTATTTCACTTAATTTTGGTTAGCTTATGACACTTCAGCTAAAATACTGCCTCGTGCCTAATGTAGCTTGTTTGCGATTATCTGTTGGTGTAAGGTAATATGATGTGATTCAGAGCAAGTATATTTTAGCCTAAAGTAAAATAATGTGATAATGTCTAAACACTGTTTATTTATTTGGATTAGCCTATGACTCTGTGCTTATGCTAAAATAAGGCCTTATGCCTAATATACAGATGTTTGTGAATACAGATATAAGTGTTTGAAATGCACTAAATACGTGCGGTTTATATGGCCCATCAACAGATACTCGCGGTCTTCGGCTGTCTATGGCCCATTGTCAGCATATATACATACATTGTGGATCCATACCCACTAATTGCCCATCAGTTTACTTTGTATGCTAACAGTGTTTTATTTCTTTAGGAATGTGGCTGCATTACACTCGCCTTCACCAGCACCACACACAGATGTCGTTCAGTTCTCAATGCGATCGAGAATCATACTGAGTAAGTGCACAGATGTAATATTTTACATATGTAATAGTGTTTACATCATCATAATACAAAAGTATATGTTCTTGTAAGAAAACTGTTGTCTTTGTTATGCATGACCATTATTGATTAATAATGATAATAATTTCTTTGATTGTGATATCAACATAAGTAAGTGCACAGTAATATTTTACAAATGTAAACATTCATTGTGTCCATATCCACTAAATGCCCATCAGTTTACTTTGGATAATTTATGCTAACATTTTTGTGTGTGTGTGTTTACATCGTTATAATACAAAAGTATATGTTCTTGTATGACATAACAATAACTGCTGTCTTTGTTATGCATGGCCATTGTTTGTTTTGTTTTTTTTGTTTTTTTACAGATGTGACAATGAACACCTGTTCCAAAGAGATCCCAAGAAATACAACAAATACATGGGGAGCGTTGACCTGTCTGATCAGCTGATACAGTACTACACAACACAGCACAAAACCATGAAGTGGTACAGAAAGATTTTTTCTGCACTTCTTGGACTTGTTTCCACCAACTCTTTCATTTTGCACAAAGAGCTACATGGTAACATGTCCCATAAAGACTTTATGGAGCAACAGAAATTATTCTAATATGCTGATTTGATACTCTCTTATTATCAGTGTTGGAAACTATAAAATGGTATATCACTGACTCGAAGCAGGAATTTTTTCTCCAGTGCAAAGAAACAACAAACAGCTAAGTGATGTTCACTTGTATCTTTGAGCAGGATTTATTTCCAGATAAAACTGTATACTCAATATGTGCCCTCATTTATTCTAAATGTTATTCATTTATATTGTTAACTATATTCTGAATAAACTACCAGAAAAAAAAAAAAAAAACTACTTTGTACTATGATTAATTTTCAGTCACATAGCCTTCCTATCTGAAAGAGCTCATTATGCAGGTCATTATGCAGGTCTTTGTTTTCTCAGGTGTGAATCACAGCATTATTCATGAAGATTCACACCTCCACGCATACCGTCTTTCTTGACAAAAAGTGTCTTACAAAATTTAAATAATTGTATTGTTTTATATGAACGAGTAGGCAGGATAATTTTTACATCATTTTGAAGCAAAAACTCTAGCCTACAACCTCCAATACCCAGAAGTCTTGTGAAAACATATTTATTATCAGTTTTGTGGAAGTGTTTCAGTGACTTAAGTTTTTTGTTTTTTCAATAACCACGCATAAACGTTATTTCCTCAAAAATACAAACATTTACATCTATTTTTCTCACATATTATTGTAGCAGAGTTTGTGCTGAATACAGCTAAATTACTTGTTGGCCAATAGTATGTTATAAGTAGCTGAAATAAGTCAAGTCACCTTTATTTATATAGCAGTTTTTACAATGCAGATTGTGTCAAAGCAGCTTTGCATTGATAACTGGTATATAATTTTGGCTGCGCAGCAGCTCTTAAAGAATAGTGTCAATGCCGGCAGATCAAAGCACTGTTGAATATCAAATGTTAAGTGTCCCCAACTAAGCAAGCCAAAGGCGACAGCGGCAAGGAACCCAAACTCCAACAGGTGACATCAGGTGGCAAATAGACTTCTGTGTTAAAATGGAGAAAAAAAAAACCTTGGGAGAAACCAGGCTTAGTCGGGGGGCCAGTTCTCCTCTGGTGAACAGTGCTATGTTATGATTCAGGTCGCTATCATATGTCTGATAGGATTGCAACATTTAAAGTATTTATTCCAGTTGAGGATCGTATTCATCACGCCGGTATGGACGGTTTGTTGAGGAGCTGTGCCACTGGTTGTCGTGACGATGAGGACTTCACAATGGATGATCTAGTTGACTCAATCTCTGCTGATACTTCAGGGCTGCATTGTGGTCGTGTCAAGGCGCCGGTCCTCGGTCTCACCTGGATAGCGCCTGGATCTGGTTGACTACGGTAAACCTCGGGATAAACAGAAAGACTAATATTAGCGTAGATGCCATTCTTCTTCTGATGTAACGAGTACGTCTGGTGTTATAGGAAGTGTTCCCGGTTCCAGGAATAATAAGCACAAATGTCAGGGCATGTCAAAACATCTCAAGGGCCCCAGAATCACTCAGACCCCTGAGGGTTAAAGCACCAGGAAGGATAAATAACTGAACCATAAGGAGGTTAAATTATTACCTGGGGCCCTGGCCAACCAGAAGTGCATTCAGTAGGATACTGATAGCTCTCTAGTAAGAGGATCAACTACAACATGCACTAGTATGTTCAAAAAAGGCAGCCCAGAGGGCCTAAAACCTTTAAGACATACAGCGTTAGTCTAGTGGCCATTAGGGTTCTAGGAGCAAAAACAGAACCAACCTAGATACTAGGTAGCTATTTAGCTCAACTAAAGTAACTAAAGAAACCCAAACTCAAGGAGGCTGATGTACTTAAAACCAAACCTCAGTAAGGTTTTACCACAAAAACTCACCCCTGAGAAGTCAGCCACTCAGAAGAGTACTTGGTAAAAGCACCTTTTTACTCTC
The DNA here is from genome assembly GCA_037950675.1 of Hypophthalmichthys molitrix. NCBI lineage: Eukaryota > Metazoa > Chordata > Actinopteri > Cypriniformes > Xenocyprididae > Hypophthalmichthys > Hypophthalmichthys molitrix. The sequence continues at coordinate 47,526,544 of CM075494.1, read as the reverse complement.
AAAGTGAGAGGAGTACATAACTGAACTCCAACATGCTACACGGGAGGCCCATAGGGCCTACCCTAGTAAACACGTGGTATCAGCTAGTGGCGCCATAACCATACCAACCATCAGGCCATGCATTCAGCAATTAATTTCTAAAAAGGAAATGCATATTACGCCACCATACTCCATGAGAGGTCTGCTTAAGGCCTACTCAACAGAGGTGGGGCGTGGCCAATGGTGGCATTGGATTCACAAGCATCCTGCCAGCATGTCAGCTAAAAAGGAGGCCTTATGGGGCCTTCAAGTTCAGCAACAAGTGGCGTTCAGCCCGTTTGAAACATATAAACACAATCGGTGCCAACATGTAAACTAAAAAGGAGGTCTATTAGGGCCTACCATTTCAGTGACACGTGGCGCCAGCTCGTGAATATAAGGGAACCAAGCTTACAGGGAACCAGCTCTAACCCAGCAACAGCTGTGGGAAGCTAACTACAACCTGAACTATGGCTATACATTCCAACAGGCAATGTACCCAATGTTTTTCTTTTTCCAGTGACTAAAGGGATACCAATAAATGCCTACATGGTCTAAGGGAGGCCTACCAAAGCCTACTACCCTAAACAGACACGTGGCAAAAGCCTGTGGCAGTGTAAATTCTATGTGAGCAAACTATGGTCACCTAACAACAGCACTTGAAGACACTTTAGCCTCTTTCTAGTTAGCAGCTTAAAGACATAAGACCCTACATTCCAAGTTATATGCAATATAGCTGTTATCAAGATCACCAAAAAGAGCTAATAGAAACCAGACTGCAAAGGTGGTTCTAACACTACCCTGAGTATGCAATCCAACAGGTGATGCACTCGGTGACACAATTAAACCCTAACTGGGGGAATATGAAAAATAGTCACCACACTCTCTAAATAGAGGCTAAAATAAAAGGCCTGCTATTATGAGAACAGGTGCTAACCTGTGGCAGCATAAAAAGTAAGCTCACATACAAATGTAGGGCAAAAAGGCTAGAACTCAAAGCAAAACACAATGCTTTGAAATATGTGCTATCCTAGAAGGATAAATGTTCTCTCCAAACAGATTCGCAAACCTGTACCGAGCCCTAGAGGACGGGGCTAAAAGCTAACGCTGTCAACTCAAAATTGAATGGAAAATCAAGTGGCTCAGGGGAAAAACATCTTTCATAGCATGAAAAGTTCTAGAAAGTGGAGCCTAGCATATACTGCGTAACTTATCTACACAAAGATAAGGGCCTACCACCTGAGAAAACCAGCACCAGGGAGTCTAAAAACAGTCTACAACCTTAGCTGTTAACTCATCCAATTGCACCTACATTAACAATGGGACAATGGGCATACGGCCTAACAACTCCCTCAGGAGGAGACCAGAACTAGGAAGTATACAACCTAATATAGGATAGTATAACAGGGTTAATAAGCATTACACACCTTAACCTAGCTCTAGCCTAGCCACTAAGCTATGGGCCTAATAACAAGGCCACACACCTAATGGGGCCTGATCTTCACTTCCAAATCTCAAAGAGAAGGAAAGCGAAGCTCGCAAGCAACAATGTCAGGCGGCCGGTCAGGGCCGACCTAGACATAAAAACTGAAGTAATGAGTGTTAACTCAGACTATAATGAAATATTAGCTGAGAAGTTACCCATACAGAAAAAGGAGACTAAGCGGCAGCCATTTTGTGGCCTGCTTAGCCAACTTAAACAACTTCAGTTGCCCAAAAACCCCTTAAAGTTTTTACTGTTACATGCCCAGGAAAAACTATACAGGAAAACAAGGTCAAATATTTGAAAATAAAAAGAACCTTGCTTACCTTCCTGCGGCTCGAAGACCAAAGACTCCTCCTCCTCGTCTTTATAAAAGAAGAATGTTCTTCTTCTTCCGAGGTTCTAAAAGAACCTTTTTCACTATCAAGCCAGAAGGTAGGCCTAAGAAAAATTCTCATCATGGGCCTGACCGTCAGCCTGACTGTTCAAAGGTGTCCTGAGCATGAATAGATTACATTAAAATCCCTCCGGGAGGCAGAGGAAGAAGGGCGAGGGCAGGTGTATATTTGCCCTTGCCAGAGAGAGAACCGATCACCGGCGTTGCTGACGCCTGTGCTCGATCACCTCTCTTAAATGTCTTTTCTTATTCCTCGTATCCCGCCGCTTTTGCGACTTACTCCTTGGAGGAGGAGGTGCTCGAGCGGCGACACTGGATCTCTGGCCCTGTCTCTGAGCCTCAACTCGAGACGGGCCAGGGCCTCCCGGCTGTCTGGGCCCAGATCTGGATCTGAGCGGGATGCATGTTTTAAATGCTGCTGAGCGTGCCTTCGCCTCTCTGAACTTTCCCACGACCGCCTCAACGGAAGTGCCGAAAAGCTCAGAAGGCAAAACCGGGGCATCAAGGAGAAAGCCCTTCTCTTTCTCCCCGATGTCCACCATGATCAACCACAGATGTCTCTCCATGGCCACCATAGCCACCATCGATCTGCCAATCGAGACGGCCGTTTGCTTGGTGGCCCGGAGAGCAAGATCTGTGGTGCGGTGCAGCTCAGCCACCACCTCAGGGGACAAACCTTGCCCCTGGTCCAGATTTTTCAGCAAGTCTGCCTGGTAAGCTTGCAACACTGCCATTGTGTGCAAAGCTGCACCAGCCTGACCTGCTGCAGCATACGCCCTGCCGTTCAGACGTGATGTTACTTTAAGGGGTCTGGTCAGCAGGACCGGAGCTTTCAGTGTCGGTGCACTACCCGTGACGAAATAGTTCGCGAACGTCTCGTCAATGGGTGGCATCGTCACATACCTGTGCTGGCTCAATCCTTCCACATCAGCGAAATTCCCCCGCTGATGCAAATGAATTCTAGCCGAGTACGGGTTCTTCCATGCCTTCTCAATCTCAACGTGGAGATCTGGAAGGAATGGAAGGCTCACTGGAGTTACTGGGTTATGGCCGGAAAGAAACCGTTCGTCAAGCCTTCCACGCACGGCCTCTCTCCTCATGCGCTCCCAAGACAGCTGCAGCCTGCCCGAGGCGCGTTCCATAACCTCCAATAACTCCACGTACGCTGGGCAAGGAGGCCTGGAGAAAGAAGCGGTCTCGGCCGCTTCTTCCTCCACTGCCATCTCCTGCTCTCTGGGGCTAGCTGCCAGAAGAACACTTGCTCCTGGATCCAATGATGTCAAAGACAGGACATCATCGTCATCCAGGAGCTCATCCCCGCCAGCCGCCGCCGGAGGCTGAGAGACATTAACACCTCTCTCAAACTCCACGGCGAGCTCCATCTGTGAGCCCCATGAATGCAATCGTCGCTCTGCCTCAGCACGAGCGGGGCCAGTACCACCGGGCACAGATGTCGACGCCTCTTCCCTCGAGCAGAGGGCCAGATGGGAACGGAGCATTTTCATGTTAAAACGCTCACAGTTTACACAGACAGCGCTCTCGAGCGCTGTCCGTGCATGTTCTTCTCCCAGACAGTGAACGAATAGGTTGTGTGTGTCTTCTGGTGTCAAGAATCTCGGACACGGATCAGCACACTTCTTAAAACGTTTCTCCTTGTTCTCAGACATAGTTGACAACTTTCTTACCGAGTAGTTGAAACAGAGGCAATAGACACAACAGTCCTGAAAGACGAGAAGATACTGACTGATTCTCCAGGCGCTCCTTTTATACTTCTGGGTTGCGCCATATTACGTCATAGGCTGTCGCCGGCCAATTGGATTGGAGTTGTTGGATAGTTGGCTTTCAGACACCGGGTCACATGTGACGTTCCCCATAGCGTTTCAAACGCAGAGTGAATTCCCTTTTGAAAGGGAACCCTAAAGAGACACATTGTTGTCAAAGGTAAGATTTGTACATACTTTCAGTGCTTTGAAAAAAATGTTTAGTGACTTTACCATGTGAATGTTTTATTTATTATGTTTCCTACCCTGTTTGGGCCTGCCTTGTAGATCAGTAAAGCAGGATGGCAGCACCAGTTATCTTCAGAGTCCTTTTTGGATGTGAAGATGATGCACGAAAACTAACCATTTCATCCGGAATGCCGACATCTGTCTGGGATCTTAACTGCCGACACTTAACTGGGATCACTTGGCTCTTGAAATTAAGACTGTCTTCGTGGTAACAGAGCCATTTAGGCTTCAATACATAGATGCAGAGTTTGAAAATAAATTTATGAACCTCTTATCAATTTCAGACATTCAAGATCGCAGTACTTTGAAAGTGTTATACTTACCTTGTGAGTATACCAGCTCTGAAATACCTCCAGCTCCACCCACTACAGATACCTGCTCCACAATCCCAGTGACTCACAGTAATGCATCTACCAGCTCCTCGCAGCAAGAACCAAATGATTCGGCAACTGTTAGCTCCTGTAGCAGCAATGATTCCGTTCTGTTGTCATCTGGGTGTAACTTCCGTTAAGCTTTAAACAGTCAGTGAAAGGCCCGCTCTATGAACGCAATAATACGTTTTTTTTAAAAACTGGAAACAATGAGATGACATTATTCTACTCACCCTTCAACCAACGAATATTAAAAGGACATTTAAAAGTGTAAAAGCATCCACAAGGTACTTTCAACAGGCCATGAAAAAGCGTGATTTTTTCCACAGCAATTAATGGACGTGTTAAACATAATACAGATTTATATACAGGTGCTGGTCATATAATTAGAATATCATCAAAAAGTTGATTTATTTCAATAATTCCATTCAAAAAGTGAAACTTGTATATTATATTCATTCATTACACACAGACTGATATATTTCAAATGTTTATTTCTTTTAATTTTGATGATTATAACTGACAACTAAGGAAAATCCCAAATTCAGTATCTCAGAAAATTAGAATATTACTTAAGACCAATACAAAGAAAGGATTTTTAGAAATCTTGGCCAACTGAAAAGTATGAACATGAAAAGTATGAGCATGTACAGCACTCAATACTTAGTTGGGGCTCCTTTTGCCTGAATTACTGCAGCAATGCGGCGTGGCATGGAGTCGATCAGTCTGTGGCACTGCTCAGGTGTTATAAGAGCCCAGGTTGCTCTGATAGTGGCCTTCAGCTCTTCTGCATTGTTGGGTCTGGCATATCACATCTTCCTCTTCACAATACCCCATAGATTTTCTATGGGGTTGAGGTCAGGCGAGTTTGCTGGCCAATTAAGAACAGGGATACCATGGTCCTTAAACCAGGTACTGGTTGCTTTGGCACTGTGTGCAGGTGCCAAGTCCTGTTGGAAAATTAAATCTGCATCTCCATAAAGTTGGTCAGCAGCAGGAAGCATGAAGTGCTCTAAAACTTCCTGGTAAATGGCTGCGTTGACCTTGGACCTCAGAAAACACAGTGGACCAACACCAGCAGATGACATGGCACCCCAAACCATCACTGACTGTGGAAACTTTACACTGGACCTCAAGCAACATGGATTGTGTGCCTCTCCTCTCTTCCTCCAGACTCTGGGACCCTGATTTCCAAAGGAAATGCAAAATTTAAGTCAAGTCCTTTTTGTCTTTAGCCCAGGCGAGACGCTTCTGACGCTGTCTCTTGTTCAAGAGTGGCTTGACACAAGGAATGCGACAGCTGAAACCCATGTCTTGCATACGTCTGTGCGTAGTGGTTCTTGAAGCACTGACTCCAGCTGCAGTCCACTCTTTGTGAATCTCCCCCACATTTTTGAATGGGTTTTGTTTCACAATCCTCTCTAGGGTGCGGTTATCCCTATTGCTTGTACACTTTTTTCTACCACATCTTTTCCTTCCCTTCGCCTCTCTATTAATGTGCTTGGACACAGAGCTCTGTGAACAGCCAGCCTCTTTTGCAATGACCTTTTGTGTCTTGCCCTCCTTGTGCAAGGTGTCAATGGTCGTCTTTTGGACAACTGTCAAGTCAGCAGTCTTCCCCATGATTGTGTAGCCTACAGAACTAAACTGAGAGACCATTTAAAGGCCTTTGCACGTGCTTGAGTTAATTAGCTGATTAGAGTGTGGCACCAGGTGTCTTCAATATTGAACCTTTTCACAATATTCTAATTTTCTGAGATACTGAATTTGGGATTTTCCTTAGTTGTCAGTTATAATCATCAAAATGAAAAGATATAAACATTTGAAATATATCAGTCTGTGTGTAATGAATTAATATAATATACAAGTTTCACTTTTTGAATGGAATTAGTGAAATAAATCAACTATTTGATGATATTCTAATTATATGACCAGCACCTGTATATCACTATAGTTATGTAATAAACATTGCCTTAATAAAAAATATTCATTAACTTCAGCATTGCGTTATACTATTTCAAACTGATTTCCATCATTTTTATAGATTAGAAATTGTATTTACCTGTGAAAACAAACCTGAAAAGATATGTGAGGCTTTGAGGAGAAAAACGAGAGGTTCTTCATGCATTCCAGTGAATTATAAATGGGATATATCGTAAATCATATCGGGAGAACAGACCACAAATGTGCAGTACATGTTGTCCTTTTTCATACTATTACAGCGGTATGCAAAGGGACAAAAGAAAATAATCATGAGGAGAGAAAGCAGCGACTGAAAAGAGCTCTTGCCATAGATATTCTTGTTTTAACATGTTACGTTAAAATACCAAGCGTTGCGTTATTCTCATGATGTCTGAAAATAAAACATGAAAGAAAAATTGACAGCTCATTCAGTCAAACTGACGGATAAGCTTTATTTGTAGGGCAACCTCATGATTTGAAACTATTAGTTTCAGTCTTTTTAAAAGGAAGTTCCCCAAACCGGAAGTGCAACCCATAATTCTAAACGCAGTAGGCCTGTCAGGAATAAGGTGGATAGGAAACACTATGGTACTGTCTGCGTGCACACCAAGGGGGGTATTCTATAGTCAGGGGGTCGGAATTAGGCACAACACTGGTACCAACGTGTGCATTCTCATTTCAACTCACCTGTCAGGGTTCAACAATAAGGACCGCCCGATGGCCTGCGGCCACAACGTGATAGACGGAACTGTCACTGTCCCGATCGGGCCAGCACTGAATCGTCACAAAACTTTATCAGTTGCACGTGTTTTAAGCCTTGCAAATCCCAATTGGGGTACAGGATGTGCAATTTTCAAAGAAATGTTAAAGTTACATACACTATATTGACAAAAGGGACACCCCTCCAAAACATTGAATTCAGGTGTTCCAATCACCTTCATGGCCACAGGTGTATAAAATCAAGCACCTAGGCATGCAGACTACTTCTACAAACATTTATGAAAAGAATGGGTCGCTCTCAGGAGCTCAGTGAATTTAAGCGTAGTACCGTTATAGGTTGTCACCTGTGCAATAAGTCCATTCGTGAAATTTCCTCACTACTAAATATTCAACGGTCAACTGTTAGTGGTATTATAACAAAGTGGAAGCAATTGGGAACAACAGCAACTAAGCCACGAAGTGGTAGACCACGTAAAATCACAGAGCGGGGAAAATCACTTTTTGCAGAGTCAATAGCTACAGACCTCCAAACTTTGTGTGGCCTTTAGATTAGCTCAAGAACAGTGTTTAGAGAGATTCATGGAATGGGTTTCCATGGCTGAGCAGCTGCATCCAAGCCTTACATCACCAAGTGCAATGCAAGGCGTCGGATGCAGTGGTGTAAAGCAGTCCGCCACTGGACTCTAGAGCAGTGGAGACGTGTTCTCTGGAGTGACGAATCACACTTCTCTGTCTAGCAATCCGATTGACGAGTCTGGGTTTGGTGGTTGCCAGGAGAACGGTACTTGCCTGACTGCATTTTGCCAAGTGTAAAGTTTGGTGGAGGGGGGATTATGGTGTGGGGTTGTTTTTTCAGTGGTTGGTCTTGGGCTTGGCCCCTTAGTTCCAGTGAAAGGAAATCTTAATGCTTCAGCATACCAAGACATTTTGGACAATTTCATGCTCCCAACTTGAGGTCAGTGCCTGACCTCACAAATGTGCTTCTAGAAGAATGGTCAAATTCCCATAAACACACTCCTAAACCTTGTGGAAAGCCTTCCTAGAAGAGTTGAAGCTGTAATAACTGCAAAGGGTGGGCCAACTCCATATTAAACCTTATGGATTAAGAATGGGATGTCATTAAAGTTCATGTGCATGTAAAGGTAAAAAACTTTTGGCAATATAGTGTATTTTGGTTGCATTTGTGAGTTAATAAAAGTTTAACTGGTTGTGTAAAATAGGGACATATCATAATACTGATATATCGATCGACATACCCCTAATCAAATCTAATCGTTATAATATTGCACAATTTTTTGAGGTACTGGCAAATATTGTATCGCTGGCTATGGGATCGATATCATATGGTGATAAACCATCTGATTTACACCCATAGGCAGTACCTACTAAGTTTGAAATGTTAGTTGACAATGTGCTCGTTTTAGTTCTAATAAAACATTATACTAATTTAAATGTTCTGTGCTAAGTGATTCATTAATCATTAGCAAAAGAATTAGGTGAGTACACCATGTACACACAAGTGAAACGGAACATTGAGCAGGGTTTTACTTTAGTGCTCCTCTTCTCCATCTCTCATTCATAGCAGACTAAACGTTGGAGGGGAGTGGTTTAAGCATTTCAACCCAAGCCGTCAAACTGACGTCAGCAGAGAAGGAACAGCGTTTCAAGAGCATGGCACCAATGTGGCGTACAAACCAGTATTGACAACTTGCAACAGGTCATTGCTGACCTTCAACAGTACAATTTCTGTACTGTGCATTGATCTAAGAACCGACTGAAAAGTATACAAAATATTGGACATCCTGATATAGGAATTTAACTGACGATACAAAACTCTCTCTAAGAGCTTTGAAATAAAATGCAATTTGGAGATGAAAATTGATGAAATTGCTAAGGATAGATGGGTCAAGATGGGGTTTGTTTAAAGCAAGCAGGTACAACTCCATTTGCTAGAGAACTGTTGTTAATAATGGCTCGGCTCAAGCTGGTTACAGCTCGGCTCAAGGTTACAATCACTTTTTTGAAAAGACGAGCTGAGATGACATTGAACTCAAAGCTGGAGGATTTAGCCTTGGAAACAACATGTGGAGTGGAGGTAACTGGATGAAAACAAGTTAGTAAATCTATTGGTGAACAACTTAAATGGGAATCATATGTTGATGGCTTAATGGAAGCCTTGATCTTGACTTTATTATCAACATTTTTTAAAAGATCTCAGAGGTTTCCCGAGATGGAACAAGAGAAGGGGCCGGTAAGGGATTTAGCACTGAATCAATTGTCTTAACATTCTTGTTCGGTTTGCATTTTCAGCGATGAGTTTGGTGAGGAAATTAGACTTAGCCTCTTTTACTTACATTTGGTAACTAGTTAACCATGCAGTTAAACATTCATACGAGACTTGAAGTTTGTCTATTTTCCACTTTTGCTCTGCCCTACGACTCTCTTGTCAAAGAGAGCAGGTGTTATCATTTAACCAAGGCTGAGCGATGCCCTTTCACTTAGCTTTCCTGGGCTAAAGGGGAGCAACAGAGTCTATGGAAATGAAGCAGGAGTTAGTAAAAATCTCCACCATTTCTTCAGTGTTTACTTTGTCAAAGAAGACAGCATCCTCCTATGTTTTTCCTGGATATTTGTGATTAAAATCTACCTTCCTGTATTCTTCCTCATTGTGAGAATTCCTTACAATGTCATGTAACAGAAGAACCAACCTAACTAAGGTCCTGGTTGAGGACCACCTATGGAGCCTGCGGCAGAATGGTTAGCCTTTGGAGAGGTATGTGAAGGAGTTTCTTGAGCTTTCTCATCAGGTGAGCTGGCCTGACACCTCCCTCAGTGTGTGTTTTCAGATTCAAACACAATTGGCAAATGGTCTATAATAGCAGTATCAATTATTCTCAGTTTTTTTTAGTTTTTTTTTAAGGGAAATCCATGTAACAACACCAGATCCAAATTATGAGTAGTGCTAAAATCTAATTGTGACAAATTTAAAGATTCATTGAGACATAATTCTTTCACCAAAGGTTTTGATGGACAGCAAAGGTGAATATTAAAGTCTCCTAGAATCAACAGTCTATCACAACGAGACACAGTATTAGAGAGGAATTCAGAATTGTTGAATAAAATCCATGTTAAATTTAGGAGGCCTGTAAACCAGTACATATAATACAGGACCCCCTATGTCGATTCTCATTAACTGTATCTTAAAACTGGAATACACATCTGTATGTAATTTTGCTTTTAAAATTGTTTTTAAAAACAGTAGCAACACCCCCACCATGACCAGAAAGTCTCGGAGTGCTTAAAAAAGCAATTCATCGTTTTAGCCATGTTAATAATGGTAGAACAGGAACCCCCCTCGACTAGCAGCTGATCATCCAAATAGGATTGCTCCGAAATTTATTATAAATGCCACGTGAAACTGAACAAAAAACAGACCAGAACTAATTTAAAAGTTTAAAAAGATCAAGGCGGGCAGCAACGGCAGTCAGACATACCAGCGTACGCTTTAACTGGAAGAGTCTCTTGAAAAAAGTATTTCTATAATTTCTGTCTATACATTCACACCCGGCACAGGATGTGAGAAATGAGAAAATAAATAATGGAGGCAGAGTCTGTACTTGAGAACTTTAGCTTTCTTTGAAAGTGTGCTGCGTTCCAGCTCCATGACCATCTTCTGTAGTACCTCAAAGGGATACTTCAGTTTAGGGGAGTAGTTACGATTTAAAGTATACATTAGTCCAAATATGAACACCATAAAGTGAACATTGCTTTAAAGTCATGTTCATAATCATATAAATTATCTAACTAGTTAGTTGGTTAATTTTTCTTTGTGTTTACACTGAGCAAGTTCTTTATGAAATATATGATGGTCTGATGTCTTCTTCCTTGTTGCCCTCCTCGCTTTTTAAATATCTTTAGAAGTTTGTCAGATGGCACATCTATCTGTGACAAAAATCTGGAATGTAGGTGGTAATGTGAAGTCAAGAGTGATCACATATAAAAGGCAGTAGTTTACTTCAGATCGCTGTGGTCTTTTGATGGCAGAAGCAGCACTTGATTTGCCCTCTGGATTGTGCTTACAGAAAGTTTACAACCACCTCAGGACAACCCAGTTTTATTCTTTAAGCTAGCTTTCCAACCAGCATATCCTGTCAGGGAGACTTTCTCAGTGAGACAAGGATGTTTTGAGATAGGGGCCTTTCCAACTGACAACCGACGAACTCGCCAGCGGGTTTTGGTGGATTATTTTCACATAGCAGCAAAATTGACTTAAAATACTCTGTATGGTCATACAGACAAAAGCAATGCATCATTCGAAACTGTAAAGTGGTCTACTTTTATATCCACTTGTAATCAAAACAAAACACTGTGCTTTTTTTAAAATAAAGAATACAGAGGTGAAATAAAGGAAATAAATTACAGAATAAAAAGGTATGCTTCTGCCATCTCAGTGTCTGAACTTTTTTCAGGAGTGTCACAAAAATGAAAAAACTCAGAGGATACATGAACAATATATCTATAGAAACAGTGTGTTTACTTTTAAATGATCTAATTCAAAAGGAACACAAATATTCTCTGTTTATGTAATCTGTATCAAAAGAGATATCCAGTGGCCTGTTGCACAAAGCCGGTTTCAGTTTCTACCCAAGTTCAAGATTAGTTTGAGCAAACTCTGGTTTTTCGGGCTTATAAAGGTGGATTGGTTTTTAGCGGGGTTCATTGCTATGGTAACTTACGCTACACGGCTAACCTGCTCCTGAGTTAGAGATCGCAAACCCAAACTGGACCAATCAGCTGTGAGTAAAGTGACATGTATCTGATGCAATAAAGCCACTCCCCCTGTACCTCTCTCTCCAAATCAGTTTATAGTGAAAACATTTTAGAGACAAAATTGCTCAACATTTGCTGTTAATTATTCATTATATTTATATTAAATAAATTAAAATTATAAATAATTGATGACATATTCATATAATTAGGCCTATTATATTAACTGACAATATTAAACTTTGCTTTTAAATTAAAATAAATAATACACGCATAATATATAAAGATTTTAAACAGATTAAGCTTACAGATTAAGTATTCTTTGAGTTTATTGTAAAACTATATTATTTGGTCTATTTGTTTGATTCACATGCATTGATATAGTCAGATATTTTCTTTCAGCTGCCTTCTAAAACTTTCACAGCATCAGTGTTTATTCCTGCTTTGTAAATGTGTTTAACTTCATATTTTTCATAACGATCTCTTAATCTTCAAAAGAGACATGAATTGCGCGGCTCTCTCGCAAAAAGTGAATCAAACTGATGTTCTCCTTGTTCCGCGTGATTGGCTGTTTGCCGCACGTGTCACACTTTCAGGTGCACGCGTTTTGCAAACTCTGGATTAAACCTGAGCTGACAGAGAAAGTTTATACCGAGCGTTGTGCAACAGTTGATCCTGATCTAAACCAGGTTGGATTTATCTGGATTTGTCAACTCCAAGCCTACTCTGAAACTAAGAGTTTGTTCAACTACCTTCATGCAACAGGCCACTGTCGTTCTTGTGTTAGCTCATTATCGCAAATGTGAACACACCACGAACAGTGCGTACTATTAGTTTGTACAATTTACATTTATATGTAATAATTTAGCAGACACTTTTATCCAAAGCGACGCTTTTATCTCCGCCTCGATGATATGTAATTCTGAAAGTTGTCATAGGAGATTTCGTCTCATAGCCCCACATTTTGCTCTTTCAGTTGCATAAATTATGCATTTACATTCCACCTCCATTATCACAAAACCCACAACAAACACAGCTCTGATCACGGCATTCTCCATCCACTGGTTTTAAGTGTTTGTAAATGCCACGCTTAAAGACACAGCTGTTTGCCACTAATGGTTCCTATTGCTGGTGCGAATGCAACCAGGAACATGGCCCGGGGGAGAAATTAGTTCCTGGGGAACTATCCTAGTGGCTAGTTCCTATAAATGAGTTCCTAGAACTATTTGGTGCGAAAGCCCCTATTGTGCCTGTCAGAGTACACAGCGGTGAAGGCCCAGCGCTGTTCATGTAAACGCACAAGCCTATCAGCAGCCGAATTCCATCGCGTTTTGCAGTATTGCACAAGCTTGTGCAGAGGCAATTCTGTCTTTGTTTCTGCTTGAGTGTATTTGAGGCTGGTGGAAATGTCCTACAAGTCTACTACATGCCCCAATGAGTCTATTTATGCTTGCAGCTTTAAATCCATCATTGATGGCCAACTGAAGTGTGTGCGCAAAACAAGGTACAGATTCCCAGTTTGCGTCTCTGTTTGCAGCTATCATATTGCTAGCGTTATCATGCACGCACGCGACAACTTTGCCGTCCAGGCCCTATTGCTCTACAGATGTCACCAAATGATCCGCCAGGTCGGCAGACAAATGTTGCCTTGTTGGATTTAAGGGCCATGCTGTATGTCTAACACTGTTCACATCTGACCAAAACGAAAGGTATAAAATAGGGAAGATTATTCATTTTCAGTGTGAATTTTGTATGTAAACACACACAACTCCATAAGAACAGGTAATATTCAAAAGCATCCACCTGCACTTTTTGTTATTGCCCTGATGATTTTAATTAATAAATGACATTCAAAATGCTAAAATAAGCTGGGGAAAAACACAGAAAATGGAGAGCTTGTGTAATATACATTTTTCTTTAATGAATCTTGCATGTTCTTTCTCCGCGGCACTTTAAAATACAGTCCTCCATGTGCGTCCTCGAGGGAACATCGAAGGAATAGTGACCGTTGATTTTGGCACAACACCGGAAAGCGTCCTATGTGAACAAGAAGGCAGGACCAAGTGGTGTGTTGTAGTGATGACACTGAAGCTGAGATTGTTCACCAGCTTAGTGGAACAGTACGCGATGTGCTAGTTTATGATTGAATCAGGAAAAAAAAATGCATGAGCATGGTTTCTTGGGAGAAAAATCACAGATCATAAGACATCCTGATGTCACATGTCTTTACAGGATGTGTGTGAATGCATGCACAGATTCCAGAAAATCACAGTGTGATTGAGCAAAAATCAAACAATCCCGGGACACATAGTGTATTTACATAGTGTATTTTCCAGAATCTCTGTGTGAAAGGGGCTTAAACACAGAGTCAAAACTGTAACAGACATCTTTGGTCACATGTGATTTATTATTTGGATAGACTTTAATCCTTGGGGGTATATCCAGCTGTACAAAATATTAATATTAATTCAGTCCTTTCATCCAATTAACCTTAATGAAACATTTCCCACTCTGTCCAATCAAAGCAGACTCTCAGTTCTTCTCTGCTTTCATTCAGCCACAATCTAATTATTTTATTTTACATTTTGCCACTTTTAAGTTTGGTCTGATACACCGGAATCATATCACATTATGATGAGAATTCATTATCGGTGGCCTCCTCTTAGACACATAGGAATACTTAACATTGTGAGGGTCTTCATCTATTTTCTTTGGTTGAACAACCTGCTTTTAATGATGTTTTATTAACAAAGCTTGGGAGGAGCAAGGTTCAAATAATCTGACTAATCATCACGTAATTTCAGCCAGCTGTCAACAATCAGTAATCAACATGTCTACCTATATATAATATAAACTATATACAAACTCAGTCAACTCACCCATATTCCTCAACAGTTTTTCAGCAATTTGGCCCCGCCCTTCGTTCCCAACATGTCAGAAATCAAGCTCTTCACATCCGATGAAAAATCTTTCATCCTCAAGGAATCTTTGCCACAATTCTCCTCCACTTAACACCGCATCCGATCCCTCAACGTTACCTCAGCAGGCTGCCGCAGCAGTCGTATTCTGTCCTGAATTTATTATCACTTTCAGTCACTAAACCACGAGCACTGTTTGTCATTGTAATACTCAATCCCTATACTCCTGTAGGAACTCTTTGTCAGGGAGTCTACACAGTCACCACCGTCATTAGATCCCAATCACCCGACTACTGATCACAATCACCTGTCAGCAATCACCAGCACTATAAAGCAGCCCTCCTCCCGTTCACTCACTGTCTGGTCTCAACCTTACCATGTTGATCTACCTGCCTCACTTACCTGTTTGTTACTCACCTGTCCCTTGGATTCCACTCAGCCCTTGCTTGCAATCATCTCCTGGTTCTTCAGCTCCGCTCCCTCCCATAGGAGCTCAATTCTCTGGCAAAATTTTATCTCCTGCTGCAGCAGTATGTTCTCTCTGCTCCCGCAGTGAATTCCTTCATCCAGCGCCACAAGAGCCCTCCCGGTCAAGCAACTAACCCAAATACGCGTAATATTACGCATACTATTTACTATCTGATTTTTTGTAAGTGTGAACTTGTGAAGTGATGTTTTATTAACAAAGATTAGGAGGAGCAACGTTCAAATAATCGAACTAATCATCACATCATTTCAGCCAGCTGTCAACAATCAGTAATCAACATGTCATCCCTCCACCACCCCATCTCCTCACACTCACCTGGTTATTTTCCTAACCAGAAATACAGGAGGAGTACTCTGGGTTTGGGCCAAATAGAGAGCTCGGAGCCCTCTCCTCGGACAGCACGCCAAATACGCGTACTATTACGCATACTATTTACTTTATTTGTAAGTGTAAACTCATGAAAAGAACTTTCACTGACACTGAATCCTCAATGCAAGGTCATTTCCAGACCCACTCTCCAGAACAGAGTAGAGGGTGTTGCACCTCAGTAAATGTTGCCACCACTAGGAATTGTTGGACAGTGCACCAGCAATGTAACATAGAGGTCACAACTCATTGGATAGATGAGGAAACCTTGGAGAGGAGAACCGCTGCACTTGCTTGCCAAGGACTGAAAGGGTCACACACTTTTGATGTTCTAGCAGGTGCCCTTGATGACATTGTAAATATAGAATAACTCTGTCACGGGGGTGGTTGGATTTATTCACGCACGTTAAAAATATTTATTAAAAGCTTCTTTCCTTTCAAATTTTCATTTACAGCATTATCATAATAGGCTGTATATTAACTTACTGAGTAGAAAAAAGTTAGTTCTATGTGAAATCAGACATTGAAGCACCCCCATATAGCCAAAATGGCATGATCCTCGTTTTATAACACCTCTGCGAAGATTCGACTGTGAGATTGGTAGTCGAATCAGGCTCCTCCTATCTAAGCATCGAATCGTCGACTATTTAGGGTCACCCCTAGTGTGTGTGACATATATATATATATATATATATATATATATATATATATATATATATATATATATATATATTTTGTAACGAATTTACAGGTATTTAATCAATTAGCTCAAATTATGGGTGAAATACATATATAATTAAGTCATAACGCGTTGTGATAAATTATAATATAGATCGACCAAAAAGGGAATTATGCACATATATTGTGAAATAATTACAACGGATTATAATTAATTACATATAAGATTAGGTCTAGTTCAATAGTGGTTTGAGAAAGACTGTCCTAGTTTGTCCAGCAAACCGTCAGTTCTCTCATAGACTATTATAAAAGGAAGTTAGTCTCTGGCCACGAGAATAACTTCCTATTATAACATTAAAGCGTAAAGCAGTTTTGCAGAATCAAATGTAAAAGAGACTTGGTTTGTTGAATGAGCAACAGAGGCAATCGAGCATGAATATAATGTATTTAATATACGAAACTATAAATACATGGGCTAACGTTATATGACTAGATATGCACAAAGAATACACATATATACAAAAGCGAAAGTAAAGGCAGGAAAACAGAGGTGATCAAAGAAAATGGCAAATTACAAACAGTTAAACCTTTGAGAGCCAGCAAGGAAACTCAGCTTACGCATGGAGCTTAAAACGCTTTGAAAAGAATGGTTCTATACTTGCATAGGTTCAGGTGCTGCGGTTGCGTGTCTTTCTGGAGGAGTTTCAATGCGTGCAGCTGGAGCGATTGGTCCTTTTCCGAGGCAGGGTTCTCGGCGGGATTTTCAAACAAGGTTTTAACTTAAGAGTAAGATAACCGGAAAATAAAGAAGAGAGAGTCCGTCTCCGAGGTGATGGAGGATGACGGAGGCTTGACAAAATAAAACTTGTGCCAAACAGATGGTCGTCCCGAAGAAGCAGAGGAGCGCATGATGGAAGCGCAGTCGCCGAGACGTCCGGGAGAGACGTGCGTGAGGTGGCGAGGGACAATCGAAAGACAATCGAGAGACAAAAGAAATGTGCGTGTGGTTGTTTTTTTAAGGACAAACAAGCCAAAACGCCTCCTTGGAAGCGCCAGCCAATGGCGAGGGTGAAAGTTTGGCGGGCAAACTTTCTCTTTGTCTCCATTTACGACCTCATTTGCATGGTTTATGAAGTGTCAGGTCTGAGTACATTTTCTTCGAAGTACCATTAAAAATAGAACAATGCATTTTACAGTAATGTGACATACGTTGTCAATTAGGGCATAAAGAGAGCTTTACAATGAGACCAAACTTGTCGGATGTCAAAGACATAAAAGTGAGAGATACAGTTTATGCTTGAATATACCGTTAAGAGTAAAACTAACACCGCTACAGTCATAACTAATCTTATATAATATGGATACATGCAAGTTCACTTGAATACAGCAACGGGTACACTTTGGCATAGTCATATTTTGAGGCTAAACGTAGATACAGTCTCCAAATGTGTGTGTGTGATGTGTATATCATTTTTTTGTTGTTGTTGTTAAGAAAGTCTGGGGTACCTCACGTATGGAACCATACTCCAATTTTTAATCAATGGAAGCTTTAGAAAATGTACTTTTTTTATTATTATGATTGATTTTTTTGGAGGCTGGTCTACAGTTATGTGCCCATGTGGAGTGGTATACAGCCTGAAATTCAACATGAAAGCAGATAGTCCAAGGGACTACATTGCTATTTTACCGTCCTGGCAACATTTGCCAAATGTTATGCCACATTTATGATTTTGCAAGAGGACTGTCATTACATGTCAACAAATATGAGGGACCTGTTAGTGTTACCATTTGTTCCACATGAGGGAAGACAACCTAGCCCTACAGATGAAAACATTTCTTTAGCCAAGAAAGGCAAGGTCAAGGTTAATCTTCCCTGGTTAACAGAGCCACGAAATGCCCCAGATATCAATGGGCATATTATGGGTGGGATTAGGATTGGTTAAAATTGGTAAATTGGTAGTAATAGGCTCGGATAAGGGGGTGGAATATGGAGTGTCAGGTGATATTAAAAAATTGTTTTCTTCTTCAATTACTTATAGATTGTAAGAATGGATAGAAACGAGTGTTTCAAAGTATTAGTGAGAGAGAGATGCATAAATACATCAAGATGATGCACCATCTGCACAACCTACGGGAGACAGAGAAAGAACTGGGGCCTAAGTCCCTGCAGGTGGTGGCCAGGTGGCTGGGGGCAGTGGTAGTGCCAGCAGCCCCAACACCGACTACAGGTTGGAAGTTATATGGAAGTGCTAAAAGATGGCTCTGAGAGCGCCTTGACATCCTTAGGGCACATTATACCGTGTGGGGGACCATGGGAGAGATAAGACGGCTCTGGGTTGGGGAAAGATCTGGCCTGACTACACCCCTGGACCCCACTGCTGTGGCAGGTTCGGTAATAGAGGAGGCTGCACAAGAGCAGGCCCAAGGGGAACAGGTAATTGAATTCCCCAAATTTTAATTTCATGTACACTTAAAAAGGAAGGTTTTTTTGGTGCAGAGAGAAGGATGACTAATTCTACTTCGCCTAGGGCGGCCAGGTCTCGGGGTCGGCCGAGACCTCTACATGGGGCGTCAGCAGCGATTCAAATAGGGAGACCTAGCTCTTAATTTTTGATTAATTCTAATTATACATAGGGTCACCAAGTTTCGAGGTCGGCCGAGACCTGGACATGGGGGTCAGAGGGAGACGGTAAGGACCAGAGAGGAGACAACCCAAGGAGAGGTACAATTTAGTCGACAGGGGCCGGTCAAATTAGCCTAAAGCCCCAGGGGGTTTAGCATCTGATGGTTGGCTCAAATAAGCTGTGGATAATCGTTTCATTTAGAGGAAACAGGTGACCATGATCTCGGGGATATCAGAGGAGTCGGATGGGGATGACATTATATGGATCACTATGGATGAAGTGGCGGGAGGTAGTAGCCAGTCACAAGCGGTCCAGGAAGAAAAAGGAAGAGAGGGATGGAAGGAGACAGGGAAAGGACACAGGGTGAAGAGAAGGAGGTGGAGATGGAGCCTACTAACATGTCCCAAAGGGAGGAGCATAAGGGGACAAAATGAAGACCCAGGCGACCAATTCTAACATGAGGAGGCTGTCGGCCATCTTTGATAGGAAGGTACAAGTAGAGTGCTACCCAGAGGCTCATTGGTCCCATGCATACAAAATTCTCAGGAACAGGACTCCTACAACAGATCGGGTCATGAAAGTGATCCTGTCGTTTGGCGGAGATGGTGGGGAAACTGGTCAAGCTGGTCAAGAAGACCCTGTGAGCACATCCCTACAATCAATTTTAATAGATACCTTCCCAAGAAGCAGTGTACAATGCTTAATCAGATCAACTCCCACATCACCAGCACGGGCAGGACGGTGGACATCTTCCCGTATGAGAAATTCAGGTCCAAACTGGATTTGACTCACTGGACCCGCGTCACTGGGAAGGTGATGTGGGACCATTAGGTGGGGTATTTAAACTGTTAGGGAAGAGCCGCTCTGTGAACCTCTCCCAAACCAGAATTTTAAATAAAACAGTGACAGTGATCTTACAAAAAGGCTTGTCTTTTATTCCAAAGGGCACTAGGATGGGTAGCATTTCGAACAGGTTGGAAGCAGAGCCGGGCCTCATGGCCTATTACAGGAGAACTGGTCTGGAAAATTATTGAGGGAGATCAGAAAACTATAGAGGGGATGAGGGAGTGGATGACTGGAACCTTTCTAGAAAGGAATGGGAGGCCCAGAAGGGACTGAGAGGAGATAATTCCCTGGTGATCAAGCCAGCAGACAAAGGCAGTACATTAATGAGGCGATGAGGCAATTGGGAGATTTTATGAGGAGCTAGAGGGGCCTGTTTCCCCCGAGTCTATTGATCTGATTAAGAAGGAGCCGGGGCAGTTACAGGAGAGAGAAGTTTTAAATTTGAAGCAGGTCCAGTATATTAGGGGGCGTGATACACCAAGGGAGAGGAGATTCTACTTGCTTCCAAAAGTGCACAAAGATAGGATCACCTGGCCACTCCCAGACATCCCTCCAGGGAGGGTGATTGTGTCTAACTGTGGGAGTGAAAGTTATGGGGTGACCACACTCATCACTTGGTACCTTTGCCCGCTCTCCACCAGGCATACAAGCTAAATCAGGGACACATACGATTTCCTGGAGAAAGTACAAACAACGAGAATAAGTTAAAACGGTAGTCTCTTCTCAATATGGAGATGGAGAGGGGACTGGAGGCAATCAAGGGATGCCTGCAGAGATATCCGGAAGAGGGGAGGCCGGATGAAAGCATTTTTTAGACCGTTGGAGCTGAGCTTGGCTAGGAATGATTTTGAGTTCAATGGGCGACACTTCCTACAGGTCAAAGGAACGGCCATAGGATAAAAATTTGCACCGGCATACGCCAATATATACATGGCCGATTGGGAGGAGTCCGTATTTCCAAAGCGTAAATCCCGGCCTACCCACTACTGGAGGCATCTGGATGACGTGTGGGGGGTCTGGGAGGGTATGGAGGGGGAATTCCTGGAGTTTGTGGACACCCCGAATGGCCATCACCCATCCATCCAAGTCAAGGTCGAGAAGAAAAAGGACGGGATAGACTTCTTAGACACAACAATTTTTAAAGGATCGGTATTCCAGGACTCCGGGAGGATGGATTCAAAAGAATTTTTTAAAAGTGCAGACATGCACGCCGTGCTCCACCGGGGCAGTCATCATGATGCACGTTTTTAAAAGGGACTGTGAAGGCACAGCTGCTGAGATTTAGATGGATCTGCACCAGGAAAGTGGACAGGGTCGAGGCGGTTAGGACGCTGTTTGGGGCCTTGAGGAGGAGGGGGTACTCTTGGCAGTTCCTGAGGACAGTAGCTAAAGAGGAGAGAGCAATGGGTGGTAGAAACCCGACCATCCACAAGAAAATACTCCCGCTGGTGGTCCAATTTTCCAGCACTGCCAAAGGCCTGGCCTGGCCTCAGGGGTTAGGAGAAACTTTGACAGATTGGCACAGGACAAGATGCTGGGGGCTCGGTGTAGGATGATGGCGGCCTATAAAAGGGGCAGGAACTTTCAGGATATGCTGGTTCATGGCAAATTGGGCCCAGCCAACAAAAGAAGCCCTTTAAAGACACAGGACACTTTGGTGATGGGTGGACAGTCGGGGGTGTATAGGATTACCCAGGCCATTCCCCTCCATAGGAAAAACTGTGTCTATCTGATTAGATGCTCCCTGTGCGGGATGAGATATGTGGGGGAGACGGGCAATTCCATCCTCATAAGTATGTGGGGGCACAGACATGCAGTGAGAAAAGGGACGCTACGCAAGGGACACATAGTACCTCACTTCCGTAGACATGGTATCCAGAGTTTAAAAATCTGTGGCCTGGAGCATAACCCAGAGTAGAGTAAAGGGGACAGGCTGAAGAGGGAGACATTCTGGATTGGGAGACTGGATACATAATTCCTTAAGGTCTCAATATCAGGAATGGGTGAAGGGCACACAAAAAATATAATTTTCAAATAAAAAATGGTGTAAGACTCCAGAGTTGTTTTATTTTCTTGGGGGCAATGGAGGTTCTCCCATATGAACAGTTTAGAACAGAATTGAACTTAACCCACTGGACCCGGGTCACAGGCAAGGCGACATGGAGCCACTGGACGATTCATTTAAACTGTTAGGGAAGAGGCACCTGGTCAACCAGAGTGGGGACTGTGGTGAGCCTCTCCCAAACAAGGATTTCAAATAAAGCAGAGGTGTCTGTTCTACAGAGGGGCTTGTCTTTTATTCCCATGGCCATGGGAGGGAGCAGCTGGAACAGGTTGGAGGCAGAGGCAGGTCTCAGAGCCTACCATAGGCGGCTTAAAGTAACAGTTTTCTTTGAAGGAGAGGGACAGAGAGCCCCCTTTACAGCTAGCTCGGGGTGGGAGCCTCGGAAAAGGCAGGTGGCGGAGCTGGTCTGGAGAATTATGGAGGACCAGAAGATTATAAAGGGTATGTGAGAGATTCCGGAGAACTGGAACCTTTCCAAAGGTGAGTGGGAGGGCCTGAAGGGACTTAGGATGAATAATTCCTTGGTAAGTAAGCCTGCAGAGGCGATGGGCAAAAGATTTGCACTGGCGTACGCCAGCATCTACATGGCCGAGTGGGAGTGTGTTCCCGAGGTGCAAATCTCTGCCCACCCATTATTGGAGATACCTAGCCGACATGTGAGGGGTCTGGGAAGGCACGGAGGGGGACTTTTTAGATACCTTGAACTACCATCACCCATCCATCTGGGTAAAGTTTGAATTGAAACAAGATAGAATTGACTTTTTAGACAACTATTTACAAATGACCAGGGTTTCAGGACTCCGGGAGGCTTGATTCAAAGGTTGTTTTTTTAAACTCACAGACACTCAAGCCTTGCTCCATCCCATGTCTTCAAAGGATTGTAAAGACCCAGCTCCTGAGATTCAGGCGAATTTGCACCAGGAAAGGTGACAGGGTCGAGGAGGTGAGAACACTATTTGGAACACTGTATCCCCAACAATTCCTGAGGGCAGTGGCCAAAGAGGAGGGAAGAACGGGGCAGAGGAAGAACACAGAACATCTGAAAAAAGGAACTTCCGCTGATTGTCAAATTCTGTGGCACGGCCAAAGGCTTGGCCATGGGGGTCAGGAGGAACTTCGACAGGCTGTCCCAGGACGAGGTATTGAGGGCAAGGTATAGGATGGTGGCAGCCTACAAAAGGGGCAGAAATCTACAGGACATGCTGGTCTACAGCCGATTGGGCCAAAACCAAAGGGGGGTTAGGATCACCCAGGCCACCCCCTCAACGAGAAAAATCATCTACTTGAAAACTGGGAGACCAAAAAGACAAATCCTAATTTTGGAAGATTCAAACCTAAGTAGGTCACCAGTGAGTCTGCAAGTCTCAAAAACCATCTTGTCAATTTTGGCATGAACAATCAAAGCCATACCGACATGGCATTAAAACACAACATTAGTGATAGGGGCGGCTCAGGCTACATTTCCTAATGCAGTTATTAAGATACCTAGGATCAACTACAATGAAGAACTACCAGAAAGGCAGAAAAGTGTCTTGCTAAACATCATTATTGAGTCTGGAAAGGGTATGAACCATTTACCTTACAGTAAATTTGAGAGAGGGATTTCATTCATTAGACAAAGGAAACTGTGCAACATACGTATATTAATGTAAAAGGGGTCATGAACTGCTTTGTTTTATAATGTTTCCTGGGGTGCACTTATGTTAGTATGCTTTTTACATCAAAAATTGTCATAATTTAGAAATAAAAGGCATTTTTGCTTCCCTGATTTTAGCCCTCTGATATGAACGCTCTGTTTTAAGGGGCGTGTCTGCTGTGAGACTTCAGTGTAAACACCCACTGCTGTGATTGGCTAACATCTTTTCATTTGAAATATCCAAATATTACTCTCTCTTTTAGCACGTTTTTACTATTACAGCTCTCAAGGTTATGTGATCATAAGGTCTATGGCATTATATTTAGATTGTGGCATGACAGGTTACAGTGATTGAACAGCCACTGCACTCTTTTCCACTCTGTGGAAATAAAAAAAAAAAATAAATAAATGGAAAAACTATAGAAGGAATTGAGCCAGGAAGCAATACTTTTTTCTATGGATATTAAGAACTTATACACTAACATAGAGATTGATAAAGGGCTGAGGGCAGTGTGTAAGTGGTTCAAAAAGTATACAGAACAAAATAGACCGGAGGCGGCTATCTTAAGACTATTAGAGCTGAGTCTCACCAAAAACGATTTTGAATTTGGTGGTAAATATCTACAAATCAGTTTGCTGTGAGTTTGAAGGGCTGGCAAGACAGTTATCTTGAAAACTGCAGGAGCACTCGATGGCTGCCATGTCCGCATTAAGCCACCAAGTGTCCCTGATGGTCAGTGCTACAGGAAGCATGTACATTGTAAACATTCTTTATTCATATGAAAATACACCAAATCGCATGAAAATCACACACAAGCCACATACCATCATAATCATGCGTTTATTAGCTTGTTTCATGAGTATAAACATTTGTTTGGCTATGTTTATTACAGAGATCAGAATGAGGAAGTGTACTGAACAGCGTGACCAAAAGAGGCAGGGAATATAGTCACGTTGACTCACGCAAGATGATCGACAGCTGTAGAGCTCTGAGAAAGCTCTGAGATCATAAGTGACGTGCATCAGGAAGAAACAGACACAGAGCGCCCTCTTCAAATCGCATAATTCAGTGAGAAATGAATAGAAATGTTATTCCCTATGACAAAATATTTTGCAAACATGTGATAATAAATCTATATTTCTCCAAATATGCACACTTTTGGACTAAGAGCCCTAACGTACGCTGTCTAGTGCATGTATGTGAACACAAAAACTGGAGCAGACGTGACAGGCTTTTTATTCTTGTTGATATTCTATTCAAAATAGCATACATTACAGATTGATTATTTTGCACTCCTGAGATAAATTAAGAAATGAATGTCACTGCAACCCAGTTTTATCATAAACAGTGGTCAAATATCAAAGCTTGAAGTCCTTAATCTTTCTAATTATACTCAGTTTGACCAGATGAAGAAAGTGTGATGTTTTAAAGTGCAGTGAATGTTGAACAACAATAATCTGGGGCTGTCGACGATCCTTGACCATTAAGGAGTTAAACACAATACTGACATTTAAATGTGAATTCCTCAGCTGCCACAAAACTCTCACCCACCATGTTCTTTGAATATAAATTCTGTCGTCACTTGCGCACAATTTATTCTGGGATAGGGTAGGCTGCGAAGGGTTCATTTGTTGGACCCTTTATTTGCCTGAGAAACGGAGAGCGCATTTAAAGCCGCTTTCGAATTACGACAGCCTTCATTGCGCCACTGTGATGAAATCACACTTCAATTGCGGCAGTGTGCGAAAAATGTGAAAGTGTGCAGACTTTGCATTAGGACGCACTTAATATTTTTGCTATAACTTTAGAAAATAAGAAGACGAGTGTGCAAATGATTTGGTGAAAAGCAGAGAACAACACAGCCATTCCTTTCAACAACATCTAGAGAGTATTTGTGTGATTTGTGTTCTTAAACGTGTTTGAAAATGATGTGCTCGTAATGTACTCTGCTTGGCTCATACACACAATGCGATCCTAATACAGTGGTTCCAAACCCTGGTCCCGGACTACCCCCCAACACTGCATAATTTGGATGTCTGTCTTATCTGACACACCTCTTATGCCAGGTACACAATGTCCCAGACAAAAGATAACCAATTGTGACGATTTCTGTGATCGTTGCTCCTAAGCGGTGGTCCTACATCGTACAGTGAGAGAGGTTCAAAGATGGCCATTGTCACAGTCTTGCGACCAAAGATTTTTTCTAACAGTCATTACATTTACATACACCCTCATAATACAATTATAATACGATTTTGTCAATTTTGCATTTAAACTTTATGTAAACTCAATACTTCGATCAAACTAATGCAATTAAGCTCAATCTTAGTATCCATATTCACAAACTGTGGTGTATGTCGATTTTAATCGCAATAAGCAGGCATGTAAACACGTGCTTGGACGTACACTGTTCCCACAACTTCATAAATGAACTCCGTGACATTATTCTTAAGTTTTCTTTTCTCCAAATTGCTAAACTTAACACAACTCACTGCGCAATCTCTGCTCCGTATCCAGACGGAGAGAAGAACACGACAACAGCATAGGCAAACAAATCATTGTGATCTTCATCACAGTGCCCGAATATTATCCTTTACGTCCATAAATGCATTTTGAATTTGATGGAAGCAGATTAAAACAATAGCCGGTAACATGCATACTGGTATAACCATACTTACAATAATGAAAATTACATGACACGAGAACTCCAGCTTACATGCAAACACATTTAAGTCCTTACTCTGATTATTAGAAATAATCACATTATTGTTGCACATGTAAATGCAGTCAGTCAAAAATTTAGCATGATCATCTCAGTGTGTTTGCTGCTATGACCTATGTCTACTGACTAGCCAATAAAAATGAAACACGACATGGCGCTAAACCTTAAAGCTACTTACCTCAAGCTCCACTTGCAAAATTGGCATTCCAAGTTGACCTTTTTTTTCCCAGCCATGACCGCGTCCATATTCTCCTTTTTTGCTTCTTCCTCTTTTTTTTTAGCTCACAAAAACCACAATTGCAAAAAATTCATCCTGCTCTGTGTTTACCTCTAGCCTACGATTGAATAGGTGTCATCATCATACAGTCTACACATAGTACCCAAGTATATTATTCAGCGTTGTACAATGTGATTTGTACTCGTCTTATAGGATTTACAAAAATCACACAGTCTGAGTTGAATCAGGTGTGTCAGATAAGAGAGATGTCTAAACTGTGCAGTGTTGGGGGTCACCAGGACCAGGGGTGGGAACCACCGACATAAACTTGCTGCCACCTATGTCATTAATGTTAATCAAACAACAAATGAAAAATAGAAAATCACTCACTCTTCTTGAATGAATCACTTTGGGAAATTAATAAGAATTAATGTGTATTTAATTCATACAGTGAAGTTTTTTTTTTTTTTTTTTTTACATTTGATTACTATATTCAATCAATCACTTTATTCAATAGTAGTAGACTATCAAAATAATATAGTTATCAAAAAAATATTTGTTTATTTTTCTATTGTATCTGTCCTATTGTTTGTAATTTTCTTCTTTGGTTTTATTGTACTGACTGTTGGTAGTAGTTTCTGCTGTGGTACTGAAATCAAGAATTGTGAAAATTCACTGGCATCTAAAATTTTGTTAAGATAGCAGTCTTATTTTCAGCAAAATATACTTGATATACATACATACCATATCATTACTTTGTTGCCGATACACAGCCCTAACATGATTCACGAGCTGAAGTGGATTTTTTTAAACATCCTTTTTTTCATAAAATAAAAGTGAAGGAAGATTTTTATCAACCTCCAAAATGTGCAAAATAAACAGACATTCCAGTTCCTCCAATTCAAAATAGCAAAATATAAATTGACACAACTTCATAAGAGCACCTTAAAAGAGCAAGAATAGCTTCTTCATTGTCACTGAGGACTTTGGCTACATTCAAATTCTCTGTCCAAATCTGATTTTTGTGCATGTTCGACTGAAATCAAAAGATATTTAGCAAGTGTGAATGGCAAAAAAAAAAAAAAAAAAAAAAAAAAAATCGCATAAAATGCGATTCATTCAACTATATTCATATAGGGTTTAAAATCCTATTCAAATCGTATTCACATTTCTGGAAATCCACTTCAGTCTGGCTGCTCTGATCACATTTTGCGTAGTTATGTGACTTTCTCATGCCACATAAAACGTAAACATCAGATGATGTTATAGGAAACATGCATGTTGCTTGTGTAGGCAGCTACACAATGTTGTGTTGTAAACAAAACAACATTTGTATAGCAAACCCCTCCATAATGGGGTTGTTGTTTTTGGCGTATACCTTAACAAAGCAACATCATTGCCATAGAAACCAATGCAGATATTCTAGAAAATGATAGAGTAGGATGGACACACACATTGGACATGAACAGTTGCGATACACAATGTGGACAGTCAATAATTTTCGATCTCCAGATACTCCAGAGGACATTAAAGACAAGTCAGATTCATGCAGGATACTGTTTCCAGACTATATATCAGCTGAGACTAATTCGAATTTTGTATATAGCACATGATGAACTGAGAGGCATTTTACACACACGTCGTGTTGGAGAAATTCATTATTGTTGTGTGGTGCACACAAAACTTAAGAGTAAATACACTTCGGTTATTTTCACATCTTTTTGTTGGTAGTCTGTTATTTCCCTCCTGTGTTTTTTTTAGTGTTTGAAATGGGATAGTTTACCATTTATAGTGTAACCACTGCTGAGTAATTTAGCAGCACGTTACATACTGGTGGCCTGTACAGGGATGTTCTGTTACTGCATTGAATATTATATATTGATAAATATGAAGGAAACAGATGGGAATGCCAAAATGCCTGTTGTAAATTCTCAAGGTAATCCAACTGAACAAAGTAGAAACACCCAAGGCCGATTTTTTACTACGCAGGTCCATTCGTTACTAGGCGTAATCCAACTGCTGAAATTACTTCAATGATCAGGTCACTGTATATTTCTGATACTGATGAAAATGATAATGAAAGCTGTGTAATGAATGCTAATGTGGTTCAGACAATACAGATTTAGTGGTCCTCAATTCAAAAGTACAATCAGTTGAAAATGATTTCAAACAATCAATAGAAAGCTCCCTCAATTGTGAAACGAGTTTCTGAAAAGCAGTGGACACTAACTTGGCAGAAGAAATATTTCAAAAGCTCTCTGGAGAAGTTGGAGAAGGCTGTGGCTAATTGTTTTCTGAGAAGAGATGCTAAATGGGAAAATCAAATGAAAAAACTGTGACTAACCAGTACCCCGTCTCACTCTGGTATACAGCCCTACACTCCAACCAGCTCCATTTCTTCTGTACATGATCACAGAACTCCAAGTCCATCCGCAAGAGTGAAATTTACTCCATTTAAGTTTGCCCACACAACATGTGATATCTCTCCTGTATCCACTTCACTAACCAATGTGCTTAACCCTTCACTTGTTCCCAGTATATCTTCCTTCTGCGCAAGAACCCCTATTCGTTTACAGTTTCCCACCTTCGGTGTCTTCTGTGAAACTGTATGTGCTCATTTTCGTCAAACAGTGTGAAAACTACCTGGAAATCAGGGCACTTCCCAGTGTGGAGCTCATAGGAAACCTGAGCAGTGCTGAAAGCACCCGCTCCAAATTGGTGGAAGGCAGAAGAGGCCAAGGTAAATGATTGGCATTCTTTCAAAGAGGCATTCATGGCTGCATTTCTTCCAGAAGATTACCTTACGGAGGTGGAAGATAAACTTTGGTCTGTGGTGCAGCAGCCAGGACAACGCCTGAAAGATTTGGTCTATGACAACCAGGCCCTCTGCCTAAAATGGAAGCCTGACATTTCCAAGAACCAAATGGTGCATCCTAAATAATAACAACCCCAGGGTAGCGGGTTGATTTTCAGGGTTCATTCTAAATTGCTGAGGTAAGAGAATGTGTCCGCTTGTACTGAACATTCTTTCCAAAGGCACGCTTGTGGCAGAGATACTTTCAGGCCACAATTGCCAGAAGAGGCATTTCGTCAGCATGCATTTTCCACCACACCAGAGGGTCAGCGTCCGTGCTGATGGTTGGAAGAGACATGTACATTTTCATTTCAGACAACACTTTATCACTGATATTTTCATTTCCTGAGGTTGTCTTGTTCTGTCTAGATGTGATTCTGCCTAAAAGTGATTCACTGTAGTAACCCAGAATACATTTTATTTTCTTTTAATGGTGGTGGTATTGCTGCTTCCCTCTCTTGTCCAATTTTCTTCTCTTCTCTTCCTGGATCATTATTTAATGTGTGTACAGTACAGTATGTGTGTACATGTGTACAGTAGGCTACACAACTATTAATTTATTGTGTATATTTAACTTTATTCAGTTGCTAAAGTTATTTGAAAAATAATATACCTACCAGCTAATTTTTTGTTGTTGTTGTTCAAATTTAAAAATGCTTACGCGTGTGCAAAAAGACAAAGTACAATAGAGAATTAAGTGTATAAGTTAGCCTAAAAACATATCATTATCCAATGCTGAAGCAAACATCAATCATGTATTTTACAATAGATCTTTCGTGATGAATTTTGGTTCATTATAATGAGATGTCCTAAATTCTGTTTTAAAATTAGATTCATAATAAAATTTGTTAGTTTTGTAAAATCTTACAGTACTTAACAGGGACAAAACAATTAAGCATGCAAACAAGACATTATTAAATTATTATATATGAAATTAAATTCTTCCGTCTAGCCAAGTGTTAAATTTACATGTATATTTTGTTTTTTTTTCGCTGGAGAACCACTTGAGTCTTCTCCTCCTCTTTCTACCAGTGATGCTTGATTCATCTTCCCCTGTCTACTACCTGCGCAGACATCAACAGCACAACTGGGTTGTAGATTGCCAGGTTGATGTCACAAATAGGTTGAAATTTGTATTTTTATATCGATTGTGTGAGTATAATGTGTTTTATACAAGATCTGGCAACTGGACAACCTTGGAATAATTTATTGATGTGATTTATTCATATAACAAGGTTTAGGCCATACAAATTACAAGAGTTTCCCAGGAGAAATAACAAAACAGGAGGGGGGCGGGAGATGGGTGTGAAATACGGGAGACTCCCAGGAAAAAAACGGGAGTGTTGAGAGGTATGGTGGGACATGTCCGCACCACTTTTTGCCAGGGTCGAAATTGTCCCCACCACTTTTTGAAACCTTTCTTGGCATGGATATACCTAATACAAAATAAACATCTCCCTTTGATTAGCAATTCATTTGTTTGTGTTAAATAAGAGGCAATCTTCACACAGACGAACGTTTCAATCTATCCCTTTACACAGTTAAGACAACTGAGACAATCTATTCCTTTTGGCGAAATCACAAAATAAAATTCACACAAACGTGTCCATGCTCTTGCTATACAATCACTGATGAATGAGCACCTTTGTTTAAAAAAAAAAAAACACTACACAAGGGCAGATTAGAACCCAGAACCTCTTTGACGCCAGTTTCACACTGCAAGCTTGAGCGGCACATGAGCATAACTACATCATCACTGCAGCTGTAGAGATGCGTGAGTATTCACACTGGAAGCGTTTGTACAGCGTCACAGCAGCGGCTCCAAGCTACTTATAAAGTGAGCATTTCTTTACAAAGACAACTGGGTTAATCTTCTATAAATATTTTGAATTCTTAATTTTCTTTTCCGACATACTCCAATTTTTGTAAAAACACACTAGATATGCTTATTCTGTGCATTTTGTGTGAAATCATATTTATATTGTCCATCAAAAAAGCGTACTTTCACTTTGAGCGTCAGCAGCGCAGCAAAAATAGACTCGGTGCCGAAACTCCCGCTTCACTGCTGCTTGCTTGACGCGCTGCTCCTACTCCCAATGTAAATGCACCCATTGGTTAACATGCACGCCGAAAAACACTTGAAACCGGCGTGAAGCTTAATGAAAGTTCTACCACCAGATCATTAAGGAACACGAGCATTCAGTGCGAATCTAATTATTAACACATGAAAAATCTCAGGACTAAATAATGTATATTGAATTATAGTAGATGTAAGGATGAAACTATCACGTTAAATATGACTAAATATAATAAATTAAACTCAACATGTTACTTAAATTGATTTCTGGACATTGTAATGTTTTTTTTTTTTTTTTCCTGTTGTTGTACATATTGTATTAGCATATTGCTTTTGGCTGAATTCTTTTTACATAAAATCATATAAATTAGCATAAATACTTTACCTTTAAAACTGTAAAATTTACAAAAAGCCAGCAACATTGTGTCCTAACCATTGTATTGTCTTTAAAAAAAAATTTTTTTTGAAAGACTTTTAGTCTCAACAATTCTGAGAATAGCTTTTAACATCACTCAAAACAGGAGAATATATAACCATTTTAACACAAACAGAATCAATGCAGGACCAAACACAAATCGAAGGCTTAAATACTGATCAGAACAAAGAAAGAAACAAACTGGACACACCTGAACAGGACACTCTAATCAAATCAGTTGCTATGGAGACAAACGGGTGGGGAATGAGGATTACTAATTAACAACCTAGAAGATTAACAAAGAGACTTAGACATGTATAGAACAGAAAAAGAGATAAAAAACAAACTCTAAACATGAACCTATAAACTCAAAACATGACATCAAGTGGTTGTCCTAACCATTTTACAGTGTCAGTTTCAACTGGTAATTTTGGACATATTCTGTCTAAATGCAGTCAATATGAAAACATTCACAGTTTTCTTGGAGGAAGGATCCTAAGCAATAAAATATATCAAATATCATCCAAGGATTTTGCACTTCAAGATGGTTAGCGATATAGCTGATGGAAATGCCATTTGTCGATAACATTTCTTAAATGTTGACACATTCTTTTTCCGTTTATCTTTAGCGCACATAATCTATGTTGATACTTCAAATGTCGCAAAAATTGATTTGGAAACACTTTTTGGCAAGAAAAAGTCACAAACATGACACTTGTAAATGAAAGTGCAATTTATTAATATAGAATTTTATCTCAAATAAATTAGGAAAGTAGCTAACTCCAAAAGCTCTAATAGAATTTTATAAATGTTATGTGACAATAAGCCTCAGTTTAGCTAATGCAGACAAAATAAAAAAGGTTAAATAGGCCTACACAAATAAAATGTTTTAGGTCACAGCTGCATCTGTCTCTGGAAAAACAACAACAACAGCGATTTGATGTTTTTGATCATTATTGAAACCAGAATTAATAACTCTCTTGCTTTCAATGATCGTTTGCTTTGAATGCGTTCCCAGCCACGTAAAACCGCAACTGGCTTGACTGCATGTTCAAGGTGTTAAACACTGTTGCAATAAGCAAAGACTGAATATTTCACTGTACCAGTCTTTTTATGGACCCTAAAAATGTTTGCATAAAGGACAAATGAACTGCTCTGTGTCCAAACCTGCGCATTGTCAAATAAAGAATAACATTTTGTTGTCTTCTTCCATTTCCTATTTAATAACATTATATGTGAAAATAAGCAGGCCTACTGGTGAATTTCAGTTGTCTCATTACTCTATAGACCTACATTTTACAAATATTTAGGATGCAAAGACTCAAATTTGCGATATATGCAAAATTATGTATGGAAACGGCTCAAGGGCAGATTTTTTTTTTAAGCAACATTGCATTTTTTTTAGGGATGACGTCATCACGCACACCATTTTGTCGGTAAAAGGCCAACTGGCTGGAAATCCTGGAGACAGCAAATATAACAAATCATCGCAAAAACTGGATGGAAACTTGGCTACTGTAGGCATTTGCAGTTCTTGTAAGAAGCAGACATGGAGGCAAAGACATTTTATTCCAAGAATAAGATTGCCGTTTGTGCAGGCAACAAATGAAGGGTAAGAAAGCCTTTTAGTTTAGTTATTCAGTTACATATTTTTCCATTTACTGTACCTCATTTTACATTCAGTTTTTGTTGTACTTGTGTGTTAACACTGTCTTTACAGCGTTCATGAAAAGAGTACAAGCTGTGTCCAGACACAAAAATAACTGAGAACACTCAGCTCATTAAAAAAGAAATCATTATGTAATAGATTTTTTTATTGTAACACCAGTAAGCAATCATGTACACATCAGTGGTGTGATTAAGGTATTAAAATAGTTGTAATGTTGGCTTCTACAGGCTGCACTGATCAACCGCCGATGCTTCGCTCTAGTCGGCATTTCAAATGAGCGGTTATCGACATTTACACGAAGGCTTCTGAATTTGGAGGCAAGGGTTGGTTGTTTAGAAGCGCATTTGAATGAGAAAGCATCTGCTGACAGTGGATCAGTCCATGTCCACAGTCAGTCCGGTCGATATTCTTTTATTGATGCCAACTCCTCTGGAAATTCAAAGTGACTGTCAACAGTCGTTTGAAAATTGGCCATCTCTAATCCATGAGTCTGCTGGAGATCATTCCACATTAGCCAATGGACACTTGGACGATGCTGATTTTGATTTCCACCAGAGGCCCCTGATCATACCCTTAAAGTGCAAACTGATCTGGAAAATGATACATCAATGGGCTCAGCAACTCACCTAGGACCTACAAACCACCAACAGACAACTGGATGGATGCTTGATTGCAACAGTTCACAGTTCAGGAATATTCTGTTTTCTCTTCCACCCAACACATCACAGTATTATCATTCAGCAATGTCATCTTTCTGTTTGAGATTGCCTGAAACACCAAGAAACACTTCGCATTCTCACCATCATGTTCGGCAGTCTCTCATACGTTGAGTGATTCTAACTGATGTGATTTTAAATCACGTGTCCATTGAGATCGAGAAACAACTGTATCTGGATTCAGCAGGATCAGATGGTAGACCAAGGGCAGATCTTTTCGCCGTTTGTTTAAAAGGTTAATTCCACTTAATGTTGATCAGAACTGGGCAGGTTCGGTGAACTATGATGGTACTAGGGGGAAAAATGCACTGCCTTCCAACCTGTATCAAGCAATTTCCGTTGCTTTTGCTAGGAAATTCCACCCAACACCCCATGACTGGAAGCTAAGAGACAGAATTAATGAAATTCTTAAAAAGAACCGATTAGGCTAAGTTTTCCTCTTTTTTTAAAACGTAATACTACACTTACTATTGTAAACACTTCTAAATCAATTGACTGTATTTAGTCCTTTGTGTATATTTAATACAATTTTATTGAATAGGAAACAAAATGTGTTTATTTTCCTTACATTATATTTAATATTAAGTCATAATGACATACATGTACTATCTCTGAGTGTGACTGCAGAAGTCTTCAACCCTGCTCAGGGAGGCCTACTGTCCTGCAAAATTTATGTCCATCCTGCTCCAACACACCTGCCCGTAATTTTCAAGTGATCCTTTAATATAATATATATTTAATATAGCAAGTATACCTAACTGTTAAGCCATTTTGATTGTACTTAAACTTTTAAAGCATTGTTAACATTAAATAAACACTTAAAATATACAATATAAAATATATGAAAATAATAATCATGCTTGTAAAAAAACAACAACAACAACAGAGACAAGTTCCATGTGGTTGTCCCCCAGGTATTAAAATCAGAGTTCCAGGATTACTTTCATGATAACCCTCTGAGAGGACATCTTGGTCACTTAAAGACATTGCTGAGGCTCTTAGAGGTGACATGATGGCCAGCGGTCAAAAAATGTCAAAAAATACAAACATAGTAATACAAAACCAAGCAGATTCTTGCAGAGTACCCAGGTGACTGAACCAAGACACACACTGGGTATGGACTTAATGGTCCCTTTCCATTAAGTAAAAAAACAAAACACTTACCTACTTGTTGTTGTGGACTACATCACGAAATTGGTCAAGATGTTCCCCCTTAGAGACAGCAAGACACAAAAAAAGTTAACTTAACCCTGTGAGGCATTATATCCGACTGAGGGGCCCAGTTCACCTTGTCTGAATTATGTAAGACTTTGGGAAGCATTCAAGAACTCACCACCAGTTACCCAGACCTTAGAAACAATGATTGCATCATACGTAGGACAACATAACCAATCATGGGACCAGTGGTTACTGGAATTTCATTTCGCCATCAACACAGTATACCAAGAAACCACCGCTAAAATATAATATAAAATATACTTTAAAGGTATTACAACAGTCAAACACAATTAAGTTGCTAATTTTGGTGTATATTGTCTGTTAATGTTAAATTTATGTTTTATTTTACTTTATAATAAAACTGCTTGTTTTATTTTCCTTTTTTTATTTTGCTGAATTTGTACTTAGAGAGAAGCCAATTGTTTTCCTTAACACAGCAGAAGGAGTGGAAGATGGAGGATGGTGAGGATTATGTAGAGAAGTCAGGTAAGTCAACAGGTAAGTATCACAGGACAGTACTCTGTAGTGTATGTAGAAATGGCGAGACCAAACCACTGTGGTGAAAATGGTGACTGCTGATATTTTTCACTTGAATTGGTTATTTTAGATGACTTGAGCCATTTGTACCATGTCTGTGGGGAGGAAAGTGGCGATACTGACTTGGTAAGTAGTTACTGTTTACTAGTTGATGCATTTTAATATTATTCACAATTCTATAAGTGGTTAGTGTCTGTCTAGTGCTTTGAAGAAAGTGAAGTTTTTGCTAAATTTCAGATTGCGTGTAACTGCCGCAGTCAGTGGTTTCACCAATCATGTGTCCGGGGAACATCAAAAGTGCACTTTCTGTGTTATGCCTGTTTAAAAGTTTAAAAGACATGAAGGACAAACGTGTGTTTGGGTATTCTATGGACCCTAAAAAGGTTCAAGAATGACGTGTCTGTGTGATGTCTGGGTGATTACTTGCCTCTGTGCACCTGAATGAGGTCCTCAGAATCTCACACGGCTGCTGTGTGAGGCCTTAGCTGTGCTTTCACAGCTCTCTTATCTTGGCAGATACAGCCGGTAATCCCTCTCATAAGGGTCTCCTCAATCTTGTCTCTAATTTCTGACCTGATCCATCATGCCTTGATGTGTTGCTATAGCACTAAAAAATACAAATATAAGACAGATGTTGCAGTGCTTAATATACTTTTTTCTATGTATAGGTTGAATGATTCAATGACACATTCATACAGTCAGTCACTTGCTTCATATCTGAATGAATCAGCCATTTTGAACAATCAGTTGAATGAATGATTCAATGACTCACTCATTAGGACAACCTATTAGTGTTTTAATTTCATATTTCTATATTTAAAGTTGTATTTTTAAAACAATCTCATAAAATTAGTTATTCAATTGTAGTTATTCAGTAGTTTTAAGAATATTTTTGAGATCATGAATTTGAGGCTGATGCTGAATGTACTGGGAAATGAGTTCTGATGAAGACAGTGATGATGGTATAAAACATCTGCCCAAACTGAACCCTTCCAAGCTCCAAAAATTAACAACTATGCCTTATTTTATTGATACTCTAATATCAGGAAAGTTTTATACTATCAGGACAGGTAGAGATCCATTCCTGTTAGATATAGATCCAGGTTGCTAAAGACCCAAATATGTAATGATTGGCGAAACATTCATGCATTTAAGGATTAAACACTATAAGCTGTTTTTTCCAGTTTTGCAGTTGTAACTGATGGACATGATATACTGACAGTAAAGCCTTTACGTTTACCCTGTGTTTAGCTTTTTCATATGTTATTAGGTATGTGCACAACTGGACCTGTATCCAAAATTTCAGGAAATAAATCATCAGGTAATCAACAGGAACATGATGCACTTTACTTTCTTTGTCCTTTTCTTAAAGCTGTCCGTAACTTTTGCCTCTTTGTCGGCATCTCTGTTTGAAACCTGCAATTGCAGTTATATGCGGAATTATCATCTGTACGTGCATAGTGCATCAGCACGGCTCCTCAGCGGATGAATCTAATGTTTGCTGTCAATCAGCACACCGGTTTGGATACTGTACTTCAGAATCACATTCTACGTCTTGGAAGTATGACCAAAATAAGAATTTTCACCGGAAAATATCATCTGAACAAGTAAGTAACATGTCTGCCACTTTTGTTCTGACCAACTGAAGAAAAAAAGCATTATAGGCCGACAATAAATCGCGCTGCCAATGATGATCGCTTAGCTCGAATCACGTCAAACCGTGCAAAATATTATTACTATTATACAATGTTCTCAAATTATTAATGTTAAAAATATCAGCACTGCGTGACTATGTGTATATAGCGTGTATTAGCGTTACCTGTAGATTTCAATTTCTGTATCCACTCCACAGTCCGAAGTCTTTTGCTTTTGACTACGGGTGAATCTCCAGTTGTCACTGATGATTGTCATTTGGACCTTTCTGGATTACAATCCACCATCAGAATGATAAGTTTAATTATTTCATCATAAAAAGCTATAAATGATCCGCTACCAGCAGCATCCTATATGCATAGTCTGCTAGCTGGGACTCCTTTCTGTTTACAGACGTGATGTAATGATGCAAAGACGAAATAGTGGATGCTCAAATTTCCCGCGGAAACCCACCAGTACAGATTTTATTATAAAGCTTACTGTTGTGAATCAGGCTAAGGTAAGTAGATAATTTTGTACACTGGCTGGTTAGGTACTTGTTAAAAAAATTTGGGTAATTTTTAACTAAAAAAAGTTATGCATTGCAGCTTTAAAAAAAAAAAAAAAAAAAAAAAAAAAAAATTTTTTTTGCAAACTACTACACATTTCACCATCGATAACCTGTTTTTGGCACAATGCTACATTTTGTGGAAATGCATACCTTTGTGCCAACTTAAAATAGTTTGTAAAAACTTGATTTTTGATCAGGTTGATCCTGGCATAATGAAAAGAGGAATGATCTCAGATTCCAATAGCATTTTGATGTATTTTTGTTTTATGGTCTATTTCTTTTTAAAGAGGATGGGGCTCCCAGAAGCTCACCCTTATTTCACTTGATGAAAGTGGGAACAGTGGCAAGTATTTGCCACCAGAAACTGAAAGCTTTAATGATATGCCAAAATAGAAATGCCAGAGATGTGGAATCACTTCCCCATTAGTCTTTCTGACAGCACATAAAGTCATATGTGACCAGCGGCGAAGCTGAACAGACCAATGATGAAAAGACCAAACAAGTAAGAAATATTACAAATAAATTGTGACAACTAATGTCTTATGTGCTGAGTTGGATGGTTGTCTCCGGCCTTCCAACTGGGCTGTTCGTGTAGTTTCATCGAGGGCACCTGTTGCTGACTTCCTTTTGGGTCTTTTAAAAGGAGCAGGACGAAAGGCCATGGCAAAGCTGCATATTGGACTTGATTTGCTTTGGTTTTCTTTAAACTTGTTTCTTTTTGTACATCCAACACTACTACACCACATTACACTTTCATGCATTCATTTAACTTTACACCACTGATTCCTAATGTTACATGGTACATTGTTTTTTATTGTATAGTTTAGCTGTTTTTTTAATAAATTTTGCATTCTATTTTTGGCTTTATCATGTGTCCCTATTTTTGTATGTCCCTTTTGAGCCATGGGGCATAACATAAGTAATTTAACTAATTTTAATTAAATTTTAATGAACAGCTGCAAGAAGCAGTTCACTTGAAGAAATCGCTTAAAGGCCTTTAACACATGCGTAAATAGAAATTGTTTTTTTTTAACAAGTCTGTAACAACTGAAATCATAGATGGAAAGACCATTGGAAGCTAATACATGCAATTTACTAAGAAATATATGCTTTTTAAAGCTTATTAATGGTTATAACGCAACCTATGGTCCGATCTCCATTAAAAATTGCATGCTTCTTTAGAATCACGTCACATGTGCTCAACTCATTTCATGAAGTTCTGAGTTTTTGTTTAGGATTTATTTATAGGCTTTTGAGTATATTTTGCCATGACCATTTTCATGCCCATTAGTTTGCAAAAGTAGGTGTTTTAAATATTTGAGAATATTTAATGAACAATTTGATTGTCGCAGTGGTTCTTGAGGCAAAGTTGTTCAGAAAGAGGATTTCTGCATGTTGTATGTGTGAAACTCAGAAACGGACGTTTGTGTTTATATCCACAGATTGTTACCTGAAAAACAATGTCTAAAGAAATAGAAAACGAAGTTGGGGCATGTTGAGCTCGGCTTGTTCTTTCTGCAGCTTCCTCAGGTTGTTTTATTGTTTGGAACAAACTATATACAAACTAAACAAGAACAATCAAAAGATAAATATCAAATATTAAAAAAGAAAAAGAAAAAAAAAGAAAAAGGGATGGTGATCTATATATTGATGAAGTCTTATTGTTCGGAATGAACTATATACAACTTTATACAAACTAAACAACAGTTAAAACAAATGGCTAAGATTAACTTCAAATATTAAAGTGTGGGGAAAAAACAAAGAAAAAGGGATGACTAATCTATATGCTTATTTTTCAGATGATCTTATTTCGATAACCCTGCGGTTAATGTGTTTTAACACAAGTTTCATTGGCAGCTTGTCAATGAGCACATCTGGATTTCCAGAGAAGATTGCCTCAGGAACAATATACACGACTGAGTCGCTGCTGAGGAAGTGGCAGGTGTCATTAATCTCGGAGATCCCAATAATGTCCACCTCTATATCCTCAACCTGGCCCTCAGGGATCTGTGGGGGGAGAGGGGTGATATTAAATTCTTGTTTAATTGACCTGTTGCATTAAAAATGATCACACTTTCAACTTAAGCACAACTGTTCTGATTATCAGCATGACTGTAATCTGATAATAGGTTATTGTTCTTGTTATATTTATTCATTAATGTAGGTTTACAGTTCCAAAATGCATGTTCTACTCGAATGACATAGCAGCAGTAATGTGTGCATTGTGTACCTTCACAGATGTGTATGTAGAGGAGTGAAATTTCCCCTGCCCATTGTTGAGCATACAGGGATGAAGGTGGGTCAGAATCACTTCGTCGCCTATATATAGTTCCGTCAGCGCCTCATCCCTCCACAACGACACATTGAAGAGTTTCTGTCCACATTGCAGTCATCCTCACGCCATGCACCTAGAAAATTTAAATTCATGGGTGAGTATAATACAGTTGTGTTTCTCAGTGATGTTTCTGGAGTTCCTCAACATTGCACATTTTGAATTGTTTTATTCATTCAATTTGTTAATTGACATGATTTGTTTTCCAAATAAGGGAGACATCCAAAATATGCAATGTTGAGGGTTCCTGGAAGTCCACAGTGCCATCATCATGATAGACAGATAAAGACTGTCAGATAGATAAATTTGGGGGGTGAAAAAGCTTATATGATGTCAAATCTTATTCA
This sequence comes from Hypophthalmichthys molitrix, assembly GCA_037950675.1. Lineage (NCBI taxonomy): Eukaryota > Metazoa > Chordata > Actinopteri > Cypriniformes > Xenocyprididae > Hypophthalmichthys > Hypophthalmichthys molitrix. The sequence continues at coordinate 47,485,889 of CM075494.1, read as the reverse complement.
AACTTTATCTATGTTAGATCCTTTTAATATGTAGACATTTTTTCATAAATAAAATAGCTGTTAGATATACAACTTAATTCAGAATAAATAATACATACATGTGCATGCTGTAATGTATAATACATGTTGTAACGTATTAAAGGAATAGTCTACTTTCAAATAAACATTTCCTGATAATTTACTCACCCCCATGTCATCCAATATGTCCATGTCCTTCTTTCGAAAATAAATGAAGGTTTTTGATGAAAACATTCCAGGATTATTCTCCTTATAGTGGACTTAAATGGCCTCCAAACGGTTGAAGGTCAAAATTACAGTTTCAGTGCAGCAGACAAGGAATAAGGGTCTTATCTAGCGAAACGATGTCATTTTCGAAAAAAAAAAAATGTAAATGTATATGCTTTATATAAACAAATGATCGCCTTTCCAAGGGCTTCCGCCATAACGCGATTCCGTATTCTTCAAAAAGCTTACGCTGTATGTCCTACGCCTTCCCTATTCTACTTACAGAACGAACGCAGCGCCAGTTCCACTTTTTCCGTAAGTAGAATAGGGAAGGCGTAGGACATTAAGCGTAAGCTTTTTGAAGAATACGGAATCGCGTTATGGCGGAAGCACTTGGAAGGTGATCATTTGTTTATATAAAGCATATTCATGAAAATGACCGATCGTTTCGCTAGATAAGACCCTTATTCCTCGTTTGGTTTCGTTTAAAGCCCTTTGAAGCTGCACTGAAACTGTCATTTTGACCTTCAACCGTTTGGAGGCCATTGAAGTCCATCATAAGGAGAATAATCCTGGAATGTTTTCATTAAAAACCTTCATTTCTTTTCGACTGAAGAAAGAAGGACATGGACATCTTGGATGACATGGAGGTGAGTAAATTATCAGGAAATTTTAATTTGAAAGTGGACTAATCTTTTAACAATGTCTTTGAGACGATTCAGCTCACGTTTTCAAAATCTGTAGAAAAAGGCACACGACTCACAAAACCCACTTAAATTGAACTTTTGACAGAACTGATCCTTTAAGTGTGCTAAAAAGTAGTTTATAATTAAAGTAAGAGTTTTGAACAGTTAACTCTTAAGCTTCAATCTTGATGCAGCAATGTAGTATCTGGCACAGGTATACTAACTTTGTGATTATCACTTAATCAATTCCATTTTTCTGTTCTAGGCAACTTGGAAATGTTAGAGAGGTAATAATGTCAAATTAGTAAATTACAAAAGATAAAACACTGAATTGAACACAGCAAAATTCATTTGATAGATGGAAAGATTGACTCACTTCTTTGATGTGCCCTTGGAGGCTAAGGTATCCTCCCTTTGCAAAAATGTCCTCTTCCTCACCACTCATAACTTGTGAGGTTGGACAAAGAGCTTGTCTTGCAGATGTCTCTGCCTCCTCAGTGACCGTTTGTGGAACAGTCTTAAATTTAAGGGTGCTAGTGCCAACAAACAAATACATTTGGCCAAATGCATTTTTTTATTGAGGTATACAGTTATACCACCACTGATTGATTCGTTTTTTAATGTAGAGATTTCAATTTTTCGTCCTTTCATTGAGTATGTCAGGGCACGTTGGCTTAGACAGATAGCTACACACTTGCACTGTAAAAATGCTGGGGGAGAAGTTGGAGTTGCCATTCTGAAGAAAAGAAAACACAGAGAAAGGTACATGTGAAAACTGGCAAATCTTGTTTTTATTTAATTCTTTTTGCATTATTCATAAAGTTGAAGTAAAAGCAATGTTTTGAAGGAAAATGTGGAAAAGTGTTTTAAAAGAATGGTTCGCATTCACATTTTAAAGGAATGGTTGAAAAATAAAGCTGTTGTTAATTTACTTGCCATCCAAGATGTAGGTGGCTTTCTGCAGTAGAACAGAGTATTATACTGCCATTTCTTTATAACTTTATGAAAATAATGAATGTAATTTGATTTAACCAAATCCTGCCAGAATGGACCTTTTTATACGGTTATTTCTTCATAACTCAAATTACACTCATGAGTTTTATAAAGTATCAAAATAACTTTTGTTAATTAAACGTGTATATTTTTAGGTAAGGCTGTCAAGTTAATAAACTATATTTCATGTAGGTTCCTTTGTGTTATATATATTGACCACTAGGATGTGCACTAGGTGTATGTTTTCCTTGTTTGGATTTCCCTTAATTGTTTAAAACGAAAGTAAAAAAGTAAAGCAGGTTTGTTGCGTTCACCAATTAATGAGAGTTCCGGGTCATTATCAAACACATTAACATTTAATTAATTGTGGGTGGATGACAGATAAATCATTAATTTTAATTTAAAGCCAAGTAACATGGATCAGCTAAACTTCACTGCAGACAAATCAGCATGATCAAAAACTTCTGCGATCATATTTTTTCTTTAAATAAATTGATCACTAGATATTGTTGAATAAAGTTATTTTGTTTTGGCGCACAAAAAGTATTCTCGTCGCTTAATAACATTTAGGTTGAACCACTGCAGTCACATGATCTGTTTTAAATATGTCTTTAGTACCTTTCTGGGCATCTGAAAGTGTTAATTATCTTGCTGTCAATGCAGGCCTCACTGAGCCATCAGATTTTATCAAAAATATCTTCATTTGTGTTCTAAAGACGAACGAAGGTCTAATGGGTGTGGAATGACATCAGGGTGAGTAATTAATGACAGAATTTTCATTTTTGGGTGAACTAATCCTTTAATCTCCTTCATTGTCTGAATTAAATAGAGCAGTGTTTCTACCGCATCTTGACCATAATCATCTGGCCCCCAACAATGTTTTGCCATTTTAAATCTTTTTTTTTTTTTTTTTTTTTTTTAAACATTAACACTTAAAATCACTGTGGAAAAAATAAAATAAAACAACCCCTAAACAACCAGTCCAAATTACACACAGCATTGGGTATAAATGTTTAAAAAAGAAACGCGGTATACAAAAGCCATACAAACGTATTTACAACTCACCCATAACGCTTTTTAAGAGTGATGACAATCTGCTTTAACACGTCCGTCGTCAGGCCTTGATCTCTGGCTATTTGTTGGATTAAACCACTGTCTAAATTCTGTGCTGCTATGAGTTGTTTAATCCAAATACCATGCTGCTGTTGTTGTTGTGCAGCTGCTGAAAAGTGATCACGAATCTCCTGATTAATCTCAGTATAGTGTCTTTCTGAAGCCTTAGCCAATCGTTGGTAAAGACGCTCTTCAAAGGCACTCAATTCAGCCTTGATTATGTCCTGTAGGAGTCTGATAATGACTTGAGTGTCTATATTGGGGCACGACTCCCATCTGAAAGCCTGATTTGAAGGCAGCTCCTCAGGGTCTGATTCTACCACAGTCTCCACATTTTCGCCGGATCGAACAGTCTGTTGTGTTTCTTTAGGTAAGGTGGTAATTTCACAGGAATCCCGCGATTTGTTCAGAGCTGGGGCGACGGCCTGATAATTATCTATGTCGGGTACCACATTGACATTCACGTTCACATCTATTAAGAAGAAGAAAAAAAAATATATGTATTATTTTTATTATGTAATACATGCACTGATAGATTAAGAACTTTTGTCTACACTTTTACACGCAGTTCTCCATTACATTTAAAAATAACAAATAAATGCTAAAAGAGGATAAAAGAGGAATGAAAGGTTTTCAAGTTCCTTGACCCAACAAATTTTCTTATTACTTCTCTCAATTGTATAGGTCAATGACATATAAGGATTTTTGACAGGCCAACTTTAAAATACAAAAAATAATATCTATTGCAATTGTTCAAACAATAAGAATGTTGTGTACACATAAATTCATATTAAAATTTTAAATTAAGTGATTTTAGTGTGTGTTTTTTTTTTATCTAGATGAATTGGCCATAGCCTAAAAAAAAAGTCATGTGGTGCGACCATGATTTATCTTAAAATTTATTTAGTTCCTTAAAATGGTTCATATATATATATATTTTTTTTTTACAAGTTCTCAGTAATTAAAGTGTTTAAATAATATTTTCAGTTTGCTTGAGATTCTGTAAAGAATTACCTTACATTTTTGTTCTATAACTTCAGAGTTGCCTTCTTAAATGTAGTTAACAGACTTATTTTTCCTGTAAATTGCATAAAAATGTTTTAAAAATACCATTCACTTAAGCATACTGTATCAGTTATTTATATTTAAGCCACAGAAATTAGATATTTTATTTCTAATTTAACACAGTTATTGCTATTATTGGTCATACCACATGATGTGTGGTCGCTCCAAATGACATGAAGACCTTAAATTTCATTAAAAATCTTTTTAAAGAGATCAGTAAACAATCAATTTTATACAAAAAAAATAATAAAATAAAATAAAAAATTGGAACGTGCTCTTCACCTGACAGCCGGTGGAAAAGAATCGGGACGGAATTCGGGGAGAAATCATGTTGATGGATATACTATCCTTATGTAGCTGTATGTTTGTAGCCCTAATTTTGGTGTTGTGACATTCCATTTATCATCCCAAGCTGTTCTGTTTTTTGTCTGTTAAATGTTATTTGTTTAAATGTTTAATGTTCAGTGATGCATGCTGTTCCAATATCGTTACACAGAAAAGAATACCAAAAATACTTTACACAATAAGTGTTTATTTAATTTAGTTAAGTTAACTTCAACGCATTTCAAACAGCTAGACATTTTGGTGCACCTCTCACTTGCCAAACCTGTCTTGTCACCTGTTTGTAACTTAGGTTTCCCCCTAAAATGGTATGTTCCAAATATAGGAGGAGCCAAAGCTTTAAAAGGCAGCCATTTTAGGGGAGAGTTGGAAGGTAGTGTGGAGAGGTTGAATTGTACTTGTATTTTTAGGCCTGGACATTTGCATATCCAAACTTGCATTTGTTTATATATTGTAAATAACTTTGATTTATTTCCTTTTGTTTTGTTTTTTTGACTATTGCTACTGTGCACACCTTGGAGAACTACATTTTTGCACCTTTGGGATTAAAACTACTCTGAACTGTGCTTTTTTGACCCCTGCTATCTTATTTACACCTCTGGCCGCTGGTACATCCTAACAGTTACTGTTGTATGAAGCAGAGCCAGGACCGAGTGTTGTGGGAGCTGAACGAGGACGCTGGAGCGATTGCTAATGAGAGACGAGTGCGACACGTCTCAAGCAGCAGAACTTTTATTATGCCACAGTCACCGCTTCTGCTTTTCCGGTCATGAGTATGAAATAACAGCTCCGTTTATCATTTTAGATATGTATGAGTGTGTTGAAAATGATGTTATAACATTAATCTGTGCGTTCGCTCGGCAGCTGCTGTGAGACAATTGTTTGAGACACACTGCAGTAAGCTGATCAATTTTAGAATATCATATTAATAAATGCTGGATGGCTTGTGTTGATAAATGGCATGCAATTAATTTTAAAGCGTATTGTATGATGGAGAAAATGTTGTATTACTGTTACTAAAAATAAAGCTGCATCTGATTATGTTATGTTAGCTACTTCACAAAATAGTGTTTTTCTCTGAAGCATGGTACTCGCAAAATAACAACGATTAGGTTTCTGTCTATAAATGTATCAAAACAGTACAAAATAAAACCGGAAACGGAAGGTAACGCAGATATGATGCCATTGACAAGCGAATCCCGGACATGTCCCGGATCCTTGGTTAAAATAGCAATTTGCAGCTTTAATATATACATCTAAGTAGAGCTCGCGGTTATGTAGGACTTGACATTTCCTGAACACGCGCTAAGCGCTGCCAATCATAACACACTGGGCCAGCTAACCAACATTTCGTATTTCAGAAGGAGGGGCTTCATTGAAAACGACATGTTCGAGACAGACTGGAGAAGAGGGGTGCAGTAATAATGTAAAATATGTGAAAAATGTGTTTTTTTTGAACATTCAAGCATGAAAACATATTCTAGTACTTTAAATCTTATTACCTTTGGCTGGTTGTTGATTTTTGTGTTGTCCAACTTCTGTGGTGGACTTCACTGATTTGTCTGGACAAATAATAGCTTTCTTTTAGTAAAAGAATATTAAACAATAACTCCTAAATATCAGTAAGCACACTCAAATTCTTCTTCCAGTAATATTCAGCCTTTTCTAGCTTTCCCATCATTCCCTTTCAGTAGCTGACTACATACCTGTTGAGTTTGAAGGTGAAGCACCATTTCCAGTCATATCATTCTCATTTTCAGAGTCTGATCCATTACTGTCCATCAGTACTCTCTCTATAAAACACAGTAATCATACAGATAACATTAATAGGTAGCAAACTAAATATTTTTTAAACCGCTACATTCACTGTTGGAGTTCCAGATGATTATAACATGGCATTTCAGAATATTCAATCTGCTTGTTTATTTATTTATTTTAATTAATCACTTGATAAAATCTCATTGGCATCTGCCAAAAAACCTATGGAGGAAAACATGTAAATTAATTTACTTAGTTATTTATTTACTCAGGCCTGTTTTACCTAGTGGATCAATCTGGATCTCATCAAGATTCCTTCCTTTGAATTCAGATATCTGTCCTCGTTCCATGGCCATAAGACTTTATCTTTGCAAGCTGTAATGTACCTTCAGGTAGCCTGTAATACTGCCGATGCGCCCTGATGTCATGTCCCAGGAAGTCAGCAAGGTCATCCAATTCATTGTCCTTTAAGTTGAGGACCTTGGACATGGTGGCCATGTGCTTCCTCAATCTAGTGGAGGATAATGCCTCTGGGTGTTTTGCTCCACAGCTTCGAGCAATCTGACAAATAACATCTGATCCTCTGAAGTGACTGAGTGCTTGTGGTCTTCCAAACATGAACAAATTCTCATCAGGCACATCACAGCTACGGCGAGATCGATGTCAGCATATCGGGTGTGAGAAGAATGGGGACCTTTCGTCCTCGCTTGCCTCTTACAAAGTTTCTTCTCAAGGTCTGACAAAGCAAGCTCTACATCTGGATGAGTCAGTGAGGTATCCCTCAATGTAAAAGCATTAAGGGACATCTTGGATACTTCTCCTTCTCTTCTACGATTAAAAAGTATTACCTGACAAAGTGTTGTTTTGCCCAGTTCTTGTTACTTGGTTCTTCTTCAAGTTTTGTTTGGAACTCCTTACTCTGTCTGTCAAGATACTGGTGCATTTTTTTCACATCTTCAGTAAAGGGAAGAAGTTGCGGAGAGTTCCATTTTGCCTTACTCAAATTTCAGAGAGCCTGGGATGACACACATTTGCTCCTTTTAGTGTCACAGATTTGTTTAAAGGCCCGCACACTGTTAAGAACACTCATCACAACATCATTGCCTTGCATTCAAGAATATTGGCCAATTTCTTGAGGTTGTGCCCTAACTTCAACGCTAAGGATGGTGCTTTGAATGTGTTTGTGAACTGCTTCAATCACATGAGGGAAATCAGCCAGTACAAAGAAATCTGACAACTCCATCAATTTGCCATTCTTTTTTCCTTGAAGAACTAGTCGCCCTGTCTCACGCATCTTTTGTCTGATATATTCATTTTTTGTGACATCGTGGCCATGCTTATTAAAGAGATGTTGCCCTAGTTTTTAATATGATTTTCTCTGTGCAGACAACATGTTATCTTATCCTCATGCATTTCAAGTACCATTTTCCAAAATCGTCCATTCACACTTTCTGGAACTGGTTCAGTATACGAGCAAAGGGACTGAACTCAAGTTTTTCCTGGCTTCTGTCCTTTTACTTTTTTGCTTAGCTGGCATCTCTGCATGTGCCTCCATAATGATCTCCTCTTCAGGTAAGCCTCACAGTTTATGCAGTGGAAGTAATCACTTGCTGTTACTGATGCAATGGATTGCTGTTGGGGATCACCATTCCTTTTCCTTCTTTAAGCACCTGAGTTTTATGACAACGATTCCCTTTATTTCTCAGCTGTAATCATCAATCTTTAGACCCTTTCGAAAATGCAACTGATCTTGCCACCTAGCAACCAAAGGCATATAAATGATTAAATACAACTAACCTTTGTTTTCATGCTTTGGTATAAAAAATATGGTCTTCTCCCGTTCATCATTAACTGTTTTTGTGTACGCCTTCATGTATCGTTCTTCACAAGCATTGTGATGTTCTCTAAGTTTCTGGAGGCAGCTTTGAATCTACAAACCAAAAAAAGTTTTAAAGTTTTTTATCTTATCTTTGTTCTTTCATTACGGTACAATAATTACTTTAATCTTATTTTTTTATTTTATTTTTTTAAATATTGGAATTCTGCTGTTACTTTTAAATTTTTTTGTGTCCTTTGTCCTATGTGCAGGAAAAAAGGGTCACTTATATTAACTTAAGATGAGCAAATTAACTTACGATTACACTGTCAGTTCTTCTAAGCTCAGGTACACTTGTGTCCATGTCTGGAGAATGGTCAGGGATAACGGTACCATCTTCACGATCATTGGAGCACTGGTGCGCTGCCTGAAAATTAATCAGAAAAATACACTCAAATTCACATTTTAAACTACAATAAAGATCTGTAAAGAAACAATATCACAAAAGTACTCCATTTCAAATATGCTATGTGGCAATTTTGCATTAACTTTTTATACTAATTCTCTTACCAGAATTGTGTGCCTATGTTTTATTTCAGCTTGGAAAGCTGATTCAGCTGTGCTTAAAACTGGACTGTCTAGCATATTCAATACAATGTTAAACAAAAATGATCTGCTTTCTCCTTGTGCCGTTTCACTGTACAACACAGCAGATCTCGTCAACATTTGGAAAAGCAGACTGTCACCCAATCATTTTTTTGTGAAGTGATTCAAACTAAAAAACTGTTGTTGTGACTATGTTCCAACAAAAGACTTGTGTGTGTGTGTGTGTGTATGTATGTATATATATTTCAACATTTAATTTTATAGTTTTCTTTGTTTGGCTTTTTCGCTGAGGGATTTGCACTCTGCACAATAAATGCACCTCAACTGGGATTTCCTGTCGCCATGGTCTTTTTATGTCTCTGATCACATATATGTGCATCTTTATATGTGGACATAGCCTACCTTGGTCTTCCCTTCAGGACCATCTGTCACTTCATCCACTGCAATGTAAATTACAAAGACAAAAATGTTATTGTTATTTAAATATTTTATTAAAAACATTTTCATTTTGTTTCCTCTTACTGATAAAATGATAATGATAAAATTACAACAAAACAAACTACAGTATCCACTGAAAATGGTATTACACAGGGCAACATGTTGTATTTACTCAGCACTTAAAGTTAAGAAATTATATATATGTCCAGTTACTGAACCATTACTAACATGTCAGATTTTAGGGACAATTGCCCAATTTTATTCTGAAATTTAGAAAACCCATTAGAAATTAATTTTCACCAACAATTAATGTGTGTAAAAGTAGAATTTTAAGATAGGTATTTATTTAACTCTATATTAGACATGAAAATTACACTTTTGGTTTCACAATAACATATATTTATATTGTTTAATGCCACAATACCAAATTCTCTCATTTGAAAGCATTTTAAATGTTTAATAAAAAAGTAAAATTACTCAAATGGTTTTTGAAATTAACACTTTTCACTAAAATTTGCAGATATAATTACTTGCCTTACCTTCTAACATGTTTTCTTTTTTAATAAAACCGTAAAGAAAATGTAAAGATCGAGTTATAACAAAAAAATGTAAATTTACATACATTAACCTTAGATTTAGAGATGCACCGATGTATTGGCTAACAATAGGTATCGGCCAATAAAAGCTATTATTATCATCACTATCGGCCATCGGCTGATGATCAGGGCCGATTATATCCTGTCAATCAAAAGGGTGCGGAAAGACGTGTTCAGACTGCAACTCATACTGTGTGTGAAGAAAATCACTCTTGTGTTGAATTTTAGCACATTAACAGTTTAAAAATAGTGACGTTAAAGCAGGCTCTTTTTCACCCTATGACTCACCAGTATTTCAAGCCAGGTTTGCCCCGTCTGCTTTTTTTTTTTCCTACATCAAATATTATTTGTAGCGCCTCCCATCCAATAATCGCTAAAAGATTTGTGCTTTATTACTACTGATAAGAATTAAAGTTAAGTTTTCCAAATTCTGTCCATTTTGTCATGAAATTCAAACAACAAATGGAGTTTTGATGCTCTTAAATGTGACGTGCCAGATCGCTGTAATGCCTCAGTTCAGGAGGAAGCTCGGAGCACGAGTCTTTTCTTCCTCTTCAATACAAGTTATATGTCGAAAAACATGAATGAACATCAAAGGTATGTTAAAATATATTGTACAACTTACCAGAATGTATCATGTCTCATGTAGTAATCACTTTATTTGTGTTTCAACCGCGGAAAGACGTCAATAAAACCAGCTTGTGAACAATATCACATGTCAAATTTACCTCAGGAATGTTTTCCAATGTTAACAGTTCCTTAGCTATCTACATATAAAACAAACACTAGAGAGGAGCTTATTTACTGTTAATTATATGTATGTGTAAATTTGCCAAGAAGACAAATGCATGAAAACTACCTTATGTGATACTAAGTTTTATACATTTCAGTTTTTATTTGAGTGTAATTATTATATCTGTTATTATATATCTCTACAATTAAACTTCTATTTAAACTGACTGGTTATTAATTACAACATTATTTAGTTATAAACAAAAGATGACAGATTGAAAGATTGAATGTCTTGGCATGGAGGAGGGATGTTGCAAGAGAATGGAAGCAGGGAGCATGGGGGGCTATGTTGGATATTTCTTTTTCTCTAAGGCTGTGCTTTTTTTTAAAAAAACCTGATTACTCTGGCTTATAAAGCTACATACAGGTGCTGGTCATATAATTAGAATATCATCAAAAAGCTGATTTATTTCACTAATTCCATTCAAAAAGTGAAACTTGTATATTATATACATTCATTACACACAGACTGATATATTTCAAATGTTTATTTCTTTTAATTTTGATGATTATAACTGACAACTAAGGAAAATCCCAAATTTAGTATCTCAGAAAATTAGAATATTACTTAAGACCAATACAAAGAAAGGATTTTTAGAAATCTTGGCCAACTGAAAAGTATGAACATGAAAAGTATGAGCATGTACAGAACTCAATACTTAGTTGGGGCTCCTTTTGCCTGAATTACTGCAGCAATGCGGCGTGGCATGGAGTCGATCAGTCTGTGGCACTGCTCAGGTGTTATAAGAGCCCAGGTTGCTCTGATAGTGGCCTTCAGCTCATCTGCATTGTTGGGTCTGGCATATCGCATCTTCCTCTTCACAATACCCCATAGATTTTCTATGGGGTTAAGGTCAGGCGAGTTTGCTGGCCAATTAAGAACAGGGATACCATGGTCCTTAAACCAGGTACTGGTAGCTTTGGCACTGTGTGCAGGTGCCAAGTCCTGTTGGAAAATGAAATCTGCATCTCCATAAAGTTGGTCAGCAGCAGGAAGCATGAAGTGCTCTAAAACTTCCTGGTATACGGCTGCGTTGACCTTGGACCTCAGAAAACACAGTGGACCAACACCAGCAGATGACATGACACCCCAAACCATCACTGACTGTGGAAACTTTACACTGGACCTCAAGCAACGTGGATTGTGTGCCCCTCCTCTCTTCCTCCAGACTCTGGGACCCTGATTTCCAAAGGAAATGCAAAATTTACTTTCATCAGAGAACATAACTTTGGACCACTCAGCAGCAGTCCAGTCCTTTTTTATCTTTAACGCTTCTGACGCTGTCTGTTGTTCAAGAGTGGCTTGACACAAGGAATGCGACAGCTGAAACCCATGTCTTGCGTACGTCTGTGTGTAGTGGTTCTTGAAGCACTGACTCCAGCTGCAGTCCGCTCTTTGTGAATCTCCCCCACATTTTTTAATGGGTTTTGTTTCACAATCCTCTCCAGGGTGCGGTTATCCCTATTGCTTGTATACTTTTTTTCTACCACATCTTTTCCTTCCCTTCGCCTCTCTATTGATGTGCTTGGACACAGAGCTCTGTGAACAGCCAGCCTCTTTTGCAATGACCTTTTGTGTCTTGCCCTCCTTGTGCAAGGTGTCAATGGTCGTCTTTTGGACAACTGTCAAGTCAGCAGTCTTCCCCATGATTGTGTAGCCTACAGAACTAGACTGAGAGACCATTTAAAGGCCTTTGCAGGTGTTTTGAGTTAATTAGCTGATTAGAGTGTGGCACCAGGTGTCTTCAATATTGAACCTTTTCACAATATTCTAATTTTCTGAGATACTGAATTTGGGATTTTCCTTAGTTGTCAGTTATAATCATTGAAATTAAAATAAATAAACATTTGAAATATATCAGTCTGTGTGTAATGAATGAATATAATATACAAGTTTCACTTTTTGAATGGAATTAGTGAAATAAATCAACTTTTTGATGATATTCTAATTATATGACCAGCACCTGTATATAAGCTTTAAGAATTATTTTAAGTAATATTTGACACACCACAATTTGACATACTACAAATGAGTAAAATGTGTTTGTACTATGTTCTCATTATCTCACCTGAGCATCCAGAGGCTCTGTCTGTAAATGTTTCATCTTCCTGCAAGCACAAGTGTCACGGACAGTCAAACATCACGGTCTAACATCACATTACCCTGTATTTTAAACTGTAGCCTAATGGTACAATTTGGCAATATAATAAAGTAACTGACATTGTGATTTGAGGCAAGACATTTTCATAACATCTTGACTGAAAATAAATGCCATTGAAAACTGCATTATAGAGATAGACAACATTTCCTAAATTTATTAAACTTATCTCTTGCTTTGTTATAGCAATATTGATAACATGATGTTTAGTGTGCTAAATCGCCATGAATCCTGCCTGGCCTCACGGCTTCACGTGCAGCTGTTGAGTTTGAAGGTGAAGCACCATTTCCAGTCATTCCATTCTTATTTTCATAGTCTGATCCATTACTGTCCATCAGTACTCTCTCTATAAAACACAATAATCATACAGATAACATTAATAGGTAGCAAACTAAATATTTTTTAAACAGCTACATTCACTATTGGAGACATAACATGGCATTTCAGAATTAATTGATCGATAAAATCTCATTGGCATCTGCCAAAAAACCTATGGAGGAAGATATGTAAATTAATTTACTTAGTTATTTACCTTTGTTTTCATGCTTGGATATAAAAATACGGTCTTCTCCCATTCATCATTTACAGTTTTTGTGTAATGCATTTATCGTTCTTCACAAGCATTGTGATGAGCTCTATGTTTCCGGAGGCGACTCAAGTGACAGCTTTGAACCTACAAAACATAAAAATATCAGCTGCAACTCCTGGCTATCTGAAATGAATGTTGCCAAAATAAAGCTAAACATCTTGGTGAAGTTACAGGGATGCAAAATATGTCTTTCAGAAAGAACAACATTTTAAATTAAGCAAAGTTTATAAGTGGATTACCGCTAAAAATGCAGTCACCTTTGCAATCCTAACTGTGGCCTTAAAACACGATCTTAAGATTCTTAAGAATCAAAAACCCTAATTGATATATTATTATCATTGTCATTTTGGTACATTAATTCATACTTTCTGCAAAGCTGCTTTGAGATTATGCTTATGATGAAAAGCGCTATAGAAATAAAATGACGCAACTTTTTATGTTACGATATAAGTACAAGGGACATTCCACCATATGTAACATTTGCCTGTTAAAATTTAAAAAATTAAACTTAATTTTTTATATTTCTTCAACACTGAATCTAATAACACACATATTTCACTGTTCAAAATGTATATTGTTCAATCTCATGTAACTGTTTAATTTTTTACAAGGTTTCAAAATGGATGCATTTTTCTCAGTCCTGTTACCAAAATCATGTCGTTTAAAAGCAATGTCAACTAATTTTTTGTTTTCCTCTCACAAAAGTGTTTATTTTAAAGAAATGGATGATTGCATGTTTAAATAATTGATATTTGTCTCTAAAAATCACTATATATGCACACAAGGTGTATATGTTTTTTTATTTTTTATTTTATTATTTCAAAGGAGACCTAAACCCCAATTTAATTTATTTTTATCATGTAATTAATTAAACTATTAGATAAATGATGGACATAACACAGTTGAGAAAAACAGTGGTTTATCTTTATTTTTTAAGAGAAAAACAATTTAATAACAGGAATGAACATTGCGTAACAGGAATGTGTATCTGGATTCTCTCTCTCTCTCTGTGTGTGTGAGAGAGAGATTTGAAGGAACATGCTTGTAGTTTGTCAGCAAAAACGATGGAAAGAGAAAGGAGACAAAGAAGCAGAGACTGAGAGAATGGAGATGGAGAGCGTGGCAGGTGTATCTCCTTCCTCGTCAGCATGCCATGGTGGGTGTTCCTGGCTCCTGGGTTCTCTCCATCTTCATGTACAAAACAAAAAATGTTCAGTTGCAGAAACTACACCGAACAGTGTTTTAGCTAGAATTGCACTCAATTCATGAAAACAAACTTGCCTGACCCTTTCTAAAAAGCTGCTTCTAGTTTGGCCCAGAGTTCTCTCTCAATTTCCATGTGACGACCTGTGACTGGCCTCGGGGGTGGGATGATACACATAACGTCCTCAAACGAGTACCAAAGAATGTCTTCACGGGCTGGCCCAAAAAACCTGTTGACCCCAGTGTGTAAGAAAACAAATCAAACAAAACAAAGTCCAAGGCCAAAATTCCAAAGTTCCCCCTTGGCTCAACTGGGAAACTCTTTTTAAAGGAGCGCCTGAAGCACTGGTCACAGGTGGATCCAATAGACTGCTAATTTGTGGGAACAGGTACCAAGCAGCAATACCCAAGACCAACAGCAGAGGTCGTCACACACCCGTAATGTCTCTTCCTTGGCTGAGCAGACTATCCGCCCTCCTCTTCAGAGGCCCTCCCACACCATCCGGGGAACCCTTCCCATGGCTCGCCTCAAAAAAGTTCCAAGTACTGGCGGTGAATCCTTGCCTGAAGAACTCAGTACAAAATAAGAAAAAATTACCCCTTTGTTTGTACTGAGTGCAAGGGCCATCACTGTAAAAATGGATAGTGGAGACCTCCGGATGTGCACTCTGCACATAGTCCAGCACTGGTGACAAGTACTGCCGGATTGCGGGTGGGCCCTTTATTCTTGAGGGTGTCACTGTGCAGAAGGACATCGGGCGAGGGGCTGCATGCACATAAAGCACACCTGTGTGCAGCTTTGCCTGCTGATGCGATGCTCCAAAGTGGACTGCCTGTATTTCTTTGCTGTACTTGCAGAGGTAATTTTCATAAAAAGTCGACATGAATTAAGCATTCATGTGCTTTTAAGCTTTGTCTCAATGCCCTGTAGTGGGTAAACTGATTGTTGATGTTAAAAAGTGTCTCTTAAACCTGTGCAGCAGCAGGTTTAGCTGTTCCAGCATTTCTTCTTGAGTGGTCTGGAACTCTTTTTTTTTGATTGTGATTTTTAGATGTTTTGCCATCGGGGTCATTCTTGTGCTGCTTTTCCATAACTACCCACTGGATATAAGACACTGTATTCTCTGGATTGTACTGGGCAAGAGAGGTTTATATAAAATTTAGATAAAAAATATAAATATATAAAAAAATTGCCTTCAGAAGATTCAGATGATGCAACTACCTGTTGAAAATGTGTCTTGTGGACTGTTCCAAGTTTTTCAGAGGGGGGGGGAATGTGTTAGGGTAACAGGACTGAGTGAAAGCCCGGGACACGACTAAAATGTGTATTATATCTAAAATATTATGGATTTCTCATGAAAAAAAAAAAACATTTTAAATCATAGATTGGATATGAAGTCACACAACACTGCAAAAAAAAAAAATCTGAATTATTTTGATCATTATATTTCATAGTAAAGTACAGAGATAGAGAGTGGGGACATGCAACAAATGCTATTTTTAGTGTTCTAAGTAGTTTTTATAAATGTTTTCAATTATATATTTTAAATTTGTTGTTAGCTTAATGTGCAGGACACTTTGCTTAATGATAAAATGTATTTTTATACATATAATGTCCTGGGGACATAAATATTACCCATTCGGTGGAATGGCCCACAAACAATAAAAAGCACCATATTATATTGAGAGCCTTGCACAAGAAGTCAAAAACCGAAGGCAAAAACCTTTTCACAAATGTCAAATTCAAATATAATGACTCAACTGTACAAGTACAAATAAAATGACAATGCGGATGTAAAAAGACATTTATATTAAATGTATTATTAAAAAACAACACATGAATGAATGGAACCAATTTGGAACTATTAAACAATTCACAAAAAGTTTGATATTCATAAAAAAATAACTATTACAAGCCCTTGTAATCAACAGAACGGATATTATTTTTACCCTCAGAGAGGAGATAAAATAAATGAAATAGGTTTGAAAGAAGTGAAACCAAACTATGGATGGATCAGGCCTCCACATATACAGCTTCTTTGTTCTTAGATGGTTTCTTGCATTTGAACTGGGTGACTAAACCATTTCAAGACTGTGGTGTCATAGATCAATGAACCTGCTTGTTTCAAACTATTTCAACACAAACTAGGAGCAGCTTAAGTTGTAGCTGACTTTCATAAACAGTTATCAAAATGTGGACTTTTTTTGGATTCTTAGAAAGTGAGTCAGGGCTGTTGTTATTGTTAACGTCCTTAGAAATCGTTGTTCACATCTTTTCCTCTCCTTGCTTGTACTGTTCAAGACAATGTTTGAAACCATGTATTGCTGCTGTTTCTCTTAAGAGAAATTGCTTGTTGTATTCCTCATTTGGATAAAAGCGTCTGCTAAATAAATGAATGTAAATGCACTCACCTAGATAGCAGTTAGCCAGGTTGAGACTATCTTTGCAAAACTACATAAATTAATTTATGGTCAGTATAATACATAGTAAATGTATTATACTGTATAATGGTGTATAATGCTATTTCATGTATTCTGACTTACTTATACCATTAAAGAGTTGGATTCTCATTCTTAACATGGCCAAAGTTTCAAAACACGAGTTGGACATATGACAGAGTATTTCTGTGCCAAAAATTCTCTTCTAAATCCTTACAGAATTCAGAATGTTTTTTTCGAGTATGTGCCTATGTGACGTCAGAATGGTCGGAATTCTGAGTACGGGCACTTCTCCTGGAAGAGCGCGCGCACACATCGACCAGAGCAAGAGCCATCCATCAACGCGCGTTTGTCTTTATGGAAGTCGTCGGCAGCGCTGCACAGGTCACAGGACTTCATGAAATGAACAATGTCACCAAAGAAGTGTGGTTTTGGTTGTGAGGGAAAGATAACCTTGCTTCCCAAAGAACCCAGTGTTCAGTGGAGCTGAGAGATTTGTGCTCACGAACTACATTGATGCACTCTCGATATTTGTTATTAAAATAACCATAGAAACTGATACTTTCAATCACTTTTTATTGGTTAAAATGAATGGAGAATATCTCATGTTATTCCGTGGCTGCTCGAGCCCTATGGATTGGCGCTTATGGTTTCATAAACAAGGCCCAGTTCTACGCTGGATTTACAGATCGTTTGAAACTGAAAGATGGAGCGGTCACAGCGATAATGATCCCGGTCATGAGTCAGAACCGCAGGTGGAGAGTAAAACTGCTTCAAATGTCTGTTTTGAGCGTCTAAGTGCATATAATGTAAACAACACAAATTCATTATTCATCATTCATACGCTATATTCATTATAGTGATTCAAAAGTTATCCAGGGATAATGCGATGGTGTATTGTGTGTGTTTAAATACATTTGTTTAGCTGACCATTGATAGCTGCACGTTCTTGTCACTCTTTAGCTCCGCTCACACGACGCCTCCAGGAGCTCGGCTGTTTTCGGAAATACTCGGTACAGCGTATGTATCTTTTATAAATATGATAAAACTAAAGACTTTTTGGGTACTCAAGATTAACATGAGATTGGCAGAAACTGTGTGATGCCCCCCGTTTTTGCTGTATTTTGGATCAAATAAATGAAACCTTGGTAGAAGAGACTTCATACATAATTTTACATTAATATGGAATGCATTTGTTCAACTTGCGCATTAATGCAATCAGCAATCTTTCTCCAACAATCTTCTCTTGTTTTGGCAGCAGAGGCAGCGTTACTTCGAGCTTGAAATACATTTTTATATTCTTCATACTTCTGAATAATTATCTCCTGGTCCTCCACGGAAAAATACATTGTCTTTTGTGTGCACGTGCGCAAGGAGTAATAATAGGATCAAAGCCTGAATTGACAGAGAAAGTTGATGGACTGCGTCATGGTACCAATAAACCCTGATTGCATCGGTTTGGTTTTGTCAACTCGAAACTAATCCTGTAACCCTGAGTTTGTTCAACTACCATCATGGTACAGGCCCCTTGAAGTATTTAAAAATGCAAACCTATGACAACCCACTCACTAAAATCTCATTGTAACAATGTTCATTGAAAAGGAAGGCAGAAGACAGGGTCGACTGACTGAGACTCATGCTTTTTATTGTTACAAAACAAATTATGCTCTCACTGCACTACAAACTCAGTCCCAATATATAACAACACAAAATCACTGCTGCAGCTCTCCAGAGCATTCACGGTGCACAAGTTCTCAGTTCTGTCTCTCTCAGCAGCTTCCCGTTTCCTGGTGGCTTTTATCCAGTCTCTCCACACCAATTACTGAAAAGGTGTTTGTCATTGGCATTACTGCACAAGAAGTTTATGCCCACTTTCTATTTGCTCTTCTATCCACTGAAAGTTCTAGGGCTTCGTTAATCTTCCCAAATTGCCAGTCATTGCCTGTTTGCACGTGCTGCATTTGTACCATTTTGTTTTATTATATTTTTATTTATTTAGATAATAAAGAAATTATTTTATAAGTGAGATATTTAATTGTAGTCCTTGAAGACCAAAAAAATTCATCAGGCTTTCGAGGTGTGCACATGTGTATGCAGAGCCTACAAAATCTTATTAATTGACAAACTGTAAAATATAAGTTTACAGATCCTTCTGATATGAACACTGAAATACTGTTCAAAATCATTCTAGATGCTGGCAGTGTGCAAAAAATGTTTTTATTTAATTTTAAATCCACTTAAAAATATATTTACTTACATTTATCTTATTTTTATTATTATTTGTTACACCATTTTTCTCTTAACCCCAGTTTGAAAAGCCCTAGTTCGAAGCAATTCATGAAGAAAACAACCATTCGATCCTACTGAAACAACAAATATTAGAAGAACCACAATAGTGGATTTCAATAAATAAGCAGAAAAATATTAAAGTTAGAAATCAAAAATGTCTCCAGTGACAAATGTGACAAAGTATTTTCATCTAGGTGTGAGGAATTTATCTCTGTGGAATAAAGGAAAGACATCTCTGGTTTTATGTTGCTCCCAATGTAAATCTCATCTGTATTTTCAGATCTTTTAGATGGCATTGTCATTGGGAAACTGTTCAGTTCTTGTGTAGCGAGAGCCACATCAATTTCCTGTTGAATATGCAAGCGCAAAAAGTTACTTTTCTTTGTTTTGAAGTAGAACCGTAAATGTGGCAAGCTGGTGTCTGCATACAGCATACTGCATACTGTAATGTCTATAGGCATTTCTTACTAATACTTTAAATATAACTTAGTCTCAGTGATGTCTCCTTCAGCAAAAAAACAGCTTGACTGCTTGCTGAATCAAATCAGATTTCTTGGAACTTCTGGATACTCCTTAACAATAATAGTAACAAATATTTGTCTCTGTAATACAATAAACCACTGTAAATGTGATTTTAATTACATTAAAAGGAAAATTTGAATACTTTTCTCTATTCAATTATAAGTTTTAAATACAAATGTTAAAACCATCCAAACTCACAGACTTTATATAACAACTTAAATAGGAACATGTCAATCTGTCCAAACATTTCGGCATTAAAAAACATTAACTGATTCATTTTAACTGTTAGATTACTATTTCATTTATTAAGACTTATTTATTTATTAAGAACAGGAGTCCTGCTACAGAAACAAACTTTAAAAACTTGAATACATGTGGGCTGAAACAACTGTTGTCCTCAAATTTAACTGATGAGGACTCGTGTCTATCAATCTGATCCACAGCATGCTGGAGAAACTCCCAGGTGGGGATTTACTGCTTTGTGTAATTAACATCAAACACACTAAAAAAAGCTTTAAAAGAGTTTGTCTGGCATCTGGCATGTCCCCCTTGTCTCAATACAAATCAACTTGCCTTTAAAAGGTGTCTTTTAGGTTGTCAAACTGCCATTCAGATTATTTTCCTCTTACAAAACTGTCCATGAATGCCAGCAACAAACTTTTTCTATGGATGGATGCATTTTTTTATTTTGTTTTTCTCGGAATTTGGGCAACCATTATAAACCTTGGAGGACTAAGGATATTTTTAAGTACATCTCGGATTGTGTTTGTCTGAAAGAAGATAGTCATATACTCATAGAATGGGTTGAATTCTAGGTGTATATGATGCTCTAGAAGGAAACACGATGCATTAAGAGACGGGGATGTAAACTTTTTGAATTGAATGAATAGGGTAAAAAGTACTTTTTTTTTTTTTTTGTCTTCTGGGAAACATGTAAGCATCTTCTGTAGCTTCCAAAGGGCTCACTTAAATAGTACCACCTCGATGGAGGTTCCAAGCTTGCCGTAAGGATACTAAATGTGACGTGTAAACATTGCAGATCACTAATTGGTCAGAGAGAATCGTTACTATCAGCATCATTGAATTTTAAACACAAGACACCAAACTCGATAGATTTAAATAGTCAGTAACAGCCACCACAGTATTAATTGTTTGCTTTAAACCACCGTCGCATATGCAACTTGAAAAAAGAAATTGCTGTATCTGTCATCCCCGGAAACTAGTTATTTGAATTTGTAAAGTTTTAAATATGGATATTTTTCTTTTACAAAAATGCATTGCTTTGCTTCAGAAGGCCTTTATTAACACCCCGGAGTCGTATGGATTTTTTTTTTTTTTTATGGATGGATGCATTATTTTTTTCTTCGAAACGCGGGCCCCCATTCACAACCATTATAAACCTTAGTGGACTATGAAAGAAGATAGTCATATACACCTAGGATGGCTTGAGGGTGAGTAAATCATGGGATAATTTTCATTTTTGGGTGAACCATCCCTTTAAGAATCAAGGGTATGTAAACTTTTAAACGCGGCCATTTTTATAAATTCAGCCCACGAGTAAGTAAAGATGGAAAGTGGAAAGATGTTTTTGGTCGGTGAAATACTGAATATATTTATCTACTACTATTTTCTTAGTCCTCATGAATTGATAACAGCCTACTGTCTGAAGCATGCTTGAGTGTTCATCAATATAGCAATCATTACAGAGGAAAATAAAAAGCAATGAAATGTTTACAAGGCCAAATTACATTTATACAAAATAGTAAGGCTTGGAAAATTCATACATTGTTTAACAGTGGTCTGTAATGACAAATATAAAGAAGGTGGAATTATTTAAAACAGATATACAAACAGAGCTGCACTGAACAGCAATGTCAGATTCGAAAGAATGAAATACTGTGACTTATTTCTATACTATACATATTTAGGCATATATTGCATATTCATCATTTATGGTCTATCTTCCAATAGCTCTGCACATCAAATAAAGGCTTTTTGGGTGTGGATACCAAGCACAAATGTATAGATTTCATTGACCTTGGGTTGTAATGGCCATCAAAATATCCTATTCTGATGTTGAATAATTAAAAAAAAAAAAATTAATGATAATATTTATTTAAGATAATAATCTTAAATAAATATTATTATTTTTTTTTTAAATTATTATTATGTAATTCAAAGACTAGACATTTGAATTTACACTCACTGCCCATATGAAAACTCTATTACAGTATTGTCAAACATACTGTTTAAATGGCTATTAAGGTATCAACACTTTTGATAGTTTTGTGTAAATTGATGAAAGTAATTTCTTGAAATTGTTTTTAATCCCAGCCTAACAGATTATCTCAGGGAGGGCCTTCTTGACCTCATCATCAGGTATGTAATCGATTGTTTACACCAATTAGGTAAAGGAAGAAGTTTGGGGAAAGACAATGAGGCCCTGGACCACCATGGACAGTGGACAGTGCAGTCATTCTTCCAATGAAATATTCATTGTCTTCTGCAGGTAAAAATGCCAATATTACAACAGTGTGTATAAAAATAAAATAAAAAAATCTAAAAAGTATTACATTTACTATCAAATGAGATATAGTTGGCACAGTCTTTGCCTTCAGCTGCTCTTCTTGTTTTGATGGCATCAATCAACAGGGTTAGATATTCTCGATTAGGCCCTTTGCTGTCCAAAGCCTCTTCCATCAGCCCAGCATAATGGGTGAATTTCAGAACTATGATTTATTCCTTTAAACTGCATGTGTGTCATGTAGAAACAATTTTAGTCTTATGACAGAAAATATGTACCTACCCAACCATCAATGTCCGAAGTCATTCCAGGCCAGTAGTATCTCTTGCAGATGGCATCCCTGGTTTTAATTTGGCTACAGTGAGCTCCAGGTGAACAGCTGTGAAATTCTTTGAATACCTGGTCAGCTGCCTCTGAGCCACACAGAACTTTTAGCCGCAGTTCCTTTTATTCACTAAAAGGTGGGCCAATTTAGTCCCAAGGAGTATTGAAATAGTAAACTTACAAGCATACTATTAGTACATATTAGAATACTTGCTACATAAAAATATACTTGAATTTTACTAAAGTGTACTTAGAAAAATAGTATACTTAAAGTTTATTTTAATAAGTGTATCTGTACATAGAATGTTTTATTGATAAGGTATGTACAGAATTTGGCCTTTTAGGGTGCTTTCACACCTGCCTCATTTAGTTCGGTTGAATCGTACTAGAGTTTGTTTTCCCTTTTGGTGTGGTTCGTTTGGGCAGGTGTGAAAGCAGCCATTGCACTTGGGCGTGCACCAAAAGCCGACCAAACAAGCGTACCGAGACCTCTTTGAAGAGGTGGTCTTGGTACGCTTTCAAACGAACTCTGGAGCGGTTCGCTTGAGATGTGAAAGCAATCCGACCCAGTTAACGGACCAACAAACCAAATGACTTTATAATTCATAACGGGAAATGTGATATAAAAAGCAGTAGTGTCTGATTCTGTGAGTGAGCACATTATTTACCATAGTTGAAAACCAACGAGCGCCTCTTCATCTTAAATGTTGTGTAATTGCTCTTCTCCGTGCAAGAATGCTGTCCTGATGAAGGCTTTTTCCCGCTCTGCTTCATTATAACATTCATATATGGTCTCGACACACTGACGCAGCCTACTAGACAACACTGGGACAGTGGCAGCAGACGCAATGATATTACGCAGCAGCTGTGACCCCCTGTTTGCACAGGGAGTGTGCCTTGCAACCATGAAGACATTTGTGAGAGGCACTGCGAATTATCATTGCACCTGCTGCACCCATGGTACGGCAGCAAAGTTCCTTGATTATTACGCCGGAATGAGAGTATAGTTCCTAGCCATATCGGCCTAGAAAATCGCAACTTTTCATTTTCCGTCGGTCTTAGTACACGATGTAACTACAAAAGAGTCAAGTTTTAATTAGGAAAAATATCAAAACTCTTTGGTCATTTTTTTTAGCGAGATGCTATTGGTCTCATCAGATTCAATGAACTATGCTAAACTATGCTAAGCTATGCTAAAAGTGGTACCGCCAGACCCGAAGATCGGCTGAATGGATTTGAAAACGGTAAAACTCAACTGTTTAAGTCTAAGGGAGTTGGAAAATGAGCCTATTTTCAAAAAAAGTGGAGTGTTCCTTTAACCATTGAGATAAACAAGTTGTCTATAAAAAAATAGTCTATTCTGAAAAAGGAATGATGGACATGGGGAAAAAAAGAATTGTCTAGTCAATGTGTTTAAGGATCTCCAAGGATCCACACAGCCGTTCTGTTGCATAAATAGAGAAAAAGCATTTGCCATATCAGAAACATTACTACTAGTGCTGGACCTGTCAAGCTGAGGATTGAAAACACAATTCAGATCACCAGCGAATAACAAATGATGTGTATTGAGCTTGGGAATTAATGATAGGAGACTATTTGCAAACTGAACATGGTCCCAACTGGGAGCGTAGACGTTAACTAAAACCACTGGGACTTGAAAGGGAGATCCAGAGACAATAATGTAACGACCATTAGGGTCACAGATTGTGTCAGACGGTATAAATTGTACTCTCTTATTAATTAAAATTGCCACACCTCTTGATCTTTTGTTAAATTTGGAATGAAAAACCCAAATCTTACGAATTCTATTGGGAGAAATCTTTAGGTCTTTTAACAGGACCATTTAATCCCCTGACATTCCATGTCATCAGCCTCACAGGATGACCTCCATTATCATCACCTATATTATCCGAGTGGTACAAAAATTAGAAGTTTGGGGTTCCAAACTAAAACAAATTGGAACCATGAATTGTAAATGACAAAAATAAGATAGCAGACCTAGAAACCAGAGGTAAGCAATGCTGCCAACCACCCAACCAAAACAGGAAAAGAACATTATAATACCTAGATCTAATTCCCCAACTGAGGATGATCACAGATAAAACAAAGATTAACGAAAAAACTTCCAAAGTATGTGAACTAACAACAAATGAAGTCGTATACAAAGTGGGTGTAGCCCCCTTATAAAAGAAGTTCAGAAACAAAAATTACGTCAACATTTGAGTACGTTATCCGGCTTTGAAAAAGAAAAAGTAAATAATAATAAAACAGAATGGAGTGTGCAAGTATACCCATAAGTCCTGTCCATCCTCGGGTTTTGCACATACGAAATACAACTAACAAAGTTTTCCATTTCTTACCCGAGGGAGCGAAAGCAACATCTTTACAGATTATTCTTCACCCCAGTGAGTACGGCTGAACTCACTGGCTTCCTCTGACAAGCCAAAGAGGTGTGTTTTCCCTTCGTAACTAACGCGGAGCCTTGCAGGCTATAAGAGACCGAATCCGACTCCCTTCTCGTAGAGCTGAGACTTCACGTCTTTAAACACTGCTCGCTTTTTCCCCAGCTCAGCACTGAAAACTTTGTGGAAAAACACCATGTCCGCAAAAGAGCAATTCCCACTGTTGCCTACTGAATCTGAGGATGCGATGCTTGTCCTGGAAGAATTGAAAAAGAACCAGAAACACTCTGGGTTTGGTCTGCTTGGCCCTTGCATCGTTGGTTGGGTTGGGCCCTACTCGGTGTGCACGAGAAAGAACAAGAGGACTCATGAAGAAGTCCTTCTCCAGTACTTCCTCAAAAAAATCTGTCATAAATTTAATCGGGTCTGATCCTTCCAACTTTTCAGGGATGCTCACCACTCTCATGTTAGATCTCCGTGAGCAATTTTCAAGATCATCCAGCTTTTCCTTCAGAAATAAGTTCTCTTTACATAGAGCATCAATTGAAACCTCGACATTTGCCAGCCTATCACTGTAATCATTTAGTCCATCTTCAACCTCGTGAAGTCATTCGTCATGAGCTTCATAATGTGATTTCACAGGTGACAGTGCTCCAGCCAGTTCTGTTTTTAAAAGTGAGTGAACTACTTGCGTCATGTCGGAAAGGAGCGCTGACCGGAGTTTTTCTAGATCTTCAGGTAAAGCCGTTAGGCCCTCAGGGGATGGTGATATTTCGTCTGCCTTGCTCGAGGGCCAGTTTTATTCTTAAGTGTCATTGTCTTTTTTTGTTTCTTTTGATATTTCTGTGATAGGTAAGTTAGATTTAAAATTGAGTTAGATACTGTTTTGCTTATTATTTTGGCTAAGTGTTTTTGTGATTTTGTTCTTATTACTTAACACAATAAATCAAATCTGCAGTAGTTTTCAGTGGTTAATAGTATTCTTTAGTGCTGGGACTGGTAATGGGAAGCTCCATGTGGTCTCTCCTCTCATCTTGTTACGTTCTCTCGATCCCCCTAGACTAATTTTGAAGCAGAGAGCGTAACACCCCAACACTGTTTATGAGTTTGTAAGTGTATGAGTTTGATGGGCTTCAGTAGCTGTTTCCATCCACCTATTTTTATGCACACTTTGGGATATTGCATAAAAAATAAAAAAAAACACTGGATGAAAACACCAAGATGCTTATAAATTCTAAAAATGCACATAAAAAAATAATTCCCTCCCAGAAGCTCCTCACACGATTGTGTTCATAAACACCAGCATCTGAATGCAAGATAACATGACAGCGTTTATTGCGTTTCATCTGCACGGTCTGAGGCGCAAATAATTTATGTATGAAAATTATAATATACAATGGCTTCTACTGCAGAAACTTCCATTTTTCTTAGTGATATTTAGCGCCAGTTTATCAGGAAGTGACGTTTATGTTCTCTTTGATTCGCTGGATGCAAACGGTGCTTTATTCGCAAATGTTTTATGCGATATTCAAAATTTGCGTACAAGTTAAATACGCAACTTTGGATGGAAACATAGCTAGTGTGTTTAGATTTGAATTTTTGACAGATGTAAGTTTGAAAATCTGAATATTACATCATTGTAAGCCAATGGTGGTTTTTCCAAGTTTTGAACATCATTTTTAGAGAGGAAAAAAAAACCATTATACAAACCATTGAAGCTTCAATGACCAAAGGCTTAGCTTTTCTTTTGGGTTTGAGAGAATGTTTTATTTACATAATTTAAAAGAATTGCATTACACGTCTGATGAAGACGGGCAACAAAGATACAAATTAAGGCCTACTGAAAAGAATGCGAGACATTTAATAAGACTTTTTGTTTTTTCTCTTACCATATATAGACTGACTTGTATTCTCTGCTATCCTTTTAGGCACAAAAGGCAAACATGACTCCTGAGTTGCAACTTTTGGATGCAAGATGACATTTTCTTTAGTGCTAGAATACTGTAATATTCCATTCAAGAAAATGAAGCATTAATCCTTTTTATAAATACTTTCCAGATACTCATGGAGATCTTGGAGATGATACTCCTATAAGTAGTGCTACAGGATGGAGATGATGCATACATGAATCTGTTTCTTACCTGCAGTTGCTTTAGTGCAATTGTAAACAAGGCCCTGTTCAAACAGAAGGCATGCATGGCTTGACAGTATGTGTGTTAAAGTTTAAATGTGTGCAGTGAGGTATGCATAAGGCCTCATGGGTATAAGTTTGGGTTTATAAAGTAATCTTGCTTCTTGCATTTTCTAAAGCAGCGTCATGGCTAACATGATCTTAGATGTGCATATGAAAGAGCTCCGTTTTATGTGTTTTTGGCTAACTGGGGAAAATGGAGCGAAACAGCCAAAGCTGAATTGCTGGTGCCTTTTGAAATTAAGGAGTGCAAAATATGTAAAACCGTTTTCAAATACTGCTCAGGTTTTAAGGGTAACGGGAAGCGTGATTGCCTGAGAGGATTCTACGACAGCACAGAGGACCCAGACTGCTGTTTCTTGTGCCAGTAAAGTGTGTAAAGATGGAAGGTTTAATGATTAAAGGAAATAAAGTATTAAAGGAAGGAAGTGTTCACGTTATATATATATATAATTATGTATTACTACCATGTATAAAGCATTGCTTTGAAACGCATTTCCTGTTTACTGTGGCGTCTAAGTCTTCCTTTAAGATGTTTCTTTTTCGATAACATTGATGCATCGAAATCTAGAAATTTTATTCTTTTCCTGTCATATGATCATGTTTTTATGCAATATTTTTATTTGTTAAAATTATTTTCACAACAGTCTTAAATTCATTTTCTCCATGAGTACTCGTTTTTTGATCGAAATGAAAAATTGACAAAAACGCCCATCCCTGTTCATAATCACCTTTGGTCAGGTCAGATCACACCTTCAGGTTAAAGAAACAAAAGCACTGAAACTCTCTCAAGTAGTGTAAAATGCTGGAAAACCTTGGATCAAACAAAAATGAACACATGAGAGAACACAAATACTGATTAAAAAAAAAAAAAAAATGCCAGAAAAGACTATCTTTGATAATAAAAAGGGACTTTCCCAGCTAATGTGGTTCAAACCCAGCAAACAATCCCCTAACGATAATAACCTTGTTACCATCATACATAATATTTTATTATCCACTATCAATCACCACTTACACTAACCCCCGGTTTCACAGACAAGGCTTAAGCTAGTCCTAGACTAAAATACATGTTTGAGCTGTTTTAACTGAAAGAAACTTCTACTGACATATCTTAAAATATATCAGAGCCATTGTTTTGTCTCAAGATGCACACCAGTAATGTTTTTTAATTGAACTAAGGCCTAATCCTGGCTTAGGCTAAGCCCTGTCTGTGAAACTGGGCCTAAACGTAATAAAACCAGAGCTATTCTTGCGTTTTGGTGATTGCCTACTTATTTTTTTGTTACTGACATTTTAATCAGGCTACTTGTCCAGTCTGACAAGTAAAATCCTCTTTCACTTGCCCCTTCAAAAAATCCACTTGTCCCGGACGAGAATTAATGTCGAGCCCTGGCTTCACCTGACTCGTTCTGCGGGGCTTCTCTCTGGTGTGGATCCTCTCGTGCGATTTCAAACTTGATGACTGTCTGAATCTCTTTTCACAGTATGAACACTTGTAAGGTTTTTCTCCAGTGTGAATTCTCTGGTGTTCTTTTAAATCACTCATAAAGGTAAAAGCCTTCCCACACTCAAAGCACACATGATCTCTTACACCAGTATGAATTTTCTGATGTGCACGTAAATAAGACGGCGTTGAAAAACTCTTTCGACATACAAAACATGAATGCGGCTTCTCCTTTGTATGAACTTTCATGTGTTTCTTTAGGGCGGATGCTAGAATAAATGTTTTTCTGCATTGATCACATGTGAATGGCTTCTCTCCATTGTGGATGCTATTGTGCAGTTTAAGGTGTGCTGATTGTGTGAAACTCTTTCCACACTGTTCACATGTGAATGGCTTCTCTCCCGTGTGGATCCTCATGTGGTTCTGAAGCTGTGATGTTTGTGTGAAACTCTTCCCGCACTGATCACAAGTGAATGGCTTCTCTCCTGTATGAATTCTCATGTGACGCTTAAGGTCTTGTTTTCTTGTAAATCTCTTTCCACACTGATCACATGCGTGCAAATTCTCTCCAGTGTGGATCTTCATGTGTTCTTTAAGGCTTGCTGACAGCGTGAAGCTCTTCCCACATTGATCACATGCATGCGGATTCTCTCCAGTGTGGATTATCAAATGTTGATAGCAATGTGATTTTTGTGTGAATCGCTTCCCACACTGATCACATAAGAACGGCTTCTCTCCAGTGTGAACTCTGATATGACGCTCAAGACCATGTTTGTTTGAGAAACTCTTTCCACACTGAGTGCAGGTGAAAGTTTTTCCTGGTTTGACATGTTTTTCCTCCACTTCACTCAGTTCTTCACTCTCCTTGTTCTCTTCCATTACATCTGGAAAAAAAAATATATATATTTTTCACTGCATCAAAATAATTTGAGAGAAATATGAAATAAAAGATAAGTGAAAACTATCAAATACATTTGATCAATGACAGAATATTAAAACATACAATAGAGCTGTAATTTTGACACCAAATTTTAGATTTCTATTTAATTTGTTTTACTAGGGCTGTTGTGGTTAAGGAATTTCCCTTGCTGTATTTATGAGTGGCTCAATAGCGCGATATGCGGTCCCAGGTGAAAAAAAAAAGTACACTTTTATAATGTACTTAACCCCCTCGAGTCGGCAGTCGCGCCGGTGATACCACCTTGCTTTTTTCTTTTCAGTATGAAAGAGACTCAAAATACTCCATCAATGTTGCACATACAATTAAGAGTTATACACCATTTTAATCTGTGAAATATCTTCATTTGTGTACACTCAGAGTAAAAACAAAATGTTTTCTTTATTTTACAAAAAGCACAACATGTGATCTCTCGTCTCCCTCTGAACGAAGTCTAATCTGATAGTTCTCAGAAAATGAACTGTAATTTAGTGAATACTAATCACAAAAAAATTAGACTTATGTCTAAAGAAATGTTGAAATGTCAGGTTTTAAATCATTGAAGTCAAATCGAAAACAAATATTCTCGGTTTATGTAATCTGTATGAAAAGAGAGTCATGTCAGACGTCCGGGAGTCAGCTCATTATCCACTAATGCGGCCACGCCCACGGAGCGATCGCTATTCAGACGCAAATTCTGAGGTAATACATGTATACATCATCACAATCGTGTATTTATCATCTTCAAAAGTGTCTATCTGCATGTTATATCCATGGTTAGCGATCTCTGGAAGCCTCTGTTAGTTCCTGGAATGTTACATGGTATGCCTGTTCTTCATCACGAGTCATTTGTGGACTAAATGTGCACAGAGCGCCCTCCGGCTGCAAGTATGAATTGAAAACACAGTATCCAGCGCTCAAAGTCATGACAATAAATATTACTCCTCTGTATAGAAAATTGACATAAACATGAGAATCCATCAATATTTCTCCAAATGTACATGCTTTTAAGCTAAAAGCCCTGATGGATGTTGTTTTGTCAAAGGTAACGTTTTTCATATTCATAACTCCTGACGCATAGGATATTAACAAATTACGGTCACTATAAAAGTAAAACAGAGGTCAAAATGTAAAGCTTGAGTCTTAGATCTTTTTAATGATGTATAGTTTGTCAACTGCATATTAACATTTAGGCTATATAATTTAACAAATATAATAGCCTATATGAAATGCCATAGAGGTAACATGAATGTTCAGACGCTTTGCATCACAGAAATACATTATATTTTAAAGTATATTAAAATAGAAAACCATTATTTGGTTTGAGACTTGAGACTTCTTTTAAAAACATTATAATAGTAATGCGTCCAATCTTTTGACTAGTACTGTAATTTAAACTATAATAGGCCTATACAAAATTTTCAATGTGCAATAATACATGCATGCATGAGATTTTTTTTTTTTTTTTTGTCAAGAGTGGACATTAATACTGTTATTAGAATGATCACAGAGGGTTTTTTCACATAGCCTACCTGACTGAAAGAGCTCATTATGCGGGTCTTTGTCTTCACAGGTGTGAGTCACAGCATTATTCATGAAGATTCACGCCTCCATGCATACTGTGATTCTTGACAAAAAGTGTCTTACAAAATTTAAATCAATATATTGTTTTATATGAACGAGTAGGCAGGATAATTTTTACATCATTTTGAAGCAAAAACTCTAGTCTACAACCTCCAATACCCAGAAGTCTTGTGAACACAAATTTTTTATTTATTTTTTGGCCTTATTTCAGTGACTATTTTTTTCAACAACCACGCATAAACGTTATTCCTTCAAAAATACAAACATGTGCATACATGTTCCACACATATTATGGTAGCCTAGTTCGTGCTGAATACAGTGTAATAACACCTTTTCCATTAATATGTTTATGAACAACTGAAAAAAGCACAAATGTCAGGGCATGTCAAAACTTCTCCAGGGCCCCAAAAATCCTCAGACGTGCTCTATTTTTACGCACTAAGGTAGTATCGTCGATACAGTACTACCAAAAGTAATGTTGTATACATGGCAGGTACATTATTTAAAATGTTCATTTGAACACGCACGCCTGTAAAAACATTACAAAAGGTTTTTTTTTTTTTTTAGTGCCGTTGCATTTCTGCTATGCCCTGTGTAGTAAATGCTGTGTAGAATTAGTGCCTTATTGAGCGTTTCCCAACGCTTCAGTTCACATCACTTGCGTTTATCAGGAGAAAGGATCTGAAATAGCAGTTCAACTCAGCACTTTTCAACATCATATCTTTATCCAAGAATGTATAATTGTATAAGAATGTAGGATTGGTAACAATAGCCAGTTAGTCATTCTCATAAGGCATTCAGAAGAAAATCTGGACTGTTGTTGACGTGACGGTAGAGCTGCACGATTAATCGTAAAAAGATTGCAATCTCAATTCAAAACACTCAAATCCAAATTCAAAATCTTATTTATTAATAACTATTCACCTGTGTCTATTAAACCTTTGACAAAAATCCTACCGGAACATTCACATCTGTGTTCATTCTGCCGCTGATCCAGAGAGCAGTTTTGAACCACAGTAATTTCAAAGACTATATTGCTATATAGACAGACGCTTCACCCCTATTTTTGAAGGTGAGAAACTGCAACGCACAATTTGGCGGAATATAGGTGCGTTCATGCCATATCGTAATTCCTGTAACTACGAGATTCTGGCTAGTAAAAAGTGTTCACGTCCTCGTAGAGCTCGTAATTACAGCTTGTAAGCTGGAAGTTTTCTGAAAGCTCCCACATGTATCACATGGCTGCTGTACCACCTGACCGCTGTAGATTAATTTAGGTGTTGATAGTGGTGCCATAGAAACGCATAATTTCCAGTCAAAGGACGTGAACAGCTTCGAATATAACGTCACATGTTGTCATGTCAAGATTCTGGTAAATACAAGGTGGTGTGAACACAGCATATGTCCTGCCTTCTAAGTAAAAGAGCCAATCACTGATTGGTGAAGTCATAGTGTCACTGCAGCTGCCATTAGAAGCTCCAGTTCCCATAGACACCTGAGACTCCAATTAGGACTGCACATGCGCATTGGCTCATCTAGCCTGAAAAATATGCTTTTTTAACGCTATTTCAGCATAAGAAACAACACGTATGGGACAGTTCATGTCAGACTCCGTAGCTGATTTGAAAATGTTATTTAATTGTGAGTTCGCCAAGCAGTTTGAGATTTCAGGATTTCCTCATTCAAATAGACAGGACTTGGATGCCTGAAATAGCTGCCAAATACTCAAATCATCACAGAAGTACTATGATAAAAGTTTACAGTTAGGATATAAACACTGGACATCAGATAGCAATTCAAAATAGAGCAAATTGAAACTAACGTGATGTTTCAAATTACCGTTATAACTGCTATAACCATTTTTTTTTAAATAATTCATTCAAATTAATTCAACATTTTCTGGCAATTAGAGTCCAGCAATTAATATTTTGTCAGAACCTCCAGGAAATTAGATGTTATTTTGTTTAGTTGTCTATTCAGAATCATGGGAGAATTGCAATCTCTATTTGAAACAAAAAAAAAAAAAAAAAAAAAAAAATCACGATTCTCATTTTTTCCAGAATTGTGCAGCTCTATGACGTGGCATTTTTACTGTTACACATGACAAAAAAAAAATATTTTAATTAGTATTGTCATAATTTAAAATGCAGTAAATGGTTAAACATTGCTTTGTTTTACATGGACCTGTTGTTAAATAAACTGCTTTATTAGATTTTTTTTTCATTTTTGAGCCAAATCTCAATTGTCCTATATTGTGACTGTCTCAAGCATTGTTCAATAAATTACAGCTTCTATAAATTAAAAAGAAAAAGCATAAAAATATTAATAAAAACCTCAGGCATAATTTTACCAGTGTCTATTTTAGTAAATGGCAATCCTTTTTTCATCCATATATTTCTAAAAGCGTACAATCTTGATACATTTTGTTACTAAAAACTGTCCTCTGGTGTGATGCCATGTCAGGCAATTCCACAGACAAATTTAATTATTTGATGGACCCCATTCAAGGTTATGTTACTGAAGCCCCCTGTGTGACATTTGCACATGGTTAGTTTCTGTCTCAGAATTGTTCAAATATTTAACTTTTTTGCAGCCACTATAAAAGTGTCAAGTTTTTGTTGTCCTTCAGTGTGACACCCCTAAATTATATTTTTTAATTAAAAATGTATGTTAAACTACATAAATCATGGAAAATTATGCAAATGTGTCTTGCTAACTGGTAATGACAGGTTAGCTACGAATAGCAAGGTCATTAACTGACTCAAAAGGCTGAAACATCCTATGGTGT
This sequence comes from Hypophthalmichthys molitrix, assembly GCA_037950675.1. Lineage (NCBI taxonomy): Eukaryota > Metazoa > Chordata > Actinopteri > Cypriniformes > Xenocyprididae > Hypophthalmichthys > Hypophthalmichthys molitrix. The sequence goes on along the minus strand of CM075494.1, from coordinate 47,452,061 downwards.
GACGGATAATGTCCACTGGTGTAACACCTGTACTGTCCCACCGGAGGACAAAGATGTCACACAAGAGAACAAGGTCTCTTTAAGAAGCATTTTAAATAATTAAATAAGATTGTTCAACTCCTTTTTATTCTTTTTTTGATCATTTTCAGTGTTCTTAAATGCAATAATTACAATGAATAAAATTTGTTTATGTTTTGCAGAAAATTTGTTTTAAAGTGTCATGAAAATAAGCATAAAATGTGATGCTGCTTTGTCTTTGAGAGGAAGAATTGAGGGAGAGAAATGAGTGGGAGGGAGAGGACACTTAAGTATAGAGAGAAAATTAACAGGGATCAACGCAGAAGGGAAAAGATCCTAGAGAACGACACAAGGTTAAAAAAAAAAAAAAAAAAAAAGATATTATATATAAAAATAAATATAAAAAGGTTGCTGATTTAACAGTATGAAATGTTATTTCTTCTTAAACAACTTTACATTAAAAAAAAAAAAAGATTTGGGGTGTTAAAGTTTCAAAGATATTTACTCTGTCAAAGAGTCACCGCTCATTTTGTTTGACACATTCAAGGTTAAATAAAAATATTTTAATGTAACACCCCTTACCCTCTTTAATGAAATTATTTATTACCATTTCTGTCCTTTAGTGTGACACTTAAAAGAACCGCAGACTTGTCTTTTTCTCTAAATATCTTAAAGAACAGTTGAGTATTTCAGTAGGGGTGGTATAATCGTCACTCATCTTAAAAGGGTGTAATTTTCATCACCTCATATTTGTTGAAAATGTCCAACAAGGGAAAAAAATGTTTTTCATAATTTCATATTAAATAAATAGCACTGAAAATAAGTGTTTAACAATTAAGATAATAATATACAAATAGCATGAGAGAGATTTAAGAGTTTTTCCCCTTAATTTTTGCTATGTCACACCACAGGACACATTTACAGTACAGTAGAATAAAAATGTAAAAAATAAACAGTGAAAGAATTGATAGTGACCCCTCATTTTTTTCAAACATCAGACTTTAACACTATATAAATATATACATTTTTTTGTTTAAAAATTGTTTTACAAAAAAAAAAAAAGCATTTTCATTGCCCATTTGTCATGTACCCATTTAATTTAAGTTTGGTTCATTTTGTAGATCTGAATTATAAGTTTACACAATACTGTTTGGTATCGCAATCCCACTTCTTACTCTTGATACAATACTATACCAGCTGAAGTAAGACATATTTATGGTATCATGACAACCTTAGTTGACACCAGTTAAATGAGCTTTAAGTGGCAATTCACAGGAGATCAGCATAATAAATGAGGTGAAAACAGGCACTATTGACATGAAATAAAGGGTGTTTTCAGCAACTGTTAATATTGATGATCCTCAGACTATCACTCATTCAAGACATTCAGATCATCTCACTTTATTCTGTTGAGTGTTTGCTGTTAGAAACGGATATGCTAAAAGACTAAAACTGCTCTACAACACAACACCATAATATACGAATCAAAATATAACTCGACTTTACTGTAACTATTAATTTCAATCATTAACATGTTACAGATTTCTATGTACATAAACTGACAATGATTAAAAAAAAACTTAAAAATAAAGACCAACAGCAATATTTAACGTTTAATCTCAATTTTAACAAGTAAATGTAATCTACCAAAGATAAATGTCGACAAATAAAGGTAAAAATGAAAATGACAGCAGCAAAACAAATCTCAAACTTTTACTTAGTTTTGACTAACATTAAGTAACAGTTTTCACCCTAAACGTCGAAACAATAATGCAAACGAACACACAAAAGCACACAAAATCGTTCAGGTCTGAATGAATTCAACATATTTTCCTCACATGTTCGCTGTTGCTGCACTAAATGTTTATTTCAGCAGGAAAACGCCAGAAAAGACGCACAAGTTGCGCTGTGTCCGATGGAAACAATACAGAAACGAGCATGTAAAATGTCGCTTAAACAAACAGCATAAAGTGTGTTTGATAGTCGAGTAAATATGTGAAACACAATGAACCGCTCACCTCAGAAGACTCGACGCTGACTGAAGGAAGAGACCGGTCTGACCGAACGACGTCATCGACCACCAACGCACGCGCGTACAAGTAGTGCTCGCTGCAGAGCAAAATAACCTCCAGCTCCACCTCTCTGGAGCTCAAGGGTGGAGCTTAGCCTGTTTAATGGGTGGAGAGATGGGTAGGGTTAGGGTGTGTGCTTATGGTACAACCCCGCGGCAAATGGAGGGCCACATAGCAGATTTGCTAGTAGCCTTTGATTATTATTATTTAAAAAAAAAAAAAGGTGAAAGGAACCTGTCCAAGTGAAGCCCAAAACAGGCAGATAAGAACCTGCAGTGACGCGGGTATCACAAACACTAGTGATTATCTGGAAAGGTATTTTAAAGCATCCCTCAATTTCAACTCAGGAAGTCCCTAAGTGACATATAAGGGGCCATTCACATTACGCGTCTAAAACGCATGTAAAAACCGGCCGCGTCGCTTTCTCCTCCTTTCCAAAGCGCTTGTGCTCCCGTGGCGTCTATCGTTGCTATGCAACCATGAACTCCACTCTCCACGATGACAAGGAAGTATCAGCAAAGGATTAATTGATTTCAAGCCCTTGCATTAGCTTTACTACTAGATATATTTATGGAGATAATAAATAAAAACCACCCTGTACAGCTATGATCAGCTGTACGGCTGAGCTTTCGATGTTTTGTTACGGAAAGGCTGAAGCTGATCGGTTAGTTCTTGTCACATGACCTGCGGTGTGCTTCCGGCATTTTGAAAAGTTGAGAATTTTTCATCTCGATGCGCCTGGAAAACACACCGTCACTTCCATTATGAGCACGCCTGCCGTGCGCCTACATTTTAAATAACGAATTCGCGAGTGCCAAAGATGTAATGTTTGAACGGCCATAAAAGCCATGAATGTGTGCATTTTTGTTGCCATAGCAACATTTTCAAAATGGTGGCCAGTCTGGTTAGCACATGTTGCAGTGTCAGCAATTTTTAAAATAGCTTGTTTTTGTTACTAAAGGTATGTTTCAACCCATGCAACAATTCTAATGTTTAATAACACGTAACTTAATTTTAATACATTTCTTGAACAAATTGATATAAAACAAGTTACGAAAATATTGTGGTGACATATTTGTCACATCGGGATGTTAACCTTAAAACAGTAGGTAGAATTTTGATGTGACGTATTTGTCACATTAAGATAAATGGTAATAAGCTGCTCAATTAATTTAGCTGATTCGATTATTTTTGTGTTATATATTTTCTGCTGCTCATTTCAAAGCATATTTTAACCAATGTAAACATAAAAATAATGTAAAATTAATTACATTAAGCAACAGATTAACATACATCAATGGGAGGCAATGATGTTTAAAAAAGTGTACAGTGACACTGTCTGTAACTTTACAAGGTTGCAATGCTAGAGACAAACTTTTGGAATACAAAATTGGGTAACTAAGAAGATTTAAAAACAGCTTTGCCTCCTAGTCCTATTTACCATTAATCTAATTGGAAAACCATCAATCATCAACAAGAAAACATCCCTATTTAAATTCCCCAAAAAACAGTTGAGTTTATTTATTCATTTCTGCAATTTACACCTATACAAACTGCAGCTGCACCTGAAATAGCATTAATGTTTATTTACACAGACTGTTTAATGTTACTGAAATTATAACATTAACACGAACTCTTTACAGAGTCATGTTTGTCAATGAATGCTCTTGATATTGTAATAATGATTATTAATGTCGATTTAATAGATTAATAAAATGTTTTTGTGTTTGGGGAAACTGAATGTCATATTCTGGCTACAAAGATAAAACAATCTTAGCTTTTTACATTACAGAAAATGAAGACTTCATTTGATCTTACCGACATGATGAATACATTATATTAACTAGAATAAACGGTACGTTACTTGGCTGTCCATAACTTGGGTGTAGCGCGAGTTTAAGCGCTCTCACAAACACTCCTGTTAAAATCACAGAAGCTGATGACACTGCGACATGAATCTCTTACATCCAATCTGCACTTTGTTGTTTATTATGGGAAAATTCATGAGTTCCAGTCAGAATTCTACTTCTGATTGGCCATCACGCTCGACAGAAATGCGTGTGATTGGTTGCAGTCGGCAGTTGGTGGATCAAATAAACAAAGTATGTTTACAAAGTTTCAAAGTTTATTTAACCAGTATTATTACTTAAACATATATTCTAGTACATAAATATTTTAAAACAAATTACCATGACTTTTCCAAAACTTTCTGGTTAATTTAGTTTTTCAAAACTTTTCCAGGCCTGGAAATCGCCGTTTTAAAATTCCATGACTTTTCCAGGTTTTTCATAACTGTACAAACCCTCCTAGCAAGAAAGATGATGAATCAAGTGGGTCTGGTTCAGACATTAGCAGATCAAGTGATTTAGAAGCCGCACAACCAAACATAAACTCTGGGAAGCAAAATTCAACCAGCCAGGGTAACAAAACATTTTCTTGGAGAAGCCCCTGAGTGCACATTCAAAGGGCCGAGTCTCACACCTCCAGACAATCTTCACACACCCCTGGAGTATTTCAGAAACAGGTTAAATATCATGTTATTTGGGATATTTCAACCCGCTGACATGAAAAACAACCTGTGGCAACAGTGTAAAAGTAGCCCAATTCCGTGGGAAAACCACAGACTTGGCAACACTGACTGAAAATTTGTGGTCGAAACAGCAATTTGTTTTTGGCAGAAAAGAAGAAATCACTGATCAAAATAATGACGTTTAATAACGCTCTTCCGATGGCATGTTTTGATTGTGTTCAGCATCTACTTCATGCACACAACTTGGATAAACTACAACATGTAAACATGTCAGCTGTGAACACAATTGCTGGATTGACAATATTAATTGTATCTGCATCTTATCTCTAGCTTAGTGCTTTACTGTCAAATGTGCATTGCCAAGAAATAAACATAAAATATTGTTAGTAACTGCAAAATGCCAAACAATAGTAAATTTATGATTAAATTGCCTTTATGATTAACAATCTCCCCTCCTCCCAGCTCACTATCTGAAGAACTTAGTGGTAAATAATCGGTATATTCCCTGTTGAAAAAAACAGCATATGCTGGTTAGGTATGTTTTAAAGCATGGAAGCTGGTCACGAGCTGGTTTATGCTGGTCAAGTGCGTTGTGACTAACAAAGCCCTTCAGCTGTGACTTATTCATGATACAGCACTAGCCTCTCGTACCTTACTGCTTTTATAAAATGGTTACCACACAATACAAATATTAAAGCCAAAAAATATGTATCAATGCAACTTTCATGAATTAAAATCACCAAAAGCCTTGCCTTCCACTAGGAAAAAAATCCCTGACCATGAACAGAAGTTACAAAAATAGTAAAAACTATTTGCAGCTCTCTCTGTCCTGCTGTCGTTGTTTGTAACTCTAAAACCTTTGCTTGCGAGTTGAATAGTTTTCAATTCAAGTGGAGCTCCACTTCGGTGGGCGGTATCTCAGCAGGCCTGGAAGACTGAACCAGAAGACTCTGAGCCAGAGGACTACAATCTCACAGAAGGTAATACAGAGTTGGAAGAAGAGTACCAGGAATTTGATGAGGAGTACTATGAGGAAGAGGGCCTTACAGACCAAATATACTAATCAAAGAATAGAAAGATAAACAGGACTACTTCCCCACCTCCTCAGAGGCCAGGAAGAGCTTCAGCTGCAAGAGTCACAAAACTAACCCCTGGACCAACAAGGTATGCATGCTCTTGTGCCTAGGACATAGTCAAATTTTGTATTTTTTTTTCCATCGACAATCCAGAATATCTTGGTTGAGATGACAAATGTGGAAGGAAAGCGTGTGTATGGTGAGGGCTGTGGACTGGACAGACGTTGAATCGTTTATTGGTGTCCTCATTCTTGCGAGAGCTTATCGATCAAACAATGAGGCCCTGTCCAGTTTGTGGGAAGATGAAACTGGATATGCAATTTTTCGGGCTTTCATCCTGCTAAAAAGATTCTGAAAATTGTCAAGAGTCATCCGATTTGATGACGGGCCACAAGACCTGTTCGGTGTAAAACTGACAAGCTGGCCGCAATTCATGATGTCTGGAATCTATGAGTTGAGCGTCTTCAACTAATGTAAAACCCTGGCCTGGACATAACAGCGGATGTCATTTAAAGGTAGATGTGCATTCAAGCAGTACATGCCCAATAAACCAGCTAAATATAAAATCAAAATCTGGGCAGCATGTGATGCCAGGACAAGCTATGCATGGAATATGCAGGTTTACACCGGCAAGCCATAGGATGGACAGTGAGAAGAAATCAGGGCATGTGTGTGTGGTGCTTGATTTGACCACTGGGCTCCAGGGACACACAATTACTTGTGACAACTTCTTTACATCATATTCCCTTGGCTAGGAGCTCCTGAAAAAAAATTGACAATGGTTGGTACAGTAAGGAAAAACAAGCCGGAAACTCCCACCTGCAACAAAAGAATGAGCTTGAGTGTCCTCTTTATTTGCATTTGCATTCACCGAGAACCACATTCTTGTGTCTTATTGCCCCAAAAGGGGGGAAAATGTGTTGCTAAAGAGGACATTCCACAAGGAGGCTAAAGTGAGTGACCGGGAGGACAAGAAGCCTGATATGATCTTGGATTACAATCGATGCAAAGTTGACAACCTTGACAAGGTATTTACAAATTTTATATTTTTATGCAATATTTGCTAATTTTCATTCAAAGTTGTGATAGTGTGAGTTGAATTTTCATGCTTTTCTTTTGCCAGCAGATATACAAATTTGTGTGTGTTTGTAATATTGCAGATGGTTGCAAGCTACAGTTGCAAGCGTAAAACACATCGTTGGCCAGTGGTAGTCTTCTGTAACATTCTTGATGTGTCTGCCATAAATGGAAGGAGGTGAATCCATCATGGGAGAGAGGAAAGAATTTCCAAAGGAGGCTCTTCCTTGAACAGCTGGGGAAAGCTCTGGTGTCCCCTCACATAAAGAGATGACAGCGCGTGCCTCGAACACCAGCCTCAGTCACACTAAGTGTGACAAGAAATCACAAGGTTCTTCTTCAGACAGGGACAATGCTCCAGGCCCCTTCACCTCAAAAGGGAAAAGGTGTCAGGTCCCAAGGATCAAGGATACAAAAACTGAGAAGCAGTGCAGAAAATGCAAAAAAAGTGCAGAAAATGCAAAAAAAGTGCAGAAAATGCAAAAAAAAAAAAGCTATTTGCATTACTCACAGCATCTGCTTGTGCCAGATGTGCGCAGACTCATAAAAATTGTTCATTATACTTACATACTCATTCACCATTCTGGACTGTGCTTTTATTACTGTGATTTACATAAATTATTTGTTTGTAGCTTGTTATTGCTTTTATGGTCACTGAATGTTCAGAATGTTATTGTCAAAAATGTTATTGTTATCCAGTATTTGCTCTTCACTCCTGTTCATTTCTGCATATTGCTTTTAGTTTTATTTACATTTACATTTATTCATTTGGCAGACGCTTTTATCCAAAGCGACTTACAAGTGAGGAATACAGTAAGCGAGTCGTCATGACGAGGCAAATAGGGACAAGAAGTGCTCACAATACAAGTTTTAGGCAGTGCTCAGAGTATCATAAGCTACAATAGAGAGGGATTAAAGGAAGTGAAGGGATAGGTATAGAAAAGTTTTTTTTTTTTTTTAAGATGAGGATAAGTGCTCACGAAAGAGATGAGTTTTCAGCTGTCTTTTGAATATTGCCAGGGATTCTGCATTGCGGATGAAGGCAGGAAGATCATTCCACCAGCGAGGGACAGTGAACGAGAATGTCCTGGAGAGTGATTTCGTGCCTCTCTGTGATGGTACCATGAGCCTTCGCTCCTTTAATGAGCGTAGGCTTCTGGTCGGAGTGTAGACTCGTAAGAGTGAGTGGAAGTAGGAGGGTGCTGAGCCTGTGGTAGATCTGTAAGCAAGCGTCAACGCCTTGAATTTGATGCGAGCAGCAAGCGGTAGCCAGTGCAGAGAGGTGAAGAGAGGCGTGACGTGGGCTCTTTTGGGCTCGTTAAAGACGAGACGTGCTGCAGCGTTCTGAATCATTTGAAGAGGCTTGATTGTGCATGATGGCAGTCCAGCCAGAAGAGCATTGCAGTAATCAAGCCTAGAAATGACCAGGGCCTGGACAAGGAGTTGTGTTGCATGTTCTGTTAGAAAGGGCCTGATTTTCCTGATGTTGTATAGTGCAAATCTGCATGACCGAGCTGTCTTTGCAATGTAGTCTTTGAAGGTCAGTTGGTCATCAAGGATTACTCCAAGATTTCTGGCCGAATTAGATGGGGTAATTGAGGATGTACCTAGCTGAATGCTGAAATCATGATTTAGAGTCGAATTGGCAGGGAAGACGAGAAGCTCAGTCTTAGCCAGGTTGAGCTGCAGATGATGTTCTTTCATCCATGCTGAGATGTCCGCCAGACAGCTTGAGATTTGTGTAGGTACTATGGGATCATCTGGTTGGAATGAAAGGAAGAGTTGTGTGTCATCAGCATAGCAATGGTAGGAGAAACCATGTGCCTGTATGATGGGACCAAGTGATGTAGTGTAAATGGAGAAGAGGAGGGGTCCAAGAACTGAACCCTGAGGAACCCCCGTGGTCAGTTGATGAGCTTTGGATACCTCCCCTCTCCAGGCAACCCTGAAAGACCTTCCTGTGAGATAGGATTCAAACCAGTGAAGTGGAGTACCTGTGATGCCCAGTGATGAGAGGGTGGACAGGAGGATCTGATGATTCACAGTGTCAAAGGCAGCAGATAGATATTATTTCATTCATTTCTACTAAATTCTAAAGTTAATGATTTTTTTACATTTGGTTTATAAAAATACATAAATATGCAACTACAATCTGACTTGTCTTTTAGGTATGTCTTATGTGGAAATTTTCTGTCACATTTCTATGGCGTTTTGCAAAAATAGACAAAAAAGTTTATATATCAATAAATTAACAAAATCTATCACAAAAGTTATGATAGGAATGGATCTCTATGGCCCTCTACTGGATATATATGGTCAAAACACTTTTTCTAAAACTGTAAAGGCGGGCGTACACGGTGCGATTTTTGCTGTCGTACGAGCTTGCAGGCGATTTTTTTCAATCACGTGGAAATCGTTGATGCTTGTATGGTCGCGGCTCGTATCGTGTGTGCTGAATTACGAGTTAAGCAGAGTACCTTACTAGCACTTCTCGACCTCCCGATCATTTTTAAACATGTCAAAAAAGTTCGGGAGCTATCGGTTTGAATTTGTGACGTGTGCAGTTGAACAAGCCAATTTGAGAAGGCTGCTGAATAAAAATATGACTATATCAATGCATGTGAATCAAAGAAATAGGCCAAATAATTTATATAGTTTCACTACCATCCCTGGCAAGAGCTCAAATGAATACACATACGCATAATTTGTTTAAAATCTTTATTTAGCCTATTAATGCATATATTATATTAATTTAAAAGCCAAGTTTAATATTAATATCTAAATTTCTTTCACTCTAATCAAGCACAGCGTTAGTTCAGTCAGGCCACGTAGGCATAGTGCTGCGACCAGCTGATGGGGTCAGCTGTCAAATCGCTCCAATCACTACCATTCTCCTATTAGACCTATTTTCCAAGCTAATGTTAAAGCTCTTGTATGTTCAATTAATTTCGGAGCAAGAACCCCCATAAGGAACCATACCACCAAAGATAACTTTTGTTTCAATAAACTCAAAGTAACTTGCCAAAGTGGTCCTGTCTGAAATCTGCTTTAATATGGAGCGAGAGATACAGGGGAAATAAAACTTGCTGTGTAGCCCGCTAAAACAAATCCACCTTCTTAAACCCGAAAAACCAGAGTTTGCTCAAATTAATCTTAAACTTAACTGGGTAACAACTGAAACCAGCTTCATGCAACAGGCCTCTGAAGATTCACACAAATGAGAAGATACATTTGTAATATTACAAAAGAAAAGATACAGCGTTCAACAAGAGATTATCAATCAATTATCTAGTCAACGTAGTCAGGATCACAGTTACTAGATCATCTTCAGATCCAGCAGTGCGACAGCAAACGTGACATGATAAAGCATCTCTTCCATAGAAATCTGTCCTAATCAGCTGCAACGAGCGACACAACAAACAAACATCATCCAAAATTGACAAAGTTCATCTTCAGAACCAGTGGCCTGTTGCACAAAGCTGGTTTCAGTTGCTACCGAGGTAAGTTTGAGCTTAGTTTGGTTTTTCGGGCTTATGAAGGTGGACAAACCCAAACTGGACCAATCAGCTGTGAGTAACACGTATCTGATGTAATAAAGCCACTCCCCCTGTATCTCTTGCTCCAAATTAAATCAGTTTAGAGTAAAAAATTTAGGGACAAAATTGTTCATCTTTTGCTGCTAATTATTTTTTATATTTATATTATATGAAATATTATCTTGTATAATTAATGTAATATATTCATATAATCATTATATTAATTGACAATATTAACCCTTAAATGCATACCTCGGGTCTTTAGCGACCCGGGACGTCATTCACTACCCTCCTCCTCATTCATTTTTTAAAGTTAGACATCAACCTTCTTGGTATTCCTCAATCAATTCATTATAAAGAATATAACAAGAAAAAAATCATAAAATTATAGAAGAATGCCTATTTTTGTATTCATTTTTTGTAAAAAATGTATAGGGTCACTAATGACCCGAGGTGTGTATAAGTGTACATATTTTTTTTCTGCACAATAATTTAATCTTTGATGATGGAATAAGTGCAATTCACCTTTATTCCACAAGGTGGCAATGTCTGATGCACAACGATAAAGTGACGATTCATTCAGACAGAAAACGAAAGAATAAGCAAAACATGAAATGGCTCAGGGATTTACTGCAGAGCAAGTACTGAATGCAATCAAATATGACTGTCACTGGATGGATCTGGTGAAGCTGTTAGCGATCGAAATATTGATTTTGAAGATGTTGAAAATTATATCGTTTTGAGAATATGTTTGAGATTGCGAATGGGCTCATATTCGCGACCTCAAACATAAAACTAGCCTATTATTTGCTGAATTTACTGGGAAATGAGCTCTGACGAGGACAGTTATGATGGCATAAAACATCTGCTCAAACTGAGCCCTTTCAAGCTCCAAAAGGTAACAAAATATGATTTATTTTATTCTTCTGTAATTGTTACTCTAATATCAGAGGAGTTTTATATTATCGCGACAGGTAGAGATCCTTCCGTATTAGATATAGATCCGGGTCGATAAAGACCCGAATATGTAAGAATGATTGGCGAAACAGTCATACATTTAAGGGTTAAACTGCTTTTAAATGAAAATAAATATAATACAAGCATTCATGTGAAGCTTTAAAACAGGTTAAGCTTACTTTCTTTTGAGGTCTTTGTGAAACTATATAAATTATTTGGTCTATTTGTTTGATTCACATGCATTGATATTTTCTTTCAGCTGCCTTCTTAAAACTTTCACTGCAGCATCAGTGTTTATTCCTGCCTTGTAAATACATTTAATTTCATGATATTTTTCATAACAATCTCTTAATCTTCAGAAGAGAAGTGAATTGCACGGCTCTCTCGTGAGAAGCGAATCAAACTGACGCTCTCCATGTTCCGTGTGATTGGCTGTTTGCCGCACGTGTCACACTTTCAGGTGCACATGCTTCAGAGTTAATCACAAACTCTGGATTAAACCTGAGTTGACAGAGAACATTTATACCGAGCGTTGTGCAACAGCTGAACCTGATCTAAACCAGGTTGGATTTGCTGCTACGACCTACGTCTACTGACCAACCAATAAAAATGCGACATGGCGCTAAAACTTAAAACTGCTTACCTCAAGCTCTTTTCCCTTCATCTTTCGCTGCTTCCTTTTTTTTTCAGCACACAAAAATACAACTGCCAAAGTGTGATTCAGAATGGTCTTTTTGTTTACCACTAGCGCATGCTGATTATGTTTTATTCTTCTATAGAAACTTGCATCATAGCCTACGAGTCAACAGGTGTTTTCATCGTACAGTCTACATGCATGTTGTACCCAAGTTTAATAGATCCATATCGCACAGTGTGATAAAGTAATGATCTTATAGGATTGCTAAAATTGTGCAGTGTATTCCGGGCTTAAGGAGGGAAAAGATAGAAAATGTGTGGTAATTATCGACCAATTAGTGTTCTAATTGTCGATTATTAATTGTTCACCTCTATTCTAGCACAAAGACTTAGAAACAATTCTTCTCCCAGACCTTATTCATTTGGATTAAACCAGGGTATCCGCGGGTCCTTAAAAAGTCTTTTTCCTGATATATTTTTCCTAATAAAATGTCTAAAATTCAGATTCTATAGGTCTTAAATATTTTTCGTTGCATTACCGCAAAAATTTCTATAGTCTGACAGACCCAGTGACTGACTGATCATTGGACAGAAGATTTTTTTTTTCCTCGCGGTAGTTATTGCGTTGCGTCCTCAGAGAGAATTGTGGTAGCAGGTAGCCGTAATAGGTAAGCGCAAATTTAATGATAAATGGCTCGAGAAAGATGAATTCTCCTGGCGGAGTTTCTAAACACATTTACCGGTGCCGGTAAATGTCTACGAAGCAACCTGCACCATTTGTAGAAAATGTTTTAAACGGGGTACAATGGGCATCAAAGCGGTACGCACACGCCGAGCGTCTAAATGCATCTTTGCGGTAATGTGACGGAATATATCCGGAATTCCGTTTTTGTAGGTCTAAAATCATGCATGTGAATCATGCAGATCAGTAAGATGTTTTATATGTTTTATGTATGTTATGTTTTATGTTTTCTAATACGTCATCGACGGAATGGTCCAGCGCCGCGCGGCGCCATCTGCAGGACAAAGGTCAGCTAAGATGTAGGAATATCTGATCAGAGCTGTACACGGATACACATTTTTAAATAAATCTGCTGTGGCAAAGCTACTGCAAGTGATTTTCTGTGCTGGAAATCCATATATCCTTTACTGAAACAAACTACCGCATCGTCATGGAGAGCGCAGCTCATGATTGCTTAGTAAGAGCAGAAGCGCTTTGTAAAGGAGAAAGCGGCGCCGACTCGTTTTTAGACGAGACATATGAACAGTCCCTAAAAGAGTTCAAATGGTTCAACGCGCCAAATGCGACTAGAATCAGCGCTGAAACGTGTTACTCGTTCGGTAACTTTTTTATGAATGGCGGTGAGAATTTAATATAAATTTCGCAACGGCTGTGATGTAATTATATAAATAATAGTCTGACGAGCTGCATGCTTGCTGTAACAGTGCTGTGTTTTCATTTTCGATTCACTGTAAATGCTACTTTGTGACGTTTAAATTTGCATTTGGGGACGCAACATTCGTCATTATAATCGTTTTTAATTCTGTTGTTGTTTACAAAGAGAAGTTTCAGTGTCACATGATTCTTCAGAAATGCTGATTTGCTGCTCAAGAAACATTCACTATTTATCAATGTTAAAATGCAGTTTTTGCTGCTTAATTTTTTTGTGAAAATCCAATTTAAACATTTGTGGTAAGATTTAAAAAATAGAAAAATTAATACTTTAATTCGTCCTTCATTAAAGTGAGTGAAGAGCGAATACATTAAAAATGTTACAGAATATTTCTATTTAATAAATGCTTTAATAAATATTTGATAAATACATGTAATATAATTTCAAATAAATGCTGTTCATTTAACTTTCTATTTTTCAAAGAAAACTAACAAAAAGTATCACCATTTCCACAAAAATCTGTTTTCAACATTGATAATAATAAATGAAATTGTAATGATCATGTGACACTGAAGACTGGAGTAATGATGCTGAAAATGATTACAGGAATAAATTACATTTTATAAAATATTTTTTTATAAAATATAGAAACTTTTTTTATTTGTAAGAATATTTCACAATGTTGCTGTTTTTACTGTATTTTTTATCAAACAAATGCAGCCCTGGTGAGCAGAAGGGACTTATTTTAAAATAATTAATAATTGTTTCCAAACTTTTCGCAGGTACTTTAATAATAACAATTCTATTAATACATTTAATATATTATATTAATTATTATCATGATTATTAAATGCTGCTTTTTATTTTTACAGAACAATAGTATGTATTATTACAATATATGACATATCTTTTAATGTGATAAAATATATATATTTAAAAAAAAAAAAAAAGTGCCAGGGCGTGGTTTGGGTGCGGGGTCAGACTTTCCTGCTTTTTTTATTTCTAGCTGATCACATGCCTGATGTATGTATGTATGTATGTATGTATGTGTGTGTGTGTTTCCATCGCAGGTTTGGTCTTAAATTTTATGTAAGGTGGTATTAAAAAGGTCTTAAAAAGTCTTAAATTTAACTTGTTCATATCTGCAGATACCTTGTATGTTGAATTCATTCAGACCTGAACGATTTTGTGTGCTTTTGTATGATTGTTTCGATGTTTTATATTGAGAACCCTTGAATGTCAAGTCAAAAGTCAAAGTTTGAGATCTGTGAGGAAAATTGATGGGAATCGATTCTAAGTTTTGCTGCTGCCATTTTCATTTTTACCGTTATTTCTCTGTCGACGTTTATCTTTGGCTGATTATATCTACTTGTTAAAATTGAAATGTATAGAACATATAGGGGAGAGCGGGGTAAGATAAGCCGTTTTTTTACTAATGTGGTCCTCAAGATAAGAAGAATTTAGGCAGAAGTACAATAAGAGTCATTTCAGGATGTTTCCTATCATTTTGAATGATCAGAATACATATGACAAAGAGTTTTAAAAATGTCTTATATAAAAGCGTTCCTGTGGATCAATTTACCCCAGGTTAGTTGATCAAAGTCAGTGGGTAATTTGCATTATCTGGTTCTAAACTGAACATCTGAAAACTTTAATAACCAAATTACCCTTTACAAACAGTCATATTTCTTTTCTTAATGCTAACTTAATATTTACGGTTTTATAAAAGCAAATGAAGTTGACATTTCAGTATCTTTAATAGTTTGGATTTCTGAAAATATGATGAACACCAAATTTGTAACCATCCCAAAAGCATACTAAACACAGAGTTTGTTGAGTAAAAATAAATAAACTGAATCAGATTGAATGAATAAATGTCATTGAAACTAAACATTTTAGTCAAAAAGGTTCTTGCCTCGGTAGTTTTTCTATAATGTCGAAGATGTTAGGCCATCAGGGACTACAGGCGAAAAGCTATGATTAAACATCATCTGGTTCATTTCAGAGAAAGATTTTGGTGTACTATCAAATAAACTAAAAAAACAAACAAAAGTGATAATTAATGAAGTTTAACACCAGAAACGTTAAATGTTACTGGTGCTCTTTTTTAAGTTTTATGATTTTATCATTACTGTCAGTTTCTGCATACAAAACTGTCACTTGTTAATGATTTAATAACTTTATCGCAACTACAGTTAGATTCACATGGACATATTATGCTGCTGTAGCATAGTTATTTACTTGAGTGTCATTGCTGTTTTTGTATTACTCATGTCATATTGTGAGAAATAATAAATAGCATTAAAAAAATAATAGTATTGTCTTTCAGTAGAGCAGTTTTATAGTCTTTTAGCATATATATTCTAATTCAAATAATCAGTTTCTAACAGCAAACACTCAGAATAAAGTGAGATGATCTGCTGATGATTCTGAATGTTTTGTTAAATGAGTGTTGATAGTCTGAGGCTCATCAATATTAACAGAGCTGCTGAAAAGACTGAATAGTTCCTGTTTTCACCTCATTTATCATGCTGATGTCTTCAGATCTGCTGTAAATTGACACTTAAAGCTATGGCTACCTATTTCAGGCCAGGATGGAAATGCACGGTGAAGCCCTTGTCTCATGTTCACTGCTTAAATATAAGAATGAAATGTATTGATTACCTTTGAGATGTTAGAGACTGGACTCTGGAGTTGCTTTTGCAAAAGAGCTAAGCTTTGTTACTTGGATAATAAAGTTTATTTCCTGACTTCAAGAGTGATTTTTAAAGACGACCGACTACACAACAATAGGCTATAATTTTAGAGTTAAGAATTTAATGAGCATCAGTTATTTTATGATAGACAGATCGACATGCTTAGATGTATCATTTAGGCAAGTATAAAAACAAACTGATATAACAGTAACTGATATAGTTTTGATTTTGGCAGATCAGCTCCTCCCACAGCAATCACATCATCAGTGAAGCTCCTCCCACAGCAATTCACCAATAAATGTTTCCTTCAGTCTACAAGTAAAGACAATCATAAAAGCATCTGGAAGAGCTGAAGTCTGCAAAGACTGAGTTTATTAAAGAGGACAGTGAGAACATGAGTGATCCAGAATCCTGCAGAATGAAACACGCTGAAGATACTGAAGAACAAAGAGGTTGGTGTTTATTCTTTATTCATTCATGATGCTGAAGATCATTCATGATATAAAGATTCTAGCACTTCATCACATTTAGATAAGCAGTAAACTATGAAATGGGTACTGATTTTAATGAAATGGTCAGTAAAGGGAGGTTTGAGAAACTTTCATGTTGATTGTCAACATCCGGTCAGACTAAGTTTATGTCTGGTTTATCACAATATACACATATAAATATATATATAACAGTAAACTGTATCAAGTTTGATCTTTCCAGAATGGCTGACCGGATTGCAACTCAAGCAAAATCTGATTTTTAGTTACTGATGAAGTTGTATTTCTCTTAAATTATAGAAGTTATTCATAGTTATAGAGATTATTCTTCTGGTAACAGGGTAAATGAATGTGATCACAGCCCACTGAGAGAAGATGCGTAAAAGCTTTTCCTCTCCTGTCTTTCCTTCACATTTGTTTCTTCTCCCCACCTCCAATCCCTTTAGCCATTCTTCTCTTCACTGAGTTCACTCTGAGTGATCATATGAAAATATGATGTTCTTTGTCAATGCAAGTGAATTAACAGTCATGTTTGGTATCATTTGAAATGTCTCAGTACGACTGGTACAATGCTTTCGTGTCCAGAGAAACAGACCAAAATGTAATAGAAGTTAGAGAGTTTAGAGATACTTTGCCTACTGCAGAGGGTGTGCCCTTTCACTCAGTCTCTTATTCCTCAACAAAGTGTGAACTACCAAAGTCTGTGATCCCTGTCAATGCAAACTCCAGCTGTTATTTCATGCCTCCATTTAGAGAATGTTTATCTTGGTCTGAGTACTTAAAGGATTAGTTCACTTTCAAATAAAATTTTCCTGATAATTTACTCACCCCCATGTCATCCAAGATGCTCATGTCTTTCTTTCTTCAGTCGAAAAGAAATTAAGGTTTTTGATAAACATTCCAGGATTATTCTCCTTATAATGGACTTCAACGGACTCCACTGTTTCAGTGCAGCTTCAAAGGGCTTTAAACGATACCAGACGAGGTATAAGGGTCTTATCTAGCGAAACGATCTGTCATTTTCGAGAAAAATACAACTGTATATGCTTTATAAACACAAATGATCGCCTTGCACATGCTTCATCTTTCCATATTCTTCAAAAACCTTGCACTGTATGTCCTACGCCTTCCCTATTCAACTTACGGAATGAACGCGGCACTAGTTCTGTTTTTTCCGCAAGTAGAATAGGGAAGGCGAAAATTTAAGTGAAAATGTATAGTGATTTAAAATTAGAAATATGAATACTGTAATAACTTTATTATTTAAAAGTAAATATAATAAATAATAACTATAATATGTTTATTTTATAGAAACTGATTGCATTTTATATTTTATAGAATCAGATTGACGAGTTTGTGACCATGACATGCACGTTAATGACTGGCATGAGACTCTTAAGTGCCACTGGCATCCAAATGAATGAGTAAAATATAAGAGTTACATAGAATAATCAAATGTTTAGTTACATTTATTATATAAATGACCAAAAATCAATTGCCATTCCAACTGAAATTCAAGGTTGTGATACAATGGAGTCAGATAAATACTTGGAATTAAATTACTTTGCGTAAAGACGAAGCAAGCAGGAAACCTTTAACCACACCATTGGATTCCGACTTTTGGCCAGTTGGGTGGATCTTACACAGGGTTAAGTGAAACATGTTAGACAGCTAATGCTAATTAAAAATTGTGAGTTTAAAACTAGTTAAAGCCATGGTTACTCTAGACCTTGAGTTTGTACATTTCTATAGACCACTGCAAGCTTGAACTGGAAAGCAGGAATAAAAAGGCTTTAGAGAAATACAATTAATAATCTAAATGTTATCAACATTATGACACTAATGCATATATTTAATGTTATTATTATGTTATATGATTGTGTTGTTTATGAAATATTTAATATTTCTCACTACAGAAACATGGGATGTGTGCTTGTATTAAAAAATACTTGGAAGATCAATTTTTCTCATTCATGGAAAGTTTCAGTGACAAATAATTATTGTATAAAATGCATCAATGATTATAACATTTTATATAATTTGTCTGTTAGATCAGGCCTCACTTTTTGTCCTTCACTTCATATTTCTCTTTGAAATATTTTGATGTTCTGAAAATTGAATTAAACTTTTTCTGCATTTCAGACCTGATGGAAGAAAGCGAGGAGAGTGAAGAACATAGTGAAGTGGAAGATGAATATGTCAAACCTGGAGAAAAACCTTTGAGTCGCTCAAAGACTAAAAAGACGTTTTTAAAGAAAAGAGCCAAGAAATCTACAACCTGCACTCAGTGTGGAAAGAGTTTCAAAAACAAACAACGTCTTGATGTTCATATGAGGGTTCATACTGGAGAGAGACCATTCACATGTGATCAGTGTGGGAAGAGTTTCACACAATCGGTACACCTTAAGGGACACATGATGATCCACACTGGAGAAAAGCCATTTGCCTGTGGTGAGTGTGAAAAGAGATGTTCGAGCAAACAAAATCTTGAGCTTCACATGAAAGTTCATACTGGAGAGAAGCCCTTCACATGTGATCATTGTGAAAAGAGATTTTCGAACAAACAGAATCTTAAGATTCACATGAGAGTTCATACTGGAGAGAAGCCATTCATGTGTGATAAGTGTGAAAAGAGATTCGCAAATAAATATAATCTAGATCTTCACATGAGAGTTCATACTAGAGAGAAGCCCCATGCATGTCATCAGTGTGGGAAGAGTTACACACAACCAGCACACCTCAAGGAACACATGAGGGTCCACACCGGAGAGAAGCCATTCATGTGTGATCAGTGTGAAAAGAGATTCCCGTACAAACAAAGTCTTGTGCTTCACATGAGAGTTCATACTGGAGAGAAGCTGTTCACATGTGATCAATGTGGAAAGAGTTTCACATATAAAAGTAATCTTGATGACCACATGAGATTTCACACTGGAGAGAAGCCATTCACATGTGATCAATGTGGGAAGAGTTTCGCGCAATCACATCGCCTTAAAGGACACATGAAGATCCACTCTGGAGAGAAGCTGTTCACATGTGATCGTTGTGAAAAGAGATTCTCGAACAAACAAAGTCTTAAGCTTCACATGAGAGTTCATACTGGAGAGAAGCCGTTCGCATGTGATCAATGTGGCAAAACATTTCTTACGGCATCACACTTGAAGGGACACCTGACAGTTCATACGAAGGAGAAGCCACATCCATGTTCTGAATGTGGAAAGAGTTTTTCACTGCTGCAAAGTTTAAAGGCACATCAGAAAATACATACTGGTGTGAGAGAGTACATGTGCTTTGAGTGTGGGAAGACTTTCCTTTCAGCAAACTGTTTGAAATTGCACCAGAGAATTCACACTGGAGAGAAACCTTACAAGTGTTCACACTGTGACAAGAGATTCACTCAGTCAGTAAATCTGAAAACACATGAGAGGATCCACTCTGGAGAGAAGCCACACACGTGTGATCAGTGTGGAAAGAGTTTCGCTATTAAAAGTTACCTGAAGATACACATGAAGATCCATGCAGTGGAGAAACCACATCACCGCAGTTCGAAATCACGGTAAGCGGTTCATCTTTATGTGATGAGAAACTTCTATGTAAGTTAATCACAGTCAAATCACCCAGTAGCCCAAGACTTGTCACCCACTGAAGCTAAGCAGGGATGCCCAGGTGAAAAAAACAAAAACAAAACACTTCTATAATGTACTTAAAGTGCTCTATTTTTGTCCACTAACTTTGTACTTAATATACTAAAAATACTTCTTTAGTACTTAAGATAATCTTAAGATCATCTAAGTGTACTCAACTGAGCTATTTTGAGACACTGTGAACTAAAATGTGCTTTTAATATACTATTTCTGTATTTAAAAAATGTATTTAGTTACCACTTGTAGTACACTATGGGTTCAAATGTACTATAAGTAGTATCTAAATACAATGTCTCAAAATAGCACAGTTGAGTACACTTAGATGTTCTTAAGATAACCTTATGAAGTACAAAATTAGTGTGTGAAAATATAGCACATTATAGAAATGTACTTTTTTTCACCTGGGTGATTCTGTTCAGGACTCGGATGAGAGACTTCCTGTTAAAACTGGGCTGCTGCTGGAAGTGGTATTAGTGAGGCCAGCAGGGGGTGGGTCTCAAGGGCCAGAGTTGAGAACCCCTGCTCTGTGGTCATTAAAATCCCATGGCACTTCTCATTAAGAGTAGGGAGTAACCCCAAATTCCCTCCATTTGCCCCTCATCAATCATGGCTTATAAGCACTATATAAACAGTCACAATGAGTAACAGGACATTTTGTTGGTTGATCTCATATCATGTCTGTTGGAAACTTGTTTGTTTTTGGCAGAAGTACCAGAAAGGAAGGAGAGGACAGAGATAACGCCAGTGATCTAGAACCCTGAAGAATGAAACGTCATGATACTGAAGAACAAAGAGGTTGGTGTTTATTCTTGATTCCTCGTTCATTCATCATGATACTGAAGAACATGCTGATGCTCAATAGATTTACATTGAAAAAGATGAGAAATTTTCACCCACTAATGAAGCAAAGCTTTTTTTTTTTTTTTTACAAGTTTACAACTAACACTGAACCACATTTCAAATACTGAGCAAGCAAGCTCATTGGCTCCAGAAGCAAGGGCTTAATCAGCTTGTGCCGTGTAGGAAATTTTGATTGCTTACAAATTACGTCACGCCTGCATCATCTAGAGTTTCATGACCAAACTAGTGATTTATAACACAAATCTTAATGACATTAAAATAGATCATAATCGTGCACAGCAGTTGTCGACCTGGGGTGTGTTTCCCGAAAGCATCGTTAGTCAACGATAGTCGTAAGTCCCATTGAACTCTATTGGTAACCACGGAAGTTGCGACCATAGTTCGCTTTGGGAAACGCACCCCAGATTGGATGGGTTTAAAATGACTATTGAACTCATCAGTGATCTTGACTTTGCGTGTTACTTTTCATTTCAGATTTGTCTCTCATTTAAAATCTCACATGATTTAATGTTTTTTTTTTTTTAGAGCTGATGGATATGAACAAAAAAAAGGAAAAACAGAAGACAAAAAAATCTGTCACCTTAAGTGTAAAAAAAAAAAAAAAAAGATTCACATGTAAATCAAGGCTGAAGATTCACATGTGAGTTAACACTGGAAAGAAATGGCTTTCACTCTGAAATTTTCAATCAGTGATTGATTAAACTTATGACTCCTTTTATCAATAACTCATTGTTATTGTAAATTGTATTTTACGCTGGTTCTGCTTGCATCAGAAATAATTTTTGTTCTGAAAGCCATGAAGTTGCTTTGTATATTTGCTTTTTGAACTTTCCATGTTTTTATTTTCTCAATAGTTTTTGAATGCCTAATAAATTTTCACCTTACACATGACTGACATTAAATAAGATTGTTGTCTGTCTACATTATTAACAGTTTGACCCTTGATATCCAGTATCATATATATCAAATAGTTTGTTCTAGTCAGTTAGATGTTCCATTCAAACCATGAGGCTTCATGAGATCAGAACAATCACTATGAACTTTAAACAACACAGTTTTTACAAATAAACTGATTAAATGTGTGATTGTGTTGATGTTTATAGATGTTTTGTCGTTGTGAATAGTATTTGGCTTGTCTTTGATCATCTACACTGTAAAAAATAGAAAGTTGAGTTAACTTAAGGCAACCAGCTGCAAAGCATTTTTGAATTTACTCAATTTTAGTGGTTGAAGTTGTGCCAAATCATTTTTTAAAGTTCACTAAATTAGACCTTCATCAGTAAGTTCACATTACAGAGGCCTGAAGCTCAGTAAACTCAAAAAAGCTTTGCTGCTGTGAGGTTGGCCGGTTCCTTCAAGGGCCAGGCAAGGGGTTGTCTTCCATCTCCTCTGCCGCTCCCTTCCTGGGGGTGTGAAGTGCAGCCATTAGTCTGCCAGTGACCCGGGCGACCGGGGTGGAGGGGGTGGCCCGCAACCTCCTCTTCAGCAGGCGGTAGCGGCAAGTTACATCTCTGAGGGCCTCACTTAGTCTGTCAACCCGCTTTCTGAGGTCTGCCGCCTTGTCCTGGACCCTTTGGCAGCGGGGGTCGTCCAGGTCACCGGACTCCTCAGGGTTGAGGCCATGGCCGGGTCTGTTGCCAGGCCGCTGCCATCAGCTCTGTATGCCCCTTCAAGTGGCGGTCCATGCGGGTCCGTGTCTTTATTCTTTCTTTGTTAAACTATGCATTGTTTATCATGAGACTGTAGTGCTTGTAATGAAAGTATTGTTAACCCTTTTAAATATTCTTGCACATTTCTCCTTTGTGCTTGGGAGTTTGTTGTCATTTTTCTCCGTGCTCATATATTAATATTCATCATTCTGTATAATGAGTGTGTTGTAGGTCTGTGTTTCATTGGTTGTTCTTTGCCCTCTTCCACCCCCTCTGCACTCCCACTTTCCCAGAGCTTTACACGCCCATTTTCACAGAGTTTTCCAGCTCGGAGGTGTGAACGACCAGGCTAAAACGGGGGGTTTCATGACCCTTTAAAGAGCCAAATTCTTCAGAGTTTGAAAAGGGCCTTAAAATAATATAAAGAATAAATATTCAGTGAAAATTAAAAACATGTGCTCGTCCCTTATTTGACCTTTTGACCCCCAAACAAGGTTGTAGGACCGCCAAACTTTTCTGCCCGCTCCAGGGGCCCATGGCGAGATGAAAAATGGCACCCCCGACTCGATCGGCCCTTTTGACTTCACTTTCTGCGACATCCCACTTCCCCATTAAATAATGAGTCTGTGTACAGGTCTGAACTGTAATCAGATGTACACACCTCACGCATCCGGATGCCGTGCGCGCGCTCAAGGCAGTTGAACATAGTGGT
Source organism: Hypophthalmichthys molitrix (assembly GCA_037950675.1). Taxonomy (NCBI): domain Eukaryota; kingdom Metazoa; phylum Chordata; class Actinopteri; order Cypriniformes; family Xenocyprididae; genus Hypophthalmichthys; species Hypophthalmichthys molitrix. The sequence goes on along the minus strand of CM075494.1, from coordinate 47,428,715 downwards.
GTATTAGAGGTAAAAAATGATAAATACTGTTCGGTTTCTCGCACAAACAGATCGTTTCGTGTCTTAGGACATCAATGTGTCGTCACGAGCCGCAGGGTTTAATTTGGATTTGTCTGTGCGTGTTTTTTATACTCTCATAGATTTTGTTACCATTGGCATGCATTATACGACTGACAGACAGTTTAACGGTTGGAGTTAAAAATCATCATTTGTGTTCTACTGAAGAAACAAAGTCACCTACATCTTGGATGCCCTGGGGGTAAGCAGATAAACATCACATTTTCATTTTTGGGTGAACTATCCCTTTAAGAAATGCAAAAATGAAAGGACATGCAATGATATTCAGATTACAGATGCATGAAATAATGCTTGTCTCTTCTGTGTTTGTTGCAAGATATCTAATTATGATAATTTAAATATCTATTTAAATATGTAACATGCTATTGTGTGTATATATATATTTCAATCATGACAACTCATGTTAATGTATTTGGTGTTGGCGAAATAGATCTGCTGCTGCTGCAGAGCAAGTACAGGAACTTGCTACTGCCAAAACATGCGCCGATACGCTGCTGTGAGTAAGACAGTGCTGCTGCACAAATAGCATTTATCAATACCTCATAGCAGATCTATACAGGTGGAGCTGGGGAGGGAGGAGGATTTTAGAGGAACTCTGAAGCGGACTGCAAACTGCTATAGCGAATGTAACCAGCCATTTAAATGTGTGCAACAAGCTCATTTGCTTCACATGTGACATTGACCATTAGGATTATTACTTTCACTTTTACTTAAGTAAATATTTCTATAAGTACTTGTACTTTTACTTGACTACAGTTTTTGGATACTCATCCCACTTCTGTCCCTATTAATGACTGCTATAGTCATTGTTAGTCTAACAAGAAAAGACAAAGATAAAATCACTCTTGAATTAATAACTTTTGTAAGGATTAGTCTATATTTAAAGTCGTCATGAAATCAAACTTGACCCTATTTACTTTGTTAGCACATATTACTAGTCTTGTGTTGAAAAATTAATCCGTGCAAGTTAATACACAGAAAGAATTTGTTTGACATGGTAATCTTTAATCAAAAACCGAAAAGTTACTTCAGGTTTGGAATGGCGTTCCTTCTCAGATGACGTCAGTTGGATTGGGTTGAAAACGCTTAAACCACTATCCCACAAACGTTAGTCTGCTATGAGCCAAAGATGGAGAGGAGGAGCGCTAAAGTGAGTCCCTGCCCTCTAGTCAATATTCCGTTTCACTTGGAAATACGTCACAACACTGGAGAAAAGTCATTTGCAACTTCTGGTTCACGGGGACTTTAATGTATATAGCAGTTATTTTACATTTGATTACTTTATTCAATTTCTATTGGGTATTACTTATCTGAATACCACTGTTAGTACATCTCCCTAAAAAAGCACTGTTTATTTCATTGGTATTTTTCTTTTCATTTGTATTTTTGTTTTGTTTGTAATTATTTTCTTTGTTCTTATTTTATTGTTGACTGTTGTCTTCTGTTGCTGTTTTGAGGACTTAGCCTAGTATGTCTATATGCCTATTATGACTAGTGTTAGTTTTTGCTAATTGTGAAATTTCACTGACATTTAAAATTACTCACATCATGAAATAAGACTTCGATCGTATCATCCAACAGTAATTGTGTCAAATAATTGTGGTTTCAATATTGACAAAAATAATTGTGACTATGATTTTTGTCATATTCGAGCAGCCCTACTCAATCTTTAGCATGCTAGTGCTATAGATCATCTTTCTAACATCAACATCTTTCTAAGTTTTCTTCATGTCATCAGCAGTGTCAGATTCTGGTACAGACTGTGGATCTGGAGATGACTTTGGCTTGAGGTTGCAGTGTGGTAATTAATTTTTTGAAAGCTGGCTGTTCTATCACTGCAAATGGCTGTACACTTTCACAAATCGAAGGGGACACCGTTTGTTGGAGCATTCCAAATGACAGTGAACAATTAAATCCTTTCACGAAGAGCCCTTCCACAGGTCTGTTAGTGAAGGGAACATGCAATGGTCACTTCAAGGAAGTAATTTAATCACTTATGGTCATGTTCTGGGCATAGGGTTGCTTACTTCCTATTGGAATTTGCCCCATGTGTTGAAATTAATTTGTCAGTTGAGCAAATATGAAATGGTGCTCAAAGCTAATCAACTCATCACCTGGGTAATGCTGAAACTGAAGCATTGCTTCTCTTTGGGTCTTAGTGTTACAAGATATTTGGGCAGGGAAAGGAGTCAGGAACCGCCGTGCAAAATTTGGGGCCCCTGGGACCTTTGTAGCATTTTTTCCATATAGTGGACTTCACTGGGGTTCAACGGGTTGAAGGTCCAAATGTCAGTTTCAGAGCAGCTTCAAAGGGCTATAGGGAGAAAAATCCTGGAATATTTTCATCAAAAACTTTTCGACTGAAGAAAGAAAGACAAACAATCTTGGATGACATGGGGGTGAGTAAATTATCAGGAAATTTTAATTCAGAAGGGAACTAAACCTTTAATGGGCATGTATGCTATACAACTGTATTGCAGTTTACAGGTCAGTCCTGTTGACTGGCTCATTTGTATGACTTTAGAATCCACAAACATCCTCACTAAGAAGAAGATCTTTGATGCATACATGTCAAAGATGCGGCTGCAAGAAGAGAAGATCCTAATTCTTAGGGAGATGAGACAGCACTGCACCTACCTCAGAGGGTTGGCTGACGGCATTAGGAAGCTGATCGCAAAAATGTCTAGAGGAAACCGTGGTAAGAACATGGGGATATCACTATGGAGGTGCCATGTTTATAATGCTGTTCAGGGATGGAAATGTATGACAGCTATCTTAACTGGATCTGGGTCTAAACGGGTAAGAATTAATGTGTTCCATTACTTGCATTAATGTGTTCCTTCTTTTCTTTATATATTTCCTCCTGGGCAGTTTAACTGAAGAGGGACTTTGTGGGCTACGTTGTCTTCTTCAAGAAAGGCTTGCTGATGTGGAGGAGAAGTTTCAAGTCGTTTCCTCAAGATATAGTTTGGCTTTAGGACCTCTATACCCTGAAATCTGGAGATACTGGATGAGAGTAAAAGACTTGAATACGAGAGCTCAGAGGACAGTGATTTGGAAGATGTCTAATTTGTGAATTGACGTGTGTTTTTGCATTTGCTTGCCTGATGTGTGTTCTTTGGGTCGTTTTGGACAATATTTCAGTAGATAGCCTCCCTCATTTCTTTTTAAATACTGTTGCCTTCAAGGAACACTCCACTTTTTTTGAAAACAGGCTCATTTTCGAACTCCCCTAGAGTTAAACAGTTGAGTTTTACCGTTTTTGAATCCATTCAGCCGAACTTCGGGTCTGGCAGTAGCACTTTTAGCATAGCTTAGCATAATTCATTGAATTGGATTAGACCGTTAGCATCTCGCTCAAAAATGGCCAAAGAGTTTTGATATTTTTCCTATTAAAACTTGACTCTTCTGTAGTTACATCATGTACTAAGACCGACGGAAAATGAAAAGTTGTGATTTTCTAGGCCGATATGGCTAGGAACTATACTCTCATTCCGGTGTAATAATCAAGGAACTTTGCTGCCGTACCATGGGTGCAGCAGGCGCAATGATATTACGCAGTGCCTGTGAAGGTGCCTTATTCCAGCAAAGTGCTCATAGCAGGGATTTTTTTTATTAAATAGATGGGGAGAGAGAATAGAAATAGAAAGAAAAAATAAAAAGTAAGTGCTAATATTACTGGGTCAAGTGTTGACGAAAAACATGTCTTTAGCAGTTTTTTGAAAATGGATAGAGTTGCTCGGATAGAGTGTGGCAGGTCATTCCACCAGCATGAGACCGACCAGAAGAAAGTCCGTGAGAGTGATTTTGTGCCCCTTTGGGACGGCACCACATGACGCCGTTCACATGTAGAACGCAAGATTCTGGAGGGCGCATAAGTCTGAAGTAGTGAGTTTAGGTATAGTGGCGCAGAGCCAATGGTTGTCCTGTAAGCAAACATTACAGCCTTGAATTTGATGCAAGTGGCTCTTGGCAGCCAATGCAAACTGATGAAGAGAGGTGTGACATGCGCTCTCTTCGGCTCGTTAAAGACCAGTCTTGCTGCAGCATTCTGGATCAGTTGTAGAGGCTTGACAGGCCTGCCAAGAGAGCATTACAATAGTCCAGTCTGGATAGAACAAGAGCTTGGACAAGAATTTGTGTAGATTGCTCAGATAGGAAGGGTTACCCTTCCTTGATAGAAAGTGAAATTAGATGAGAGGGCTGCCAGTGTGGCAGTGTACCTTGCTCGGTAGAGTCACTAGTCACTGGAATACTACTCCGTTTTATACCTATTTGATACAACATTATTTAGTTCAACTGGCCACGCCTTACCAACTCGAAATGAGAACAAACGTGAATTGCCTCATGAACAGAGTAAACAACATTTCCTAGCAACGAAAGCAGCACTAAAATCAAATGAGAAAAAAAAAACACAAAAACACAGTATGTTGATCCTCCTATTGCTTGTGTAGCTAAAAAAAAAAAAAAGAATTATAATTAATTACAAATATTTGGATCAGTTAATAAAATGAACTTAATGTAATAAAATTAATATTACAATCAATTAACCCGTTTGGCCAATGAACACTCAGTGTTATTAGTTTCAGAATTATTAATTCTAAGAAATGTTCATTTCCAGGTTATGGGAAATAACAATCTTATGTACAGTACTACTCAGAGCATGTAGTCAGGATCTGCATGATTAGGGACTCCAGTATATGAGCATAAAACACAGACAACTTTACGTGTGACATGAACAAGACTTTATTAACTAGACTAAACACTTAAACTACTCCAACATTCCCACACATACATGCATACAGTTTACCAAGGGAAAGAGAGAGCTGAAGCAGAATACAGGAAAGCAAGAAGTTACAGCATTGTTTGAAATTCAGCAGCCTTGAGCAAACCTTTGGTTTATTTCTAACACACCCTTCTTTAAAAGGAGTAAGGATACTAAATGTATCAAATAATGAGATTAAGTCTGATACTTGCATGTCTCGCCCATTTGAATTAAAACTGTCCTGATGCAATTTGTGGAGGCTCCCGTTGAATCTTCGCTGATGTTGTCTTGATGAGAGAGAACCAGTTGGAGTCAGAGGATCTTTGGTATTAAGTCAGAGTCAAAAGTCTCTGCACATTCCTCCAGCTACTGTCCCAACTCCTCTAGAGACATCCAACCCTGTGCCTTCCACCATCTACACCTCTTCACCTCCTACTGACTGTTCCACCATCTCAACACCTTCACAGACGGACAGCAGAGCAGAGCATGACATCATCAGGGCTAGATGTCAGCTGTATCTTCTCTGTTCTTCCCTTCTCCAGTGAGGAAGTCACCAGTGCACAGCAGGATGATGTCACACTCACCATCATCTCTTACACACCCCACACTGACAGGATTAGGGCTGGGTAAAAAATATCGATTTCTCGATTCTCATTTTTATGAACCAATATCGATTGTTAAATTCCAAGAATCAAATAGTCTAGTCTGTTTTCAGTTGATTTTCGAACCGGTTCTTTTGGACAGTTCCATTAAATAAACCGGTTGAAAAAAAACGGTTCTTTTATGCTCCGACGTAATGACGGCCAGAATGAAAAAACACTTAACACATTCAAATATATAAAGTCAGTAATCTTAACATCAGTCAACTAAAACATCATTATAATCTGAAACGTTTCTTACAATTTAGTTTTGCATCTAAAGCATCCAAACACATACAGGCAATGATGTGCAAACAAAGCTTTACAGTTATAAAGTGAATAAAATAGTCTTCATCAGTGCAGAAACCATGATCCTCTTACAGTACAATTTATTTGTAATTAAATAAACTTACGTTTCGCCAGATTGGCCCCTCATTCAAGTCCTCTCATAGCATCAGTTGTCCTAGTTAACCGGTGCTGTCACAGTCATTACTGTTCGGTAGCTTCAGATCACACGCTGAATCGCGCATGCGCAGTATCATCAGCTCATCGGTTCTCAAATCGGACACGTCCGAAAGAAGCGGTTCTCGGTTGTGTACTGGTGATCCGGAAACCGTTGCAACCGATTCTTGACTTGAGAATGAAAATGGTGACAGGCCGTGTACGTTCGTTCGTGTGCGCCGCGCATGCTCACTCCCCAGATAGCACACGTACGTCTGCAAGATGTCTGTTAAAGATCACTTCATCTGGAAAGCATCTGCTGTTTACAAACATCTGATAGACATCTTTAAGATGTCAGTTTTACATACATTTTAAATCATAAACATCTTAAAGACATCTTCTAAATGTCTATTTGACATCAGACAGGAAACGTCCTATAGACGTAATGCAGATGAGCAAACACCCTAAAAAATACGTCTTCCAGACGTAAACACAGACATCAAATAGACGTCTCCGAGATGTACGTGTGCTATCAGGGTCAGTATATCAGCTGCTCTGCTGCTTGTGCACATCATCATCAGTTCTCTCTTTACAGCAAGTTAAGTCAGTGTACTGTTGGAGTAACTGAATAACTCCGGGATGTTGGTTTATTTCGAGAGGTAGTGTCAGGCACGTCAAAAAGTGAGTAACTTTAGTAATTTGTGGATTCGTGTTTGCTTATTGGAGATGCGAACTGTTTGGAATGATTCAGACTGATTTGGTGAACTAGTTCGACCGGTTCACTGAAAAGAACTGGTTAAAAAGAACGATTCGTTTGCGAACCAGACATCACTAATATGTAGTGCCTCCCATCCAATAAATCGCAATAATCTTTGTGCTTTGTTACTTTTGATATGAAGCAAAGTCTCAGATTTCAAATGACGTCCATCTTATTATGAGATTCAAAAAATAAAGTACCGTTTTGGCGCTGTTTAATGTGACGTGACATCGCTTTAGCGCCTCAGTTAAAGAGAAGCGGCAGCACGGAGCGCATGTGAACATCCTCTCCTCCGCTTACAGCGCGAAATAAACATGACTAAACATCGGAGGGTATGTTAAAACATACAGTACAACTTACCGAAATCCGTATCATGTCTCGTGTAATAGCTCAATCAGTGTTTCAACCTCAGAAAGACGTCGATAAACAATGTCACATGACGTCACATTTACCTCAGAAAAACATATTCAGTGACTATATACTCATTAGTCAGCTAGAAAAGTGAACTCTAGAAAGCAACATTCTGATAAATATAGCTATGCTCCGTTACATAATCATTATAATTTTTTTGTTCTTCAATATTTAATGCATGTTTGAATAAATCAGTTATGACAGCCGCGATTTAAATGTTTATATTTAAAAAACGAATTGGAGTAGAAATATGATTATGTAATTCTAAACTTTATTTATAATAAAAACATCATTGAGTGTAATTTAAGTGTTTGTATATAAATAAGTTAATTTAACCTTCAATATTATTATAGTAGTACCAACTGACTCCCATGTGTAGTTTGCAGCATTAGTTGAGAGATTGTTTTCCTCTAGAAAATTTGTCTTGTACTATAACTGAAATACTTCATCCAAAATAATCGATATCAAATCGAAAGCATGTGAATAGTAATCGAATCGAATCGTGAAAATTGTGTCAATACCCAGCCCTAGACAGGATCACAATGATCAATCACCAGGGCTTGCTGTACCGATGGATACAGTGCAAGGACGGCCAGCACCGACTGCAGCTCGTCATTCCAAAGGCCTTGATCCAGCGAAAGTGGGACTATGTGACACTGTCACATAAAAGACATGTTTTACCTCTCTATTTATTACAATGATTTTATGTATAATAGAGTTTTAATTGGTTTACATGTTTTTTAAGTCCATTTTTTTCCTCTTACCATTTTGGGTGCGTGCATATCTTTAAGAAATGAATAGTTGGCCTGTCATTTGACAGAAAGCAGGAACTACATCTGTATAAAGAGATCAGCATGGCAAACAATCAGACAGTCACTAACAATCACAAATTTCCTAGATTGTGGAGCTAACATTTAGTGGACTCACCTTTTTAGTCACAACTCCAAACTTTTTGATTATCACTACAGTGTACTTTTGTATATACAGTGGTGGACACTCACATTGGAACTCATCAACACACTAGGATTCTTGGACCATTTTAGGATATGGTGCTTTGAACTGTATGCTTTTAACAGACTGAGTTTTCCTGGTTTTGTTGTGTTGTTTTAAAGTCTCATGTGAATATTGTAAAAAGATCATTCTTATTTAAACTTATCTCAGTTTTATGTCTCATTCTTTTAACCTCTAAAGATCACGCACAGTAAAATCTGACCCCATTTTAAATCGTTACAACCTGAAACTAGAAATGATGCTGGACTATAATTCCACTAAAGGAGGAGTTGACAAATTTGGACAAAGTCACATCAGCATACAGCTACCAGCACAAGACTTCCTGTTGGCCTTTGGTGGTCTTCTGCAACATCTTGGACGTGTCAGCATATAATGCCTTCATCCTGTGGGGCGTGAGATCAACCCAGCCTGGAATGAGGGGAAAATGAACAAACGTCAGATGTTCCTGGAAGAGCTGGGAAAAGCTCTCATCACGCCTGAGATCTAGAGATGCACCTGCCCACCTCGATCACCAGCTGCTGCAGCTTTGGTTGGGTCAGTGCAAGCAGATGGATCCGAAGTCAGACCCACAAAAAATGAAGAAATGAACACACATGATGGGAAAAACGGAAAAGATGTGATTCCGCACACCATCCACTGATGACAGAAAAACAAACACCACGTGTGTGAAGTGCAAGAAATTCATATGCAGAAAGCACACTTGCTGTGTGCTCATCTTGTCAGAAGTAATTTCTTGAATTTATGAAATGAGTCTACAAAACAAAAGATGACAACTTGGTATTCAACCTCAACTGCTCTCATACAATTATACAATACAATTGCTCACTGCTGTTCACCATGCGAGAATGACTGAAAAAAAAGTAATCGATAAAACGAAAGGAAATGTGCGCGTCGTATCAAATCCCCGGTTCTTTGAAATTTGAAACCGGTTCTAAAATGGAACCGGTTCTCAATACCCAACCCTACCAATAATCCCTGATCTCATGAATGTTAGGCTATAGCAAAGCCACGGGATGGCAAGCCTGCAACGTTTAGCCAAAAAAGCATAACGGCTAATGCTAACGCCCCCGCCCCCGGCTGTACGCAGGAGTCCAGAGGCTGTTTTTTGAATGGATGTCAATGGATGAGAGGCTTCACTATGCTGATTAAACAGCTTTTGTGGGGAAATAGCTAATCATTTAATTAATCGACAGCCAATCTTCAACATGTTTTACACTAAACAATACTTTCATTGGGAACTATAGCCTATGTAGATTTTATCTTGATAAAAATGTATTTTTTATAAGAGAAGGCAGACTAGGGAATGTTGTGACTGACATCACTGCCATTACACGATAGGCTGAGAGGTGCAGCACGTGATTAAGTTAGCCGTTACGCTTTCTCCAATAATGGTAAGAGATACAGACCCTCTTATCTCCCTATTATATACAATCTCTGGCTATAGAGAATGTGAATCTGACGTAACGCCACATTGAGTTCTGGGTAACTTCTTTATCTGCCATGCTTGAAGGATCATGTAGCTTTTCCGTCATTGAGTTGAGTGCGGTAATTTGTTTTCTGTTATGATTGTGAAAAATGTCACCATTGTATGTCATAAACCCCGCATCGATAATGTCGATAGTAACTCAGATAATCATTCTGAGAGAAAACTGGACAATGAAAAATGTTTTTTCGCCTTTTCTACATATAAAAACACTAAGGGAATGAGGTCGAGGAGATGAAGAGAAAACGGCGGATGGCAAATCTATTAATAATGGCACTGATTAAACCCACTGCTTATTACTCAATAAAAGTATCACATTGTTGACTGTTAATTATTAAACCAAACAAAATCAAAACTTAACATTACCTTTGCAAGTCTGACTATCACTCTGCTTGTAAATTAGCAGAACTTGAACGGGGACATTAAAATGCTTAACAAGAAAAACACTTCATGTGGCTTAATGCACCAAGACAAACACAAATTCTGTACGCATACTGTGTGGAGATACGCATATGAGCCAAAAACATGAACACAACATGAACGGTTTCCTCTCATGTAAAGAAAATGCTTAATGTGGCTTAAAGCACTGAGACTGTGATATTAAAGAGACCAAATTCTTACTAATAAGGCACATATGTGCAGAAAAACACATGAGACCAAAATATCAACTTTCAGTATTACTTGAATTGCATAAGCTATTTTAAGCATTTTCTTCATAACGGTTTTATAAAGGGAAACAAATGTTTCATGTGTAATAAAATGTGCTGTGTTCATATTCTGGGCTCGTCTGCACATCTTTTACAGTTTTTTTTCAATTGCTAACATACTTTTGTCCAATCTGTAGTCACATTTTCAAAACTCTAAACACATTTGACACAACATCCGTCTGTTGTGATCATACCATTAACACAATTCATGTCGTTTTCACATAAAATGCAGTCAATTAACACGTTTCTAAAATGCTTACATTTTCTTTTAATTTAAGCTTACTCCATACCAAAATCATGGATATTTCTCATCTTATTTGCAAACGCTTAAACACAGCGAGTCAGAAATGAAGACCTAATGTTCCAATCATTAAATATAGTATAAAACCTCTACTTTTGCAACAACAGCAGCTCAAAAGTATTGAAAAAATATAAAACAAATACTGAAACAATTGATAAGCATTTTTAATTAGCAAATCACTGAAATATTGAGAAATAGCTGATTCCAATCTCAGTTGGAGGAATAGTCAGGTGTTGAAGTTATTTTCATTACATGAACATACAGTAAAATAGGACTCTTTGAATCTGATTTGTTCAGTGTGGATGAAGAACAACACAGAGCAAAAAAAAAAAAAAAAAAGTCTGGGTAAGGGAGAGAAATAGATGAAGGAGAAGAGGAGAAGTTGGATCAGGACAAGGGAGAAGAAGAGGTAGAGGAGAGGAGGAAGAATGTGTGCTGGACTGTGCATCCATGTTTTTTTTTTCACCTATGAAAGCTTATTTCTGCCATGAATAGAAAATAAAAAAGGTAATTATGTTTTTCTTTCTCACAATTCTGACTTTTTTCTCTCAATTCCTATAGTTTATATATCACAATTCTGAGGGAAAAAAGTCAGAATTGTGAGATGTAAACTCACAATTGCAAAAAAATAAAAAATAGAATTGTGAGATAAAAAGTCACAATTACCTTTTATACTTTTTTTAATTCTGTGGTGGAAAAAAAGCTTCACCAGTAACCAAAGGCCATGTATGTTGGATTTGTTGTTGATCAATGGCAGCAATTTCATGTTTTCATTTCAGTAAAAGCTTCATGTAAAGCTTTTACTACAACGATTCCACTACCACTGTTCCATATATGCAGAATATGTGGCCTGCATAGGGCACAAACAACCAAGGGGACACCATCCCACCCTCTATGGGGCACCATCAACACCACACACCCACCCCCAGAAAGAGATTTCAACCAAGGGGGACACTGAAGTTCTGCATAGGGGACTCATCTGACCTGTGTCTGCCCTGAGCAATTCTGTTACTTTCTTCTTCTTCTCTTTTTCTACTGTACATTCTATAAAATAATGACTCATTCACTTCTGTTGCCAAGAATGCACACATTCAACACTCAACCAAAAATCTAGAATGGCTTACATGTAAACATTCTAATATTACTGCAGTAAAAGGAAACTGAATTATAAAAAACAATGGATTTCATATTTTCTGCAGGTAGAACTGAAACATGACAATTAAATTCAGTTTTCGTAATGCCATCAACTGTTAGTATTTTGACAGTCATTGCGCTTTGATTGACTATATGTTCATGTTGGATAGAAAACTAGTGCTATATTTTGACAGAACGACTCAATTTTGAATCAGGTTTGCCCTGTTTTGATAGAGTTAGTATGTGTTGAAAAAGGTTTTTAACGTTTTGAAACGTAGAGTTTGTGTTTATTTAACAAAATATGGTTTTGGGCAGAAAATTAACTATTTGGCTAATTGTGTGATGTAGGTGTGTTGCTGTGTTAAGAGTTTAGAAAAAGTACTTTAAGTATTGGTAAATGCTTGTTAGCAATTGAAAAAAACTGTAATATCACTGTCTTAGTACATTAAGCCAGCGTTTTAAAATGTCCCCATGCAGGGAGTCACTGACTCTTCACAAGCTCCTAGGGTTTTGATTTTGGTTGTCATTTGTTGAAATAAATATAAAAATACAGTGTCTGTGTTTGTCTGTCTGCTGAAAATGACCCATAATCTCCGATTCTTCTCCTCTGTGATCGTGGAAAAGGGGAATATTTACAATGAAGACAGTTGTAGGCCTACTCAATTATGTCGTTTAAGCATCATTAAAATGTTTCCAACATATAAATGAATCGACTTCTCTCAGCGTCTTGAACACATAGTTCTATTTGGATATTCAACCATATGATGGATGAAGCAGCAGCGAGAAATAGTAGGGGCGATCCTGCTGTAACAGTAATACAATTTTGGTGGCAATAAAATCCACATCAATACTTGAGCCAAATGAAAAACACAGATAGCTGGCAACAGGCTTGATGGATGTAAAATCTGTAAAGCACCTCTCAAATTCTAACAAGATGCTCAGAACTTGCTCCTGCACTTCCTTTTCCACTGTGCTCCTGCAAGGCGGCAAGACTAAAGTCCACAAAATTTCCCCTGCCAATTGGTAGGCATCGCTGGCGGAAAGGGCAATTCAAATTTGGTGTTGTCACCGATATGGACCAGGTGAAAATGAAAAAGCTCCCCAACCCAGAATCATCCTCATATGACACTGTAGCAGAGGCCAGAATGGATCCCCTAACTGTACCAAAGCTGCACTTCTTCATGTCTATCTCCATAAACTTTCAGCCGTTTCTCACCAAGCACCAAACTGATGTTCCTTTGATCCCCTTCCTGTGCAAAGACTTGGAAGATCTTGTCAGGGTAAGTATTTGTGTAAAAAAAGTATAGTATCTTATCCCTTTTTTATTCATATCCATGTTATGTACACTTGCTATGCATGTTATGTGCTTCAAAATCCAAACATCTGCAAGAAGATTTTGGATAAATGTCCTCAGAAGTACCACTTAGTCTGAAGCATGACATGTCTGGACCCAAATAAAATGTACTCTGAGCCAGATGTTTGCTTGCAGAAAATAAAGGGCCTCATCCAGAAGTTTGTACAGGATAAGCAGTTGTCAATGAATAGTTAGGAATTACATTGCAATTTTAGAGTAACATTATCACACCCTATATGCTGTTCTTGGCTGGGGGTGAAATATACTGTTTAAAAACTTTCAGAAAACATTTAGAACAAGAATAAGAAACAGATACAGATACAGACACAGACAACTAGAATGCAATAGAATAAGGTCCAATGTGTAAGCTGCCAATATTGACTTTCCTTTTTTTTTTTTTTTTAAACACAGGTGACATGATTGCACAGCAGTTTGAGACATTCCTCTTCAGTGAGGCCAGAGCAACAAGCTTCGAGGACTTCAGTCCCACAGAACCAAACTCCAGAGTCAACATGTTTTTGCATCAGCATCTCATCACCTAAGTTGTGGGGTTTTGTGAAAAAGCTGCTGATTCTCACCCATTGCCAAGCAACAGTTGAACGTGGGTTCTCGGTCAACAAAGAGGTGGAAACATGTAACATGGATGAAGAAATAGTTATTGCCCAAAGACTTGTTTGTGACCATGTGAGAGTGTATGGTGCAGTGAACCAGGTGCCTCTTACAAAACAGTTACTAAACTACTGTGCAACTGCATGGACCAGGTACAGAATGTGCCTAGAGGAGGAAAAAGGGAAAAAGACAAAGGATGAGCAGATAACTAAAAAAAAAAAAAAAATAGCTGAAGATTAACTTGATGTTCTATGGAAGAAAAGAAGAACACAGTGTGTGCGACGGCAGAACTGATTACGAAGTCAAACACGCTGAGGAGATGCTACAAGGAAAAGAGAGAGGTGCTAGATCAATTGGATAAGGAGATTGAAAGAAAGGCTTTGAGCTACGAGAACTACAATGCTAAGATGTATTAGTACTGGTGTTATTAATTTGATTTAATTAAAATTGTTACACGTGTTAAAACTGATTAAGAGTCTAACACTAAGAAGATGATACAAGGAGTAGAGAGAGGTGTTAGATAAGTTGGATAAAGAAACTGAGCTTCTAAACTACAAAAAAATATACTGAGATGTATCGGTTTTGATGTTACCTATTTTGTTGAATAAACATTAACATGTTAAAACTTTAACGGCTGTTGGTTTTGCTGTGAAAAATGGTATTAATTTTTCTCTCGGTCTTAACGTCTTAAAAATGTTTTTGCAAAATGTGCAGCAACCTGAGATATTTCTGATGGCACATTCAGAAAAGTGTGGTAAAGAGATGAGGGTGATCATCCCGAAACCTATGTTTCCTCAGGTGAGTTATATATATAAAATGTCCCTCATGTCCCTTTTTGCTACAGTCAGACTGGGACATTGAGGTGCTTGTGTTTCTGCACTGGCTGGCCCATGCAGCATCTTACAGGGTGGTTTCACAGACCTTCGATATCCCCAAGACTGTGCATGACATTGTGCAAGGTGAGCATCAAACATGAGTGAGCAAGGCCATCATTTTTGGGAATTTTGAAGAAGGTGATTTGCTTTCCAACTGGAGATGACCTGGAGGCAGTGGGAGCCAGGTTTCAGCAGAGCCAGTGGTGCAATAGTCGCCTGTCATATTCAAATTAAACCCCCAGCAAATACCTCCCACTGTAACTACAACAGGAAGCTGTTTCATTCCATCCAATCCAGGCAATCACCAGGGGGAATTCCTTGATGTCTTTGTGGGATATCCTGGGCATGTGCTTGAATCCAGGGTGATGAGCAACAGCCCTGTCTATACTGCCAGCCCAAATCCACCTGCGGCTATTCTTGCCTGAGTGCACCCATCTGCCTCCTGGCAAATGCAGGAATTTGTTTTCAAACCAGATCTCTCATCTGCTGGAAAAATGAAAAAAGCATCGTATCCTTTTCAAGCCACAGAGAAGCTTAGATACAAAAGCAACTGAAGGTGGCAGAACTTAAACTAATTGTTTCAGTTGGAAACAGTTGGAATTCAGCCTTCTACATGTTGGAGAGGCTACATGAACAAAATGGATCCAGTTACCACAGCCCTCTACTGGGGAAGAGTGACTTGTGCTTTACAAATGAAAAGCGGTCTTTTATCCACCTGACCACTGAGGCCCTGAAACCTTCTGAAGACGCAACACATGATGTATCAGCAGAAAAATCCAGACATTATCACATAATAACAATTGCATCAGTAACTCAACAACCCTACCTAGTACGGTCGGGTAGCTGCTCAATGATCTCACCTTTGGAGAAGACTGTTGATTTTATACTCTAAAAATGTAGGTATCACTCCTTAAAAATTAAGATTACCCCAGAATGAACTGCATCGCTCAACACTTATGCACAATAATAATGATAAATGCTGACCAATACTCAATTATATTACATATTTTCTGATAAATTACATATTTTCAGTAAAACAAGCAATGTAATTTAATTGTATCGACATATGACATCTATGCATGAATACACTAGACTGATTTTCAAATGGCGGACCGTGGTCTGCATCCGGACCCCAGCATGTTTCCATCCGGACCGCGAGACAGAACGGCTGCACCATTTTACTGTTTCTAGTTGAAGTGAGCAGCGGATCACACCATAAGCACTCAGGATCATTTGTGGTAATCTTCTAGTAGTTTTATCTAAAGCCAAATGCACTTCATTCAAGCCCTTTCAGCTCCATGCGCATTCTCTTTTCCTCTCCAGTGGACACGCACCATGTGGCGCGGAGCAGTGCAAGCATTTTTAATCCATTCTAATGAATTAAATTCCCCACCCCGATGTCATTTTCCAGTGCAATGTTTCATTGAAGACATTGTCCAATGCCAATTCGGTAGACCTTGCCCAACACTAATTAGTGGTAGTTATTTTCCACATTTGATTAGACGGATCAGTATAATTAATGGCTAAATAATCATGCATTAATTATCAAACATGTACTAACAAGTAGTTTAGGCTGTTGTTATTCGTGTATGAATCCATGACTCCTGTCGTAGTTAAGGATAGCTTTTCAATGGTTCATGATTAGTTCATCTTAACTAATCATGAGTTCATGTTAAAGTAACTATTAATTCATGTGTTAGTACATGATTATTCATGCTTGTGTTGTTTTTACTGCAAGATCACCAATGATGAGGAGAAAGATGGACATGTTCTTTGCAGAATAGTTCAAAGAGCCCTGCCACTCATTACTTCTGGGGGTGTATAGCTAAAATAAAAAACAAATGACAATGAGGTGGACCCCCAAAGACTAACTGAAAAGAGAGCAATCAAGACTTAAAATGGACACAGTGACATTCATGGCCATCTTACATCAACAGTAAATTTTTTATAACAATGGTGGAGAACTTGAAAAATTGTGCATATTCTTTGAGATCCAATAAGCAATGGTTTTGAATTACTGACCTTCCTCATCTCTTATTTACAATGTATTTCATTGTTGGAATTTATGAAGGAGTCAAAGGTTGGCATTGTAGCCCAGTGCTGGACATACCAGGAAAATGAGGTGCAAAGTTCATAACCTTGCATATCTACAATTAAAATATTAAAATTAAGACATGTATAAATATTTTAACAATGCCTCTGTCTTCACTGTAAATTCCTGTTACAATCAATGAAGCTGCCTGCACTGTAGTAAATCTTTTACTTACATCACACATACATCTACAGTTTTATGATGAGAGAATTTGTGAGAGTGCAGAATTCAGTCAGTGAGCTTGTGCACTGAACAAAACCCCAGTATTTAAGCAATAGCCCTATTCAGACAGGACTAGTTTTCTAAACAATGTTTGAGTTGCAATTCTTATCACTTGACGTCTGTCATTTCATGTACCGATTTGGACGGAACTAACATCTCCATGTTTTTAACAGAGATGGGAGTGTGTGTGTTCTGGATGTGCGCATTACAGAAGCTCACATGCTATTTTTACATGCATCATTCATGACATTTATGTCCATTTTTTATTGAGTTAATTTGAATTTATTTTTAAAACTCTATTTAAATGGGTGATTCTCACGAAACCATTAAAACACCACGGCACTAATGATTTTAAATATAAAATGTGTAATGTAGTAATATTAAAAAGCATCAGAATAAAGACAATACTGTTCTCTACCTTGCACAATGTGTGATTTCAATTTAAGAATTTATTATTTTTCAATTTTATTGCATTTTCTGCTGAAATTCTCATTACCGCAATGCGTCCGGCTGTGTTTGAACGTGTGTTATGTTGTAATTTAAACAAATTAACATAAAAATATTTAGAAAAAAATAAATGGATGTTTTACTAGATTATTTCAGATGACAGAAAAATAATTTACTGAATATTCATGTATAATAATAATGAAGAAAAATTAGGAAAATGATGTGTCCATGCCTGATGTTCTCATCCTCCGCAACACTTTTTGAGGACTGTTTAAGCGCACATACAGAATTTAAATAAAGTTTGATTTTGAGTGACGGAGCACATGGACCAGTTACTTCAAGATGGCTACCAGGTAAGATCATCTCTTTATATCTCTCCAGTTAAATGTTAAATATTCTCTTGTCAGAATGTTTACACAACATTTTGATTATCATTACCGAAACAGGTAGTTTTCTACATTTTTAAAATTGTTAGATTTACAATTTTTTTATGAAAATGTGCTTTATTAAAGTCTAATTATATGCACTGAGTAAAAAATTAGCAAAGCCTTCATGGCTTCTCTATTGTTAGCAAAACATACTGAGGTACCTCATCCTCCGCAACACCATTCTCATATACCGCAACCATTTAACAGCAGTTGCGGTAAAGAGAACTTCTTTTTCGGAAATGAGAATTTAAGCATATTGTTTACTACTTTTAAATATCTCTTATGAATTTACAATAAATTTAAAATTTAATAATCTGATATTTTGTTTTATGATGTTTCATTGTAGACAGTCAGCAAGTGAGAAAAAAAAAAAAGCTTTAGCAAAGGCCAGGTTGACAAAGTTCAGGGAGAAATTATACAGCAACCCAGAACTGCACACACACACACACACACACACACATACACAGCCCTTTAGCCTATAACAGGCCTTTGGTGCTGGATTGAGTGTACTGTTCATACTGTGGGAAATTCCCACCACACTTGCAGGTTGTGTGACTCTTAAAGTGACAGCAGCCTAATAAATTTGCTGCACTCTTTCATTAATATTAATTAAAAACAAACTTCAGTAGTTTAAATTGTTAATAATTTTGATATAATTTTGTAATAATTTTAATTAAATAATAAATAGTGATTTGTGCTTCTGTTTGTAATTTGTTTTTTTTATTTTCTTGTTTACATACTTATTTTTTTCAATTAATTTCAAAGACTAAAATTAAGCTCTACCCCACCCCACAACTTCAGGCCCATTATAGGATGCATGAACACACACACACACACACACACACACACACACACAAGCAACAAGTCTATACTATATGATGATGCGTACATATGTTTTTTTTCCCCCGTGTTGTGAGACATGCTAATTTAATGTTATGCTCTTTCCACTTCCAGGTATCAAAAATGAAAACAAACTAGGAAATTAAAGAAAACTGAAGAGCTGACTAAGAAGCAACATGAAAAGAAAAAAAGACAGTGGCGGGAAAGCTCAAAGCGTTATTATAAAAGAAAGAAACAGCTTAAAGCTGTACTAGACACAACACCATCTAGTGAGGAAAATGATTCACTTCAGCTTATTCAAGTTATTGAAGAAGCAAATGAAGTTCAAGAAAATCTTCAAGAAGCTGCCCCAAAAGAACAGCCATTCTTGTCTCAGCAGGTAAATGTCCCAGTAAAAAAAAAAAAAAAAAAATCCAGTTTCCAATTTTGTCAAATCTATTTTAAAGGTTGACCGAACTTTCAAATGTAGAAGTCAACATTAAAAAGACGTAAATTTATAGTTAATTTAGTAGGAACAACTTATATTATTAAAATATTAAAAAGCAAGAGCTTAAAATGTCAGGTTTTATGGTCAGGTGCAACTAATAGGCTGCTGAACATGCTCAGATTGATCACGGAAGATGTTCTAACTTTTTTTTTTTTTTTTTTTGTCAAAGTATTCAGAGTTATGATGACATGATGTTTTTTTTTTTATAATTCATTGTAACAGTTGTGTTTTGTTTCAAGTCACTATTAGAGTGAATAAGGTTATTTTCAGTTAAGTTTCCATTTCAATAAGTATAAATGCATGGTGTCTACACAAGGTAGAGTAACTAAGGAAGTTTCACATCATTTGTATTAATGTAAGATTACTGAACTTAAATATTATTTTTAAAGCCAAACAAGTTAAAAGTTAAAATAACTGTAATTATAATTTACTGTATGTATTTAATGTAAATGTAATTAAGTTCAACTAACACAACATACACTATTCTCAAAAGTTCTAAAGCTCTTTTTTTAGTTTTTGAGTTTCCAGCTTGTATAAATATATATATATATATATATATATATATTTTTTTTTTTTTTTTTTAAACAGCGTAATGACATCAACTTAACTCCCCCCAAAAATGAGATACAGACACCAAGAGAAATAAAAACATCTACCCCAAAAGAATCGCCCAAAACGAAGAAAAGAAAAATAACACTATCAAAACTGAGGGCAAAGTTGCGCAATACAGAAGAGAAGCTTCTGGACAGGACTAAAGAGATTTTAAACCTAAGGAAAAGACTGAGAAGACTTGAGAAAAGGGAGAGAAAGCAGGGACTTATGAACATGGAAGGCAGAGAGGCCAAAAAAAAAAAGCTAGAAAGAGAGATCAGAGAATATTACCCAACAGCCAGAGAAGATTAATGCGCAGAATCGTTAGCCGCTTCTTTCACCAAGATGAAGTTTCTACTGTAATTAATGGCAAATCTGGTGAAATTTGAAAAAAGGGCCAGATATTTCGCAAGAGAGCCTTGACAAACAACATGGCAAATCTTCATAGAAGATTTCAGACTGAGAATCCCAGGCACAAACTTTCTATGTCTCAGTTCTGTAAACTTAAGCCATTTTGGATCATCCACCGTAGAGTAACAGAGAAACGTGCTTGTAAAACACATGAAAATTTTGGACTGAAGATAAAAAAGCTGCATCAGCTAGGAATCGTAGCCACATCCTCTCCAAGGGACATTGTGCAGGCCAGTGTATGTTGCGACAACGACATATCCTGCATGTACAGGACATGCAGCAATTGCAAAAATAACAAATTTCCCACAACACAGGATCCTTCACTGAAAGAAAACATCATAGTATGGGAAGAGTGGGTTACAAAATCTGTACCAAAAAAAGTTACAGTTGGGCCCACTGAAGAGAAGGAAGTGAGGAAGGCTTTCCTTGAGAAGAGACATACCTCCATCGAAAAGCTTGTAGAACTGACACAGGACCACCTCTTAAACATCTGAAAGACTGAGGAAATTGAGAGAGTCCCTTACTCAGAATGAAGCAGTAGTTCATGTTGACTACAGTGAGAACTACGCTTGTAAATACAGCAGAGAAATAAAAGAAACTCACTTTGGAGGTGGCAACCAGCAGGTAACCCTCCATACTGGAGTTATTTATCTCAGTGGGGGGAAGGTGAAGTCCTTTGCATCACTTTCGGACTGTCTTCAGCACAATGCCATAGCCACACGGGCTCACCTTGACCCGGTACTGAGGAGCATACGAGAGGAGCATCCAAATGCAAGGGACATCCACTTTATATCAGATGGGCCCACATCTCAATACCGGAACAAAACCAACTTTTATCTAGCCTCGACAGTGCCATTCATGAGAGGATTTAATCGTGTAACATGGAACTTCACAGAAGCATCCCATGGAAAGGGTGCTCCTGATGGAGTGGGTGGTGCCTTGAAAAACCTGGCTGACAGAATCGTGTCCTTTGCATACCAGATGCCAACACTCTTTTTGAGCAGCTAAATCTCAATTCATCTGTAAGGCTGTTTAAAATTACGGAGGAAGATGTCAAAACAAGTGCCGAATTAGTACCACCAGACCTGAAGACAGTGCCTGGGACAATGAGAATTCATCAGGTGAGTAAACATATTGAACAACATCCTCAAACTCAAAGCAAACAGACTAAAGTAACTATACCTAAAAAGAGAAAATTTTGTTTTTATGTTGAGTTGCTGGATGAAACATCCTTAAAGCTGTAAATAAGAGATGGTTTAAAACTAAAGTAAACTGAGTACTGAAATGTAGTTAATTACTGTGTAAAGGTCATTGCACACCGAGTCCGAAATTTTTGTCCGAAATTTTCACACATTAAAAAAAAAAATACGACCTCATGTTATGTCAATCGAGTTTACACCGAAACTTTCGTCCGGCATAAAAAAAAAAATTGGATCAGGTTCGATTTTCTGCGTTTTTGCATCCATAGCAAGCATTTTGATAGGAAACGATGACAAATATAAAAAAAAAAAAAAAAGATTTTTATAATTTTGGACTCAGTGTGTAAGGACCTGAAAGGGTTACTCCACACCAAAATGAAAATTGTCAATAATTACTTACCCCCATGTCGTTCCAAACCCGTAAAAGTTCTGTTCGTCTTCGGAACACAAATTAAGATATTTTGGATGAAAACCGGGAGGCTTGTGACTGTCCCATTGACTGCCAAGTAAATAACACTGTCAAAGCCCAGATGTATGAAGTATGAAAGACGTCGTCAAAATAGTCCATCTGCCATCAGTGGTTCAATTTGAATTTTATGAAGCGACGAGAACACTTTTTGTGTGCAAAGAAAACAAAATATCGACTTTATTCAACTTTTTCTTCTTGTGAACTCATGAACGCGCTTCTAGGAAGTGTCACGGAGGAGAAGAAAAAGTTTAATAAAGTCGATTTTGTTTTCTTTGGGCACAAAAAGTGTTCTTGTTGCGTCATAAAATTCTGATTCTATTTTGAGGATGTCTTTCATACTTTTCTGGGCCTTGACAGTGTTAATTACTTGGCAGTCAATGGAACAGTTACAAGCCTCTCGGTTTTCATCCAAAATATCTTAAATTGTGTTCCGAAGATGAACGAAGCTTTTACGGGTTTGGAACGACATGGGGGTGAGGGGGTAAGGACAATTTTCACTTTGGGGTGGACTAACTTTAAGTATGAGTATGGTCGGACCTAAAAAGAGGCAGTTATGTGGGTCCATTGAGGTAATTACCTGCAAACTCTAAAAGAGAGAAGTTTAAGATTAAAAGATATGTTATTTATCTGTTATTTGATATTAGTATGTCCATATTTCATATCTTTAATATTTAATATATTTAAATCAAAATTACTGTTTGTTTCTCTTTAAGCTGACATCAACAAACACAGGCCTTATCTACACCAGAGAAGTGTCCTGCTTTTGTGATTTTGCCTGTGGATGTTTCAGTCCAAAAGACAAATATGAATTAATTATATTGGCTTTGAAAGAGTTTGACTTCCGAGACAATGTGGAGCCAGAAAAGGAGAACACCGAGTCAGTTTTGGAAGCAGGAAAGTGGGTCCTTGTACAATATGATGGAGAACTGTTCCCTGGCACAATCACACAGGTATGAAGAAGTATTTGGTGCTATGGATATTTGTTGACGTTGATGAAAAATCCTTACGTTTATTTATGTATTATTTGTTTATTTATTTTTACTCTCTAGATTGTAGATGGTCAGTATGAAGTTGACACAATGAGTTGTGCTGGACCGAACAAATTTTTCATTCCATCCATAAGATATGAGGGAGAAAAAGTGTGGTACTACTTTGATGACATAAAAGCGATCATTCCAGAACCACAACCTGCCACATCCTCAGCTCGACACTTCTGTGTATTGCCTGAGATCTGGGCAAAGTACACAAACAAACGTGTAAAACACTCAATTGGTAAAGATGGTAGCAAGAGATGTTGGGGTGGTGATAGAACCACACCATAAAATGTTTGTTTGCAAGTTACCTCCAAGATGATCCCAATACAGTAAACCAGAGTGTCATTTAACCTCCTGAAGTATAGTTAACTGATTTTCTTCTATTCAATTTTCCTGTTTGCACCACAGCCAATTAATTAAATACCTTGCCAATATAATTAATTCATATTTGTTTTTTGTTTTGAAACAACCACTAATCTACATTGAGAGAAAAATGTTTTTAGGCACACGTTGATATGTTGCCCTGTTTATTCCTGTTCTGATGTTTTTCTTTAATATATATATATTTTTTTGGCATATGTATTTTTCAAACACTACACAATAAAACTGTTTTGAACTTGAATGCATGATTGTGCAAATATTATCTGTTTTTTCTACTTTAAAATTTGTTTTTAACAAAATCTCAGACTAGTATACGTATTATCATTACCGAAATAATTAACCTCATTTCTGAAACCTATGTATCATTACCGCAACAGATGTTCATTAAATGTTAATTTAATTAATAGAAACATAGTACTTTGATTTTAAATGCATGTGCAGAATCTACAAATTATGTTTATTCAGGTTTGTCATGTCATTTTGAAAATGTCAGGTTTCATCGAAATATTAAAAAAAAAATGGTTGTAAATTGTGGAAGGTGTTGCGGTAATGAGAGAAATTAATCAAAATAAAAAAAACTTAAATTAAAAATAAATTTTGATTTTTTTAATTTTCAGGCTGACTCATTTAAACACCTCTGATTGGCCACTGCATTCATAAACTCAACAGATTAGTTATAATGTGCAATGCTGTAAGACACGTAAAAAGAAATATGATGCAAAATTAGGGCCTGGCTGCACAGACCTGGCTTAGATTAAGCCTTAGTTCAATGCCTATAAAGAATGGTGCAGTGCATGCTGGGAGCCACCATAGTATAACTCCCAGCATGCATCTTTTTTCCTTGATCTAAAAAAGATTCCATAAGCACAGTGTCATCACAAGAACTATCTGCATACACACGAAACCACTGAAACCAACTCAAAACAATGTTGTATACATGCCAGACCAGTATGTGGTGCTGTAATTATGCCACAGAGATACACTAAAAATGGAGAAGACAAGGAGCATGTGGATAAACCTTGCGCCCTGTATACAAACTTTTATAAAGCTTAGTAAAAAAGCATTACTTTAGTAAAGCTAATAGGCTCAGCAGCTTCTGCAGCACGCACACAAGCATGTAGTCCACCGTTGTTGTTGCTGTTACGTCACCGGTGTCTGACTAGGGTCGAGGCGTGGGGTGATGACATCGTTTTACAAAATATACGGATTGGCTGTACACACGAAAACGC
This sequence comes from Hypophthalmichthys molitrix, assembly GCA_037950675.1. Lineage (NCBI taxonomy): Eukaryota > Metazoa > Chordata > Actinopteri > Cypriniformes > Xenocyprididae > Hypophthalmichthys > Hypophthalmichthys molitrix. Next base: position 47,404,321 of record CM075494.1, on the reverse strand, counting down.
AAGTGTGTCGTTTTCAGATTTATCCCGTTTTCAAAAAATAGCAATTTCAAGCTCCCAAAACGCCGGATCCGTCTGGACGAAATGCCGATACGATAAACATTTTTTTCACGTTTAAAGCTAAACACGTCTCAGTGTGGACGGGCTCTAAGGCTGTGGCTGAAAGTCAGTTGTAGTTCTTGTGTTTCTCTTTTCTTCATTGATTCTGCTCGTTATCATCAGGTGTCGTCATTAATCAAGCATTCATCTCTTAAGTACTTAACCCATTTGAACACTGAGCAGTACCTACAACTGAATTCAACCACAGCCAAAAGAAGACATTAGGGGCCTGTTTACACCAGGTCACTTCATGCGTTTTCTCTGTTCGGATAGCTATCTGATTTATAAAAACAATTACATTTACACTTGGCAACATAAATGTGTCTCCGCAAAATGGATATAAATCCGATCTTCAGTTCCCTCGCTATATGCAGATTCCACGGAGTTCACGTCACTGAAATCAACAAATATAAGCTGCATTTCATTTATCATCAGCTAATTTCAAAATCAAAGACCGCAATAGGAGAGTGCAAGGCAACAGCACTGGTAAGATCATTTAGTCTCATTACTTTTGATGAAGATGATTGTGTTTTAAGCGCCTGCGAATTACTTTCACTTTCATATGCGGCAGTTTGCACATTGTCTTGCTGAAGAGATAGGCCTACTCAGCTGCGGCGACGCGCGATGCAGTAGCGCTGTCCAACATGTTATTTAGCCTATAACATGCTCTTAGACGTTTATTTTTTAGCGTGTTTGGGAGTAGTACAATTTGCATATGTAGTTTCAACAACCAGATACATTTAGACCTATTCAGTTTTGACTGGAATTTGTCCCAGACCACCTCCCGAAGCGGTTTGAGCGATCGGATTTATATCCATCTTGAATGCGTTTCGGAGGGCATTTGGACCTGGTCTTTTCATGATCGGATATCCGATCAGAGAAAACGCATGAAGTGACCAGGTGTAAACAGGCCCTAAATCTCTCAAGATCTGATTAAACAGTTCCACAAACAGCATTACCAGCTTCACTTATTACTAGCCAGACTGACTTTATTTCTGTTAGACGTCTACAGCAGTTCTTATTGAGAATTAACAAAGGTTAAACTCTGTTATGGTGACTTTAAATGAAACAGTGATTAGTGTTTCCATTAGTTGGGCTTTTAACTCTTATTGTTATACACTACTAGTCAAAAGTTTGGACACGGTTGTTACAATACAGAAGGGTCGGAGACACAGGAATGCAGGTAACAGGAGTTTATTGAACAACCAGATGAGAATACTGAAGTGCAGGTGAGTGAATGGAGAATATGCAGATGAATGATATAGATAACTGGATGATACTGTCCTTTCTTGTTGCAGAGATGGCGAGCTGACGAATGACTGGCGCAGAGAATACACAGGAGAACTCACACTTGTCTTTTTTGGCTGCTGTTACAATGTGTTTGTGAAACACATTTTCAGTGGCAAATGAAGATAAAATGAACTGAACTGAGATCAGGTGATGGTGGTTACCTGTTGGTGGTTTTCAAATTATCATGAAATAACCTGATGACAATTTGAATCTAATCAAATCTAACAATTTTGTTGTGACATTAATACATTTACAGGTTCAGCTCCATAATTTAGTTATGCTGCAATGCATTGTAATGAATTTACATGTATTTAATCAATTAGCTCAAATTATGGGTGAAATATATATATATAATTAAGTCATAACGCGTTATGATCAATTATAATATAGATCGACCAAAGAGGGAATTATGCACATATATTGTGAATTAATTACAACGGATTATAATTAATTACATATATGATTAGGTCTAGTTCAATAGTGGTTTGAGAAAGACTGTCCTAGTTTGTCCAGCAAACCATCGTTCTCTCATAGACTATTATAAAAGGAAGTTAGTAACTTCCTATTATAGCATTAAAGCGTAAAGCAGTTTTGCAGAATCAAACGTAGAAGGGACCAGGTTTGTTGAATGAGCAACAGAGGCAATCGAGCATGAATATAATGCATTTAATATATGAAACTATGAATACATGGGCTAATGTTATATGACTAGATATGCACAAAGGAATACACATATATACAAAAGCGAAAGTAAAGGCAGGAAAACAGAGGTGATCAAAGAAAATGGCAAATTACAAACAGTTAAACCTTTGAGAGCCAGCAAGGAAACTGAGCTTACACATGGAGCTTAAAACGCTTTGAAAAGAATGGCTCTATACTTGCATAGGTTCAGGTGCTGCGGTTGCTTGTCTTTCTGCAGGAGTTTCAATGCGTGCGGCTGGAGCGATTGGTCCTTTTCCGAGGCAGGGTTCTTGGCGGGGTTTTCAAACAAGGTTTTAACTTAAGAGTAAGATAACCGGAAAATAAAGAAGAGAGAGTCCGTCTCCGAGGTGATGGAGGATGACAGAGGCTTGACAAAAGAAAACTTGTGCCAAACAGATGGTCGTCCCGAAGAAGCAGAGGAGCGCGTGATGGAAGCGCGGTCGCCGAGACGTCCGGGAGAGACGTGCGTGAGGTGGCGAGGGACAATTGAAAGACAATCGAGAGACAATCGAAACGTGCGTGTGGTTGTCTTTTTAAGGACAAACAAGCCAAAACGCCTCCTTGGAAGCGCCAGCCAATGGCGAGGGTGAAAGTTTGGCGGGCAAACTTTTTCTTTGTCTCCATTATGAAGTGTCAGGTCTGAGTACATTTTCTTCTAAGTACTATTAAAAATAGAACAATGCATTTTACAGTAACGTGACATACATTGTCAGTTAGGGCATAAAGAGAGCTTTACAATGAGACCAAACTTGTCGGATGTCAAAGACATAAAAGTGAGAGATACAGTTTATACTAGAAAAACACTGGCTAGGCTAGGCAGAACAAGGAACAGATGAAATGCAAACAAAGGGCTAAACACTAGACAAGGCAGAAACAATCCTCAGCAATGTGTGTGTGAATGAGTGCAGCTTATGAAGGGTCACTGATGGGAAACAGGAGTGAGTGCATGATTAGTTCCTATATGGGGAATTGTGGGAAATGGAGTCCATATAACCAAGCTGATGAACACAGACCCAGGGCACATGTAACAGAGCCCCCCCCCTCAAAGGAGTGGCTTTCATTTAATTCCACTGTTACATCATGTTTCTTAAATTAATTAAAACACTTTAGTGACTCATCAATGACGATTCCTGTCAATCATCTGTGGCTCCGCCCACAAAGCCTAGGATTGGTTTCTTTGTGCTCCACCACTTACTGCAGCATCTTCCTGTTGATCTGGACAAACAGTGACTGATTTAAGTTCATTAACAACATTATAAAACCTTTCACAAGATGAAACAACCAAACCAGTACAGAAGACAGTTTTATTGATTATATTGAGAAGAGCTGCAGGTTGACACTTACTAATGGATTCTCATGTTTAGAAAAGCTCTGAGGACCAAGAGTCGTGCAGGAGTCTTCAGGAGGTCTGGAATGAACGGTCTGTGTGAAAGGGAGCTAGAGATTGGTCATGTGACTATCTGTGATGGATTATCTGACTTTGACGTCTCACTTACTGTGAGTGTGTCGTACAGCTCAGAGGTCATAGACTTGTGCTCGAGAGCTGTATATGTGTCTTCATTCGGATCAGAGATCTACAGGAGAGACAGAAGGACGCAAACATTGTGAATTCATGTTTAAAATCTGATTACTGTAATGTTTAGAAGATCTTGATGGAAATCAGTTTAACTGAATCTAGAAGTGTGTCTTTTACTTTTAATATCTCTGTAGGGCTCATAGGGTCTAGGAAACATCTCTGCATGCACGAAAACACTGTAAATAATTGTGATCATCTCACCTCCTTCATAGCAGATCTTCTTTTCATTATTTTAGTAAGACTGTCAGAAGAAAGATGAATAAACAGCACATTTAAAGATGTGTGGGTGTGTACACTTAATCCAGGGGTGTCCTGTCCTACCAAGGGGTCACTATCCTACCAAGTTCAGCTTCAACTGACCTCAACACACCTGCCTGAAAGTTTCTATTATGCTTAGTATAAGACCTTGATTAGCTGTTCAGGTGTGTTTACCCAGATAACAATTTTTTATTATAAGATTATACTCCAAACATTCAGTTTTGGTTATGGGAACTTTAAAATAAAAGTTGTTGTGATGTTAGAGGAACATGTTTAAAAAGTTATGATATTTCTGAAACGTTTTTTCAACTTAATTTTGATTAGCAATTCAACATTCTAAGAATGATGATTTGTAACATTCCAAGAACATAAAAATGTCCAGTTTCTTTAATAGAACGTTATTTAACAATCTTTCAAACACCTGCTGTGAACAAGCAGAATCACTGAAGGAAACAGAAACATGAACAGAAACTACAACTGACTTCAGCCACAGCCTTAAATGAAATCAACTGAAGATAAAAGAAGACATTTAAACTCTCAAGATCTGATTAAACAACTCCACAAACAGCATTACTAACCAGAACTGCGTTTCCCAAAAGCCTAAGTTGATCTTAGAACAATTACTACCAATGGTCTCTATGATTAACTTTTGGTTAATTTGCTTTTGGGTAACATAGTCCGGACTAACTTTATTTCTGTCATATGTCTACTAAAGTTCTTATTGAGAATTAACAAAGGTTTAGAAGTTGATGTTTATTGTTTTGTTTGGCATTACCATTATGGTGATTGGTGTTTGCTTTTGACCCTTGACTTTTTAACATTAGCCTTTTTTCTGGTTGCTGTTATTATGGTTCACTGCAAAAAATGCTGTTCTTACTTAGAATTTCTGTCTTGTTTCCAGTCCAAATATCTAAAAATTCTTAGATCAAGAAGCATTTTCTTGACAAGTATTTATTTATTAATTTATTTTCTTGTTTTTAGGAAAAATAGGTCAAAATTAAGTGAGTTTTTCCTTAAAACAAGCAAAATAATCTGCCAGTGGGGTAAGCAAAATAATCTTAATCCAAACTGAAAACAATATTATATATCTTATTTTTGGTTTGATATAAGATTATTTTGCTTACCCCACTGGCAGATTATTTTGCTTGTTTTAAGGAAAAACTCACTTAATTTTGACCTATTTTTCCTAAAAACAAGAAAATAATTTTTACTTGTCAAGAAAATGCTTCTTGATTTAAGAACTTTAAGATATTTTGACTAGAAACAAGACAAAAACTCTAAGTAAGAACAGCATTTTTGCAGTGTTTAAAAAAAAAGCAAGGAGTAAACTTGGATCAGGTGATGCTGGTAAGTTATTGATGACAACAACATACTCATCATCTAGATTGAGTTTCTAAACTTTGTGATTCGTTATTATTAATTTGATAATTTTGATTATAATAGCACTGTGATAACAGCACAATGGCATGAGATCCAGCAGTGTCATTCTAATCATTTATGAAGGTTTTTAAATGCATGATAAAGACACAAACATTTTTAACAACTGTATCATTTAGACACAGAGACATCAAGAATCAGCGTATGAATTTCAACAATGGGGACAATCAAGAGCTTTATGCTGCAATGCATGTACAAAACCCATCCATGACTCCCAACATGCATTGCAGCATGAATAAATGATATAGCTGAATTGTCCTATTTTGTTTAATTCTTACTATTTGCTTTTATTTCTGCTGCTGTTGTTTTTAGTTAATCAAAAATTAAGTTGAAAACGTTTCAGGAACAGCATACCTTTTAAAACACATTCCTCTAACATCAAGAAAACTGGACATTTTAACATTCCCATAACCAAAACTGAATGTTTGGAAAACATTCTTATGAAAAAAAAAAAAAATCTGTTAGGAGGCTAATCCTCCAAGGAGCAGGATTGGACACCCCTGACTTATACATACAGAAGTACATTTTTGAAAGGAACGTCTTACCAAATGTACATGACGAAAGCACCTGATGCTCCACCGAGTAAAACACCAACACCTGCAGCAACAGCAACCACTACAGACGAGAAACGTCTGACTGCTGAAATACAGACAAAAACACAGAGCAAATGTTTAACAAGACAAAATATACAGACAAATTAAACAGGTGTATGTGGTTAAAATACAGAATATGATTAATAAAACTCACACGTTACGTTCAAAGTCACAGCATCAGAGTATTTCTCTCCATGTTCATTGATGGACTTGCACTTGTATTCTCCACTGTCATCAGAGCTGATCTTTGAGATGCTGTAGATTCTTCCAGATCCTACAAACATTCCTCCTTTAAACCAGCTGAAACTCAGAGCAGGTGGGTTTGAATCACTGATGCAGCTCAGAATCACTGAATCTCCTGACACTATTTCAGATGGACTGATGGACACTGAGACGCTTTTTGGAGGATCTAACACAGAAAAATACAAAAACACTTACAATCAAAGTGAATTTGACCACAGACTCCATTATTTCAGCAGACGAACTGATGGAGATCACTGGATTCACTGGAGGATCTACAGGTATCAGGTAGTTTTTTACAGTGCATTCAGTATTTATTTATATGTGACTGTTCCGATGATAGGGGTGTGCTAACAATGACGCTGAAGACTGCAGCTTCTTATACATACACTTTTTTTTTTCTTTTTTTTTTTCTAGTGAACATTTATAAAAGCTACTTAATTACCCTAATTGAACTAAGGCCTAATCCTGGCTTAGCCTAAGCCCTCTCTGTGAAACCAGGCCATAGAGTCTAACACAATTAAAAGTCATAACATATGCTTATATGATAGGGAGTAATGCATACACAAAAAGGAATACATCATATACATTCAGGAGTAATTTAACTTGTGAGTTAACTTCTGAGAGTTCTTCTATGTGTGTGTCTGTGTCTGTATGTGTATTGGGTCGTCTGGCCACCAAAGAATTCGGGCCTGGTTTGGGTAATTTGATCTGAGTTGATTAAGATCTTTGTGAAGACAAAGGGAGAGGTCCGTGGTTGCCTGTTTACCATCGACACAGGGCAACAAATGTGTCAAGTGAGCTGTAAACGTCAGCCAGGCTGGAGCCAATGTTAGATTTACATCAAGTTCAAGAGGTTAAAATCTTTCTAAAAATTTAAAGTTGGTTTGATAATCTGATCCTGTGCAAACGCTACAGATGTATTAACAGAGCTGATCAATAAAGAGACCCTCCTTTGTTACACAAACTTTAAGACCAGACGGCTAAGCAACACCTTTTCACCGCAAGGCATAAATCCAAAACCTTATCAGGAAACTGAAACTTGCGGAGACGTCACAAGGCCCACACATGCACTCTCATCAGGACACCCTGTGTGCCCACCAGAGTTTCTCTTAAACCAGCAGAAACCTCAATGAATTCACTCTCTTTATCAGAAACAGTCTCAAAATTCCTGCCAATTATATGAATTAATCACCAGTATGTGCTTCTTTCTGTGTTTTTAAGCATTTTCTTATTCTTATGAAAGTCTACCTCAATAATAGGAAGTATATACTATTTGGTATATGGGTGAATGATTTCCAGTATTTTGATACAAAGTAGATTTGTGTAGTAGGCACCACATTTAAACTATGAAAGTTGATTTCTTAAAGTGCTGACCAAAATTCTTAAAAGTTTGGGCGCACGTGACCATGTGGACATTATGCTAATTACATGCAAGAACAGGAGAACTGGGAGGAGGACCTGCCCAAAACCATATCTGATTGGTAAAAACACTCAGAAGGAGGGATCAGAGGGACATGATCAAAAACCAATGACATGCAGTTTGGCTTTGCTTTTTGCCTTGGCTTTTGCTGTGATTTGTGCTGACTTCTACCATCGTTCTGCCTGCACGTTATACCTCTTCAAGAGCTCACTCAAAACTCATTAACTCTTCTGTACGAGTGTAACGTAGGGAGCATGACAACGGAGTTGGAGATCCACGTACAGGCTTTATTTACAGGAGAGTGTAGTCGTACAGGCAGAGGGTCAAACACCAGCAAACAGATACAAGAGGGCAAGGCCAAAGCAGTTCAGACGGGCTTGGAGACCCCCATGGCGGAACAGACGACCACCAAAGCAGCTCAGACGGGCTTGGAGATGTCCATGGCGGACTAGAAGACGCCCAGGACAGATCTGGTAACACTGGGAACCACCAAGGTTGATCAGATGAAACAAACAGTAAGCACAGAGGTTAGAGTTGGCCACTAGGGCCATAACAGGACAGGTAGGGAGCTCAGGAAAGCCCTCCAGGGCTCTAACTAGAACATCCTCTCTGGTCGTGTAGAGGCAGGCAGACAGTTCTGGTATGACCTCTGCGGTCATGTTGAGGCAGACAGAAACCACGTTCGTGGTCGTGTCAAGGCAGACAGGAAACTCAGGGACAATCTCGAGGCTGGATTCTAGGACTGGGACAAACTCTGGAGCGGATTCATGGACTAGGGCGGGCTCAAGCGTCGATTCATGGACTGGAGCAGGCTCTGGGACTGGAGTAGATGTGTGCGCAGCCCACATGCACCAAATGGCTGTGGCCATAATGGCCAGTGCTGCAATCTCTGAAGGCTCAGGCATGGCAGCCATCTTGGCTGAGGGCTCAGGCGTGGCAGCCATCTTGGGCTCTGGAAGATCTGCTGAGATGTGACGAGGCTCAGGAATGGTAGATGTAGTGGGAATGTTACAATCCTCCTCCATGACACCCACCGTGAAAACGGATCCACTCATTTGCAAAGCAGTGTCTATATAATATTTTAGGGTCCACTTAGTACTGTGCAGTGGCATAGATGAACTGAGTGGCTCAGCAAGACCTTGAAAAAATATCATGAGGCACACAGAGTCTAGAAATGTTAAATTTGCCAATTCAACAAAGTTTCAAACGTAGTCCTCAATCAGCGGTCTCCCTGATGGAGACGCATGATCTGTGCGGCTGGATTCACATTGTGGCTAGATACGCTGGATCTTGGTGTGGCTGAGTATTCTGTAACTTAGGGAGCATGACAACGGAGTTGGAGATCCACGTGCAGGCTTTATTTTCAGGAGAGTGTAGTCGTATAGGCAGAGGGTCAAACACCAGCAAACAGATACAAGAGGGCAAGGAAAAAGAGTAATCCAAACACAGGTAATGGTCAAGGCAGGCAGCAAACGATCATCAACAAGGAATCAGTCCAGGGTAGTGATGGGACGGTTGATACCGGGGCTCCGATGCTTCGATGCAGTTTTCAAAGCACTATTGTATCGCACACTGTACCGATGCTTGTATCGAAATGACAATACCACGTGATTGATGAGGTTTGAAGCTTCGAACGTCATGCAGTATCGGAAAGTCGGGACAGCTGGTTTGAAAAAATTGGCGCTTCACCTGATGCCTAAAAGGAAAATGCATTTAATCATGTTTTATTGCTGGGGTCTCAGATACTTCGAATAGAACATAAGAGTTAAACAGCTCACCCAAAATAATTTTTCAACTACTCACGTCAATTATGATCACATCATTGTATATTATTGATCAATATGTGAATCCGTTGCAGACTACGCATGACACGAGTTGTGGTCTCATTGTCACAAATTAATTTAGATGAGCAGATTATAGAACTGTATTGATCCAAGACAAGAGTGATTCCATGTCACGGACTTCTGAAGCTTTGTTTATTCACATGCTTTTTCAAACCGTATCTGCTCCCCGATTTGTTAGATATGGCGGAGAAAACAAGTCTGACCACCAGATGTCGCTAATGCACACTGTTAAAAGCTTCGAGTAATGAACCGTTTTTCGGCACAATTTGATGAAAGTCTCAAACGCTTCAGAAAGCCTCGGTTTCCCATCACTAGTCCAGGGTCAAAAACACTGGCTAGGCTAGGCAGAACAAGGAACAGACAGAAATACACGGAAACAAGGCAGAAACAGTACTCAGCAAAGAGTGTGTGTGTGAGTGCAGCTTATAAAGGGTCACTGATGGGAAACAGGTGTGAGTGCATGATTAGTTCCTAGATGGGGAATTGTGGGAAATGGAGTCCATAAGATAAAACAGAACACAGACCCAGGGCACATGTAACAACTAGCCTTCATTGAATTTCACCGAAGAAAATCCTCTCAAAGTCCTTTGCTTCCAGCAACTCAACGAGACGCAGAGAAACTGACCCACAAGGCTCCTCCTTGCAAAGCCAACCATTTATTCACTGTCGAGTGCTGTCCCTCAGAATACAACAACGACCGACCTCCAGCCAGTCAGCGCCACAGAGATTCCCTCCTGCAACTACATCACGAAGGGAACACATGCGCTTACAGGAGCATCCAAACGCATTCTTGCTTGCCTGGTGCAATTTTTATTAAGCAAACAAACTGAGGTTGAGTTGCTAGTATGTTAAATTCTCTCAGGCTGTGGTCAAAGAAATAGTGTTTAACGTTAGACATTTGGGACTCCATTCATCCTTTGTTAACTATCACAATTTCCCTGTCACTGTATGAATGAGTGTGTATGTGTTTTCATTAGATTAGTTTGTGTGTAATGTTTGATTTTTTCACATATACAAGTGTCTTGTGCTGTGTGCTTACAAGTTAATGCATTAAACTGGCGATTTTTGTTACCTTACTCATAATCCGTGATCATAACTTTATATTATCACCGCTGGCCACGGGATAATATTTTGTCCAGAGCTGGTAACATACCCTAACCTCAATTTATCAGTGGACGAATAGTTGAGAAAGTGTTAAATATTAATTCTGAATCATTTACATATTAATTCTTATTCACTGTAAGATTAAAGTACCTTTGAGTTATATTGATCCAAGTTCCTTTACAGCTATTTAAACCAACAAATCCAACAATGCACACTGCTACTACAATCTGTTTTGCACTTTTAACATATACTGACAACCACCATAAAAAATGCAGGTGGCAAAAGAGGAAGCCACATAAAGAATCATGAAGAAGTTAGTCACAAATATTTTATATTAGTATACTGAAAGTGTACAGAGTCATTCACACAAACACAAATCACCATCATGGTGACACACATGACACTAAAAAAATGCAATAAACATTCATTAATCAACAGAAGATTTAACATAAAACCAAATGTGTATAACTGATAACAAAAACAATTAAGAAACAATTATTTAAACAAAATACTTTTAAATGTGAACTGTCATACAGGGAATTTTGGGAATGTCAGTTTTTTGCTATAAATTATAACGTGATTTAGCTTTTTTTTTTTTTTTTTTTACTTCTAAAATCTACATTTAACAGCATTTTACTGTTAAAAAAACACATTAAATGTCCAGTTACAGTTTTTCCCTGTATGTGGTACGGGAGCTAACATATTAACAGTTTTTTTCTCATAGCATTTTTACAATATTTTACAGCTACAATTACACTTATTTAGTTTATATACCTTTTCATATACTTCTGAAACACTGTATTTGTAAAGGATCTTTCCTACATATTTCCTTCTCAGACTTAAAAGTGATTAAGAGACGCATGATCACAAGAGACACAGATCTGAATCTGTTTTTTTTTTTTGTTTTTTTTACAAGAGCTCCCACAAAATGTACTGTAAAATTCTTAAACGCATACTCACACATGACATTGAGATAAACAGCGGGAGAGATGTGATTGTGTCCGTGTACAGCACAGCTATATCTGCCTGCATCCTCTCTTCTGACTGACTGCAGCAGGAGTTCATTGTTTCTGTCTCTTCTCTCAGTTAATGGCTGTGAGTTTCTGTGCCAGATGAATGTTGCTCTGTCAGTCAGAGTGCAGCTGCTTTTACATGTCAGACGGACTGAATGTCCCTCTGTCACTCTCTCAGGAGACTCCACCTGAAGATCTGAACACAACACACACATTATATCTAGTGCTGCTGTCATACACTGATTATTATTCAACATAATGCACAGAAGAAGAGCTAAACCTCATGAAAGTCACCTGTGACAGAAAGAGTCACTCCAGATTTACCAGTCCATTTGTCTTTATCAGTGATTATTCTGAAATAGTACTTGTGTGAATCCTTCAGTGTCACATGACTCAGCCTGATGGTGCAGTTTTTCTGTTTATCTCCCAGATACTGAAGCCTCTGACTGTATTCAGGGTCCTCAGACAGATCTGGAAGCTCTTCGGTTTCCTTTTTATCTATTGTTTTGGTCCAGAACACTTTCTTGAGCCGATATCCAGTAGGGTATGTATAAGTGCAGCTCATTATCACTGATGAGTCCTTTAGTGCACAGATGTGTGAAGGACTGTAATTAACATCCCAATCACTCAACTGGCTACAAACTCCTAAAATACATAAAAGAATATTTCACCCAAAATCGATTCCTTCATAACATTACATTCATGTTGTCCCAAACCTTTAATTTTAATTTAATATATTATATGTAATTTAGCTCTAAATAAACTTTGTTACTTTGTATTTTTAATTAAAGGGGTGATGAACTGAGAAATCAAATTTTCCTTGAGCTTTTGACATATAAGAGGTCATCATACTATAAGAATATCCTGTAAGTTTCAGAACTGAAAACTTCCTTGTTAGTCCAATAAAAGCTTTAATTGACACCAGACCCAGCAAACGACAGGATTTTCAAAGTGGGGATCTATGACGTCAAAGGGCAGCAAGCACCACCTCTGCAGAAGAAGATCAACGCCTACTTCATCACTGCCTGTTTAGCCCCGCCCACTGATGCGCACATGACGTGCAATAGAATAGGTGTGACGATATTGATCCATTTGCAGTTTATTCAACAGTTCAGTCACTACAGAAATCATAAACCAGTAGACAGGCAATAGGTCGAGGCAGGCGGCAGACAGGGATAAACAAAGCCAGGCAGGAATCGGGGCAGGCAGCAAGAATCGCAGATCAGAATTACAGTCCAAGTCAATATCAGAACAGCAAACAGGGTAAAACGCTCAGAAATGTACACCGTGGCAATACAAGACTTCGCACAGGACTGCGTGTGAGTGTGGGCTTTATAGTGAGTGAGTGATGATATGATTGGCGGCAGGTGCACGGGTAATCAGTCCCAGGTATGTGGGTGCATGGGAAATGAAGTCCAATAGTAACTAATACTCTGGTGACGGCTCCCTCTGGCGGTTCAGGAGATCTGCTGCAGGAGACTCAATCGTGACAATAGGTAGCCTAATGCCGAGTTTACACTACAGGATTTTAAGCCCGATTTGCCAGTTAACGAGCTCGCCGACAGGTCGGGCTGTGATCGGGGGAAAATCAGCGGGTGAATGTGATCTTTATGTGTGAACTACTGAACGACGCATCAAAGAGGCTCGCTGACGCGTTGCCGACACCTCGTAGACGCCAGACAAATATCTAGCATGTTAAAAATCTGGAGCTGTCGGCCGACTTGATATCCTGTGGTGTCACATGTCGCGACGCAACAGCCAATGAAATACACACTGATGTCTATGGAAGCAGCAATAACAATCCATTCAAATATAATTTGCCGACATTTATTCATATCAGATACGCATTGTGTAAGAAAGTATAAAGCTCACTCACTCTATTGTTCTCCAACTTCACCGGCCACATGTATTTCGGGACAAATGGATGAATTCACGTTATATATATATTTTAAGATCAAGGTCATTATCTAGGTTTTTAAATGACAAAACACTCACTTGCACATATTTGAGAATCTGAATATCAGATAGTTGATGACATGGTGAGAAAAGCAATACATCTGTCATACAGTGTGGCCGCAGTGTGACACTTGACAAGCATGACGCGTCGTCATGGAAACAATAAAGGGAAACGTTCTAAAATAACGGTTGCCTTAACTCTGGGAGGTCAGCAAGAACGTTTTAAACTTTTAATATAATGTTATTTTTAATTGTAATTAAATTTAATTCAAAATTTTAATCTAATTTCTTCCCAATGTCCATTTTCAAATATAGTCTTTCAACGACTTCAAGACTCCACAGCAAGTCACGTAGTCTGAACAGCACAGCGATCTGCCGACGTTTAAAGTCCTGTAGTGTAAGTAACATAGGCCTACATGGTGTTAAACCGGATTGAGCTACCAAGCAATAAACATGCCGTTGAGGATTACAAAATACTGTGCAGTGCCTGGACTCGACAGTAATGCAACATGTAAGTAACTGTGTTAATTACAATGCCTGATCTGATATGTACTGATTCATGTACTGTCAGATGTTCTTTGTCTGTGTGTCAGTAAATCAAACCCATGACTAAACGTCAACTTGCGATCAGGTCACCGTGATGCCAAGTAAGACATGTTCCTGGATCATTATATTTTGTTGATCCTGGAACAACATTCTTATCCAAAAATTTAGTCCTAACCTTTTCCCAACCCCTTAACCTAACCCTACCCATAACTTATCCCTAAAATCAGAGGGAAATGATAGTTGAATAACACTGTTGTGGAAGCACCTAACCCAGGTTGTAAGCCTAAAATTGACATAAATGGTAAACTTGTCCCTCAAATCTGATTGGTTGATTGAAATGTTGTTCCAGGATCAACAAAGATGTTGTACTTGTACTTGGTGAAATCACGTTTACCGATCGGCTACAATGTTCATCTCTGCAACCTTTAATGCCACGATCTAAATATAATGCCATAGATCTAAATGTAATGCAGCACTTTTCACCATTAGTTAACCTTGAGAGCTGTAATAGTAAAACGTGCTAAAAGAGAGAGTAATTTCAAATGGAAAGATGTCAGCCAATCACAGCAGTGGGCGTTTACACTGAAGTGTCACAGCAGACACGCCCCTTAAAACAGAGCGTTTAAACCAGAGGACTAAAATCAGGGTAGGAAAAATGCCTTTTATTTAATATATATAAATTATGACCATTTTTGATGTAAAAATTATACTAACATTATAAGTGCACCCCAGGAAACATTATAAAACAAAGCAGTTCATGACCCCTTTAATACAATAAATATATTTGTGAAAAGGTCACAAAGAAAGTCACAATGAAAAAGTTTATTTAATAAGCAACATCAGAATTTTTATTAATTCTCCAATGACTCACCGTGAATCATGAGCAGAAACACCAGAGGAAGAGGAGGAGCCTTTCTGACTGACATCACTTCAAGAACAAAAATACAGTATAACACACATCATGAGAATAATACAATCTTTAGCGTCAAAACATTTCCATTAATAATTTTTCATTGAGAATATTTTATACTGAATAGGTCAGTGGTTTCTACATCAGTATTAATCACACTATAGTCACATTGTAACCAGCGTAACTCTTACCGTGTTCTGTAGAGTCTCTCCAGCGGTCGTTAAACTGATGAATTTTTTTAAAACACTTGCACAGACAGAAAATGTTTCTTCCTCTTTCTTGACTCCTACCCACACAAGCAACATTAGACAGCTTTGACAAATTTTCATCATGATCCAAAAGCATTCATTGATTTCTAAAAAAAGTCCCAATACATTTAGCAATAAGAAATTTCTCCACCACTTTGATTGATCAGTGAATCATGTACACAGATTTATTAACATATAGGATGTATTTACAGTTTCACTTGTGTATGCACATAAATGAAACAAAAATACTGGGTTTTTATATTGGATTTTTACAATCTTTCTTCCTGGAAACATTTTCTGAAGAATATACTCAATATAGGAACTTACATTGAGTAAGATTGGATGTTGTCACTTTGATTGGGACAGAGAAGTTATATTTTGACATCCTTCATCCATCATTTTTTATTTTTTTATTTTTTGTCTTCAGTTTATCAGTTATCACCATTATGGAAGTGAGCCTTTGCTTTAGTTGGGCTATTGATTCTAGACATTACATTATCTATGGCTGCTGTAACTGTGTTTCCAAAACATGTTTATTATAGCAAAAATTGCAAGAGAAATTCTGATCAGATGAATCCTGTCCTGCTTTGAAAAAAAATCTTTTTGTTGATTGTCACCATTGTTGAGGTTCATACTGTGAGATTACAAATTTAAGAATCTGTTTATGATCTGCTGATCCTGTCCTGACATGACATCACATGAAAATCTAAGGTGAACTACACTGTATTGGGCATTCAAAGTGAACATGATGGCATCAGTTTACTGATAGAGTTTCCAGTGAGGGGTTTTTGTCAGTCTTTGATCTTCCTACTGAGAGTCGAACTATGTGCGAATGCTTACATAGTCTTAGTTCTTGTGACCAGCTACTGTTTATACCACTTGGGGTACTATTATCTGCACAGTCGGGGGTAATTGCTTGTATTGTCTTTAGATGCTTCTGTTCTAGTGGTCACTGTAAGGCTGTGTGTAAGGTCAACACCTTTAAGGACTGCCCACTGGAATCTTTATTGAGAGCACGTGCTGTTGGCCGCTGCAGTCATTAAGTCTGACTAAGGGAGCTGTACATTGTATTTTATACAACATGTTCTCCAACCAATACGCCTATATAGGTCGTTTGTCAATTAATTCCCTGATATACGACCCATGAGAGCGTTTGCTAAACTTGCCCCCCTATCGACAACAGGACACTTTCATTTTAATGCATTGTTCCCTTTTATCTGCGTCATATTTCGGGTTTCGCGTAGCTCAATTGGCAGAGCATTGCAATATATAACAATATGCAATCATGCGATCGTGGATTCGATCCCAAGGAACGCATGTGCTCATACACTATAAATTACTAAGGGTGGGTTTAGGGTTGGGGTAGGTGTTGTCGTTAATAAAAAAAAATGAGTTTTGCTAAATGGAAATAGGTTGTTTTTTCAAGCACCTTATTACGACCTCTATTTACGTTTTAAAGTCATGCGCCCTCTAGCTGGCGTAAAAATAATGACAGTGTCGTGTTGCGTCTGTCGTCATGAAATGACGTATCATTCATTAAAATGCAACGTGTGGACTTTTTACATCCTATTTCCATTTAGCAAAACTCATTTTTTTTATTAACGACAACACCTACCCCAACCCTAAACCCACCCTTACTAATTTATAGTGTATGAGCACATGCGTTCCTTGGGATCGAATCCACGATCGCATAATTGCATATTGTTATATATTGCAATGCTCTGGCAATTGAGCTACGCGAAACCCGAAATATGACGCAGATAAAAGGGAACAATGCATTAAAATGAAAGTGTCCTGTTGTCGATAGGGGGGCAAGTTTAGCAAACGCTCCTATGGGTCGTATATCAGGGAATTAATTGACAAACGACCTATATAGGCGTATTGGTTGGAGAACATGTTGTATAAAATACAATGTACAGCTCCCTTAGTCAGACTTAATGACTGCAGCGGCCAACAGCACGTGCTCTCAATAAAGATTCCTGCTGAAGATACAACCAAGTCTCCTGGTCTTTGCTTCTGAGATTTCCAACAATATGGTGATTCTTGATGTCTGTGTGAGTCAAAAAGGCACTGCTCAAAACACTTTCTGTATGAATCAATGTGTGGTGGAATGCAGTTATTGCTGTGTGTTGACCACACCACCTAGGTCATTATTTATGGTGTCCTAGGGGAGTGTATAAAGGCGTGAGGCAAAACAGAATGGTGTTGCGTCATACTCAGCTGATCGCACTCGTGGTATTGCACAAGGGGTATGTATGGGCGTTTTCAGTTTGGATTGTTGGTGTCATTGACTTTAATAGTGATTTTAACTGTTTGCTGTCTGCTACTAGAAATCTTTGAAGTTGACATTTGTTCGGGCAGATGCTGCACCCGTTGCCGGTCCTCTGCTGTGTTTCTCCGCATTTGAGTATTGCGGGTGAAGCCGGTTTGGGTGATTCCTGCTATCTGTGTGTGATCTATTAAAGTAAGGGCTGCTGGATAGATTATGTGGTCTGCATTATCTGGTATGTACGTGCAACCCACTCTTGTCTCTCTAGCCTGCATAAAAGCATAATAGTTTGGGTTTTCTGTGTCCTAGGTGTTTAAACCAGCCTGTGAGCGTGTCTGCTTCTGTGCTTCTGGCCCTGCATGGCTTATAGCAGAGATTACAGCATGGCTTGCAATTTCAACACTGCTGTTTTGCTTTTACGTGATTTCTAATTAATTTGTTTTGCCTTAATATTGCTTTCATTATTATGTTTGGCATTCATTATTTTGTTTTGTTTTGCATGCAAGTCTTGCGCTTGTAGACAATTTATTTGTTTGATTTGTATTTTTTTGTTTTGCATGTAAGGTTGTGTTTGCAGTTGGTTTGTATTCATTAATTTTTGTTTGAATGTATGTTTTGTATTTACGTTTTTTTTGTTTGTAATTTATTTGGTTTGTATTAATGTGATTTTGCTTTAAGGTACTTTTGTATTTAAGTTCTTCTTTTGGTTGCAGTTAATTCATTTGGTTTTTTGATCTTTTTGATTTGCGTTTAATTTTCTTTGTTTATATTTAAGCTGGTTGCATTGTGAATGTTTGTTTTGCAGTCAAGCACTCTGTTATTTAAAAAAAATATTTTTTTCCTTCTTTTATGTGGCAACAAGTTTGTTTGTGCTATTTGTGATTTGATTGTTTGTTTGTATAATTTTTCTTCTTGTCTTTTGTGGGAGCTGGGGGCTTGGAGAAGGCAGGCTGGCTGTTCCCGTCTGGCATTAGCCCTGTTCACCAAAGTGGTGTAGATTTGTAGTGAATTTCCTGGGGTGCAAGTGTGGTTTTGTGCACGTGTGGGTATTAAGTATTACAGGCTTTATTGCGGCCTAGCCGCCTCCCTATTGTGTGCATGATAAAGTTGGTTTTATATTCGCACATTCGGACTTCTGCATTTAAGAACGTTCTAATAATGTGCAATAAAGTCAATGTTTGCAAATTCTAAACAGCGACATGATATTTACAACCAACGATTGTAACCCTACAATATTTTTCACAATCGATCAAAATGGGCAAGTATTATTTTAATGGCATACTTACTTGCGAACGTCCACTGAATGTTCAATGTAGTGTACAAAGTTATCGTAACCTATGCGGAAGTGCAGTCCGAATGTGCGAATATAAAACCAAAATTCCTATTGTGAAGCCCCTGCTCTTTTGTCCCGTTGTCTCGTGTGTACTCTTAGGCAGCTTGTTGCACTTATGTATAATTTTCATTTTTCACCGAATGAGACAAATTTTAACTGAGATTGTTTAATAAAGATTTGTATTTTTTTTTTTTTATACAAGGTATTCACGTCTCTGGGTCATTTTGTGAGAAGACGAACCTGTGGGTCATTCCCGGGTGGCGTAGTCGTGACTGTGAATTAGAATAGTTTCAATGTTGAGTAATTTCTTTAATCCTTTTATATAACATCATCTCTCGTCACAAATGAATGAATTTTAAAATCAGAATAGTTGATTGTCATAAAAACAAAAGTAATTAAAAACTAACAGTTAACAGAAAAAGCAAATTCCCCCAAAAATCTAAAATGGATTTTTTTTTTTACTGTTTAAAATGACTGGAGATGCTGAATATAATAATAAAGCAACAGCCAATCATTTTCTTTAATGTGATACAAGATTGAATAGCTGTATCATAAATTCAAATCAAATGTGCAAGATATCAACAAACACCACTGCTGTAGATGTGTTAACACAATAATTGGAACAGTTTTAATTAAAATGTGCTCTGAACAATGATGACTGGAGAAAAAGAACCATATAGCAAATATCAAGCTCAAATGTAAGTTTTCATCTGAGTACATCTTAAGTAATGCATAAAACAACATGGTCATGTGCGTAATCTAGAGACCACTTTTTTTGGGTAACTTCCTCATTCTACTCTTTACTACTTCTTTCTGTTCTGACCTATTGCACCTATCAGGTCCCCAATCTGGATGCTCAAACATGTATCTTTCCACGTCTACATTTTCCCCTCCATGATCACTGCGGACACGTTGAGGCACACCATGATCACACACAGCTTGTAAGAAGCACTGTTGAGGCCCTGTTGCTGTTGTTGTATTTCAGGAACATTATCTTGCGGCTAAACCCATCAATGCCTCCATGGACAACTATTCTCCAAGTGTGTAAACAGGAAGGAAAATAAGAGTATATGCTGACATAAATCAGATTTTTCTTTTTGTGACAATGCCTTAAATCAAAATTGAGATTTTACTTTTGGTGAAAAATACTTGTAAAAATAATAATAATAATAATAATAATGCTAGAGTAACTTCATTTTTTGGTTGTCATCAACACTGCCAAACATGGAAAGACCAAACATTCGAAGTGTGGTCCATCAAGCAGAGGTCATGGGCATCATACCCTTTTCCTGGACCTGACTTATTGGACGTACCTCTACACTATTGAAAAGGAAGGATAGTTCCTCAACAACGAGGTTTTAAAAAATGACATGAAAAGAATGAAGTGAATGAGCATATTAATCAATGCACATATTTGGAAAATACACTATTTTGACAAAACTATCAATAGAGTATGGTGCCTTGTGAAGTTGTTTTTTAATAACTATAGTGCCCCCGTTTTTCATAATATATTACTATACTACATACTGTGTTTACGAGCTGTATTTCCTGATTTTTAGCATACAATAGGAATGCATGACTAATTTTGAAAGCACTAGATGTTTAAAAGGCAAAACAGTGAAATTACACTGTTTGTATTAATTTAAAGGTTTTTAATAGAAAACATTTACTTTTAAAAATATAAAAATTATTGAACAGAACAAAGATAAAGTGATAACATAATTAATAACAAAAACAACAATGTTAATAATTAAAAGTATAAAATGTTAACCTGTATCACATAACTTGTTTTTTTAAATGTTTTACTTGATTTGTTTATGATTGCCATCAATATGCCATAGAGAAAGAGGTGCTGGAACTGAATAAGGATGTCTCGGCACAATGTTCAGTTCAAGTCCGCGTAACACAGTCCCAACACGATCAACAGCTCTCATTTTGCAGACTCTGCATTTCTGTAGCCTTTAGGAACAGACTAGCTAAAATGACATGCAAAAATCTTACATAGTGCTATTTTCCTTTTTTCACAAACAGGACTAATACACTAACCTGGCTTAAAATGTTGAAAAATATATTTTATACTTTTTGGAGATAACTTAATCTTTTATTCACCTAACTTTAGTGTACAAACTTTTGCATTTCAGGCCGGCAAATAAAGCAATGTTTGATATTTACGACTCTTGATCAGGCTGCCTCTGACGTGAGACTCGTGATAACCAATAAGAACGAGCAAACGTCACCTACCGGATGTTGTGTGCTTCTAAAACTGAAACTTGACAACCACAATCATGCCACGAATGTGGGATATTGAGAAAGAAGATCACTCATATTCTTTTTTTCTATTTTTTCACTGGAAAGCAGAACTTGTGGCTGGAGAGCCAGCTGCCAACGTCGATTGCCCTAAATTTGTTTCATTTCTCAAGTCACGTTTGATCTCATGAGTCTCCATAAGATCTCATCTCACTGTAAAACCATTCCTGCAGTCAACAGCTGTGTGGTCTCGCAGTCCAGTCGAATCATCTAGCGTGTGCGTTCAGAGGATTATAATGCTAAAATCAGTTGAAACTGTCATTATATTTCTGTGGTCTCCCACAGTTTTAAAATTGATACAAGATTCTCATTTTGATCAAGGTGTAGTTTATGGCCCATATATTCGGCATGATAAGGGAGTGGGTTAAGATTACGTGCACCCTAAACAAGGGGGAAACATTTGATTATTGCAGGCTTCCATCTTGGGCGCGTAGCTCATGTAATTAAAGAATGCTTTTTGCTACAAGAGAATTCTTATATGTCGGTTATATTTAATTAGATTCTTGTATCCATGACAACCAAAGACTGATAAGCAACATATTTAAACAGTATACACAACTGCTTGAAATCATAATGCTAGGGACCGGCCTACAATAAAAAGAGACTGCACAGCGACATAACAATGAACAAAAAACTTGCCTACTTGCCTTAAACATTAAACATAATTCAACATAAAACATGTTTTAATTGCTCATTCTAAGTGTTTATTACAAAATAATTGCTAAAAATTAATACATTTGAACGAATAAACATCTACATTTAATTGTGCTGAACGCAAAGCTGCGTTTCTTGAAGGACTGTGAATGCACTGTACTGTTCACAAAACACTGGTACTAATGTAAATAATAATAATAAGATAAAGAAGAAGAAAAAAAGTATTTACCTCATAAATAGATCCAATTATATCTGCTTCTGTGTCTGATACATATCTTTTTCGACGAAGGTTGTGTTTAAAACAGATTCGTCTAACACTCATTTCAGAGCATCGCTGGAGATCGCTGGAAATCTCTGCATGAGTCTTGGCACTTTCGAATAAGCCTTTAACCAATCAATGTATTGTTCTTGCGCAGCCATAGTCAACTATGGTGGATCCTATGTTAAATGCAGTCCAATCATGAACACTTACAAACTTCCGGGTCATGCCATGTTGGATAACTAAATAACAAAATCAGAATTGTGTTGTAGGTTCTTTTTGTAAGGAGCAGGTGTGTAGCCAGAACTTTTTTTTAGGTGAGGTATATACAAGCTCCCTGATAGCACACGTACATCTCGGAGACGTCTATTTGACGTCTGTGTTTACGTCTGGAAGATGTACTTTTTAGGGTGTTTGCTCATCTGCATTACGTCTATAGGACGTTTCCTGTCTGATGTCAAATAGACGTTTAGAAGATGTCTTTAAGATGTTTATGATTTAGAACGTATGTAAAACTGACATCTTAATGATGTCTATCAGATGTTTGTAAACAGCAGATGCTTTCCAGATGAAGTGATCTTTAACAGACATCTTGCAGACGTACGTGTGCTATCTGGGCTGTGAAGACAATGCTGGTGAGTGTTTTTGCCACACAATTTTTGCCTGATTTAAACTTTGAGACATAGGCTAATTGGCTTATTTGAAAGCTAAACTCCGAACATGTTGGATCATGATCAAAAAGGAATAACATTTATTAAAGTAAGAATAAAAAAAAACGAAAAAATGAAAAACGACACGAGGAGGGGAGAGCATCTATCGTCAGAACTGAAGGGAACAGCTTAAATTAAAAATCCAACACAAGACCCTGTAGAAGCAATTTAAAGCAGGTTAGAGCTTTAGTGATTCAATGTATAGAAAAATAATGTAGCTACTTAGGCTCCTGGAGTCGTTTTTTGTGAGAAAATTTTACTTCAGCGTCTGAAAAATGCCAAATCGGAAGTGACGTAATGGGAGGAAGTGCGGTCAATATAAACAATAGGAAAACAATGGGTCGCAATGACAGTTCGGATGCTGAGGAAATTGTAAATGTTTATTCATACTCGTATGACAGACTACAGCCATACAATTACCCTGCTATGCAGCCAAGAGAGCAGGGACAGGCCAGGATTAGACAGAACAATGGTCAGAGGAGACAAATTGAGTGAGGAGAACCAGTGGAGAACAAGGCAGGATACCGATAGCTCGTAGATATATAGATACTGTACTCAGATCACAATATTGTACAGATTATTATCATGTGTCAGGCAATAGTAAAGCTAGTATTGGTCATCTAGGAGTATTGATTACTAACAGAAACTAATAAACTTTGATCAGGCGTATGTCACACTCATTAGCCTAATATCCGTCCACACTAACGTTACGTGATATAGCGGTTTGTCATCACGACTGATTTGGTAGTTAGCAAATGTATATATAAAAAAAGACATGGTGCACAGTTCACGTTTTCGTTGAGTTGCATGTCTCCCGCCGGAGTCCGAACCACAGACAGTATACAGTATGTGTTTCATGTTATCCTTTATTCATTAATTCTGTATTATGAGTTTATTCCGTGCCCATTCACTGATAGTGTGAGGATGCACATGACGTTGTGAGTGCGTAGTTGAGTGAACTTGAATGTACATACATGGCATGAATCAAAAACGTAAAAACGGTGAAGAAGCATCGCGTGTAAGTTTATTCATTTAATATCATCATTTACAGTAGTATTACAATGTTGAACTCAATCATATCGCCGGGATGATGGTAATCCTCCGGTCTAAAATGAATGCGTTTATTGAAGCTATGCAGAAGTGAAGTCCCGTCTCTTCACCTGCACAAAATACACCCCGGCACGGAAGATAGCACTGTAGCGAATTTACATGTATTTCATCAATTAGCTCAAATTATGGGTGAAATATATATATAATTAAGTCATGACGCGTTATGATTAATTATACTATAGATCGACCAAAGAGGGAATTATGCACATATATTGTGAATTAATTACAACGGATTATAGTCAATTACGTATATGATTAGGTCTAGTTCAATAGTGATTTGAGAAAGACTATCCTAGTTTGTCCAGCAAACCATCAGTTTTCTCATAAACTATTTATAAAAGGAAGTTGGTCTCTGGCCACGAGAATAACTTCCTATTATAGCATTAAAGCGTAAAGCCGTTTTACAGAATCAAACGTAGAAGGGACCTGGTTCGTGAATGAGCAACAGAGGCAATCGAGCATGAATATAATGTATTTAATATACGAAACTACAACTACATGGGCTAACGTTATATGACTAGATATACACAAAGGAATACACATATATACAAAAGCGAAAGTAAAGGCAGGAAAACAGAGGTGATCAAAGAAAGTGGCAAATTACAAACAGTTAAACCTTTGAGAGCCAGCAAGGAAACTCAGCTTATGCATGGAGCTTAAAACGCTTCGAAAAGAATAGTTCTATACTTGCATAGGTTCAGGTGCTGTGGTTTGCGTGTCTTCCTGGAGGAGTTTCAATGCGTGCGGCTGGAGCGATTGGTCCTTTTCCGAGGCTGGGTTCTCGGCGGGGTTTTCAACCAAGGTTTTAACTTAAGAGTAAGATAACCGGAAAATAAAGAAGAGAGAGAGAGCCCGTCTCCGAGGTGATGGAGGATGACGGAGGCTTGACAGAAGCGAACTTGTGCCAAACAGATGGTCGTCCCGAAGATGCAGAGGAGCGCGTGATGGAAGCGCAGTCGCCGAGACGTCCGGGAGAGACGTGCGTGAGGTGGCGACGGACAATCGAAAGACGATCGAGAGATAATCGAGAGACAATCGAGAGACGCGTGTGAATGTCTTTTAAGGACAAACAAGTCAAACGCCTTCTCGGATGCGTCAGCCAATGGTGCGGGTGCAACTTTGGCGGGCAAACTTTTTCTTTGTCTCCATTTATGGCCTCATTTGCATAATTTATGAAGTGTCAGAACTGAGTACATTCTCTTCAAAATACCATTAAAATAGAACAATGCATTTTACAGTGATGTGACATACATTGTTATTTAGGGCATAAAGAGAGCTTTACAATGAGACCAAACTCGTCGGACATCAACACATAAAAAGTGAGGGATACAGTTTATACTTGAATATACCGCTTAGAATAAAACTAACACTGCTACAATCATAACTAATCTTATATACTAGGGATACATGCACGTTCACTTGAATACAGCAACGGGTACACTTTGGTATAGTCATATTTTGAGGCTAAATGTAGATACAGTTTCCAAACGTATGTTTGTGTCTCTGTATGTGTGTGTGTGATGTGTATTGGGTTTTCGCAGCGTCTTGGGTATGCCACATGGCCCTTAGTGCCATGTGGAGGGGGAGCATGGGTGACTCTTTGAAGTCCCCAGAGCTGGGGAGAAAGCCTCCTGCTTCTCCTCACTGAAGGTAACAAAGATGCCACCAGGGTAATTTCATCTAGACCTGCCGGAGCCATGGTCTATGGGTTATCTGAAGGAGGTCAAACGTTAAAAGCTTTCTTTAATTTATAGTTGTATTGATAATTTTGATCCACCACAGACGCTACAGCACCGTCCTTTTTTCTTGTTAGTAAACCTGTGGACTCGATGTCCTGACAGGCTGGAGTTTGTGCAACCTCTGCAAACACAATAATTTACCATGACAATGATAAATAGAATACAAAAACTACCAAAACACACCGATTCACGACGGCTGTTACTGAATACCAACCTACTCTGCACTGAGTCAACACAGAGCCTGGCGAACGACTCCCTCTCGTGACGTAAAATGACGCGACGTTGAAAAAAAAAAAAAGGCGTTTTTTACAGAGACCGTCACTTTATCTACTAAATTTGTGCCCTTATGTCCTGCAAAACATTTTTAAATCCTGCAGTACCTTTTCATATGGTACATTTTCGTACAAGGTTTTATATTGATCTCGAAAAATTTTTTTTAACCTGCAATATGCCCTTTAAGAGAATCAAAACAAAACATGGATAAATCAACATCTCAGAGGAATAAGGAGCTCTAAACAATGTGTCAGCCACCACAGTACCTTTGATGTGTTGAATATCAAGGACATATGATTGCAGAAAGAGGCACCGACGAGTCAGTTGCTGGTTTGGGCACTGCTAAGAATGTAAATCCCACATATACCTCAACCACAGAACAGTTTAACTGGTAAGAAGAAAACCTTTTAGAAAAATAACTAACCGGAGAGTGAATGCCCTCATCATCAGCCTGTAACAGTACAGCTCCCACACCCACGTTGCTACACATAACTTAAAAGGGCAATCAAATCGGGGAGCTGCTAATACAGGAGTGGAAGTGAGCAGTGATTTAGCTGCTTCAAAAGCTTTCTGACAGCCAGAAGTCCAGACAAAAGCTACTTTTGCTTTCAGCAAAAAAAATTCCTGCAAAATCCCAGATAGTAACCCACTAACCCCCCCAAAAATGCATCAACTCGTTGGTAGTACATTTACATTTACATTTATTCATTTGGCAGACGCTTTTATCCAAAGCGACTTACAAGTGAGGAACACAGTAAGCGAGTCATCATGACGAGGCAAATAGGGACAAGAAGTGCTCACAATACAAGTTTTAGGCAGTGCTCAGAGTATCATAAGCTACAATAGAGAGAGATTAAAGGAAGTGAAGGAAGCAAAGAAAGGTAGGATAGAAAGGTATAGAATTTTTTTTTTTTTTTTTTTAAGATGAGGATAAGTGCTTACGAAAGAGATGAGTTTTCAGCTGTCTTTTGAATATTGCCAGGGATTCTGCATTGCGGATGAAGGCAGGAAGATCATTCCACCAGCGAGGGACAGTGAACGAGAATGTCCTGGAGAGTGATTTCGTGCCTCTCTGTGATGGTACCACGAGCCTTCGCTCCTTTAGTGAGCGTAGGCTTCTGGTCGGAGTGTAGACTCGTAAGAGTGAGTGGAAGTAGGAGGGTGCTGAGCCTGTGGTAGATCTGTAAGCAAGCGTCAACGCCTTGAATTTGATGCGAGCAGTAAGTGGTAGCCAGTGCAGAGAGATGAAGAGAGGCGTGACGTGGGCTCTTTTGGGCTCGTTAAAGACGAGACGTGCTGCAGCATTCTGAATCATTTGAAGAGGCTTGATTGTGCTTGATGGCAGTCCAGCCAGAAGAGCATTGCAGTAATCAAGCCTAGAAATGACCAGGGCCTGGACAAGGAGTTGTGTTGCATGTTCTGTTAGAAAGGGCCTGATTTTCCTGATGTTGTATAGTGCAAATCTGCATGACCGAGCTGTCTTTGCAATGTGGTCTTTGAAGGTCAGTTGGTCATCAAGGATTACTCCAAGATTTCTGGCCGAATTTGATGGGGTAATTGAGGATGTACCTAGCTGGATGCTGAAATCATGATTTAGAGTCGAATTGGCAGGGAAGACGAGAAGCTCAGTCTTAGCCAGGTTGAGCTGCAGATGATGTTCTTTCATCCATGCCGAGATGTCCGCCAGACAGCTTGAGATTCGTGTAGGTACTGTGGGATCATCTGGTTGGAATGAAAGGAAGAGTTGTGTGTCATCAGCATAGGCACATGGTTTCTCCTACCATTGCTGTATGATGGGACCAAGTGATGTAGTGTAAATGGAGAAGAGGAGGGGTCCAAGAACTGAACCCTGAGGAACCCCCATGGTCAGTTGATGAGCTTTGGATACCTCCCCTCTCCAGGCAACCCTGAAAGACCTTCCTGTGAGATAGGATTCAAACCAGTGAAGTGGAGTACCTGTGATGCCCAGTGATGAGAGGGTGGACAGGAGGATCTGATGATTCACCGTGTCAAAGGCAGCAGATAGATCGAGCAGAATGAGAACTGATGATTTGGAATCAGCCTTTGCAATCCGCAAGGATTCAGTGACCGCCAGTAGTGCAGTCTCGGTTGAGTGGCCGCTCTTGAAACCAGATTGATTGGCATCCAATTGATTGCTCTGTGAGAGGAAAGATGACACCTGGTTGAAAACAACTCGTTCAAGTGTTTTTGCTATGAATGGTAGGAGAAAAACAGGTCTGTAGCTGTCTACAAGTGACGTGTTTAATGTGGGTTTTTTAAGCAGTGGGGTTACCCGAGCCTGCTTGAATGTGTTAGGGAAAGTGCCAGTGTGGAGAGATGTGTTGATAATGTGTGTAAGTGCTGGTGCAATTGTAGGAGTGATGGCTTGTAGAAGGTGTGAGGGGATGGGATCAAGAGGGCAGGTGGTGGGATGGCTGGAGAGAAGGAGTTTGGATACTTCTGTCTCTGTGAGGGGAGAGAATGAAGAGAGGTGTGTGGCTGTGTATGTGGATGGTCTGAGTTCCTGTGTGTGTGGAGCGGAGAACTGACTGCTGATTGTAGTGGTTTTGGTAGTGAAAAAATTAGCAAAATTATCAGCAGTTAGGGAGGAGGTGGGTGGTGGTGGAGGGGGACAGAGGAGAGAGTTGAATGTTTTGAAAAGTGAGCGTGTGTTTGAAGCGCTGTTGATTTTGTTGTGTAAATAGGAAGATTTAGCAGCCTGAATTTCAGCCGAAAAAGATGAGAGCAGGGATTGATAGCTACCTAGGTCAGATTGGTCTTTTGATTTGTGCCATTTCCTCTCTGCAACCCTGAGTTTGGTCCGGTGTTCACGAAGAACATCAGATAACCAGGGATTAGAGGGAGTGGCACGTGCAGGCCTGGATGACAGAGGACAAATGCTATCTAGAGATGAAGTTAAGGTGGAACATAAAGTGTCAGTTGCTGTATTCACATCCAGAGATGAGAATTGTGTGGGTGAGGGAAGGGAGGATGATACAGCAGAGGAAAGATGAGAAGAAGAAAGAGAGCGCAGGTTTCGTCTAAAGGTAACTGGTAGAGGGGTTGGTGGTGAACAAATAGGGAGTTGTAGACTAAAGGTGATGAAGAAATGATCGGAAATGTGCAGAGGTTTTACCAAAATGTTGTCAGTGATGCAGTTGCGTGTGTAAATGAGGTCAAGTTGGTTGCCAGATTTGTGTGTACTTGTGGCGATAAGCCGATTGAGATCAAATGAGGCTATAAGAGAAAGGAAGTCTGAAGCATAAGGCTTCTCTAGATGAATGTTGAAATCGCCAAAAACTACAAGTGGGCTACCATCCTCTGGGAATGAGGACAGCAGCATGTCCAGTTCCTCTACAAAGGTACCCAGTTGGCCTGGAGGGCGATAAATTACCACAATATGAATTTTGACAGGAATTGAGATTGTAGTAGCATGAAACTCAAATGAATTGTAGTTGCAAAGAGAGGAATGAGTCGAGTATTTCCAATTGTCAGAAATGAGAAGATCTGTGCCCCCACTCCTCCCAGACTGGCGAGGGGTATGAGAGAAAGTGAAGTTGTTAGAGAGAGCAGCAGGGGTTGCTGAGTCCTCTGGACGAATCCAGGTCTCAGTCAAGCCCAAGATATTGAGAGTAGAATTAGTAGCAAAGGCTGGAATGAAGTCAGCTTTGTTAACTGCAGACTGACAATTCCATAGCCCCACAGAGACAGAGAGAGGAGTATTAGTATTAGAAGATGAGTAGATAGGACGCAGGTTAAAAGCATTGCGCTGCCTTTTACGTGGATTAGTGGAGCGTTGCCGAGAGACAACAGGAATGTATTGAAAGCACATGCTGAGGAAGAAGGAACGGAAAAGTGTGAAAGAAAGGGAAAGGAATATACTTAAGTGCCTACCGGTGTCGTTGCTCGGTGGAGTCGCGCAGGTAGAGTCGCAGGTCTTTACCCGAGTCGGTCTTCACACGAAGAGGCTGAACACAACGGCTGAACGCTCCCTCTGACACTTCCACGACAGCGTGCGCACACACAGTAAATATGCTGCTTAGCTGCTTCTAGTAGCAGAAGGGAATCGATCAATGGCCTCAACCTTGGCCCAAATTGGCTGGACACAGCCCTGTCCAACGACCTTACCCAACTACGTCACGGTGGCCTTGGCAAATCTGAAGTGAAAGTGCGCTGTATTGGAGAGCTTGCCCACAAGCCTGTGGCTCTGACATGAACCATTTATTTATTTATGAACTATTAACAATAATAACCTGTTAATCAGTACCTGTAAAGTGGACATCTGTGAACCATTTATTCATGATTACAAATGTTAGTAACCTGTTAAAGTGAACCTTAAAATTTACATTTGTGAACCATTTATTAATAAGTTATACACATTAATAACCTCTGAAAGTGTATCAATGTAAAGTGGAAACTTGTGAAACATTTATTCATGAGTTATAAATGTTAGTAACTGGTGAATAGGAATCTTAATGTAAAGTGAAGACCTGTGAACCATTTATTAATGAGTTATAAATGTTAGTAACTGGTGAATGGGAACCTTAATGTAAAGTGAAGACTTGTGAACCATTTATTAATAATTTATAAACATTAATAACCTCTGAAAGTGAACCTTAATGTTAGGTGAAGACCTGTGAACCATTTATTAATGAGTCAAAAACATTAATAACTTCTGAAAGTGAACCTTAATGTGAAGTGAAGACCCGTGAACCATTTATTAATAATTTATAAACATTAATAACTTCTGAAAGTGAACCTTAATGTAAAGTGAAGACATGTGAACCATTTATTAATGAGTTGAAAACATTAATAACCTCTGAAAGTGAACCTTAATGTAAAGTGGACATTTATTAATAATTTATAAATGTTAGTAACTGGTGAATAGGAACCTTAATATAAAGTGAATACATGTGATCCATTTATTAATGAGTTATAAATGTTAGTAACTGGTGAATAGGAACCTTAATATAAAGTGAACACATGTGATCCATTTATTAATGAGTTATAAATGTTAGTAACTGATCAATAGGAACCTTAATGTAAAGTGAAGACATGTGAACCATTTATTCAAACTTTAGTAACCTGTGGAAGTGTACTTAAATGCAAAGCGAAGACGAATATATCATTGAGTAACAAGCTTAATATTTATGACTCTTGTTGGAAAATCATCAATAGTTTTACTAAATTGATTTACTAATAAAACTGAAGCAAGGTTAAGTTTTCTTTAGTACAAATTTTAATAAAACTAACTTTTGTAAAATAAACAATACAACTGGGTGGTAAATACTGCAGAGAAACAAAATACAGGAACATTACAGTGATCTTAACAACTTAACCTAGTTTTCGATGTAGAGCTCCTCAAAAACTTGGTGTACTTTTAAAGTGTTGTTAAATACAAACAAACCTTGAACAGAAATGTAAAGGAAATCTACAAATATGGAGCTCCTTGGAAATACAGAACACATAGTGCTGTTAATATAAATACTGGATGGAACAAGTGGAAGTTTAGAATGTTTTGAATAGAAACTAAAACAAAACAAAGAAAACGCTGCAAATGCAGAGATACATATGCACTAAGTGCACTTAACAAATAATCCCTGTAGCGAAAAAAAAAAAGAAAGAAAGAAATTTGAATGAAAAAGAAAAAAGTCTTGAAGACCTACATCAAACTTTGTTTTTTTCACTTGGCCCTCCCAATGGGGAGAAGTTCCCCCTCTGCTTTCATTCCTTTTACCTTTTCTTTTAGGTCCCCCTCGATAACAGCCTGGCAACGTTTTGCGAAGTTTAGCACAGTTTCCTTTCGTGGTGCACTGTCAGTTAAATCTTTAAACAGGTCAGGGGCAGCAATTGCCACTTCTCCAATTGCTGCAGTTGAAACCACCGTATTTCTGTCAACTCTGTCTTTATCGAATGCCTTAGACATAACACCAACTTTCTTGAAAGTCTTCAGGATTGAAGTGTAACGCTGAACTGCGTCTTTTGCTGTACTAACTGCAAAAAGAAAAAAGAATATGATAAATTAAAAGATAGATTATGGAAGGTAGATTGTTAGATAAACAGAAAGAGAACAGAGAAAAAGGGATTATGAGTATTGAATGTTTTATTATTTAATGGTATGCAGAAAATATTCTTACTAAATATTCATTGTTTTAAATTTCTAAAAGTTTTTCAAAAGCAGCATGAAAGCTCTATGGGAAGCCCTAAATTTCATTATCAAAAGTATAATCATAAATTTAAATAAAATAATTGTATTTTGGCTTGATTCAGAGAAAACGAATTGAACTTCATTTTTTTATTATTTTTCAATTATCCAAAACGGGAACCTCTACGCCAACATGCCGTACGTGAACAGCGCTTGAGATTGTATTCCTAGGTCCAGTTTATGCCCCTCTACAAATATGGAGCTCCTCAAAAACAAATGTGGAGGATCACTGTAAAATGTGCCACTTTATGATTGGACCTTGGTCAATTAAAATAAACAAATACCCAGCAACATCGGATAGACTGCCAAGACAGCTGCCTGCTGTATCTCTCTCTGTAAGAAGTCTTCCAATTTTACTACAATTTGACCCTGATCACCAAAATCAGTTTTAAAATTTAGGCCAGGACTACCATAAAAATGAGAACATAAAAATAAAAAGAAGAAGCAACAAAGACTAAATATTATTTATCAGAATCTTTAGTTGTAGTATTTACTCCTGTATGTGTATTGTTAATAAATTTCATTAATTTTATTACAATTTTGTCTTCCGTGTGTTGACAATTAAATGCTCTATTTTTTGTCTTTCAGATAAATCCACTGACAAACCTCCTCCAGTTTATATTAACTTTAATTTATTTAACAGCCCTTTCTAGGCATGTTCTCATATTGTTAAAGTGGGAGGGCTCATCTGATACATTTGATGACTTCAGTACCAAGCAATACATGTATGACATGATAATACTGTTGCTGCTGTAACTTACTGCGCTGCATACTCTTCGAGGACAATTTACTTTTGATTCTTTTCTTCATCTTCTTTATATCTTTTTTTTTTTTTTTTAGAGGAGGACGGTGTGGAAGATGACGTGGTGGAAGAAGTGGACAGGGTTGTATCATCAGTGGAAGAGTCACTGTCTTCTCCTCTTTTGGTTTAGCTGAGAGACAAAAAGCACAGATACCTATTTTTTAAACATTGCTTTATAAAGGACACATGAAAAACATATTCAGCCAACAGACCTTTTTTCTTATTCTTGTTTAAGGTAACTGTTGCAGGTGTGTTGCTCTGCATTTACACTATAACACTTATTTTGACATAGGCTTGTCCGGTCCGTTGCTAACTTGCTACAGTTATCACTTTTAAGCATAGTTACTACAGGAATCGCTAAGTGAATAATTTAGTATTTATGCATTTGTCACTCCTGAAACTTTGCAGTACATGTGAACAAGCTTTTCTTCCAATTGTGAAAAGAACACTTCCATTTATGGTGCAACTGACTGAGCTCACTCACACTGAAAGTCCTATTATAAGCAATGAATCTAAAAATTAAAATCTTATTTACATCATTGCATTATATGACTCATTCATCACCATGCATATTACTCATCATAACTCACCTTCTGTAAGAGATGCAACCTGCTGCCTCAGAAAATATCACTCGGATTGCAGTTCCTTGATTACATTGTTCTGACCTTCGACCCGCTCCTTTAAGAGGTCAATCTCCCTTTTGTGTTTGTTGATCAGTTGTTCAGCAGTTGGCGCCAACTTCTTTGAGCAATCTACAGTTTAAATATAAAATTAATAAAATAGCTTAACTTTGATCCATTAAATTAGGAAAAATGTTTGTGTCAAAATATGACTGAAATCTCACACATTATTATCTATGAAAAATACATTTTTTTTGTTTTTCAATTGATGTTTTTATGTTGAAACAACCCTGCTGATTTGAATACAATTCAAGAATAATCTCGCTATGAAAAACACAAAATAGTAACAATTGCAAATAATAAACAATAACAAAATAATATATGTTGCAAAACAAACTGTATTTAACAAATACAACATTTTGTAATTGTCTTTAATATTATCACTTACACAAACTGAACAAGTCTACACTGCATGCAGTAGGCCTTTTTAAACTTTTCAAATGTTATTCTATTTTTATGGTGTGGGAAATGGATCTATCCCTAGTTAGACTTACTGTTGTGTATTTTAAAGTCCTTTTGAGCACAAAAAGTATGCTTTTTGCATATATCGTAGTACTTTCACCCACGTGGTATAGTTAAAATGTGTGTGACGGCGGAACTTTCGGGAACATTTAAAACTGCGTATAAACAATCCCTGTGGACTGGTTGCCCTATGGCAGGCTGTAGAAATCAGATAAAAACTAACGTTACACTTATTTACACATATTTTAAAACGTATGTAAAGTGACAATTTCAGTGCATTTTTTGAATCCCTACATCTCATTGGTAAACTATCACCCTTGTACGTACCTTCCGTCTTGACTTTTATAGATTTGGTCATCAAATGATCTGGAATCTCTCTTTTTTTAATTGTTCGTTTTGGACGTTCATTTTCGGAAGGGGCAGACGTGCCGACTGAACTTGCCTCATCCATTGCCTTTATGCTGGCTCTTTCGGAAAAGATAAGTATTATATTAAATGAACAATGACTAAAAGTGTAAGCTGAATTCTGCAATAGCATGCCTAAAACGCCTGTTGCTTTCTCGTTATTGCTTACAGTCCAACTTAGCTGAAAACTTTAACGACAGACAACGAGGATGACTTCAGGCAAATTTGTCCTCTCAGTTGAAACAACTGACCGTTAACGGCTCTGAGTTGAAAATTGCGAATATATGACGTATTCCTGAGAGTCGCGCCTATTGGTGGACTTAACGTGATGAGGACCAATGAGGTATCATTATCCCTCCTTAACAGGCGAATATTCTTGTCGTATAAACTTGATATATTGATATTTTTGCTTTCTGTGTAACTTTTACAATTTGGAATGCCACTTTAATATAACCCATATGGCCCAAATATAAATGTTGGCTTGGAATTTACATTTTTATAATGATCTGCATTTCTTTGTTTGAAATCTTACAACCAGTAAAATGTCTTATGGGAATGACTGATTGCATGCAATGGGCCAATCAGACGTTTGCTTTTTTTTTCTTTAACGAAACCTTTGGGGGATGGGTAGAATTGAGCGCACTAATTATGATTGTGCACAAGTTTAGTGTTTAGTCCAGCTTTACTTAATTAAAATTGACACTGAAGAGTCATCTACTTTACACCTGCAGAGACGGACTCCACTGGATCGTAAGTTGTTTTTAAATTGCATTATGAGCTCTCGCGAAAAATTATTATTTATCTTTTGAATCATTGAATCATGGGAACACTTAATATAAAGTGGGTCCATCTTGTTTTATTCTTTCTCGACACTGTCAGTTAAGCATTATATTAAGACTGTAATTAGATTGGTAACATTTAATAAGTCATAATACTAAATAAATTACAAAAATATGTCCATTACTGTAAAAACATGAGGCTGAATAAGTGTTTTTGTCTTTTACTTTTCAAGATACCATGTCTTTACCAAGAAAGTTACTTTGCCACGTTGAGGGAAGACAAACAAAAAAGAAAACAATAAAGTTGATTAAGTGGCTGCAGAAGAAAAAACTCCTGAAGAAGAGGATGAAGTGCCTTCTTTGCAAGAGAAACATGAAACTAAAATCTACCAGTAAAAATGACTACTGCTTATGGTAAATAACTGACGCTTCAAAGGTTATGTAATATGAAATTCTATCTATCTATCTATCATGTTCTTTAGGAGTTGTAGAATTCCTTAATGCATTAACATACAAAACAATGACCTTTTTCATTACAGGAATTGTAAAAGTTCAAGACATCCTGGACAAACCTGTAATCGGACTGTCAGAACAGGGTCATTTTTTGAGAATTCGAGGTGCTCTCTATTCCAGTGGTTGAAATTTATTTACAGGTACTATTTCATGTGTTCTTATTTTCTCCAATTGAATGCACACCCACAGACATGACAATAGTTGTTATTAATTGCTATCTATCTAATCTATCTATCTAATATATCTCTCTGTCTGTCTCTGCTGTATGTGAATGCCTGATGCCATAAATATAACTGAAGCTTCAGATGCAAAAGCCTCTAAGTGCCATCTGAAATTTTCTTCTAAAATGAGCATTTTTATCAAGCTTGTATGTTTATGTTCAGTTATTTTGCTTTAATGGCAATGAAAATGACCTATTAATTGCCATTAAAGTGAAATTACTGAACCTAAACATACGAGCTTGATAAAAATGCTCATTTTAGAAGAAAATTTCAGACGGCACTTAGAGGCTTTTGAATCTGAAGTCTTCAACTATTGTTGATGAACTGAGAACTATTAAGTAATTATTTCTTTATCAGGTTCTCACAAGGGCTCAGGCTCAGGCAGATTGACCTAATCAGTGATGGCATTGCTGGAAGCAGTAGAACACTAAGCAGAATGGCAAAAAAATTAAGGAACGTCTGCATTATTTCAATGGAAACACTGAGAGCAAGGAATAAAGTTCGTGTGGGTGGAAGAAGAGTATTTGTCATAATAGATGAAAGCAGCTTCCGACATAAGCGAAAGGTTAGTTGTTTAACAATGTTGATGAAAAATTTTTAATTCTTGGCTGAGTTATTCTTTTAAAAAATGACTGAATTCAAATGTTTATATTCAGTAATTTTTGTTGCACATGCATATGATTGTAATTGAATTTCCTTAAATATTAAGGTATAGGGGTGAGTGATATAATCTAAAAAAAAAAAAAAAAAATCACAATATTATTGAATTGTTGGTCATTAAAAATCTCAGTATACACCAGTTTAAGGAAATGTGATTCCAAAACGCTGCTAGAAACAGAAAATAAGAGGCTTGGGGCTCACCTGAAGAGGCAGTTCCACACCAAAAATTCTTTATTAAAACTTTGATGGATAACTCTAAAATATCTCACACTGTGTATGTGTGTGAGAGAGAGAGATAGAGAGCATGAATGAGTTGAATTGAGTGGTCATACTGAGCAGGAAGAAAACATCCTGATGGGATACTAGGGCAGCTGTTCAAAGATATTTTGCATGCATATCCGTTGTAAAGCACACACTCCACCCCCCTTCCATTTTACTAGTGATGTTAAAAAGTTTTTTTCTATAATATACAATTGTGCTTTATACACAATAACATTTCAACTCTCATCTATTGATTATAATTTTGTCTTGTCTTTGCTGAAAAAGACTCATGGATGTATAGATCTGTACACTTTGCCAATATTCTACATCAAACAAACAAAAGCAATGTAAATCCAGTAGTAAGTTGATGTACTTGTATGTAGCTATATAAAACTGTAACAGAATATTTTGTGAAAAAGTGAAAATGGAATGACAATATATGAAAATAAATTATATTGGAATTATTGGAATAATTGCACACAAGGCATCTTCATTAACCCATTGAGGCTTTTTTTTTTTTAATTTAACAAATATTAAATTAATGTTAAATAAATTATACTTTGGGGTTTCCTTTGAGTTACAGTTCACTGATGTTCACTTTTCATTAAGGTTCATTTTCACAGATTACTAACATTTATAACTCATTAATAAATGGTTCATAGGTCTTCACTTTACATTAAGGTTCCTATTCACCAGTTACTAACATTTATAACTCATTAATAAATGGTTCACATGTGTTCACTTTACATTAAGGTTCCCATTCACCAGTTACTAACATTTATAACTCATTAATAAATGGTTCACAGGTCTTCACTTTACATGAAGGTTCCCATTCACCAGTTACTAACATTTATAACTCATTAATAAATGGTTCACAGGTCTTCACCTAACATTAATGTTCACTTTCAGAGGTTATTAATGTTCATAAATTATTAATAAATGGTTCACATGTCTTCACTTCACATTAAGGTTCCTATTCACCAGTTACTAACATTTATAACTCATTAATAAATGGTTCACAGATGTCCACTTTACAGGTACTGATTAAAAGGTTATTATTGTTAATAGTTCATAAATAAATAAATGGTTCATGTCAGAGCCACAGGCTTGTGGGCAAGCTCTCCAATACAGCGCACTTTCACTTCAGATAATCCAAGTCTGAATCCCTGCTTGAGGTCCTTTGCTAATCATATTCCCTTCTCCCCTTTCCTGTCACATCTATACTATCCTATGCAGTAAAGACATAAATGCCAAAAATTAAACTTTAAAAACAAATGATTCATGGGTGCCCATTTTGTATTCAAGCACACTTTCACAGATTGCTAATGTTTCTAGCTCATCAATAAATGGTTCACTGGTGTCCACCCTGAGGTTTGCTGGTACAACTACTATTGGAAGAAATTGATTTGTTAATAAAATATAATTTTTTGCATTCAGTGTTTTGGGGGATATAAAGATGGACCAATACATCTAAAACTTTTATGAATTGCTGTGGTTAAGCATCATGACCAGCATCAGCATGCATGAAAAGACAAGACATATTAGGATAATGAGGAAAAAAACAATACAGCACCCTTTGGCCTCACTATAACAATCAACAATTACATATAACAATTAACATTATGATAATCCTGAATCTAGTTTTGAGGGGAGAAAAAAGTATTAATAAATACATTTATTAAGCATTTATAACTTGTGAGTTAAAATTGGCGCACTATTTGGCAAGTATTGAGTAAAAGCCAGCCTTTTTATTCATGTATTTATAACTGGTTATAAATGATTTATTATGCATTTGTAAATGAGTTATTACTCATTAACGAACACCTTTATAAACCCTTTACAAAGGGAACCTTAACGTAAAGTGTTACCTTACATTCAATAACTTGATTACACACAAATTGCAATCAAGTAATCAGTTTGATTCAAATGTACAAAATGTGATTCTGAATGTCAAATTCCAATAAATCACTCTTTTCCTTCAAACCTCCATAGTCTGTTCAATGTGAATCAAAAACTCAGAAGTCAGTGGAGTGATTTAGTTAACCTGAGTTCATGAATCAAACAATTCAGGTTTAAAAAAACTATTGATTCTTTTAGAATAGTTCGAGTTCAAAGTTCATGTTTTTCGTTGAGGCTTCGGAGGAAAAAATAAGCAAATCTCAAAGGGTCACGAAACCCTAAACCAAGATTTTATCATTGTTATGAGTGTTGAACATCATAGAAGTCAATGTTACAATCCGTTAGTTTTGATTGTTGGAAAAAAGTAGTTTTTTTCTAAAAAAACCTTCTTGCACTATTTTCAACTTCTGGGTTTAAATCTGTCTGTGTGTCAATGTCACAGGATGTGAAGTTTTCTTGTATTATAGTACGGAAATGCCTCATCGGTGTCTCGGATCAATCTCCTCAGATACCAGTATATCTTTGCCTGATCTCCAGTCTTCTGGTTCTTCTGCTCCTTCCACCATCCCAGTCTCTTGCACTATGGAGCCCTGATTTAACAGCAGTTTCCACTTCGGATGCTGCGGCCTGGCTGCTTTTTGTGCCAGCATCTAAAGTGAGCAAAAACAACAACAACAATTGAAATGTTAACATTAAAAAAAACAAAACAAGGAACGTATGCACAGTGTTTTCCCAAGGATCTTTTGAGAACCTCTGAATGCACTC
The DNA here is from genome assembly GCA_037950675.1 of Hypophthalmichthys molitrix. NCBI lineage: Eukaryota > Metazoa > Chordata > Actinopteri > Cypriniformes > Xenocyprididae > Hypophthalmichthys > Hypophthalmichthys molitrix. The sequence continues at coordinate 47,364,779 of CM075494.1, read as the reverse complement.
TGACTGAAGAAACCTGAGAATAATTTGAGTTCCTGAAAAATTGTTATTTATTAATAATAAAAACAAATTTAGGCTGTGTTGTTGAGAGAGAAAGATACAGAGAGTGAAAAAATTGAGGGCGTGATGAACTGAGAGCATGAGAACAATTTACTAAAATTGTCAACACAATGTAAAGAATAATTTTTTCAACTTGTATTCACCCTCCTGTCATTCCAAACCTGAATGATTTCTTCTGTGGAAGATGATATTTTGTCGTGTGCTGGTGTGGTCGTGTGCGGCCATGTGCATTTTACTTTCACTTTCAAATTAGTGACAATTGCTTGAAGGGTGGGTTATTATTCTTACTGAAAAACACAACGACAAAACAAAACAGTACAATGACAAACTCGCTTGTATTAAACATAGAACGTTTGATAACATTTATTAAATGAATATGAATACACCATGCTACAGATGGTAGTCAACCAGAATGCCTATTACCGCTGCGACAAAGCCACCGCGGCAAAATTAAACCCGTCGCATTTCAAAGTCATTTGCGAAATGACCGCCAGGTGCCGCAAATGGACATTTTTCAAAACAGCTGCAATTGTTGCATACTGAAATGTAAGTAGAACTGAAGTCATAAATCAACAATAATGTTATTAATAATCAACATTTGTGTTATATAAGGGGGAAAAAAATGTGGTTAAAGTTGTTTAGACAAACGAACTATACATTCTGAAATGTAAGTAGAATTGAAGTCATAAATCAACAATAATGTTATTAATAATCAACATTTATGTTATATAAGGGGGAAAAAAATGTGGTTAAAGTTGTTTAGACTAACGATCTATACAATTTCACCAGTCCACATAATATTATTTGTAATAAGAGTAAACTGTTAGTCAAACCGAGGCATGTGCCCTCTCAGATTTATGAGGCAAATTAAATTTAAATGCACTGCAGGTTACAAAAGACAAACATTAATAATATATATATATATTTTTTTAATTGATACAGTCACACCAGTGTGATTAGAACGGTCAGTGCCAAATGCTGCTAAATTGCGTACAAAAATTTAACTTAAAATGAACTAATGGGTATTTAATATGGCTGCCCCTGTTCATATAAGCCATTGGTCGATTAATCCCACCTTTATAGGCTATTACATTAATTAATATAATAACAGTTCAGAATGATCTATTACTCTTAATTATATAACTAAAAATGTATTATTTTAAGTTATTTCATTATCAGGAAAAAATGCAAGTGATGGCACCGGCGCCTTCATATCATGCAGTATTATTACTCTCCACTCTCCACATAAAAAATAAATATGCGCCAACGTTATAGTATTGGATCCATAAATAAATATACACCAGTCTACATCAGAGAGAGATACCTTTAAAATCTATAAATTGACAGCTATTTTACCATGGTAACTGACTCTGAGTAGAAGTTACCTCTCTTTTAGAAACGGGCTTGACTTACCCTACTTTCTCGGGTTTGACATACCTCCCATTCTGAAATGGAAAACCCAGAGTTTTCCTCATTTCAGGGTTAACATACTCACTTAACCTCCTTTCTGAAACGGGCCCCAGTTGTGTTGGACCAGGGTTGGTGCTAAAGTCTGCAGGACAGGTTCTCGAGGGCCAGAGCTGAAATCCCTTGCAATCTGTTCTGAACATTTCAGAGATCCAGAATGACTGCTAGATCGATCACCTACAACAGTGGTGTCCAGTCCTGGTCATGGAGGACCAACGTCCTGTAGAGAGTAGAAATTAAAGAAATTAATAATTTTATTCAGCAAGGTCACATTGAATGGACTTTCTATTCATCAAAGAATCCTGAAAAAAAATATCGTACACAAATATTTTGTACAATTGTACACAATAAATGCTTCTTGAGCAGCAGATCAGCATATTAGAATGATTTCTGAAGGATCATGTGACACTGAAGAATGCTGAAAATTCAGCTTTGATTACAGGAATAAATTACATTGTAAAACATATTCAAATAGAAAACAGTTATTTTAAATTGTAACAATATTTCAGAATATTACCGTTTTTACTGTATTTTTTAATTAAATAAATGCAGCCATACAAAACTTCTTTTAAAAACAATAAAAATCTTACAGATCCCAAACATTTGAACGGTAGTAAAATAATTCCAATAATATAATTTAAAAAATACTTTAATACAATTTTTTGTATTGTGTCATGTTTATCAAAATAAAACTGATAAAAGAAACGTAGACCCCACTACATTGATATTTAAATAATCTATGATTATCTTGAACTTTATTCTTGTAAAAACAGTCAATAATCAACCATTTGCATTGTTTTATTCTGAAAAATACATTAGTTTTCTGTTCAGATATATTATTTTATTAACAACTAGAATAATTTAGGCTGTACCATCTAGCCAGCCTAACTATGAAGCTAAACTACCCTGGTATTTAACCTTATCTGTACATGGAACATAGAGTCTGATTAATTCGTAATTAGGTAAGATGTTCACCAACTTGCATGCTGGGAGACCAGCTTAAACCAGTTGAACACCAGCTAACCCAGGCTGGGAGACAAGCTTGACCAGCTGAACACCAGCTAAGCAAGGCTGAGAGACCAGAAAAACAATCTGAACACCATCTTGGCCAGGCTGGGAGACCAGCTAAAACCAGCTACTTCCAGCTTAAACCAACTAAGACCAGCCAACCAGCTTAGGCTGGTTTAAGATGGATTTTTCAGCAGGGTTGTTGCAGCATGTTTTGCATCGCTGTAAATGAGCCTCTCCGAATCCTAATATGCCTCTGAAAATCTACATAAACATTGGTCAGTATTGGAAAATGTAACCAATTAAACAAAATACAGCGCCAAAAACAAAGTAAAATCACAAACCATGAATCTGTAACCAAACAACGTAAGACAATCCATTTGTAAAATATCAAAAGATGCGATAAAGTGACTTCATCGCAAAGCCCATTTACAAAAAGATTAGAGTCATGTCAACTGTTAACGATCGATTTCACCATGGTTCTGTGCATTGTGCAAAATTTAAAAGGTAATTGACAAAGTGCATATAGTAATTTTATATTTTGAAAAAATCATGCTTGTATAGAAGCATATAGAAAACATGTATAGATTTTATTTATAGTCCATGTAACTGCATTTTGACATTGATTTAGTTGTATAAATACATAATGTTTTGTTTTAACAAGCATTTGCTCATTTGCTTTTCCTATTTAGAAAAGCTGAAGGATATTGTTTGAAGTCTGAACAAACATCAATTTGTGGTGTTTTCCAAGATTCTGTCCATGCTTAGGCTACTTTTTCTTTGAGAAAACTTTTCTGTGAGAAAACCAATGATTTGATTTGTACTTTTTTTCCCTTTTTTTTTTTTAAATCAAATCCTTCTGATTGACAAATTCTGCTGTTTGGTCATTCTGAACTGAATTCATATTGAAAACTTAAATAGTTATTTCACTGGGTGGTGAAAATAAACTATACATTCATAAGGAATTAAACATTGAATAAACATTCTAACAACTTCTGCATAATTAAGATTAGTAAACAATGCATTTGCAACTGCTCTTGCACTTTCAAATTTTCCCCTTCATAAGTCATTAGTTATTTTGGGCCTAGTTCATTTCATCCTTCATCTGAAGAAAACAGTGATGTCATCGTCCAACTCCGCTCAGTTCACATGCAATCAATGAAGTCCGATAAATGGTAGGTGTCCCCATTACATAATTCAACCTGGTCTCATAGGGAAGACGTACCTGTGGGCACGTTTTCGCGAGTCGCCGAAATACGTACCAATGCGTACATATCGCTGCAGTTTCCGACAGAAATGAACGCTAGAGGCAGTAAAACGGCAAGCGTTTTTTTTTTTTTTTTTTTTTTAAATCGTTTTCATACACAGTTACGATTCCGGGGGCAGATTATGGATTAATAAAGACTTGTTTTCGCGTCTCCTCGCACAATATTATGTTATGACTTCAAAGCGCTTTTTTGTTGTTGTTTTGTTTTTTTAACCAAAGCACACGATTTGTAAACGAATATATATTTTGGACTTTGCGTCGCTTAACCAGCTTCATACGTTTCGCTTTTCTGACATAACAAGCTTGCTCGGTATAGCTTAGCTGATACGGAGTTGGACTTAAGACGAGGAGGCCTTGGGTACGAATCCCGTGAAAGGCGAGTCGAGGTAAAAAGAGCTCAAAAAGAGACCCAAACAAGCTAAAACGGCATGAATACGGATGCTATTTAAGTCACGTTTGCTTTTGTGAACGCTGTCGGGTAGATTTAGGTGTAGTGTTTGGTGGTACGTTATTTTAAAACGCAATGGAGCGCAAATGTCAAATCAGAACTGCGGTGATTGGTGTGTGTATATATATATATATATATATATATATATATATATTTTTTTTAAAAAAAAAACCTAACGTACCATATTCACGTTTATCTGTTCCGGCCAAAAAAATAATGAACACGCTTTTAGCGCCACTCAGTGGACATTTCACATCGAAACTGCAGCGATACGTACGTATTGGTACGTATTTTGGGACTCGCGAAAACGTGCCCACTGGTACGTTTTTCTAATGAGACCAGGTTGACATAATTTCACCACAAAGACACCTATAAATAGTTATGTATATTTTAAATTTGGTTGTAAATCAATGAGTACTAAACAAAAAATTAGGTCACACTTTTTTTATAATGTGTCCTTAAACTACTATATATTTACATTTAAATGAACCATTTGATACAATGCACTTATTGTGTACATACATGTTTTTACATAGTACTTGTATTTCAAAAAAAATACCTGGGTGTAATTACAGCTTTAATTTCTGTAATAACATACAATTACACTGTTGACCCATCCCTTACGACTTCCACCATTATACCACCAAACCTGTCCCTAACCTTACCCGTATCCACCTCAATAGCAGTGTTATGCAATACAATATGAACACAATAAGTACATTGTACTTATTTTTTTTTATGTAAGTACATAGTAGTTAAAGGCCACCTAATATAAAGTGTGACCAGAAATTATATTTCCTCCTTGTTTTATGCAAAACAAAGCCACTGCGTGACAGCAACATATCATATGCAAATTGTATTGTAACGAGGTAGACCAGTTGTGATGTCATCGGGTCACATGACTAGGAAATTTAATAGATTTATATGCTGGAAAAATTCATTAAAAATACACCAATTATTCTTTTGACGATCCGAGTCGTGTATGATGGAAAGGAAATGTGTGTGATCAAAATACAACACTTGTGGCGTCACCAGGTCACATGACCAGGAGGTTTAATGCAGTTTTTCTGCATAGATAATTCCTTAAACATGCACCAATTGTTATTTTCACAATCCGAGTCATTTATGTGAAGACATTACAACAGTTTTGAAATCATAATGCCACATGACCAGTAAGTTTATTAAATGTTAATATGGTACATGGTAGCGCGTTGGCCTATGATCGGTACTAAACCCGTGTTCAAATCCAGGTCAAAGTTAAATTCATCTTCTTACTCTGGCTTATTTTCCCTACAATGTCCTATAAAATTAATATCTTTGAATTTGAGTGTATATGTTACAAATTTTAACAAGTTGTCTTGGTAGTGCAGTGGTAGTGCATTAGCCTATGATCAGGACATGTCACAAAAACCTGAGTTCAAATACAGCTCATATCAGGTCAAAGGAGAACTCATCTTCATTCCTGACTCATTTTCCTGTTTACAATGTCCTATATAAAAAATAAATAAATAAATAAAAAAACTATATATAAGGTTTGTGACACGTGTGTGTATCTGTCTGAATTTATTGCTAATGTTCTTACACGTGGTTAATATACTAAAAAAATATGAATACATTTTATAAAATTAAGCTTATGTGGTTTTTGTACCAAAACTTTTTTTGTGTTAATCATCTTTTATTCTATATTTGCATAACGCTTCATTTGTTTTATAGCCGGAGAGACAAATATTGCTGTTTTTTATTTTTGTTTTGTTCTGTTTTTATCCATTTTGCACTTTAGAGAGTTACCAAAACAGCCGTCTGTTTTGTCAGTTCATTTTTCAATAGTGTCTGTAATTATCAATGACAAAAGTATTCACATAGGTGTTTGTTTTCTTCCTAAATTAATCTGACTTTTGAACGAATTGGCTGAATGAACGATTTAAGTGACTCACTCAATAAAAAAGCGAATCGCTGCCACCTACTGGTGGTTTCAATATTTAACAATTTCTTTTTAGAATCACTCCGTTATGTTAGAATTTGATGAATGTTTATACATAAATTTCATAAAGTTATGAAGATCCAATAACGCTACACATAAAACAGATTATTATTATTTTTTAATTAAAATAATCTGTCCCACCATAATTTTGTAATGAATCTAAAAGATCACTAATCAAACAAAAAATAAAATTGCGATATAGTAGTGCTCTTACCACTAAAGTGTGACATAGTAAAGGCTGGTTGCGGCAGGATTCCAAGTAAAGCGCACTGTGTTGACGCGAACAGCTCATGATTGAAATTTCAGAGCAGTTCTGTTCAAAGTAGATGCTGTGAGTTTAACCTGCATTTTTGACTAATCCTGAGTAGCCTATTTAATTTAAATTGCATACATTTTGTTCTTGCACTGTTATGTTTGTAGCAATTTTACACTTTGACAGCCAGTTTGAGATATAGGCTATATTTGAGTATTGTGTGTAGTTTACAAAATTAAATGATTCTGACAATTTGTGGCCATTGAAATGACTGGAGAAAAGTGTCCCAATCAACCTGAATTCACCTTGTACTCTTTAAAAATCATAATTGCATTGCATTATGTTGTTTTAAGGGTACTCTGCATACTTTGCTTGAAGACTGAAAAAGAAAAAATGGGGAAGCATGTCTACAACATCAGACACCAGTTTGCTGCTCTTTGTGGTTTGAAAGAAAATCTGAGCGAAGATGAGGTTGTCCTGCATATTGACTTTGCAGAGAATTTTCTCTGCAAGTACAGCAGTGAAATCCAAGCAGTACATTTTGGAGATTCACATAAACAGGCCTCACTACACACTGGTGTGGCCTTCACCAAAAACAGTGTCATCAGTGTCAATAGAATTCTGTTTGGTTTTTGAACCAGTTATTCTTCTCTGTATGCAAATTCCAACTTTCAAAAGCCGAGATATTCTGAAATGTTAAGGTATTTACAGTGTGCATCTCAATTTGTCTGTTTCTTTTGTTTAGTGAAGAACACCAAACGCATCGTGGCAAGGTACACTCTGGAACTAGATGCTTTCAGAAAAGGAAGTTCTATGAAAGCTGCCTTTGAGAACGTGGGACTGGACCATTGCCCACACAGCGGTAGTAGCTGAATTGAAGTTAGCTGCTCCCGAGGCCTTTCACACCATCACTCCGTGGAATGAGCGTGTGGAGAAGCTCTCCACAAAATAAAAGAGAACATTTCCTAGATGGAGAACTCTTGCTAATAGCCAACACCTTCTAAAACACATAGTGTGTCAGCCACTTGTTCTCAATGCTCTTGTTCATCCCTGGCATTTCTGTTTGCCCATTATTTATTTGTCAAGCACTTGTTTGAATAGAAATTTTGACTTGTTAAAGTCTCCTACCATATGCAAAGTCTCACATATTGCGGTTTGACAAATGTTGCAGTGTTTTGGTAGAATGTAACATTTAAAAAAAAAAACTGTTTTTATTATATATTATTTTTTATTACTTTACTAATATATTATTACAGCTATTTTTGTTCAGTAGTTGCATTTACAAATAAACAATTTAAAATGTATAATTAGCACAAAGGAGAAAGGTGCTTTTTGTTTTGACATTATACTTAAAAATAATGTTGCAGTTTCGCTAGTATAACATAAAAAAAATCAACAGTTTTTGTTTTTTTCCCAGGAATTATTATTATTCATTTACATCTACAAATAAACAATTTAAAATGTATAATGAGCACATCTTCATGATTTCTTGTTTTCACTTTACTTAAAGCCACCAATGATGCATTTATAGAGGTTAGTAACTGTATTATTACAATAAATATTTATAAGAACAGCTATTAATAACAATATATTCACGTATTTGACAGAAATAAATCTGAATTACTAATAAGTCATTGTAACTATAATACATTAACATTATAGCAATGCAGGCTGCGTCTTTATAAATATATTCATGGAACCATACAACTGACTTATTAATATTTATAAATCAGTGCAGAATGCAGAATGAATTATGAGCATGCGCATTGAAAAAACAAATGCATGTCTTATGAAAATAATATAAATATAACTGTTCTTATAATGCATTATTGATCTTAATGAGTCTTTATAAATATATTCATAGAATAGTAATACTCATAAATAATTATAAATGGGGCTATAATTCATTATAAGCATGGTCTTCATAGAAAGCGTTACTGTCTTTTTTAATTCATTCTGAATTATGGACCAGAGCGTGTTCATATTTTTAACGTCTTTACTGATGCTACATCATCTTAATTTTACATCCCAGACACAGGCAATACAAACACTGATCTCTCTGTGAAAACCTGCTATAATTAATAAGTTTAACTGTTCTAAGACTTTATGTAGGCCCATGTTAAAAATGTTTAGGCCAATTTACGGAGCCCCACACAGACACAGGGTTTCCGCGGGGCATTAAAAAGCATTAAAAGTCATTAAATGAAACTTATTGACATGTATACTTCAAGCCAAGCGTCTAATAGCTATGTATTGGAAAAAAGTGGAAAGGCCATCTGTTGTACAGTGGATTAATAATCTTTTTGTTGGACAATGGAAAAGATTACATATATTATAAAAGGTAAATTGTCCTTATTTGAGAATATTTGGAAACCCTTTATATCCTCAAACTCAGATTTTAGTAATATAATGAGTGAGATTGAAAGAGATAAAATATCTTGATTCTTAATGCATTTCCACCCATATTTTATTACTACCAAACCATTAGTCAGTTAACCATTTACTGTTTTTTCCTAAATTACCCCCTTTTTATATAATGATTTGCTTCTTTTATGACTATTTTCAACTCTTCTTAGTCTATATCTGAACTGACCTGTGCTTTTTTTCTTTTTGTATTATATCTTTTTCATTATTATTTATTTATTGTTAGTTGATGTTTTTCCTTTATTGTTGTTTAATTTATTGTTATTATGTAAAAAGAGAACTATTTTATAGTATAATATTGCTGTAATATATTGGAATAATTTGTTACATCTCAATAAACAAATTGTTCAAAAAAAAAAGTCATTAAATGGATTTTGCGAAAATTAAGGCCTTAAATGGCATTAAAAAGCATTACATTTGAGTTCTACAGGCATTACATTTTTTAGATAGTTTTGAAGAAAAATAATACTACCAGTTTATTTGGAATAAAGCCTAAATAATTAATAACTTTGATTTGCTGTCGCAAAATATGTACATTGGTGTGATACGCACGTGGAACCAGTTTGGTAATTGCCTCTGGCCGGTGCAAAATTGCCGTAACGCTGGTTTGGACAGCGGTGGGCTGGGACCTGTAGATGGAAGGCTGCATCAGTGTTGCCAACTTAAGCTGTGTCCCAATTCAGGGGCTGCGCACTTCGAAGTGCATGAAAGGGGTGGGGCTTTGGAGTGGAGGAAGGTCTAACTGAGGTGCAGGGTTGCCAGGTCAGTGCAACAAAACCATCCCAAAAGTAGTGTAATCACAGCACAAGTGTAAAAGTAGCCCAATTCCAGAAGTGGCAGCAATGAGCCGAGCGTCGTTACATGGCTAGCAGTACTGAAAAGTACTGAAAAGCTACCATGCTGAAAATTTGAATGGACCAAAGAACTGTTTTGCATGTTCAAATATTTTATGGTTTGATTTGAGTTTGTGAGTCAATTTCTTTTATTATTCCCTCTTTCTGAAAATATCTGTGACATGGCAGCCATCGATTGAGTCAGCCCCTGCAGCTGTTGGTAGATACGCAGTGGACAGTGAAAATATGCACTCATCCCAGATGATGTCCCACCGGCAGAGAGGCTTTACCAGGGTCTTAATGTGGAGCTCATCCAGGTCCAGCAGCTCCATTCAGCCGAATGAAAGTGTGCACAAAATGTTTTGTTCTGTTTTACATAAGAATTGAAAATGTTATGTTGTTTTTCTGATGGTAAACCTGAGTTCTGTTGTAAATAGTTGTAAAAGGTACTTTAAGTAGCATAATGTAGTAATTTTGTGTCTTTATCAGCTTTTCTGCATTTATACTGGCCTTGATAATCATCACACATACACTTACCACTTGCTTTATTTCTGCAATATACAGTTTAAAGTATTGCATAGGTTACACTATACCAAAACTAAACTCAATAAAATTTACTCTTCAGTTTCCCCATTATGTGATAGATGTCAGAGCTCAGATGGTACGCATGCTCATACTTTTTGGTTTTGTCCTGAGATTTCTGAGTTTTGGAAGAATATTTTTCAGTGGTATTCAAATGTTTTTGGAGAAAATATCAGTCCAGACTTTGAATTAGCTTTGTTTGGGTGTTCTGACCCTACACTAGCATTAACACATTCTCAGCAATTGTCTCTTATGTTCGGTATGGTGGTAGCTAAAAGGGTGATTTTGATGGAGTGGAAGTCCACTTTACCACCCAGTTTTCATAAATGGTTGGCGGAGATGGTTGCCGCCCTCAAGCTCGAAAAGATTCGCTTTCCCAGGATCGATGCTTCTAAAAAATTTGATAAAATCTGGGGCCCCTTCCTTAGGTATCTTTTTAAGAGTTGATTTTGCTTTAGCATTCATGTAAATGGATTGCTTCACTGATGTATTTCTTCACTCCATGTTTTGTGTGTTTGATTATGTATGTTTTTGTTTAAGGTGTTTATTTTGTCATTGTATCTGGTGCCTGTTCATGGGGTGGAGGGGGGGGTTCTCTTTTTTTTTTTTTTTTGTGTATAATATATTTTTGTATACATTGAGACTTTCATCTGTTTTATGTTTATATAAAAACTGTTATAAATAAAATTATAAAAAAAAAAAAAAAAAGACGATTTGTGTGTCCATGCCACACTTTCGTCCGATTTTTAGGGTTATCGTTCTTCCATAAAAGATCCATAGCACATTTTTTTTTTACTCTTTTTTTCTACCCATTTTGGCATTGAAACCACTGATAAAATAAAAATTATAGTTAACATTAAAACATTCACTACTAAAATTTGCCCTTTCAAATTCAACTCTTATTTTTCATTTCATTTTTCACCTGTCAAGACTTGGCATGTGGTGACTGCATTCAGCTGTTTACGCTTAAAAAACAGCGCAGCCACGCACACCTGTTCTTAGTCTATTCTTGATTTCATTGCTATTTATTCTCTTGCCTTTTTCTCATTTACCTTTGTTCCTGTACCTTTACAAAACCTCTTCAGTCTTTCCAATTTTTTTAACGCTTTTATAATGTTCTACAATTAGTGTTGTGTCATCTGCAAATTGGAACACTTTTCTTTCTTCTTGACCTTGCTCAATTTTTATCCCTTTTATTTCTGTCATTTTAAATTAAAATCCCAAGTGGTTCTGCAGTGTATATAGCTGCGATGATCTTGTTTTATAGATCTTGTAATTTGGATAGGATCTGTTAAAAACCATTACATTTCACTCTTGTTATTATATTTCTATAAGGGCTGTCAACGTTAACACGTTAACGCATACAATTCAAGTCAAGTCAAGTCACCTTTATTTATATAGCGCTTTTTACAATGCAGATTGTGTCAAAGCAGCTTTACATTGATAACTGGTATATAATTTTGGCTGCACAGCAGCTCTTAAAGAATAGTGTCAATGTCGGCAGATCAAAACACTGTTCAATATCAAATGTCAAGTGTCCCCAACTAAGCAAGCCAAAGGCGACAGCGGCAAGGAACCCAAACTCCAACAGGTGACATCAGATGGCAATTAATTACAATTAATTGCCACAATTAATTCAAAATCCTTAATGCATTAAAATAATTTGACGCATTTAACCCAAAAAAATTACAGAAGCATGTGCAATTGCGTCATAACGTAATTTACGTCACACAGTTTGATGATCTTAAAAGTCCATGCTGATTATATCAGAGATGGCAGAGAGAATTATTCATTCCAGTGTCTGTTTCGCTTTAAAACACGAACTCTCTGTCATATTCTGTCATTGTATCTGAAGAGCGCGAGGCCTCCCGCATTGCGCTGTTCCTGTCTGAATGCAACGTCGAACATCCCACCGCTGTATGGCCAGATGATATGCAAACTATGTTTCTCGGCTGGATAAAGCAAACCAGCTTCTCGCTAGTAAAGTTTTAAAGGATGAGGATTGCAATCAAAGTAAAGACAACTGCGGTGACGTACAGAAGCACACGTCAGTCCGTTATATTGATGCGCAAACAAATCATGTATGAGCGCTCTCGACGCACTGATCGCACATTGTATTTATGCACAGACACATTTCAGTACATTCACGTTGTTTTCACACACATTCAGGATAATGTTTGGATTTGTCCTGTGTATGTTGCTGTGTACTTCAGTATATATGCAGGTCAAGGCAGTTGGTTTAGGTTTTTTTGGCATCTCCATGTGGTCCTGTTGAGTATCGCAACTTGACTTGTCTAAAATGTAAACAAGCGCTTTGCTGTTGCACACAGTATACACTGTGAATTCTGAAACTTTTTGGGTTTTTTTTTGCTGTGATTTTTTTTTTTTTATGGGTGCTTTGGTGTACATAAATGTATGAATTATAAGAAGTTATATCATTTGGTTATTTGGTGTCCTTTTTTGGAAAGACATCTAAATTTACCTTGAAAAAAGCTTTTACAGTTTTGTGAAAATCACACTTCATTCTGATGGTTTACTATGCTGGATATAGGCAATGATGGCAAAATGGACGTGTTCAACAAGATAAATGATACATGCTTAATTTCACGATAAGTGTGTGATTAATCACGATTAAGTAGGTGCGATTAAAAAAAAAAAAAAAAAAATCTATTGACAGCCCTAATTTCTATATAAAATCTTTTGCCACTTTTTAAAATTTTCCCTAAAACCAAAATGTTTAAAAATGGCAACTTTTCACTATGTCAAAAGCTCTGTGAAGTCTAAACTTATCACATATCCCTTCCTATTGTATTCTTTTAAAATGCTCATTATGTCACTTATACTACTTGTTATATTGGCTATATCCCTCCCTGTCACCCCATAAGCTTGGTTTGCCTCAATTATTTTTGGTAAAACATTCTTTAATCTAATAGCTAAAACCTTTAAATCAGCATTCAGCATTGTGATGAGCCATATAGTTCTTTAAACTCCTTTTGTCACCTTTTTTTTTTTATTTTTTTTTTTTTATAAATCAACTTCATTAGTCCCAAACTTGCTCTAACTCCTTTTTCTGTAATATTTCATCATACACTTCTGACTTATTTTCTCTGAAAATTTTATAAAATTCATTTAGGCTACATCTATTCCCAAACTTTTTTTTTCAGACATTCTATCGTTTGTATTATCTCTTCTTCTTTTATTTCCTTATCAGTCTCTTTTGTCCTCTTCTACTCTCGCTTTGATATGGTGCGATAAGTAATGTTTCTTTTCCTCTTCTATCCCCTCTTTTCTAAACAAATCTATTTTTGTTAATTCTTTTATTGTTTCTGCTCTTCCTTTTCTTGATTCTAGAGCAAAGAAAAACTTTGTACATTTTCCCCCTTCCATTTTATATTTAGCTCTGCATTTTAATCTTTCCCCTTGATATTTTTCTTCATTTTTTTAAGCTTCTCTTCTTACTCTGTTACTTTTTGAATGTCTATTTCTTTTTTCATTGTTTCCTTTCTTAAACGGTCTGTAATTCCCTGTTCTTTGACTTTTCTCATACTTATACTAAGTACTAAAATACTAAGTTCCCTCTGTTGTCTCAAAACGTTTGCTGTATGGGAGTGATGCCACTTCTCTCGGAAATTTTACTTTTATGAACCTTGTTCCATCTTCCATATCCATACCTGGATAGCATCTCCTCTTCACAGTTGAGACAGGGATAACGCCCTATCCCTCCAGTTTTGCTATGATGTTGTTGTCCTCCAGGTAAACAGGCAAATGCATACTCCACAAACTCCGTCTTGCAACTTCTTTACTTTGCATGTTTGTCAATTAATATCCAGTCCATTTAAAATCAGTTATTCAGTTGTAAGGCTGCATAAATTAGGTCAGCCAGAACTAGGAACACTTTGTATAACACCCGATGAACTTGTTACATCGTAGGAAGAATGGCAGAGGTTGTTGTCCAGAGGAGAAATATATTTATACGATCTTATACAGTTTTACAACATAAATGGAGCTCAGATTGAATCATTTATTGAAGAACGATGATGGAGAGCCGACATGAAGTAAACAAAGAAATATGAAGTAAACAATGGACAATATATCAATATTTTTTGTATTTAACACTTTTGTGGACAAAGTGCCGTTGGATGTTTTTCAGTGGATACTTATCATGATAGGTATGAAGTCCCGTTTTGATTTTGTGTGTTGTCATTTGCACTCCCGACACAAATTAAAATATTACTGGTGCTGGAGCATCTATATTGTAAACAGATATCGTAGATTGACAGTAAACCATTTCAAACTTTCAACTTTCAAATAATTAATAATTTATTATTCTCAATATTTTTAGACAGTATTCTATATAGTAAATATATACAATGGTAAACAATGTGACATCACGCCCGAAGTCGGGACAGTGCGCCTTAAGACGTTAAGCCTACTTCTGGACTAAAATGCATCTTTAACCTGAAGCAACTTGCACTGATATATCTTAATATATCTCAGTGACATTGTTTTGTCTCAAGATGCACACCAGTAATGTTTTTTCTAAGGCATGTTTATAAAAGCTACTTAGATGTTCTAATTAAACTAAGGCCTAATCCTGGCTCAATCTAAGCCACAGTGAGCTCTCATTCACCATGTTCATTTCCACCAGGTCAGCAGGTGGCGCCACTCTCCAGACTCCTGCTGAAAACCAACACTCATTAAGCCTGATTTGTTACACCTGTGTTTTGCCCTATATAAGTGTGTTTGTTTCTTGCCTTATTTTTCCCTTGACTATGAACACTGTCATTCAAACATCTAGAGCAATGAAAGAGCAGACAAACAAAAAAAAAAGAAAGAAAGAAAAGCAAAAATTAATATTGTTATCAAAATCACAAGGAAAAATCATAATATGGAGAAAGATACATACCTAAAAAATACATAAAAAAATGTCAGCAACAGTGGGAGAATGCAACAAAAGGAATACTTTTATACTCAATTCAAAGCAGAGTATGTATTTTAAGAAATAAGGGAATGAATTGGAAAGAACAAGTAATAATAAACAGGATAAGAATGGGACATAGCATTCTTAATAGTACTTTTCATATTATCGGAAAACATCCAACAGGTCTGTGTACTCAATAGAGACAGCTGAACATGTTCTTTTATCATGTAAGAAATTCACTCAGAAAAGACAAGAAATTATGATTCAATTACAGAAAATGGGATAAATAGACTACAATATTAAAAGTATTGTGCAGAGAGCAGACAAGAGAGTAAATGTCTGTTTAACTTTCTAAAACAAACTGTTGGAAATCTCAGACTCGAAGACCAGGAGACTTGTATCTTCAACAGGAATCTTTATTGAGAACACATGCTGTTGGTCGCTGCAGTCATTAAGTCTAAGTAAGGGAGCTACATGTTCTATTTTATAGGCATTCAGTGGGCAGTCCTTACACTCAGCCTTAAGCCCGGGACACACTGCACGATTTCTGGTTGTCCCAGACGAAAGATTGCCATCAGGAAACAATCGTGAAGATTTCTGTGATCGTGGCACTTAATCGGTGGTCCTATATCGTACAGTGAGAGTGGTACAAAGACGGCCGTTTTCCCAGTCTTGCGACCAAAGATTGCCTACGATCATTTTCTGAGAGTGTCAAATTCAGCATGATCAACGTACCGTGTGTTTGCTGCTACAACCCTACATCTACTGACCAGCCAATAAAAATGTGACATGAAATCAACGCGACATGGCACAACTGCTTACCTCAAGCTCTTTTCCCTTCTTTTGCTGCTTCCTTTTTTTACAGCACACATAAAAACTACAACTGCCAAAGTGTGATTCAGCATGGTCTTTTTGTTTACCACTAGCGCATGCCGATGATGTTTTATTCTTCTATAGAAACTTGCATCGTAGCCTATGAGTCAGTATGTGTCATCATCGTACAGTCTCCATGCATGTCGCACCCAAGTTTAATAGATCCATGTCGCACCGTGTGATTTGTAATCATCTTCTAGGTTTGCTAAAATCGTGCTGTGTATCCCGGGCTACAGAAGTGACCACTAGTACAAAAGCATCTAAAGACAACACAGGCAATCACCCCCAACTGTGCAGAAAATGGTGCCCCAAATGATATAAACAGTAGCTGGTCACGAGAACTAAGACTATATGTAAACATTCACACATAGTTTGACTCTCAGTAGGAAGATCAAAGACTGACAAAACCCCCTCACTGGAAACTATTGAATCTAATCAGTAAATTGATGCCATGTTCACACAGAATGCAGTACAGTGTAGTTTACCTTAATTTTTTTCATGTGATGTCATGTGAGGACATAGGATCAGCAGATCTTAAACAGATTCTTAAATTTGTAATCCCACAAAATCGGACTGGACAAGCGACTGTAAAATAAACAGGATCTAGAAAAAAGGGTGACAGTGATGCAACAAATCAGATGCCAACTGCAGTTAAACCCCAACGAAGACAAAGCCTTAGTGTTCAGTCTTGAGCCTATGTTTCCAGTTGCTACTACAAGTTATGTTCTGTATTTTTCAGTGTTTTTTTGACCCTTGTGTCTTTTGATTTCCCTGTTTTTGGAAGCTCAGATTCCTAGGTTTTGTTGCACTTTACCTCAGTAAATATTGTTTTTGTTGGAATTCTATACATGAGTGAAAAGTTGAATTTTTTTTTTTTTTTTTTTTTAATGATGTTTTGATTTTATTTGTATGAACTTTTATCTGTAATCTTCAGATTCACACACACTGGTTGTGTCGTAATCACCAGCTGGGGTGCCCTTGATAGCCACCAGAGGGCACTCCACCCCAGACTTTTGTCATTCCCTCACAAACTACGGCTGCGTCCGAAAACTGGAAAATGCTGCCTTCGGAGGACACATTTCAATGTAGGAAGGCATCAAGGCACATCCGAATTCAGTGCTGGATTCACTTCCTGTCTCCTGAGATACCTTCATCTGATCGATTAGCTGCTTTTGATATCCCACAATCCTGTGCTTTACATTCTGTGACAGTTGAGCTAGAAAAAAACAAAAACAAATGGCATCCGAAAGTTACGTTTGCTGGTCAGTTTCTGTGTAAATGTGCGTTTTTGACCAACATTTTCCACTTTTGATGTCGTCATTTCTAGCGAGAAATTACTACTGTAGTAATTAAATATTTTTTTAGTTTTCACCAAAGCTCTCGCTGTTTTGCAGTAGATCATTAAACTGTTACGCTGCCTCAGAAGTCTGTCCGAAATCAGTTTTGTGAGGTGCCTTCATGCACAAACGCTGCCGTACAAGTCATTGTCTTAAAAGGAAGCGAGGCAGCTAGACAGCTACCTAGGTTTTCGGATGCAGCCTACATTTCCCAGAACTCATCATCCCTGATTGTATTCAGCTGTCTCTCATCTCATTACCTCTGCCTTTAAAAGTCATGTATCTCTCAGTCACTCTTCGCAAAGTCTTGTATATGTCAGCACTGCATTTCTCAGTTTTTGGTTTCTCATGTTCATGGACTTTCTGCCTGGTTTCTTTGGATTTCTGTTATGCCTCTGCCTTGGAATCTGATATTGTTTGACTGTGTTTTGACCTTTGCCTGTGGTTTTTTTTTAAATATTATGTTTGTATTACTCTTTAGTAAACTACTGCATTTGGATCCTCAACCTTTGTGTCTCTGAGCAGTTCATGACCAGCTGATTCAGTAGCAGTTCAAGTGTGTCACAAATATAGTGAACATTTGGAAGAAACTAGACCCATAATTGAACTTCTTTACAGAATACTGGCACATCCTTTATCATAGATTCTTTAAAACATATACAGATATGTTTAAGCAGACAAAATATTAGAGATATTATACATCACATGTGTTATCACATGATTGACATCATGAAGCAAAGTCTTGTTTACATTTCCTTTGATAAGGCCACCCGGAGGGGTAGGATATAATTTTGCACACTGTGTGGGCTTTCTATATCCAAGTATAATACAAGTAGTTAGATTAAAGCAATGATGTAAAGTCCATGAACAATTATGAGGGCTAGTAAAATCGTCCATATTTGCTTTACATTTTTCCACACAGGGAAGGGTTAAAAAGAAGTTCAGTAAACTTCAAATATGTATTATTATGTGTTGTAGTGTGCCTGCGTCTATATGTTGCTGGTTCTAGATCCTTAATGGAGTAACACTATATATATATATATTTTTTTTTTTTTTTTTTTTTTTTTTTTAAGGATCTTCACCATAATTGTTGATTTTAAACAGTAAGTTCTGACTACCAATTTTTGAACCTGGGTACTCTTTAAGTTGATTCTAGGTAGTAATGTTATGGTGAAATTTTGATGCGAGTGTGTAACCTGTGATGTTTGTGTCTGGGAGAGGAGTAGACCTTGTCTTACAGCAATTTTTAGTTACACAATTTGGTTCCGGTGCTAATCCGGGGGGGCCATGTGACTTGGTCTTGGAATGTAAGGTGTGGATGGCCCATTGGTATATTTCCATACACATCTCCCGCATCCTAGGGTGTGTGCAAGTGTGACCCGTTGTCCCAATTCGATGCAGATGGGTCCAGCATTAGAGGCCCCAGGTCTGCTGGGGAAATCTCTGGATCAATGGGTAACTTAATCACCCTTCCAGTCATAAGCTCATATGGGTTAATGCCTGTAGCTTTTGTTGGGGTTGCTTGCAGCACAGTCAGAATAGTGGGTAAGGCATCGATCCACCTGTTTTGGTGTTGGGCTATCTGCTTAGAGATATTTTCTTTGGTCCGGTTAACGCGTTCAACTATTCCCGAACTTTGTGGCCTATGTGCCACGTGAAATCTTTGCTTGATGTTTAGCATTTTGCACACATATTTCATAACTTGTCCAGTAAAATGAATCCCTTGATCAGATTCAATTTGAATTGGTCACTGTCACTGTATTTGCGGTGTTCATTGCGGGTGGGAATTGCTTCAACTCATTTTGAAAATTTATCAATTATCACGAGGCAATATCAATACCCCCCCTTTGGCACTGGGTAGCGGACCAATGAAATCCAATTGTAAGGACTTCCAGGGTCCTTTAGGTGGTTCTGGCCTGCGCAGATTTGTTCGGCCTAGTTTTGCCTGGTTAATTGTGGCACACACCAGACAGGTGTTGCACCATATTTCAATGTCAGCTGTCATTCCTTGCCACCAAAATTGTTTTTGTATTAATTGTGCTGTTTTTGTTGCAGACACATGCGCATATTCATGATACAATTTGATTATCGGCTTTTGAAGCACTTCTGGAACAACAAATTTTCCATCTCGGATGACTATGCCTTCAATTATGTTAACCATCTGATCATGTTTCAAGTGTGGTACAAGTTCCTTGTCAGAGACCCACAGATCTTGCTGATACTGTTTGAGGTCTATGGACGTAACTTGCGCTGCACTTGCCACAGAAACAGAGGGTGTTTCATTTAGCCATAGGTCACTTTTTACTGCTGCCAGCTTGGTCAACAATATTATTGTTTTTTTTCATGCACATCTGGATTTTTGTTGTGTGCACGTACTTTTACAGAGGAAAAGGGTGCTTCTCGCGCTTGTATTTCTTGCCAAATTCCAATTATAGTGTTGAAATGTTTTATAGGCGTTCCGGCAGTCGTGAGGAAGTTCCGCAATTGCCACTGAGCCATAAAATCTGTTACCATGCCATACGCGTAACAGCTGTCCGTATATATGCAAAGCGGTTCAGGGTGTGCCTTGATCGCTTCTAGCAATGCAACGAGTTCAGCTTCCTGTGCGGATATGTTAGATGGTAATTTAAACAACAGCTGCTGTTTTGGACGCAGTTTTCCCACATGTTCTTGAGCTAAGACTCCACTTAAGGTGATTTCATGCGCATCTACTTAAATATGAAAATCTTTTGGTGGGCTGGGCAAGCCCAGGGTGGGCGCGGCGCACAGTCGTTGTTTTAAATTGGTAAACGCTTGTTCGTGCTTGTCAGTCCATTCAAGGACATCGTTTGGCTTTGTTTTGCCTTTTAAAAGAGAATACAACGATGCGGCAGTATTTGCATAATAAGGGATGAAATCTCATAAATAGTTTGCTGTACGTAACAACACTTTTTGCAGCGAGTTTAGAGTATGAGGTCGGGGCAGTTCGGCAATGCCTTTTTTTCTGTCATCTGTTAGGGCTCTGTGACTTTGAGTCAGAGTGTACCCTAAGTAGTGTACTTCTCTTTGCGCAATTTGGGCTTTTTCTTTGTTCGTTTTGAAGCCTGCATCACTTAACATCTGTAACACTGTGTCAACCAGCTGCAAGTGATTCTTAAGTGTGTCTTCTGTGGCTATTAGTATGTCGTCTACATAGTTAACTACTTTGCCAGTCCCTAGTAAGGGACTGAGCACATCTGCCACAGCTCTGTGAAAAATGGCTGGACTATTGTGAAGGCCCTGTGGGATTCGTTCCCATGTGTACTGCATTTGATTTACAGTAAATGCTAGCTTCCATTGGTCTTCCCATTTGACTTTGATAGACCAGAAACCATTTTTAATGTCAAGTACTGTGGACCACGAAGCACTGGTTGAAACTTGTGATAAGATGGTAGACGGGTTTGCCACTATGGGTGTTGCCTTAAGTAAAACTTTAAGACGTTGATAATCAATACAAAGGCGCCATTTACCATTAGGTTTTGGAACTGGCAAACATGGAGAATTTGTGGTTGAACTGCATCGCCGAACTATCCCTCTAACCTCAAGCTGTTTTACTATCTCATGAACAGCGACTTCTGCCTCTGGCTTGATGCAATATTGTTTTTGTGGGGGAGGGGGCTCTCCCTCAATGTATACTTCAAAGTCAATGAGGCCACAGTCGTGTTCATGATTAGCCCAAACATCGCTGTGTTTGTTAATGAGAAGTTGAATCGGATCTGTACTGGATATGGACATAATGTTGGCATGGCTTCGAGACAGGCATTTCTTTGCGGTTTTGTTAGTTTGTACTTCAATTTGTTTTTCAAAACAACGAATTACAAAGCCATGCTTTCTCATGATGTCCATTCCCAATACAGTTCCTTCGCTGTTATCTGGTAAATACCAGAATGGCTTGTTTAACACTTCCATGCCTAAATCAAGCTGGACTGGCTGCGTTCGAGTTGCTGTCATCAAAGTATTGCCTATACCTTTAATCTGGATCGTTCGTGTACTTAAGGGTAGTGGAATGTTTGTGCAGGAGCAGGCGGCACCGGTATCAATAAAGATGTTAACTAACCGGCCTCCAAGGTTAGCTCCTATTTTGATTCGGTTGCCGCTTTTGATAATGCTTCCTACAGCAATGGAGGCCACGCACGCCTATTGGGGATTGTTATATTTTGCTAGTAGGACAGCGAGATCTGCCTGCAAATTTTTATACAGGCTGTCTTGTTTTGGGGGTTTTCGGCTTTTTTGCAATCAAATTTCCTAAGCGTTTGAGGATCTCATTGACATTCTTGGAATGCACTGTTTGATTGTTTTGCGCTTTTTTTAGTCTGAGACAGTTTTGAATATTGTGGTTACTTTTTTTTGCAATAATAGCATCAAAACTGTGACTGAGGTTTAGGGCCAGGGTTTTTAGCACCGTTTCCTTCTGCTAGCCATTGTGTTGTTGAAACGGAATGAGCTTTGGTTTGTTTAAGCCTGGTTTCTATTTTGGAAGCCCAATCCACCAATGATCGGTAGGTATTCTCAGATGGATCGGCTCCATGAACTAGCGCTTCCTTTCAGGAGTTGAAGTAAAACTTCCTGATCGCGCTGTGCATCTTCTAAGCCTGAGTGCTCTTTGTACATCACCCATAAACGCTCCGCATAAATTTCAAATGGCTCTTTGTTGGCCTGTTTTATTTCTAAAATTCTATTCCACTCAGCGTGTGTTGGTCCCCTTAGCTCTAATAAAGTCTCCCTTAATCTTTCATACATGTCATTTTCATTCTCACCTTCTTGCTTGATTACAGTTTCTCCAGATCTTAATTCAGGGGACATTTTTGGTTTTAGTTCCTCTGGAAGAGTGAGGAGAGCAATTTGCCAAACATCTGACCTCTAAATTGTACACTGATGCCTGTAGCATTAAGTTGCTCCAGTAGGGTTGGAAAGGGCCTTTTTTTGGCATCATTCCCACAACTTCTTTGTGTTTGGTACAGTTAAAGGACGGCTAATAGTAGTGACTTCATCATCCGCATTAGTCATTGTTTTAAGTACAGCAACTTTCATTGTTTTTCTGAGAACAGCACCAGATTTAGTCGAGTCATTATTGGACTGTGCTGCCTCTCTTCGGGTCTGTTTGGGCGATAATACATATCACTTGCGGAGAAGGATCGCGCACCACCGAACCAGGTTGTGTCCTTGGAGTTTGGCTACGAACCTCAGTCAGGGACAAATGATCTTTTAACGTTGCTTGCTTAAGCTGCAACATCATCTTCATCGCTATCACTGTTTATCTCGCTTCCAATTTATCGCCGCTACGGGAAATCCTGCAGACCCGCAGCACTCTTCAAGAGTGGATGTTTAAGCCAAAATTGAATTTAAAAAAAAAAATATTCTCAAGCTTTTTAATTTGCGTTTCCATTGCGTCGCCCTGTCTTGCCCAAGTTTGTTTTTCATACACAGATGCTTCAACCTGTGCTCTGAGCTTTTTCAGCTCATCTGATCACGTTGCTTCTAGCTCTTTTATGTTCGCTATCACACGTTCATTTTCTGCAATCATTTCGACGCAGCATATAAACAATTGCGAGCAGTAGTTTTCGATAGGAAGATTTAGTTTCCAACTTTCACCCTTCAGTAACATACCAGGCTAGAATTTGGTCATTGTTCCAATCAAAATCTACTCCCTTGTTACGCAGACGAAAAAGGAGATCTTTTATTTACAAGGCAGGAGATTCCATTATATCCCTGTCTACACTCGAACTACCATTTCCCTGATAAGCCATGTTGTTTCTCTAATAATCTCAAACACCATCAGGTTTTTTCGGTACCGGTTAATCCTGGGTATACCGACCCTTTCTACAAATGTGTCTATATGACGTGCGTCTAAGTTTTCCCTCAAACGTTTCTAAAAGGTAAACAAAATATACTTACTACAGTAGCTGCAGACAGAGAAGGAGTAGCTCAAACCTCATGCTCCGTTTGGATCTGAATTATTGCGCCAGATGACGTCACTCGCCTGAGACTGGAGGATCACGTCGGGGACGCCACTTTGTAGGTTCCACCCACTAGCCCAACGATGGCGTCTAGTGGTCTGGTTGAAGGTATTTCACGTGTATGTCCTCTGGCACTTCTGGAAAAAAAAAAAAAAAATCATAATTTAATCTGACTCCAATTGTAAATGACTTAGTTTCACAATGTTTTCCAATGTAACGGCTGATCATAAGATTAGTTGTGCTTTAATTTAGAACCTATATGTTTATAGGTTGAACCTATGAACCTATATATTTTTCTGATTATCTTTTACTTTCAATTATTCGTTCACTGAGGTCCCGGTATCGCTTTAGAGAGTCACTTCGGCCGACTGAGTGCTCTTCTTGGACTCAAACTCGTCAGTTCTGACCTTAAACATTGGATGCAGGGTAAATATCTACCTTTAAGTCGGTCGCGCTCTGCTTACTCGTAACAAAAAGCATAGTTTTTATATAATTACGAAAACTGCAACTTATCTAACTAGATAGTCAGAAATCGAAATGGTCTTAATTGATGTGCCCTATGCTCCACCTATTAAACCTTCCGTATGATCAATCCTGAACACAGATTTGCGGTAATACCTTCGCTTTAATCTACCAGAAATAACACATTAAGAATAATGCAGAATAATTTGTTTTGCCAGGCAGGATTAAACATCAATTAAAAGAATTTAAAAAGAATATATCACACAACTGATCAGCATAAAATACAAAGTACAATTCAAAACATAGTATTAAAAATAAGAGAGGAGGCCGAGCCAGGTGTTGTCCTGTGTTCTTTCTCGCAGATCCTCTTTTCAGATTAGAGAGTTTTATTGCTTTATTACAGGATAGGAATCTTGAATTCAGTCTTGGTAAAATCCATTCTTACAACGCTTTCTTCATACTCAAATCAATTTTAAGCCTCCTTCCTTATCTTTTTGATATCCTCACATTCTTTCCTCTACACAATAAATCAGTGGAATTTGTCTCTATCGACACCCACTCTGGCAAGTCTAGGACATTTAATGTATGAACAAATCTTGACATTAGCAATGCGTTACTCGCGTTCCCTTTCAAATTCAGTTCTCTTTGTTTCCAGTAATTAACTGTTTGCTTTATATTCTATAGGATCACAGTCCAAGTTACATCCCTTGCTGTAATATTCTCCACACCTATGTTAACACCCAGTACTCTAATATAATCTTTTACGATTTTAAAAGGAATGCCAGAGTCCACAAGCAGTGCTTCTAAAACCTGTCCTGGGGACCCCCCACCACTGCATATTTTGTACACCTTCCTCATCTAACTCATCAGCTCATTAACACAGAATACAAGAATGAATTGGGTGTGTCTGACAAGGGAGAGATCCTAAAATGTGCAATGGTGGGTGTTGTGGCAAAAAACAACAGGACTCTTACTGCATAAGAGACGAACTCATCCAGTTGTCTTTCAAAGGTTTTATTTCTTGCAAGAAAGGTCAAACAGTAAACAGAGACACAAGCAGCTGCAGAGTGTAAGACAAAGAATAAAAGCTTCCCCTCACTTTTATATCACTAACCTCCAAGGCTGAAGCCTCTGTTCTCTTCCCATATTTAGACACGTGACTATGAAAAGAACCCTTCCACCCGTCACGTGACACTCACACCCCCCTCACTCTACAAAACCCATACATTTGTCACATATGAACATGGCCTTTTGTTCAGGCCTGGCCAGGAGTCAAAAATAAATCCCTAAATGTAGCTGTTCTACGTGACTCTACGTGAGAATGCATTCTTAAACACTTCTAAAAGAAAAGTAATCACAAGCATATAAGAATAATCATAAGAAATTTTTGTGGGGGGTCCACAGGACATGTTTGAGAAGTACTGCTCTTAAGAGCAATTTCAGATTTTTCAATATTTATATTTGCTCCTGCTGATTTCCCATATGTATTCATGTGCTCCATTATCTGCTTTATGCTGTTTGTCTGTAACGAATTTACAGGTATTTAATCAATTAGCTCAAATTCTGGGTGAAATATATATATATATAATTATGTCATAACGCGTTATGATTAATTATAATATAGATCGACCAAAGAGGGAATTATGCAAATATATTGTGAATTAATTACAACGGATTATAATTAATTACATATGATTAGGTCTAGTTCAATAGTGATTTGAGAAAGACTATCCTAGTTTGTCCAGCATACCATCAGTTTTCTCATAAACTATTATAAGAATAAGTTGGTCTCTGGCCACGAGAATAACTTCCTATTATAGCATTAAAGCGTAAAGCAGTTTTGCAGAATCAAACGTAGAAGGGACCTGGTTCGTTGAATACGAAACTATGACTACATGGGCTAAGTTATATGACTAGATATGCACAAAGAATACAAATATATACAAAAGCGAAAGTAAAGGCAGGAAAACAAAGGTGATCAAAGAAAATGGCAAATTACAAACAGTTAAACCTTTGAGAGCCAGCAAGGAAACTCAGCTTACGCATGGAGCTTAAAACGCTTTGAAAAGAATGGTTCTATACTTGCATAGGTTCAGGTGCTGCGGTTGCTTGTCTTTCGGCAGGAGTTTCAATGCGTGCAGCTGGAGCGATTGGTCCTTTTCCGAGGCTGGGTTCTTGGTGGGATTTTCAACCAAGGTTTTAACTTAAGAGTAAGATAACCGGAAAATAAAGAAGAGAGAGTCCGTCTCCGAGGTGATGGAGGATGACGGAGGCTTGACAAAAGAAAAACTTGTGCCAAACAGATGGTCATCCCGAAGATGCAGAGGAGCGCGTGATGGAAGCGTGGTCGCCGAGACGTCCGGGAGAGACGTGCGTGAGGTGGCGAGGGACAATCGAGGGACAATCGAGAGACAAAGGAAACATGCGTGTGGTTGTCTTTTTAAGGACAAACAAGCCAAAACGCCTCCTTGGAAGCACCGGCCAATGGCAAGGATGAAAGTTTGGCGGGCAAACTTTCTCTTTGTCTCCATTTACGACCTCATTTTCATGGTTTATGAAGTGTCAGGTCTGAGTGCATTTTCTTCGAAGTACCATTAAAAATAGAACAATGCATTTTACAGTAACGTGACATACATTGTCAATTAGGGCATAAAGAGAGCTTTACAATGAGACCAAACTTGTCAGATGTCAAAGACATAAAAGTGAGAGATACAGTTTAGAGTACAACTAACACTGCTACAATCATAACTAATCTTATATACTATGGATACATGCACGTTCACTTGAATACAGCAACGGGTACACTTTGGTATATTCATATTTTGAGGCTAAATGTAGATACAGTCTCCAAATGTGTGTTTGGGTCTCTGTATGTGTGTGTGATGTGTATTGGGTTTTCACAGCATCTCGGGTATGCCACATGACCCTTAGTGCCCTGTGGGGGGGGAGCACGGGTGACTCTTTGAACTCCCCGGAGCTGGTGAGAAGGCCTCCTGCTTCTCCTCACTGGAGGTAACAAAGATGCCAACAGGGTAATTTCATCCAGACCTGCCGGAGCCATGGTCTATGGGTTATCCGAAGGAGGTCAAACATTAAAAGCTTTCTTTAATTTATGGTTGTATTGATGATTTTGATCCACCACAGACGCTACAGTCCCCCTTTCGCGCGGCGAAGTTCATGTGTGGACCTCGTTGGACGGCAACAAAAGTCGGATGGCAGATGGATCAAGATGGTCAAGCAACAGGTGGTTTGCTACTCATCCTCGGCCTTTGGTTCCTCAGATGGAGAGTCCATCTCGATGAGGTTTGGCATATTCTCCGTCTTGGTACTTCCTCTCCTTGGTTTCCTTTTGAAAACTTAAGGGCAGGCAGGCACCTGTCCCTGGACTCTCGCCTCCCTTTGATCCCTTTGGATAGGATGAAGGCCAGGCCCAGTATCAGAGTGTACTCAATTGCCATGGAGAGGCAGAGGGCTGTGTCGGCAGCAGTCCAAGCCTGGGCTATAGGTGAGCTGGTGAGCTGGTCAGGATGGGCAGTCGGGACAGTGCTTGGAGGGATGTGTCAATGGGAGTAATGTCGATTAACTGGGACCCCCTTTTCTCAATCTTAAGTTCCAGTTCTGGATCTGAGGTGAGGTTGTGATTCTTGAAGAAGGTTGGGATTTCCAGTTCTGACTGGTACTCTTCACTTGGGAGATGGTACAATGCCAGATCGTCGAGGTGGAGGATGGCACCTGTGGGTACCTGAACCCACATACTTTGGTTGGGCAGGCTGACACGAGTGGCAAGTCGCACTTGGCCTCGGCAGGACAGCGTGTGTCGCTGATCATGGGTTGCAACCCGCAGATTCCTTCAGTGTTTTCTCTGAGGAAAGGTTTGCTAGGGCAGAGGTAGTGAATGTCTTTGGTCAACATACACATATGCAAATTGGGAGCCAGGTACAGCTGTGGGTTGCTGTCGTGGTAGGCTACCACATTTGGTGTGTGTATCTTGATATGGGTGTTACCCTGTCAAAATCCGACATTGACTATGTCTTTGAGTCGGTAGATGTTATCTGATTCAATGATGGGTAGGTTCAGGAGAAAGGCCACCTCACTCTGTTCAGGGTCGACGTGCAGTAGGATGGCACTACCCAGAGAGTAGGCGAGGTGGGTTGGAAGAGGCTTGGTGGGTCTGCCAGTAGCAGAGCCCAGCACAGTTTGTATGAGTCTTAGGGGTACAAGGTACGGGGGAATCCTACCCATAGCCAAGCTGTCCATGGAGGAGCTAACCTCCCGCAGCATGTCTGTCAGAGTTGTGACCAGCTGAGTTTGGGCAAAGTCATTTTGGGAGACTGTAAACAGTTGCTTCAATAAGTTCACCGTTTGGTTCAGCAGGAAACTGTGAGTACTGAGAACCACCACAATACCTTTAACGGATTTGCAGATGGTTTGCAGGGTTTTACTCTGTGTTGCAAGCTGTTGTCTCAGCTGTGGAATCTCAGTCTGAATTTTAGCCACATGCCGTCTTATGGGGGCTAGGCTCACTGTGTTGACACTAGACATGCCGAGGTTAAGCAGGGTTAAGGTGAGTGCTTCTGTCAGAGTTGACTCTAAGTGGCCGTCTGGACCTGGTGAAGATGTGGCTCATCAGGAGGTAGGCCAGGGTCTGGGCAGTGTCGTTAGGTGCTGGAAGACACTCTACCCACTTGGTAAATTGGCACCCGACCATGAGGAAATACTGGTTACCTCTTGTTGATCTGGGCAGGAGTCCCACCCAGTCTATCTGGAGGTCCGACCATGGAAATATGATTCCTCTGTGTTGCAGTGGAGCTCTGTGAATTGGGTTTGCCTGTTGGAATTGACAGCAAACCAGACATCCTCTGACATACTGTGCCCCATCTTGCTGCATGCTGGGCCAGTACGCCACTTGTTTTAATGTCTCAAGTGGCTCTGGTACCATGGTGTCTGGCACATGGTGCGTTGTGGGCGTATATTATTGTGCCCCCCTTTTGGCACTGTAGCATTACAAGCTTTGGCGCTGTGAGGTCATCAGGGGCATACCAGAGAATGTTTACCTCCACACGCAGCATGTGTTTGCTCTCCTGCAGTCGTTTGAGGCTAGTGGCCGCCGTGGGATCAGATGCCGTGATCGGGTGGTTGGAGGGGTCTGAGAGGTGGTTTAATATAGCTTGTATGGAGGTGTTGGAGACTTGGAGGTCAGCTATATCATTGTTGGAAATTTGTGAGGCAGTGAAGGTGGCTGTGAGGTGGGAACTGTTGCAGGAACAGTTCGTTGGCTGCGGGTTATTGCTGCCACACTAAGGGTGGGTGACTGGGGTGGGGATGACCGTAGATTGCTATGTTGTGTGCCAGTCTTGGCAAAGGCATCAGTTTGGTCATTCAAGTCTTTGTCACACCCTGGTTGCTTTGAGTGTCCTTTCACCTTTTCCCAGTAAACGATCATGTCGTTTGTTTGAGTGATGTCATCACATGCTTGGAACAGGTGTTGGTTTGACCGGCTTGTTGCTTTCAGTCTTGAAACTATTTTATTTCCAGCCCGGAAGGTGGCATGTGTAACTGAGTCTGGCATAGTTTGAGTCTGTGCAACTGAGGAGTTCTCTGATGTTATGAGCTGAGGCGACTTGAAGGGTTATGAGAGTAGCTGCTACTTCAGCATACTGCGATGATTGGGGACCCAACCTGAAGTGTTGTGGTGGGCAGGGTTGGTTGTTTAACCATAACACTCCTGCAACTGCCTTTAGGATGCCCTCATGGTTGTAGGAACATCCATCGACGTAGGCGGTGGGCATACCTTGGCACGCATTCTCTTCAAAGTACCTGTGACAGGTTGGTTGCTGTTGGGGTACCTCTACCTCCAGTGTTGAAGCTGTTGTGTCATCAGAGCAGTTTTGGCAGGCAGCCAAGCCGTCGCTTAGTGCAGACTTGTGATTTTGGGCATATCGTGCCTCAACGTTGCGCCCCTGGAGGGCCATCAGCCACGTAGTTATGCGTGAGTTGGTGACCACGCCATCTTGGATGCGTTGGGTATTGAGGAAAGTGATAGGCTGGTGGCAGGTTTCTATGATAACCTTTTGCGCTCCGATGTAGTTGGAGAATCTTTGGATGGCCCATACCGTGCATGCTTTGTTCAGGAAGATGTTGAATTCAGCTGGCGAGTTGGCATAGCCGAATGGGCACCGCGTGAACATGTACTGTCGGTTGCCAAAGGTGAAGGCCAGCTTGTGTTGATCTTCTGGATGCATGGGTATGGTCCAGAATCCTGATGCCACATCAAGCGTAGAGAAAATAGTGGCTCCTCTGATTCTGGGTAGTTCCTGCTCCAGCTGTGTCATGGGCCATCGTGACAGTGGCACTCGGTTCAAGTTTCTGTAGTCAATGGTGGGTCGCCACTTGCCATTTGGTTTAAGAACGGGCCATATGGGGGCTGAATAGGTGCTGTTGCATGGGCGGATGACACCTGTTTCTTCCATGGAACGAATAATCTCCTGCACTGGTTCGTGTGAGGCGATGGGAATTTTGTACTGCCTGACAAAGGTGGGAGGAGCATTTGGGTGTGTTGGAATACGCACCGTATGAAGGTTAGGGAGGCCGCAGTCTAAAGAGTCTTTTACAAATGACGTTTTGAATTTGTACAGGACCTGTCTGAGTTTCTGACGGTCTGTATCATTCTTTAGGGCATCTGTATCTTTCAGAATTTGTTGGACTCAAGTCTCAAATCCTGGAAATGGCTCCCCCCTTGTTGTGTCACTTGTCAAGTGGGCAGTCAGAGGTGCAGCAATTTCATGAGTTGCGCAGACAGGCTGGTTAGAGACTGCGTATGCTGCGCGGTGTTGGTCCTCCATCAGCTCCGTTCTGCGCAGTTGTTCTGTGGATACCGGCATGATGGAAGTGATGGAGATGATCTTGAAAGGTGCTGTGAACACTGTGTTGTCCAAGCTCCCTGCTGGGATCATTGCAGGTATTGAGCCTGTGACTGGTAACATGAGTTCAAAGTCATGGAAGTCGTGATTCAGAATCCATCCCAGACGGTAGGCCTTGGGAATTCTGATGTCTGTGGCCGTGCAGTTGTCGAACAAGATGTAGACTACGCGGGATGATACTTCAGTGAGGGGTGTGGCTTCCAGAGTGAGTCCAAGTCCCATACCTTCGGGTGAAAGTTTGAAGAAACCCAGCGTGTTGTTTAGGGTTTGACCACATTGCATGTTGAGCCGAACAGCGACCCCTTTGGTGTAAGCGGGTACTACGGCTTCCTGTTCGTTGACCAAGATGCAGACCTCTGGAATGGTCTGACCAGACAGGAGGTTTCAATGTTGACAGGGAAAACAGGGGTCTGTAAAGTCATTGGAACCCACACCACCTCATTAATAACATCCATATGAGCTTTGAGGCGAATCAGGAGGTCCGATGTATACTTCATGTGGTAGGTCCGGAAGGACCAAGAAGTAGCTTCTAATTTTAGAAGAAAATAAGCACAACCCTAGGTATTTATTTGATACAGTGGCTAAATTAACAAGAAATAAAGCTTCAACTTCTGATGTTTCCAAAGAGCACAGCAGTAATGACTTTATGAACTTCTTTACTTGTAAAATTGATAATATTAGAGAAAAAATTATAACCATGCAACCGTCTACTACAGTATTGCGTCAGACAGTGCATTGTAGTGTCCCTGAGGAAAAATTAAATTCATTTACTGCTTTAGGAAAGGAAGAATTGTCTAAACTTATTAAATCATCAAAATCAACAACATGTATGTTAGACCCTATACCGACTAAACTATTAAAAGAGATGCTTCCAGAGATCATAGATCCTCTTCTTAATATCATCAATTCATCTTTATCACTAGGATACGTACCAAAAAGTTTTAAGCTGGCTATTATTAAACCTCTTATTAAAAAACCACAACTTGATCCTAGAGAATTAGTCAATTACAGGCCGATCTCAAATCTCACTTTTCTGTCAAAAATACTAGAAAAGGCAGTATCATCACAACTATGTTCCTTTTTAGACAGAAATAGTATCTGTGAGGATTTCCAGTCAGGATTTAGACCGTACCATAGTACTGAGACTGCTCTCATTAGAGTTACTAATGATTTGCTCTTATCATCAGATCGTGGTTGTATCTCTCTATTAGTGTTACTGGATCTTAGTGCTGCATTTGACACTATCGATCACAACATTCTTTTAAATAGACTCGAAAATTATGTTGGCATTAGTGGAACTGCATTGTCATGGTTCAAATCATACTTATCTGACCGTTATCAGTTTGTAGTAGTAAACGAAGAGAGGTCATATCGATCACAGGTTCAATATGGAGTACCGCAAGGCTCAGTACTAGGACCGTTGCTTTTCACTCTGTACATGCTACCCTTGGGAGATATCATTAGGAAGCATGGCGTTAGTTTTCACTGTTACGCTGATGATACTCAGCTCTATATTTCTTCGCGCCCTGACGAAACTTACCAACTCACAAAATTAACAGAATGCATAGCTGATATAAAAAATTGGATGACCAGTAATTTCCTACTTCTAAATTCAGAAAAAACAGAGATTCTAATTTTTGGACCAAAAACCTCTTCACGTAATAACCTAGAATACTGTCTAACACTTGATGGCTGCTCTGTTAAGTCTTCGTCGTCCGTTAGGAACCTGGGTGTGCTCTTTGATACCAATCTTTCATTTGAAGGCCATGTTACTAGCATCTGTAAAATCGCATTCTTCCATCTTAAAAATATATCTAAACTACGACATATGCTCTCAATGAAAAATGCAGAACAGTTAGTTCATGCGTTCATGACCTCAAGGCTAGATTACTGTAACGCTCTACTGGGAGGTTGTTCCGCTCGCCTGATAAATAAACTACAGCTCGTACAAAATGCAGCAGCTAGAGTTCTTACTAGAACTAGGAAGTATGACCATATTAGCCCAGTTCTGTCAACACTGCATTGGCTTCCTGTTAAACATCGTATAGATTTTAAAATCTTGCTAATTACTTACAAAGCACTAAATGGTTTAGCTCCCCAGTACCTGAG
This sequence comes from Hypophthalmichthys molitrix, assembly GCA_037950675.1. NCBI lineage: Eukaryota > Metazoa > Chordata > Actinopteri > Cypriniformes > Xenocyprididae > Hypophthalmichthys > Hypophthalmichthys molitrix. Next base: position 47,331,862 of record CM075494.1, on the reverse strand, counting down.
TGAGCTCTTAAAGCATTATAGTCCTTCACGTCTATTGCGATCTCAGAACTCAGGCCAGCTGATAATACCTAGAATATCAAAATCAACCGCAGGTGGTAGATCCTTCTCCTATCTGGCACCTAAACTCTGGAACAATCTTCCAAGCATTGTTCGGGAAGCAGACACACTCTGTCAGTTTAAATCTAGACTAAAAACGCATCTCTTTAACCTGGCATACACATAACACATTATCAATTTATATTTTCAAATCCGTTAAAGGATTATTAAGCTGCATAAATTAGGTCAGCCGGAACCGGGAACACTTCCTATAACACCAGATGTACTCGTTACATCAGAAGAAGAATGGCATCTACGCTAATATTAGTCTTTCTGTTTATCCCGAGGTTTACCGTAGTCAACCAGATCCGGGCCGTATCCAGGTGAGACCGAGGACCGGCGCCTTGACGCGACCACAATGTAGCCCTGAAGTATCAGCAGAGATTGAGTCAACTAGATCATCCATTGTGAAGGCCTCATCGACACGACAGCCAGTGCCACAGCTCCTCAACAAACCGTCCATACCGGTGTGATGAATACGATCCTCAACTGGACTGAACTGGAATAAATACTTTGAATGTTGCGATCCTATCAGACATAAGATAGCAACCTGAATCGTAACAAAGCACTGTTCGCCAGAGGAGAACTGGCCCCCCGACTAAGCCTGGTTTCTCCCAAGGTTTTTTTCTCCATTTTAACACAGAAGTCTATTTGCCACCTGTTTGCCATCTGATGTCACCTGTTGGAGTTTGGGTTCCTTGCTGCTGTCGCCTTTGGCTTGCTTAGTTGGGGACACTTGACATTTGATATTCAACAGTGCTTTGATCTGCCGACATTGACACTATTCTTTAAGAGCTGCTGTGCAGCCAAAATTATATACCAGTTATCAATGTAAAGCTGCTTTGACACAATCTGCATTGTAAAAAGCGCTATATAAATAAAGGTGACTTGACTTGACTTAATGGGTTAGACACCGGTCGTTCCATTTCAGGTTCAGAGCGCAGATGCCCTTGGCCGTCATCATGGTTGAGAGAGTCTAAAAGGAAACGTGTGCGCTTGGTGGCAAATGGGAGGTCCGGTGTGTTCCCAATGAGAGCTTCAAACAGGGTGTGGCTGATGGCGGAGTTATCTGCCCATGGTGCGAGAATAATGTCTGTTGTTGTTAAATCATTCAGCTGCAGGTCTGCTATGACCTTGGGGCAGAAGGAGTCAGAGTCTGTGGTGAGTTGAAGAGTGCAGAGTAGCGACCTTGAACTCCGTTCTGGTGCTGAGACGGGGTTCCCGCGGCTAGCTGTGAGATTTCCCGTGACCTGGCAGTCTGGCACGGGTGATCTGGGTGACTGGAAGGGCAGAGGTTCTCGCACTTGAGCCCAAATTTTCAGTTGTCTGAAGTCCAATAAGGGCTCAAAGCGGTCTAGCAAGTCTTTGCCAATGAGCAGGGGAAACGTGTTCATTGGTGAGATGTATACGGGATGTACCAAGCTCATTAGACCGATTGTTAGGTAAATGGGAGCTATTTGTTGAAGTTGGACCTCATTTTGGCTGTATGACTGCACATTCAGCTCACATCTTTGTGGTTTAAGAGTCCGATTTTGTCTCTTAGCTTCAACTCAGAGTCTTTCGAACAAGTCAGATGACATCAAAGTTAGATCTGCCCCAGTGTCTACCAGGGTTTCAATTCTCACGTTATTTTCCACAGTGATGGCTATATATAGTTTTCGGGCCACCCCCTTCTCGATAAGGTCCCCCAGGAGTCTTGGTACTGGGGCTTGAGTGAGGCATGTGGGGCTGGTCTTATGTGGTTCGTTAGGGAGGCAGACAACCAAAACAGCGCTTTCTGGTAACTTGGAGTCTTGGTTGTCAGTGTGCTGACGTGGGTTGGTTTGCTCTGTAGGTGCGGCCGTCGGCGGAGGTGACTGGATGACGTGGTCAGTTAATGGTGCATTAACTGGTTCTGTGGTCAGTATCTGGTCATGAGGTTCTGTCAGAGGGCTGTCAGGGCAGACGTTGGGGGTAGGCCTCACTCCTAGTCATAAGGTGTCTGGCTTGTCCTTCTTGTCTTCCTTGTCTCCCTTATCTCCCTTGCGGGGTTTTTTCTGGATCAGCTCTTTTAGGACCCTCAGGATCTCCGCAGACTCAGAAGTAGCTGCATCGTTCTGCTCCTGTGGGAACTCGGACTTGTTCGGTGCATGTCGAGAGGCATTCTGCCGCTGGCGGTCCGGGCTTGAAGTTCTGGCTGATGAGTGTCTGCCATTTCTGGACCGTCGGCTGGTCTCCCACGTGGCCCCACCCTTAGGGTTGTTAGATGGACGTGGCTTGTCCCAGAATCTTTCGGAGCGCCCAGTCTTGTGCTTGGGACGGGCACCCTCATAGTGAGGCTGCCCTCTGCTGGCCGGGAATGGTCTTGACTCTCTGTTGAGCGGTCTGTCACTGTGGTGCATGTGTGTGCCCTCTAGGGCCAGTTCTGGGCAGTGATCGGAGACCGGGTAAATGGTTGGGGGTTTAACAGTCTTTTCAGATGCAGTCTTTTGCTTAGAATAAGCTTTGTGGACCAAGTCTCGCAGCTGCTGAGTGGACATGCTGCGTGGGCAGACCAAAACTCCCAGATGATGACTCACCGCAGGATGCACATTTTGGAGAAACAGAGTTTTGAAGTTGAAATCCTCTTTCATTCCTGGCTCGTTACGTGCTCCGAAGTAGGCCCTTCGCAGTCGGTTGTAGTAAGCTTGTGGGGTTTCCAGTCGGCCCTGTTTAAGATCCATGGCAGCGAGGAGCCCTTGGTCTGATTCAGGGTCAGAAAACTCTTTGCTCAGTAGCTGATCGAGGCGACGTTGAGTCTGGGCCTGATTCCTCCGGGCCTCCTCGGCCTGAAGCTTGAGCGCTGCTGCTTCCTGTTCCAGGAGGGTGTTGTTTCTCTCACTAAGCCTCGCCTGGGCAATGAGGTTGTGGGCAAGGCCGCCGATGATTTTTTTTTTTTTTTTTTTTTTTTTTTTTTTTTTTTGCCCATTCTTTGTGGCTGTAGCTCTGGGTCGGATCGTGGGCCATCAGTCAATTCAGGTCCTCATCCAGCTGCTCGCTGGGCAGGAACGTGTTGGTCATGGCGCCCAACCAGGTCTCAAGATGATCCCAGTGGGTGTCAGGGCTAGATGCTCGCGACATAGTGGCTTACTGTTGACGAGAGAAAGACAGCACAAAAAGAACCAATGCAAGCTTGCGCAGGATTGGCGGGTTACGATCTCACGTAATTAGATAAACTTTGTGTGTGATTCCAACTAACTGGTGCAGACAGTTAGTGGAATGTAGGCCGTCAATGGACGGGAATGACCACGTGGGCCAATTTGTGTGGGTGAGTGCCAAATCTGAATGAGGATTTTGACAGGCGGTAGCTCAGTCGGTCCTCTAATGACTCTGGCTGCTCAGGTCGTTTATCTATTATTCAGCTTCTGTGATGGCTCTCACAGGTACTGCTTTTAAGTGAACTGAAAGAAACAAAACACAACAGAGAAGCAAATAGACCAAGACAAAATAGAGACAATTGCGAGTAAATAAAAACGAAAGTGAGATACGATCAGAGAGAGAAAAAGAGAGAGGAGTTAAGGAGCTTAAACTTATTACCACAGTTAGGTTTGATAACTCAACAGCGCCCTCATCAGGCCTGCCACAAACCCTAAGGAGATGGTCAGGTTTAAGAATAGAAGGGGTTGGCCAAACACTTAAATGATCAGAGAATATCTACTATTCTGTGGCTTTTAATAAGTGAGTGGACTGTATGTCATTACTCTAGGCCTGGGGTGAATTGTGATTGCTCAGATAAGGACTCAATGGCAGAGGCAGCCTTTCCTTGACGTTCCACCACTCGACTGCGGTGTCCGTGGGCACCCTGTCCCCTTTGTATCACGATGCAACCACACAAACAGTGACTTTTAGCACAATTGGTAGATTTGCAAATGTACTTAGGTGAGGTGTTTTTGCCAACGGCCAGACTGGGGGGTCAAAATTGAGTTTTCCCTGAGCCCAGAGTTTGTCCCCTCAACGGGCAGTTACTCCCAACAGGCGGTTCAGTCGTGCAGAAGCCTAAACAGGGAAATTAAACAAAATTGCCCTTGTTGTCAGCCTGGACTCGTTGTCTCCCTGCACCTGATGTACCCAATTGCTGATGTCCCGCGTGTTGCCGGTGGTACGAGGTCAGGAATGTTCACGATTCACGCACAGTCAGTGCCGGATCCGCCAGGCCAGGTGACTCCACTCCACTGGAACTCACAGAAACAACCGCCAACTCACCACCGAGGACTAGAGTGGGCACTATCTGCAAGTACACAAATGGTCAAGTAAACACAACTTAATTGTAAATTTAAATCTAAATTTAAGTCTTGCTTAATCCAAATTTAAATAATTAAATGTGTAGGGCAAGAGAATTGGGGTCTATAATGACAATCAGAATGAATTAGCTAGGAAGCAGAACAGAAGCAAACAATAAAGCAAAGAAAAAAAAAAAGTTCAGTGGTGCTTGATTCAAACTTAAATTAAAACTTGGTTTAATTAAATTTAAATAAGTATATAAAATAAGGGAGGCTTGGGTGTGAGGATGCTATCAACAGAAAAAGAAGTAGGATAAAGAAATAAATATGAGGAAAAAAAACAATAAGGAATCGAAAGGAAGGAATTTCCAAAGTAAAACTAATTCAAGAGAGAAAGAGGGACAAAATTAGAATAGAATAAAGTAGAAATGTAAACACGGTGAAAAAAAAAAAAAAAAAAAAAACTCCAAGGGAGGGAATTGACTTATCTGGGGAGTCTCCACAAGGGGGAGCACTTCCAGAAAGTGAATTCTCTTGTTGGAAGGGGAACTTAATTCAAATTCAAATTTAAAACATGTTTAAACTAAATTTAAATCAGTAAACCGCATTCCAAATAGAAATAAACAGGATAACCATAAAAAAACAAAAAAAAAATTATAACAGCCAGCAAATTAAAATAGCCAAGGGGAAGTTGGAAACAATTCAGATCAAAGACGAGAAAAGCAGACCTAACCCAGAACGCCCACAAGATGGCTTTAATGAGTCCACACAACAATGACGTAGGGAGGTGTGTCACACAGACTGCCCTCTGGCGTTTAGTCAGAGGTACTGCATCCACCTACTTTAAAATTCGTGACTTTTAAATCCAGCTCACGGGCGATTTAACTGCAACTTATCACTTATGATATTTAGAATCTCGGCGGATTCTCTTGTGCCAGTTCACTGGACACGAATATGCAACTTTAGCAGGATTTCTTCGCTGCGTTACAAATTAACACTGGATCAGGGTGTTAATAACTCCCAATTTCACACATCAATCAGAAACTTTTCCAGATTAGATTTGCACTAGGTAACATTATATTGGTTAGCTACGCCAGTGGTTTACCAAGAGTGAGGGAGTGAGGCGCTATTTTGTATTATCGGACAACACAATAACAAATTTTTTAGCGCTACGACTTATGAGGCCTTCTAGACAGAGAGGGAGAAACTCGTCCCAAACAGTCTTTAATCACGCTGAAAAACGATTTCTTTGTTTTATTCAAGCGGAAATTAATATTTAAGCTGTCCTGCAAAAAGATTGTTTCCCTTTTGCAGGAATGAGTTTAATATTAATGAAACTGCAGTTTATTTTAACGGTTAACAATTGGCTAAAATGTTTAGACACAAATAGCGGTTTGTTAACGTTTCCATGTGAGGAACGCGTTGCGTCTTGTCTCACTGTATAAAGCGCGCATAAACATTAATAATCACACAGATTTATTCTGAGTTGCTCACGCACAGAACCAAGTTTAAAACGTTGCTCGCATATCTCCAACGAATTTACAGGTATTTAATCAATTAGCTCAAATTATGGGTGAAATAAATAAATAGTTTTTTATATATATATATATATATATATATATATATATATATATATATATAATATATATAACTAAGTCATAATGCGTTATGATCAATGTCTAGTTCAATAGTGGTTTGAGAAAGACTGTCCTAGTTTGTCCAGCAAACCGTCAGTTCTCTCATAGACCATTATAACATTAAAGCGTAAAGCAGTTTTGCAGAATCAAACGTAAAAGAGACTTGGTTTGTTGAATGAGCAACAGAGGCAATCGAGCATGAATATACGAAACTACAAATACATGGGCTAACGTTATATGACTAGATATGCACAAAGAATACACATATATACAAAAGCGAAAGTAAAGGCAGGAAAACAAAGGTGATCAAAGAAAATGGCAAATTACAAACCGTTAAATCTTTGAGAGCCAGCAAGGAAACTCAACTTACGCATGGAGCTTAAAACGCTTCGAAAAGAATGGTTCTATACTTGCATAGGTTCAGGTGCTGCGGTTGCTTGTCTTTCTGCAGGAGTTTCAATGCGTACGGCTGGAGCGATTGGTCCTTTTCCGAGGCAGGGTTCTCGGCGGGATTTTCAAACAAGGTTTTAACTTAAGAGTAAGATAACCGGAAAATAAAGAAGAGAGAGTCCGTCTCTGAGGTGATGGAGGATGACGGAGGCTTGACAAAAGAAAACTTGTGCCAAAGAGATGGTCGTCCCAAAGATGCAGAGGAGCGCCTGATGGAAGCGTGGTCGCCGAGATGTCCGGGAGAGACGTGCGTGAGGTGGCGAGGGACAATCGAAAGACAATCGAGAGACAAAAAAAACATGCGTGTGGTTGTCTTTTTAAGGACAAACAAGCCAAAACGCCTCCTTGGAAGTGCCAGCCAATGGCAAGGATGAAAATTTGGTGGGCAAACTTTTTCTTTGTCTCCATTTACGACCTCATTTGCATGGTTTATGAAGTGTCAGGTCTGAGTACATTTTCTTTGAAGTACCATTAAGAATAGAACAATGCATTTTACAGTAACGTGACATACTTTTGAATATTGCCAGGGATTGTGCATTGTGGATGAAGGCAGGAAGATCATTCCACCAGCGAGGGACAGTGAACGAGAATGTCCTGGAGAGTGATTTCGTGCCTCTCTGTGATGGTACCACGAGCCTTCGCTCCTTTAATGAGCGTAGACTTCTGGTCGGAGTGTAGACTCGTAAGAGTGAGTGGAAGTAGGAGGGTGCTGAGCCTGTGGTAGATCTGTAAGCAAGCGTCAACGCCTTGAATTTGATGCGAGCAGCAAGTGGTAGCCAGTGCAGAGAGATGAAGAGAGGGGTGACGTGGGCTCTTGTTAAAGACGAGACATGCTGCAGCGTTCTGAATCATTTGAAGAGGCTTGATTGTGCATGATGGCAGTCCAGCCAGAAGAGCAATGCAGTAATCAAGCCTAGAAATGACCAGGGCCTGGACAAGGAGTTGTGTTGCATGTTCTGTTAGAAAGGGCCTGATTTTCCTGATGTTGTATAGTGCAAATCTGCATGACCGAGCTGTCTTTGCAATGTGGTCTTTGAAGGTCAGTTGGTCATCAAGGATTACTCCAAGATTTCTGGCCGAATTTGATGGGGTAATTGAGGATGTACCTAGCTGGCTGCTGAAATCATGATTTAGAGTTGAACTGGCAGGGAAGACGAGAAGCTCAGTCTTAGCCAGGTTGAGCTGCAGATGATGTTCTTTCATCCATGCCGAGATGTCCGCCAGACAGCTTGAGATTCGTTTAGGTACTGTGGGATCATCTGGTTGGAATGAAAGGAAGAGTTGTGTGTCATCAGCATAGCAATGGTAGGAGAAACCATGTGCCTGTATGATGGGACCAAGTGATGTAGTGTAAATTGAGAAGAGGAGGGGTCCAAGAACTGAACCCTGAGGAACCCCCGTGGTCAGTTGATGAGCTTCGGATACCTCCCCTCTCCAGGCAACCCTGAAAGACCTTCCTGTGAGATAGGATTCAAACCAGTGAAGTGGAGTACCTGTGATGCCCAGTGATGAGAGGGTGGACAGGAGGATCTGATGATTCACCGTGTTAAAGGCAGCAGATAGATCGAGCAGAATGAGAACTGATGATTTGGAATCAGCCTTTGCAATCCGCAAGGATTCAGTGACCGACAGTAGTGCAGTCTCGGTTGAGTGGCCACTCTTGAAACCAGATTGATTGACATCCAATTGATTGCTCTGTGAGAGAAAAGATGACACCTGGTTGAAAACAACTCGTTCAAGTGTTTTTGCTATGAATGGTAGGAGAGAAACAGGTCTGTAGCTGTCTACAAGTGACATGTTTAATGTGGGTTTTTTAAGCAGTGGGGTTACCCGAGCCTGCTTGAATGTGTTAGGGAAAGTGCCAGTGTGGAGAGATGTGTTGATAATGTGTGTAAGTGCTGGTGCAATTGTAGGAGTGATGGCTTGTAGAAGGTGTGAGGGGATGGGATCGAGTTTGGATACTTCTGTCTCCGTGAGGGGAGAGAAAGAAGAGAGGTGTGTGGCTGTGTATGTGGATGGTCTGAGTTCCTGTGTGTGTGGAGCGGAGAACTGACTGCTGATGGTAGTGGTTTTGTTAGTGAAAAAATTAGCAAAATTATCAGCAGTTAGGGAGGAGGTGGGTGGTGGTGGAGGGGGACAGAGGAGAGAGTTCAATGTTTTGAAAAGTGAGCATGTGTTTGAAGCGCTGTTGATTTTGTTGTGGAAATAGGATGATTTAGCAGCATGAATTTCAGCCGAAAAAGATGAGAGCAGGGATTGATAGCTACCTAGGTCAGATTGGTCTTTTGATTTGTGCCATTTCCATTCTGCAACCCTGAGTTTGGTCCGGTGTTCACGAAGAACATCAGATAACCAGGGATTAGAGGGAGTGGCACGTGCAGGCCTGGATGACAGAGGACAAATGCTATCTAGAGATGAAGTTAAGGTGGAACATAAAGTGTCAGTTGCCGTATTCACATCCAGAGATGAAAATTGTGTGGGTGAGGGAAGGGAGGATGATACAGCATTTTACATTTACATTTACATTTATTCATTTGGCAGACGCTTTTATCCAAAGCGACTTACAAGTGAGGAATACAGTAAGCGAGTCATCATGACGAGGCAAATAGGGACAAGAAGTGCTCACAATACAAGTTTTAGGCAGTGCTCAGAGTATCATAAGCTACAATAGAGAGAGATTAAAGGAAGTGAAGGAAGCAAAGAAAGGTAGGATAGAAAGGTATAGATTTTTTTTTTTTTTTTTTTTAAGATGAGGATAAGTGCTCAGATGAGGATAAGTGCTCAGCAGAGGAAAGATGAGAAGAAGAAAGAGAGCGCAGGTTTGGTAACTGGTAGAGGGGTTGGTGGTGAACAAATAGGGAGTTGTAGACTAAAAGTGATGAAGAAATGATCGGAAATGTGCAGAGGTTTTACCAAAATATTGTCAGTGATGCAGTTGCGTGTGTAAATGAGGTCAAGTTGGTTGCCAGATTTGTGTGTACTTGTGGTGATGAGCCGACTGAGATCAAATGAGGCTATAAGAGAAAGGAAGTCTGAAGCATAAGGCTTCTCTAGATGAATGTTGAAATCGCCAAAAACTACAAGTGGGCTACCATCCTCTGGGAATGAGGACAGCAGCATGTCCAGTTCCTCTACAAAGGTACCCAGTTGGCCTGGAGGGCGATAAATTACCACAATATGAATTTTGACAGGAATTGAGATTGTAGTAGCATGAAACTCAAATGAATTATAGTTGCAAAGAGAGGAATGAGTCGAGTATTTCCAATTGTCAGAAATGAGAAGATCTGTGCCCCCACCCCTCCCAGACTGGCGAGGGGTATGAGAGAAAGTGAAGTTGTTAGAGAGAGCAGCAAGGGTTGCTGAGTCCTCTGGACGAATCCAGGTCACAGTCAAGCCCAAGATATTGAGAGTAGAATTAGTAGCAAAGGCTGGAATGAAGTCAGCTTTGTTAACTGCAGACTGACAATTCCATAGCCCCACAGAGACAGAGAGAGGAGTATTAGTATTAGAAGATGAGTAGATAGGACGCAGGTTAAAAGCATTGCGCTGCCTTTTACGTGGGTTAGTGGAGCGTTGCCGAGAGACAACAGGAATGTATTGAAAGCACATGCTGAGGAAGAAGGAACGGAAAAGGAATATACTTAAGTGCCTACCGGTGTCGTTGCTCGGTGGAGTCGCACAGGTAGAGTCGCAGGTCTTTACCTGAGTCGGTCTGAACACAACGACTGAACGCTTCCGCGACAGCGCACACACACAATAAATATGCTGCTTATTAACACGTGATTGAAAACAGCTAAGTCCGCCTTGAAAATGAGCACAGCAAAAGCCTAAGTGCGACTACGAGCAATAACACCAATAAAACTCTGCAAATGCGGCTGTTATTCTAAACGAGTACAATTAAAATACAATAATAGTCAAGGTAGAAAATAGGACAAGCACAGATTCGAAATTAATCCTTCCTAGCAGCAAATAATAAACAAAGCAACTGACCCAGAACAAATATTCTGCAAAGCACTTACGTGTTCCTGCCGTCACCACTGTCAGCTCGCTACTCCTGCTCACTTCTAAATTACACGAGTTTAAATATGCTTTCCCTCGCTACTCCAGTGAACCAAGGTCTGCATCCCGCAGGAGCTTGTGTCCTATAGAAAGAAGAAACTGCTGGGTCCATTGTAATTGTCTAGCTGGAGGCAAGCTTACTGAACCCAAGTGCAGTTTTATTGTTTAATCGAAAACATGAGGAGATACACAAAAACTTGGCTTGGCAAAACAATTCAATTCAATTCACATTGATATGTATAACACATTTACAGAAATGTACAGCTTTACAGAAAATGCATGTCAACGTTACAATTTAGAGTGATCTGTTATCAACAACGAACAAAACCGAAATCTTCAGCGTATACGATGCCCTAAATTAACTACGCTGACTCAAAATGATAATACAATTAGAGGCGATCCCCCTTCAACTAACTGACAAAAAAGAATATTACCTATCATTGTTACAAAGGTACTTAGAAGGTCAACAACCAGAAAAGTTATTTATTGTTGATTTATAAGCTCAGCAACCAGTAGGATTGTACAAAACAAAGAGACAACTACTTAAAATTAAATCAAAGAATTCAAAATCTTACTGAGTGGTTAGTTACGACACACACTGCGTTTGTCTCGGATTATCAGCAAGAACATCACTCACGCACACCTGCACTTAATTTGGGACTTGAATACTAGCACTGAAACTAGTGCATTCTCTTAAACAGAACTAATATTGCAGTAATCCATCAGCCAGTGGTGGACGAAAGTACAGATAAGTATCATAAAATATTACTCAAGTGAAAGTATTTAGTGCTCCTTTTCAATTTTACTTGAGTGAAAATACAAAAGTACTTCATTTTTAATTTTATATATGCCTATTGCTCAAAATAATTATGAATGATTATGAATTGTCAAATAGCCAGCACTAGTCAGTATGGATGGAAGATTAGCGGATGCAGATACATAATAATGTGTGTTGACAAACAATATAAAAACCAACGAAACATATAGGACTAAATACATAACATTTGAAATTGCTGCAGCAGCTGGGAAGATGAACGTGCATGTGTTATTTAATTTGTGTTAGAGTTGCACGGTTCTGGATAAAATGAGAACCAAGATTTTTTTGTTTCTTTCAAATAGAAATCATGATTCTGAGTAGACTAAACAAAATTGCGTATAATTATTTACTAGAGAACAAAATATTAATTGATGCAGTCTATTTAATTAATTAAAAAAATGGAATGAATGAATGATTTAATGGCTCACTCATAACTATTCCTTTTGTTTCATTACTGGATGAATCAATGCTTTTGAATGAATCATTCAATGTCAAATGCATTTTAAGTCACTTGTCGCCTCCTAGTGCAGTAACGATGTAATCGATACAACCGTTATTTGAAGTTAGTTTTAAAATGTGATTTGATCGTGATCTGTAGACACGTTGATGTGGACATGTCCGCATTAAAGCATTTCAGTGGGCTTAAACAGATCGCCCTTTACAGCAGATTTAGTTAAAAAATAACTGACCTAAATATGATTTTCAGTTACAATAATTCATCCTAAAATTCAACATTAGTAGGCTAACTTACTTTTCACCATCAGGTGCGCGCACTGAGAGGATCCCCCAGTTCTGGGCTAATTTTCAGTCAGACTTGTAAATTCATTCACTGGAGAGTCGCTCTGAACGGATCATTGAATCAATGATTTGTTGTCTCGAGAACAGCTGCAATACGATCAGTCCAATTCACAAATGAATTGTTGATGTGATTTGTGAACCGATTTAACAGGATGACAGAAAAGAATCAGTTTGCATTTATTTATTTATTCAAAGTGTTTATTGTAGTATAGTTGTATTTGTTTGAATAACAAAATTATTTTTTTCTTTTCAGAAAATGAATACAGTAATATTTTATAGAAAGGGCAATAGGAAGAGTGCAGAGCTAGCTCTTCCATGTGATGAGAGTGAGGATGAGTTAGACTTCAGTGACTGTGAAGATGAGATGGAGATGAGGACAGCGAGGGAGAGTCTTTAGAGTCAGAAGCAGAAGTGACGGGTATGATCTCATGGATAGTAGTAAAGAATAATGTTTGTTAATGTGTGTGCGTGCGCATGTGAATGTGTTTGAATGTATAGATAGATAGACAGAATTTTAACTGTAGATGACAATATTTTTCCTCTCTAGTTATTTTGTACTTCTTAACCTTACTAGGACAAGAGGAAATTGAGGAACCATGTACAGCTGCAACAAAGGCCACGAATCTCAGCTGGCTGAAGCGTAAGAGCATTCCAGCAGTGGTAAAATGGAAGGCAGCCTTCCTTCCACCACTGAACTCAATCAGCCAGTGGAGTATTTTCGCAGCCTTCTAAAGAAGAGTTTAATTGAAGATTAAGCATACCAGACAGCTTAGAAGACCTCGATGTTGCAACAGAAACTATTTACTCTGTCTTTTCCAGCACATTAGACGCAGTTGCTCCTCTGCGCTTAAAGAAGATTAAGGAAACTAATCTAACACCGTGGTACAACGAGAACACTCGGGCTCTTAAGAGAGCTGCCAGAAAAATGGAGCGCAGCTGGAAGAAAACGAAACTAGAAGTTTTTCGCATTTCGTGGAAAGAGAGAATGATTGAGTACATTGATGCATGATGATCATGAGACTTCTTTTAAAAACATTATAATAGTAATGCGTCCAATCTTTTGACTGGTACTGTAATTTAAATTCTAATAGGCCTATACAAAATTTTCTTCACATGATGTGCAATAAAACGTGCATGCATGAGCTCACAAATCATGTTTTTTTTTGTCAAAAGTGGACATTATATTAACGTTAATACAGCTGATATGATCCTGTTATCAGCATAATCACAGAGGGTTTTTTCACATAGCCTACCTGAATGAAAGGGCTCATTATGCGGGTCTTTTTGTCTTCTCAGGTGTAAATCACAGCATTATTCATGAAGATTGATGCCTCCATGCATACTGTGTTTCTTGACAAAAAGTGTCTTAAAAAATTTAAATATATTGATTTATATGAACGAGTAGACAGGATAATTTTTACATCATTTTGAAGCAAAAACTCTAGTCTACAACCTCCAATACCCAGAAGTCTTGTGAACACATATTTTGTATTTATTTTGTGGCCTTATTTCAGTGACTTAAGTTTTTTTTTTTTTTTTCAAAAACCACGCATAAACGTTGCTCCTTCAAAAACACAAACATGTACATACATGTTCCTCACATATTATGGTAGCCTAGTTTGTGCTGAATACAGTGTAATGACACCTTTTCCATTAATATGTTTATGAACAACTGAAAAAAGCACAAATGTCAGGGCATGTCAAAACTTCTCCAGGGTCCCAAAAATCCTCAGACCCCAGAGGGTTAAAGGTCAAATACTCATTTAAAATTTGAAATAAATGTCATAAAATCATTAAATTTAACTTTCTCATGCATGTCAACACATTGTTGCAACACTAATTTTATGTTTTAAAACAAATAAGTAAACTGTTTGTTTCTTGAAAATGTTTGCTTCAATGAATGTTTTGCTAGATAGAACCTTATAATTCCAAGTGAAAAGTGTTTTTGTTTTTTTTTGTTTTTTTTAATTAAAAGGTTCTATCTGCATTTGACCCCTTCCAAAAATCACCATTTACAAATTTGAGATGATTTTGATATTGTACATGTACAATACATTTAGGGTCCCTGTCATTTTCATGTTTGAAAGAAACTTGTTTCCCATATAAGTTTTGCTATAGGCCTATCTCAAAACTGCTCAGAACGCAGATAGTACCTTATAATTCCAAGGGGACAAAATATCATGGACAGATAACGGGCTGAACAGATAAAAGTACCACAGTCTATCTCGGACTTTCTCTTTGCACTCAGTCTTTTGATCTTTATGTAGCAGTGTGAAGTAGACCCTCTGTGGTTCATTGGGTGATGTCATGTAAAAAAGTGAACCTATCAGGACCGGAGTGTTATGATATTAAATGGGAGGGCTTTGGTTACCTGGAATGCGTTGTCATCCATACTGCCCCTTTACGGGAGTTCGCCATTTATGAATGGAATGATGTTTGGTGTGCCGTCCCTGCTTCATGATGCTGCGCATAGGCTGCCCCCTCTTTCAGGTTTGTACATCTGTTTTAGGGAGGATTCTTCTTCAGGGAATGTTTATTTACTGAATTTTTATGTATAGTTTGTCGACGAACAACTAGCCGCACGTTATGATCAGCAACCACGCATAGTACCGCACTGTGAACATCTGGTATGTATGAGAGTCGGTTGCTTGTTTGTTTTTATGATGATTTTATTAGTAATTCTGCTGTTTTGTTTGGCAGGTTGATTTACATGCCCAAGGGTTTCATCGCTGTATTATGCAACGGAACGCATGCCTAGTGATGTAACACACTGCAGCCTTGCCTGGGTTTCAATCCGGTCAACTTTGTTTTGTTTGCGTGTGTGTCTAACTACGGGCCCGGATTATCACTCGCCGTGGAGTGAGTGCACATGCATCAAGCGAGGCCATTCTTTGGCTGTTTTGTGCTTCGAGTGTGCGGGTGATCGTGGTCTCTTTTTTTTTTTTTTTTTTTTTTCGCTCATCCTTTGTTTTTGTTTTGAATTGTAAATGTTTGTTTTCATATACACTGAATGTAATGTTTTTGTCAGTCTAAATTTGAGTTTTTCTTTGTTACAAAGTGTGACTGATTGATTGGAATATAGGCTATTTAGTTTTTGCCTTTTTTGTTTTGTTTTGTGAACTGTTTATTTGAGGCTGGTCAATACCAGCTAATCAGTGGTGTTGTTGTATTTCCTTTTGTATTTTACAGGAAAAGGGGAGGAGTTTAGCTGCTCGTTTAATGGTGTCCACATTGAGTGCCATGCTTTATAGGTTGGAGTGATTTGGTTTCTGGTTTATTAAGTGTGGTGTGAGAATTGAGGGTTACGGCAGGCCATCTCCCTCCTTTAAACTTCATTTATTTTGTGTTTATGCATATTGTTTTTTTTTTGTTTTTTTTTACTGTCCATCAAAATGATGGACTAATGCAACCTCTGAGATTATACACACATATATAAAACCAAACCCTTCCTCTTCTACCCAAATATTCGAAAGACAAGTAATCGCCAAATGACACTTGCTTGCATTGATAGACATCTTTAAATAGAGCAGCTACACCTCCACCTCTCCTAACAGCTCTGCAGACACTCATAAAAGTAGTTTCATTGAGGATTGTTGCACTGCAGCTGTCTTCTAGTCATGTTTCATTTAGAAGCATAAAATCTAGGTTGTTTGTGGTTATTAAGTCTTTGACTAGAGGTGATTTTGACGTGTAATAGGCAGCAGATTAAATGGGTTTGCCAAACGGTTTGAGAAGGCCTTAGGCTTTCTATCACATAATAAAACAGAAATAGAGAAAGCAACAGGCACACTGGGTTCCTGCTTGTTCTGTAGACATTTGACAGTCACTGTTATCATAGCGGGGACCCGACACATATCACTGTGAGCTGTTATCGGTTGTTTTTGGTTCACCTAGAACTAGTGATGGGAACTTCGGTTCTTTTCCGTGAACCAGTTCTTTCGGACAGTTCGTTTCAATAAACCAGTTGAAAAAAAACGTTTCACCGATTCTTTTACGCTCCGACGTAATGACAAGTTTGGTTCCAGCATACACCAGTTCCTCCATTTTCTCTGAGAAACATAGAAGAGGGGATGCTGGAGAGAGGGATAACATGTCTGGTGAGAGGGGCTGTTGCTCTAGTGTTACCGGAGGCTGTAATATGTTGTCCTGGTTTCCCTGGCTGTTTTCCCGAAAATCGCCCTTTGGTGCTGAATCTTGGAACAGTTCTAACACATCACTGTCCATTGGTGAGCTCTGTGGGCAGCGCTCAGTCGGGATTGTGTCCTTGAGCAGCGGTTGTTGTGGCTGCGTGGTGTTATCATTGTCCTTGTGGGATGTGTCAACCACATGTCCATTCAGGTGCTGAAATGAAGTCCTGTGGTCAGTTGTACTCTGTCCAGATGTGTTTGTGCCATTCAGGTTGAGTGGATTTGCACACACTGCTGAAGGATGATGGAGGGAGAAGAAGATATTGTCCTTTAGCTCTCTTGAGCCCAGTTTGTTTGGGTACTTTCACATCCTTTACTATATTCTTTTACAACCTTCATAACTTCAATATTTTTTTTTTTTTTTTTTTTTTACAATTATCATTGTATCAGCATATTGAAAAACTTTCCCTTCCTTTATTTCTCTTTCTTTTGCATTTCTGTATTAAACCACAATATTTGATTGAGAAACTTTTGATTAAAAACTTTACATTCTTCATACTGAACCCTCATGCACGTTTCGAATTGACACTAATTGGATTCTATATACTTCCCCAAAAATCACACTATGAAAAAAAACATACAATCATGTTGTCACGGAGTCACAACCATCTCAGACCAATAACAACCTGTAGTCACCAGATCAGCACGCTCCGCCCACTCGTTTACTCTCCCCGGAATACTAATTAACTGCACCTGCACGTCTTCATCAGCACTCACTATAAATAGACATTCAACCTGCACTCCCTTGTTTGGTCTTGTCTTTGGTACATGACACTAAATCCCTTATCTTGAATTATCTGTTCACTTACCTTTTATTGTAGATATCCATTTGCTTCACATCTGCTTCGGTCCTGTTCCTGGCAGTGTTAATTTTGCCAGCTATTTTTGATTTAGTCTTACGTTAGTCTTTATCTTCAGACAAAAATGCTCTTTAGTCTTAGTCACATTTTTGCCATTTTTGTCTTCCATATTTTAGTTGATGAAAAGTCATTGCATTTGTGTCAAATTTTAGTCATTACTTTTAGTCAAACTACACTTACCAACACTACTTTTGATAGTTATTTTATATGTAGTCTTTAGACAAAACAGTCATTATAATTTTTCTCTTTAGACCAATTCATTTAAGCCTATGAAAAATCTGAATCAAGGTAACGGGCTGTATTGACATTGTACTCTTAGCAGTAGCACTTGTGCAATTCTATATATCCCTTTTCAGTGGTTCTCAAACTTTTTAGAGTGCCGTACCCCCTGAGGGATTTAACATCCTTCTGCGTACCCTCTCTTTTCCACATAGACTGCAGTTACACCTTTTTCATTAAGGGACAATATTTGCCCTCTTAAAACAGTTTTTTCCAGTGCATTTTTTTTTACCTTTATAAAATAAATAATGTTTATAATAATAATAAAAATAATAATAATAATAAATTATAAAAAATAAAAAAAAATACAATGATGATAAAAATGAAGCAATACTTTTAAATATTAAATGCTGGCATTAAAACTGCCAGTAAGTCACAGTCTTTATGAGTGAATCATCGAGTCATTCATTCTTTCAGTATCGAAGCAAGCGGCTGTATTTATTAATGGTTCATTGAATCATTGACGATTCGTTCAAAGCTGCAGATTTGTTCACAAAACACAGCTTGTGCTGCAGTTCTGCTATGGCTTTTGTTGCAAAATAGAGCAAAAATCCTGACAATACTTACATCACTTAATATTACCCTTTTGTTTGTTGAACTAAAATCAATGTCACATTTGAAATTGTGTGGATATTCGGGAAACATTGCATTCTTGCTGGTATAAATGATCCACATAAAAAACAATAACTCACAGAAAGGGTACATCTTTGTCTCGAAGAGAGTTTTAATCTTAAATCTTTATGTAGTCTGTCTATATTTGTTCTTCATGCTAGTAGTGCTAAATCCCCACTTTTACAAAGGTATATTGTCGAGAACAGCACTAATGTAGTGCGATTTTGATGGTGTGGATACAGTCAGTTTTAACCGTGAAAGATGAGGTAATTTGACTGAATGTCGTGTATTTACGGCATTTTACCTGCTAGAAATACATGTTCAGTTATCATGTTATTTTAAGGTGGAGTAGAATAAAATGAACGGCAAAACTTAGCATTTTGTTCGCATACGTCAGTTTGAGAAACACTGGATATCAGCCTACACTTTGGTCACAGATTTAATCAGCAAACGAGCAGCACAATTTAGACCAACTGAATGACACTTTAATTTAAGTAGAAAATCTCAAATAAAGATCGCTGAACTCCAGCTTACTTGTCTGTGTTTTCAGATTGCAAAGATTAAGTAAAACCTGTTCTTTTAACAGAAAAGCTCTGATTGGGGGTTTAAATTCTGGAAATCTGGCAACCGTAAGCATGAACGCTGGTAAAAACAGTGCAATGTTTTGTCTCTAATTCAACAAAAATAAAACGTGATTTCAAAATAGTGATTTTTGGTAAAGTTTTTAGTCTTTTAGCCACATTTCGGTCTAGTCTTTTTTTGTCAACGATATTGATTTGGTCACAGTTATCGTTTAATGACATTGGTGTCATCTCTCCTTGTTTAGTCTTAGTCATGGGAAAAAAGTCGTTAACGAACATTTTTCATCATAGCTTTCGTTAACGAAATTAACACTGGTTCCTGGACATCACCGTTGCACCTACAAAGAGACATTGCTATTACCATCCAGCTTAGTCATCATTACATCTCTGAGCTGTTTATGTTCACCTGTTTGCATCCAGTTCCGTGCCTCTATTTTAATAAACTCTGTTTATACAACTTACCTGTTTGCCTCCTTCCGTTGTGACACATATACAAATAATTACAATGAATAAATATCTGAATTTATGATTTTTATAATCTGTGAAGTGTTCCCTTTTAAAAAGATACCAAACTTAAGTCTGTGCTCTAAAGTATTCAAGATTTTTAATTGAAAAAAGTCATTTTCATATCTATGCTCAAAAAGTGGGACAGGTTATATTTTCACAAACTTTGAAAATTAAAACGTTGTTAAACTCAGCAAGACACTGGCACTTCAGGACTAGAGTTGAAGAGCTCAGACATACAACACAGAAGTGTTTTGTATTTTGGGTCTGTAGTGGCCCACGAACCGTAAAAACGTAAACAATTTCTGTATGCACATTTCACAACACATTAGCGTGTTGAAACTTTGCATGCATATTCATGACCCTAAATAAGAAAAAGTCAAGAAAATTTCAAGAAAAACAATGTAGGTTAGATAGTATTTCAGATATATTGAAAAAAGAAAAAAGAAATGATAGCTCATTTTTACCATATTTGGCTGACAAAATATTGTTTTGCATTGAAATAAGTGAGGAAAAGCTCCTTTTTTAGATTCATACGGTAGTAAAAAACTAAAATAACAAAATATAACCAAGAAATGTTATTGTTTTAGGTCTGTACAGTTGCCTTAGAGCATTAAAATATGCGGGTCAGATTGACCTGTGAACATCACAAACTAAACTTGTGTGTGTATATGTCAAAATAAATCAGCATGTTGAAACTTTAGATGCATGTTCATGACCTTAAATGAGAAAAAGTCAAAAAATTTCAAGAAAAAAGAGGGGTACGGCGAAATTAATGAATTTTAAAGCAAAGGTGAGTGCAAGAAGGATCTTAACCTATCTTTCACAAACCAAGGCCTGTTCTGTATGCACTCAAAGAAGCCGTAGAAAAGGAACTTGATCATCTGGAGAGAAATGAATGGAATTATCTCTCAGGTAGGAAAGAGTGATTGGGCAGCACCCACTGTGGTCATGCCAAAGAAAGATAAGACAGGCTGTGTGGCGATTATAAAGTCACAGTGAAGAAATGCATTCTTGCAGAGGAATATCCGCTACCTAAAATGGAGGATCTTTTTGCCACCTTGGCTGGGGGAAAAGTCTGTGATCTGTCTTTTGCATATCAGCAGCTGGAGTTGGATGCTGAATCCGAGCAGTACCTTACTATACAAAGGCCTGTTTAAGTACCATTGTTTAGCCTATGGAATTTCCACAGCACTTGCAATTTTCCAACACACGATGGACCAAATCCTACAGGGACTTTGAAATGTAGTATGTTTAATGGATGATATTCTGGTCTCTGCGCCATCTTCTGAGGAACATCTGGTAGTACTGGACAATATGCTGTCAAGACTACAACAACATGGAGTAAGAGTGAAGAAATCAAAATGTTAATTCCTCTGTTACTCTGTGGAATACTTGGGATTCATGTCTGATGAAAAAGGAGTGCATCCAATGGAGAGCAAGGTGGAAGCAATTTGTGAAGGCCCCTGCTCCAACAAATATTTCAGAATTAAGATCCTTTCTGGGACTTATGAACTTCTTTGGAAAGTTTGTGGCAAATCTTAACACGTTGTTGCACCCACTTCACAGACTGTTGCAGGCCATTGTGAATTGGCAATTATCTTTAGTGTGCTCAAGCTTTTAACGCCTGTAAACAGCACCTGTTGTCAAGTAAGTGGTTAGCTCACTATGGTCCCAAAAAGCCACTGAGACTCACCTCTGATGTCTCTCCCTATGGCGTCGGTGCAATTATCTCACATGTGCTACCTTCAGGGAAAGAACACCCCATTGCGTTTGCATCGAGGACTCTGCTCAGGGCCTCTTTCTCAATCTGCGCATAGTTTTTTTTCACTTGCTGTCAGAATCTTTGGAGTGAAAAAGTTTCACAAGTATCTGTATGGCTGCAAGTTCCATCTGCTAACTGATCATAAAGTCTGCTCTCTGTATGCAACGGTGGGCTTTGAACTTGTTGGCCTATGATTATGCCAGAGTACAGACACTCTTCTGATCACGCAAACGCGGATGCATTGTCCAGATTGCTGTGCGGAGCAGCGGAGCAGCAAGGCAGTGTAACTCAGAGAGCGAATTTCATTCCTTTGAACAGTTCTTCTGATCTTCCCTTCCTCCTTCCTCTCCCTCCATCCAACATTCACATTTATTTAAAATTTCTCGGCATTCCGGGCACCTGACAATGTTGCAATCTCGTGCAAAATGTCCCCATTCCTCACATTTATAGCATGTAAAATTCGTGCATTGGCTGTGCATCACCCTAAAGTACTGCGGCCCTTCCGCTGTTTCCAGCCTCGTGCTATATGGCAGCGATGCCACCTCTTTGGGGAACCTCACTTTTAGGAACCTTATTCCATCTTCAATGTCAGTGCCTGGGTAGCATCTTTTTATATTTGTAATTGGATCAACTACCCATCCCTCCAATTTCTTTAAAATTTCTTTGTCCTCCAGGTAGACGGTCAGGTGCATGAAGGATACAAATTTTTTTACCTCCCAGTTCATTCCTTTTATTCTCAGTCCATCAGTCAGTTTGTCACACGTTTCTTCTTCTTCCTTGTCTAGGCCTTAGCGCTAAGATTTTCCCATATCTACATGATCAAAGATGTACCGGAGCAATCACTGTAGCTTCCTTTAAATATTTGCTTTCAACAAACTTTTCCCTCACGTCTTGGTTCTTTCTGTTTCTAGCTCGTAGTCGTTTATCCAGTCCAGTGTCGTTTGCCGTGCGCATTCCTCCAGCCAGTCCAGTGGCATTTGCCATATGTGTCTCTCTGCCTAGTCCAGTTCCGTTTGCCATGCATTTTCTCTCCAGACAGTCCTGTGTCATAATCCATTAATCCGTCTGTTGTTTGTAAAAAAGAAAAAGGTTTAACCACCCTCTAGCCAGAGAAAAAAATGCTGCTGTTAGGTGGTTTAGAACTGACAAAAAAACTAAAAAAAAAATACCCTAACCTAAGGTCCCAAAAAAAAAAAAGCCTCACAAAACAAACACAAGTAGAAAACACAAAATGGAGGAGAGCCTTCCTCTCCCAACTGCAGCCAACACTTCCTGCAAGCTCTAGGGTCCTCAGGGTGGGAGGGCCGTAAGCGAAAGCTGCGGCTAGTGACGTGACATTTGAATCGAGGCTTCGGAGCTTGTGTCGAGCATAAATGGGCGTGCCAGATTAAGCCTCAATTTGAGGCTTGTGTTGGTAAGTGAGAAATCACTTGACCAATGACAAACAAAGCCTCACTTTCTATGCAATCACGTGCACAATTCACTTTGCGTGTCAGAAAGTTCAAACCCCCAGATCTTACTTTACAGGTAGGTTTTTTATTCAGACTTATTACTTGTATGGTATTTAAAAAATATAACTAAATATGAAGAATACAAATTATTTCAGGAAAATAAAATATTTGCCATATGCAATTCATATATGTGTACATTATTTTTCTATTACATCATATTGATATTCATACTGGCATTAAATGCCACAGTTTAATGGGTAAATTAATTTACCACAAAATATTTGAGCACTTGGCATGGAATGTGTGGTGGCTGCTTCTTCCAACAAAGCTTCTTTCACAGGGTTTCGGCTGCTTTATTGTTTCCTAAACACCAGATGGTGCTGTTCTTGACACTCTCAAAGCTTTGAAAGCCTCAGTGCTTCATTAGGCTTCTTTTGGCCATCACTAGCTGCAGCCAAGAGCAGGCTATTTAAAATGTTAGCACAATAGTGAAGTAAAACCAAAAGCTTACAGAACCTTTATTATTGACGAAATCACATCTTCACCTTAACACATTTCTTTCACTTTCTCAAATTTTCTTATGTCTAGAAGTCCTCTAGCGTTAAAAGTAACAATTCTTAAAAGCATGAAACATATAAAAACATACATAAAACCCTTTTTTTCCTAGCAGTCTATAAATTGGGCATTACCTTGACTGGTTGTCTTTTTGTTGACTTCAGTTGTTTCTCCTCTTTTTCTTTCCTCCCTTCACTTTCCTTTACAGCAGCTTGTTCTTTAATCCTTTGATGATTAAGTTCCACAGTATCCAACGCACTTTGCAAACTATCAGTCAAATCCGTTGCAGTCTCTCACGAAGTGCCCCCTCTCCTTGCACTTAAAGTCCGGACAATCTTTTACCACACGGTCCGGGCTCATGCACAGCCAACAGGTCTTCACCCGAAAATATTGTGGTCCCTCTGCCGTCTCTATTTTTGTGCTGTACGGGAGGGAGACAACTTCTTTTGGGAATCATGTTTTTGCAAACCTCATCCCATCCTCAATACTGGTGCCTGGATACTTTTCGTTTAACTTTAGAGATGGGGATTACTCATCCCATTCCTCCAATTTATTTAAAATCTCCTCGTCAGCAGTGTAAACCAGCAGATGCATGAAGGAGACAACGTACTCCCTGTTTTGCAGTCTTTTAACTTCACATTCAATCTATTAAAAACTGTGTCATCCTAACGCTCCAGTGTTATCTCGTATTCCTTCGCTCTTTTGGGTCTGACTGCTAAAATCCTTCCTTCTCCAATCTGCTCCGTCACAGCTTTAATGATGTCAACCGCCCTCGTGTCTTTCATGTGTCCTACATCCACCATTACTGTACATCCACCATAAACTCTCTTTCCTTCCACCCTCTTTCCTTACATCTTCGTCAATTCTGCTACCATCTCGTTGTCGTTTTGCCAGTCGAGTGTCTTTTCCATGTCGCATTTCCTCCACCATTGCCATGTCATTCACTGGTCCATCCATTGTGAACAAAGAAAACAACAACAAAAAAAATTCAACCACTAATCAAAACAAACACAAAAAGTTTAGTGAGCCTCTCTAACCCACTGCAGCCAAACACTACCCAAAATATGGTACTCACTAGTGCGCTCAGGATGGTATGGCAGGGTGAAAGCTGCGGCCAAGAGCAGGCTATTTAAGACATTCAGATGGCACGACATTTTTTTTTTAAAAAACAAAAAGCTTACAGCACCTGGTATTCCCAGGCAGTCTCCCATCCAAGTACTAACCAGGCCTGACCCTGCTTAGCTTCTGAGATCAGACGAGATCGGGCGTGATCGGGCGTGCTTTTTTTTTTTTTTATTAAAAAATTTCAATCATAAAATATAAATATAAATACAATACAATACAATACAATAAAAAATACAACAAAAATTACAGTTTTTCTTATACAATCACCTTTACATCACAAACCACACATTTACCTTACATGATACATTTACATAAATAATTCAAAAATCTGCTTCACTCCCCGGCAGCTTCCACATTAGATCTTTTAAAACACAACAAACTTGTGGAGTAAAAACATGATAAAAAGCATCCAACATATTTTCACATTTAAAATACACATAAAGTCTTTCCATGTACACCTCTGTTTTTCTTTTAAACACAGTCCAAACATCCAACACAATTTTTTCTTTTTTCGCCACAATTCTTCTTTCCCATATTGCACTTTTCATCAACATTACCCACAGATTTATAAACTTTTTGTTTTGACACTTCTTTTCCCAACCAAACATCACCACTCTGTTCCATTCCGTTACATTTTCATCCCACTCCACAGTCAAATCTTTAACCACACATTTACATTTCCTTAAAAAATTCTCCAATTCTTTACAATATAAAAACATATGTAAAATCCATTCTTCCTTTTCTTGGCACACTTTACACATTGCATTTTGCGCAATCCCAATTTTATTTAAAATAGACTCAGTAAAAACCACTTTGTGTCTTATAAAATACTCCAAACATTCCAACTTTGTCTCCACACATTTTCCCCTCATATTTCTCCATATACACTCTTCTTTCAAATCTTTGAATTTTTCCACCCAGTACTTATTTACAATTGGCTCTTTAAAAACACCATTTCTGAAAACACAATAAAACATTTTTACAGTACATTCTTTAAAATCACACAATTTTTCTCCCAGTTTCACATAAATATTCTTCTCTTTTGGCTCTTCTTCCATACACTCTATTCTTTTAATCCACTCTTTTGGTGTTGCGTTTTTAATGATTTCATATTTGTTTGTTGTTCATATTGTCTTCTTTTGCTACTTCCATTGCGTCCACGACATATTGTGTTGGTAAAAACCCCTCTTTAAACTCATACAAAACATCTCTCACTCTCGTTATCCCCACTTCCATCCATTTCTTAAAAAATATTTCTTTCCCTTGTTTTAAAATGTTGTTATTTAAGAACAGAGGTTGATTTAAAATGTTTTCTCTCCCATGCGGATCATACTCAATTCTCGTTAAAAACCTTCCCCAAGCATTAAAAACTTCTCTATAAAACACAGGTAATCCTTCCGTCATCCAAATTTTTGTTTTCATCCATAAAATTCCATCCCCCATGTTAAAACCACCACATTTATTTAAAAAGAATTTCATTGTTTTCTTCCACTCAGTTTTGTTATCTTCGTTTACGTATTTCTTAACAATTTTCACTCTCATAGCATTTTTACGTTGTTCCACATCCATTAATCCTAAGACCCCCTTTTCCACTGCCCCTAAAATCGTGTTATGTGCAATCCTCGCTGGTTTCCCCTCCCATAAAAAGTCAAGAAAGCATTTCTTCAACCTCTGTTCTGTCCATAAAGGCATTTCGGATATATATAAAACATACCAAAGTTTAGAAACCATTAAAACGTTCAATATTGAAACCTTCCCCTTCAAGTTTAAAGTTCTTAATTTCCAAAAAAGTAACCTCCTCTCTATATCTGTTACTATTTGCTCCCACATTTCATCTCTTACTTTCTTCTCATTCTTCCCCAGTAAAACTCCTAAAACCCTCATTTCTTCCACTTCCTTGAAATTAAAACAATCCGTTAAAACCATAGCTTTACCAAATCTCATATATACTGTTTTATCCTCATTTACTTTACTTCCAGACCCTCTACAATACTCTTTTACAACATTCATTACTTCTTTAACACTCCCTTTTCCCTTTACAATTATCGTTGTATCATCAGCATATTGAAAAACTTTCCCCTCAGCCTTATTTTCTTCAATTTCAATCCCTATTATTCCTTCTTTTTCTCTAATTGCCAATCCCAGTGGTTCCGATACAAGTGAATACAATAACGCAGAAAGTGGACAACCTTGTCTTATTGACCGTGTTATTTTAAAACAATCTGTTAAAAACCCATTACATTTTATTTTTGTCAGTGCACCCTTATATAAAATCTCAATCCATTTAATAAAATTCTCACCAAAACCAAAACTCCTTAAAACCTCAAATAAATATCCATGCTCAACCCTATCAAAAGCTTTTTCAAAGTCCAAACTAATTACATATCCATCTTCATTTTTTTCTTTCATGTACCAAATTGTGTCTCTTATGCTCATCGTTATGTCGGCTATATCTCTTCCTTTGACTCCATACGCTTGATTTGTTTTGATTATACTTGGCATTACTTCTTTTAGTCTGTTTGCTAAAACCTTCGCTAAAATCTTAAGGTCTGTGTTCAACATCGTGATCGGTCTATAGTTTTTTAAATCTACTTTTTCTCCTTTCCTTTTATATATCAGTTTCATTAACCCCATCCTTGTTCTTTCATTAATTTCTTTTTTTTCAAAAGTGTCTTTAAAAACCTCCTTTAAAATCTTTACTAAAACTTCTTTAAAACATATATAAAATTCAGTTCCCAAACCATCTATTCCTGGACTTTTCTTTTTATTCAGTTGATTTATTGCTCTTTCAATCTCTTCTTCTCTGATTTCTTGGTCACATTCTTTTTTATCTTCCTCGCTTACTTTTACTTTTATCTGATTCAACAGTTTCTTTTTTTTCTCCTCTTCCACACCTCTTGCACTAAACAGATCCTCATAAAAATACTTTATTTCTTCTAAAATCTTTTCATTCCCTTCTACAATTTCCCCATTTTTCCCTCTTATTTCTTTTATCGTTTCAGCTTTCCCTCTCTTTTTTTCCAGATCAAAAAAGAGCTTTGTACATTTTTCGCCCTCCACCACATATTTTGCTTTACTTCTTAGCCTCGCCCCCTCATATTCTTTTTCTTCTATTTCCTTCAGTTTTCCCTCCATTTCCTTTATCTTTTGTATGTCTTTATTTTCTTTATTCAATTCCATTTCCAACCTTTCTTTTATTTCTCTTTCTTTGTATCTTTTACATTTCTGTATTAAACTACAATATTTGATCGAAAATTTTTTGATTAAAAACTTTACATTCTCCCACCATATCCTCTTATCCTCTTCATACATTTCATTTTCCTTTTCTTTTTCTATAATTTCTTTAACTTTTGTAACGTAATCTTCATTCTTTAAAACCTGCGTATTTAAAATCCATACTCCCGGTCCTCTTTGCATTTTACTCCAGTCCATTATAAAAAATAAAAACTTATGATCACTAAAACTTGTTTCTTCATACTTAATCTTTTCTATAAAATTCTCCACATTTCTACTACATAAAACAAAGTCAATTCTAGTTTGGCACACAAAACTCCCCACTATTTGTCTCCTTGAAAATTCTTTTTTCTTTTCATTTCTTTCTCTCCACACATCTATCATATTATTTTCCTCCATTAAAGCTTTCAATTCTTTTCTTCCCGTATCAGTTTTAAAAACCATTCCTTCAGCCATATCTTGCTTACTAAAAACTGTGTTAAAATCCCCCATCATTATTATTTCTTTATACTTCTTTACAATATTTCCTAAAACATTAAAAAAACTTTCTTTTCCTTCTCCTCCACTGGTGCATGCACATTTACTAAAATCAAATCTCTTCCTTCATATTTTGTCTCAACTACCATACACTTCCCAATCCTGTCCTTATACACAATTTTACTCACTTTAAAAACATCATCCTTCATTAAAAAAGCCACACCTCTCCCAAACCTCCCATCTCCATTATTATATAAAATACCTCCATCCCATTTCTTTTTATAATCAATCATCACATTTTCTCTCCAGTTTGTTTCTTGTAGTGCAATAATATCTTCTCTTTTACATTTTTCTTTTACTTTTTCGAATTTTCCCATGTCCAACAGTCCCCTTGCATTAAAAGTAACACAACTTAAAACCATTAAAAAAAAAAGAAAAAAAAAGAAAAATAAATACTTAAAAAACATTATTCACCATTTTCTCCCTCCAGGCCCCTTAACACATATCTATTAGTTTTTGTCATAATCTTTTTTCTTGCACCTTCTTCTTATTTGTCCTCTCCCCCCTCTGTCTTTGTCCATGCTGTCCATCTTTTTCTTCTTCACTGTCCATTTCTTTATTTTGATCCATCCTTCCTTGTCCATCTTTCTCCACATTATCCAGAAAACTGCTAAAACTGTCCGATATTTCCATTTCCGTCCATTGAGTGTCCCGCTCCGTTGGTTGTTCGTTATTATTAATGTTGTCTTTTTCTCTTTCTCCTTCATCCCTGTTGCTAGTTGCTCCTTCCATTTCTTCTTGTTGTAGTCCATCTTTCTCCTGTCCTTCATCAGCTTGTCCATCCTCCTCGTTGTTTCCTTCATGCACCTGTCCGTCCACCTGTTTATCCCTTCCTCCTTCCTCTCCCTCCATCCAACATTCACATTTGTTTAAAACTTCCTGACACTCCGGGCACCTGACAGCATTGCAATCCCTTGCAAAATGTCCCCTTTCCTCGCATTTGTAGCACGTGAAGTTTGGGCAGTCCTTCAGCAGGTGATCCGGGCTCATGCACAGCCTACAAGTCTTCACTTGATGGCTGTGCA
This sequence comes from Hypophthalmichthys molitrix, assembly GCA_037950675.1. NCBI lineage: Eukaryota > Metazoa > Chordata > Actinopteri > Cypriniformes > Xenocyprididae > Hypophthalmichthys > Hypophthalmichthys molitrix. The sequence goes on along the minus strand of CM075494.1, from coordinate 47,303,052 downwards.
TCACCCGGAAGTACTGTTGCCCTTCGGCTGTCTCTAGCCTTGTGCTATATGGCAACGATGCCACTTCCTTGGGGAACCGGACCTTTAGGAACCTTGTTCCGTCTTCAATATCGGTGCCCGGGTAGCATCTCCTCTTGATTTTAGACATGGGATCAACTCCCCATCCCTCCAATTTTTCTAAAATTTTTTCATCGTCTAGGTAGACGGGCAGGTGCATGAAGGAAACAACATAATCTCGGTTTTGCAAATTTTTCACCTCACACATCACTCCTTTAACTCTCAGTCCTTCAATCAGTTTATCACACGTTTCCTCCTTTTCCATTGTCAGTTCATATTCTTTCCCTTGTCTTGGTGCTAACATTTTTCCATGTCCACATTGTTCTGTTACAGCTTTAATAATATCCTCCGCTCTCACTTCACATTCTCAACGTTCACGATCACCGTAGCTTCTTTTAAATATTTCCTTTCAACACACTTTTGGCTTACTTCTTGATTTTTTTTCTATTTCCAGCTCGTAGTCGTTTATCCAGTCCAGTGTCGTTAACCATCCGTGTCTCTCCAGCCAGTCCTAAGTCGTAATCCATAAATCCGTCCGTAAAAAAAAAGAAAGAAGCAAAAAGAAAAAGGTTTAACCACCCTCCAGCCAGCAAAATGCTGCTGTTAGGTGGTTTTATAACTAAAACAAACAAAAAAAAACTAACTTAAAGTAAAAAGAAATTCACAAAACAAACACAAAAAAACAATACAAAATGGTGGAGAGCCTTCCTCTCCAAACTGCAGCCAAACTACTTCCTTCAAGCTCAATAGCGCCCTCAGAGTGGTATGGCCGTAAGCGAAAGCTGCAACCAAGAGTGGGCTATTTAAAATGTTAGGACACTAGTGAAGTAAAACATAAAGCTTACAGCACCTGGTATTCCCAGGCGGTCTCCCATCCAAGTACTAACCAGGCCCGACCCTGCTTAGCTTCCGAGATCAGAAGAGACCGGGCGCTCTTTTAAAAAAAAATATATATATATATATCTTATTGAAATTAATCCAAGACAAAATTACATCAAACATTTTCCACATTCAAATATATTAGGGATTTTGTTACAAAAGGCTGTCGGTCATGAAGGAAGAGCAGACATTTAGTAAGTGTCGTTTTAAAAGCGGTCCATACCGGTGTGATGAATACGATCCTCAACTGGATTGAACTGGAATAAATACTTTGAATGTTACGATCCTATCGGACATATGATAGCTACCTGAATCATAACAAAGCACTGTTCGCCAGAGGAGAACTGGCCCCCCGACTAAGCCTGGTTTCTCCCAAGGTTTTTTTCTCCATTTTAACACAGAAGTCTATTTGCCACCTGTTTGCCATCTGATGTCACCTGTTGGAGTTTGGGTTCCTTGCCGCTGTCGCCTTTGGCTTGCTTAGTTGGGGACACTTGACATTTGACTTGACATTTGATATTCAACAGTGCTTAGATCTGCCTGCATTGACACTATTCTTTAGGAGCTGCTGTGCAGCCAAAATTATATACCAGTTATCAATGTAAAGCTGCTTTGACACAATCTGCATTGTAAAAAGCGCTATATAAATAAAGGTGACTTGACTTGACTTAAAAGGATTCTAAAAAAAAAAATTCTTTTAAACTTCATTCAATTGAGATAAAATGATATTGTCAAACCTGAATCCTTTAAAACCTTAGAGACATCCTTCGTAAAAACATTGTAAAAATCATTAATTTTTTCTTCTTGTTTAAAATAATAAAACAAGCATTCAACATACTTTTCAAACTTCCTTTTAAACACATGCCACATATCCATTAAAATATTTTCTCTCTTGGCTAGTAGATAAAAGTAGATTTATAAGTTTTTTTTGTTTTTACATTGGTTATCAAGACCCAGCATCACCACCTTATTCCATTCAAAATCTTCCCCACTCAAACTTACTCTGACTTTCATGATTCCCACATCCCACCATTTCTTAAACAACTGCATTTTAAATCAAGGGAAATATATTTTTTTTTAAGAATAAAGGCTGATTTAAAATGTTCTCTCTCCCTTGTGGATTACAATGTACACTAGTTAAAAATTTGCCCCAGGCACTGATCAAGTCTTTGTAAAAATCTGGCAACCCCTCCAACATCCAATTTTTTTGTTCTGTTTTTCTATGCTGCTCTTGCTCCTCCTACTGTCTGCTTGACAGGCTCATAAGTGCCACCTGAATCCTGTTGCAGCTCGTTAGGTGGAGTACAAAGGAACCCAACAACTTCCAGTCCAGGAGAGACTGAGGCTTTTCTCTGAGAGATACTACCATCTTCTGTTCTCATTTTCCAAAAAGTCAATCTTCTTCCAATCCCTCTTAAAATTTCCTCCCATATAGTTCCTTCTGCTTTCTTTTTATCCCTCCCCATTAAAACACTTAAAATCTTTATTTCTTTTGTTTCCTTGAAAGTACGATTTTCATTGCTTTTTTTCAGACTCTCCAGATCTTTTTCAGTAACGTCCATAGATGCAAACTTCTCACCTTTAGGTGAGAATTCACCTTTTTGAGATCAAAATAGATAAAAAAAAATAAAATAAATGAAACATTTAACATTTTCCCACCATACTTTTTTCTTCTGTGTACATTTCGTTCTTTTTTTTTTTTCAGTCATTTTTTTAAAATACTTAAAACATAGTCCTTATTCTTTTCCTCTCTTTACAGAACTCCAGTCTGTTTGCATAAAAAAAAATTTATGATCACTTAAGATTGATTCTTCATATTTAATGCCGATAAAACCTTCCATGTTCTTTGAACATAATATAAAATCAATTCTTATCTTGCGCATAAATTTCCCCACTGCCTCCTTGAATATTCTTTAATAGCTTCAACTCTTTTCTTCCTTTATCAGTTTTAAAAACCATTCCCTCAGCCATTTCTAATTTGCTAAAAACAGTATTAAAATCACCCATCATAATGACTTTTTTGTATTTCTTTAAAAATTCTCTTAAAACACTAAAAAACTCTTCCTTTTTGTTCTCTTCCGTTGGCGCATGTACAAAATAACGACAACTACTTCTTTACCCTCGTAACCCATTTCTACAGCCATACATTTTCCCTCTTTATCATTGTAAATTGTTTTACATATTACACCGCTGTTTTCCTTTATTATATAAAATCTCTCCATTCCACCTTTTCCTTAAAACCTTGTAATAAATTCATATCTTCACCTTTGCACATTTCCTTCATTTTCTCAAATTTCCTTAAATCTAAAAGTCCTCTGGCCTTAAAAGTAGCATCTCAGTCTGTCTCCTCCAAATCCTCCAAACATATTCCCAATAACAATTTCATCATTTTTAAGTACTTTTTTTCTGGCAGTCTCTAAATTTGGTGTTACCTTTACTGGTCTTTCTTTTCAGCCACTTGTTCCTTACTCGTTTGATTGACAAGTTCTATTGTATCCAAGTTGTTTTGCAAACTGTCCGTCAAATCCATTTGTGTCCGTGAAGCTTCGTCTTGTTGTGTATCCATCAGTTTATTGTTGATCATATTGTTTCACCGCGTCTAAAGCATTTTGCAAACTTTCTGTTAAATCCATCGGAGTCCAATATTCCCCGTCCTGTTGTGATTGTTCTTCCTGATCATTACACGCTTTCCCTTGATGTTCAATGTCCTTGTTCTCTGTTGTTTCACCTTCTTGTATTGCCATTGTTTCCTCTTCTCGCTGTTTGTTGTCTCAAACATGCATCTGCTCATACACGTTACTCTTCCTCCTCACTCCTCATCTGTCTCTCACACTCATTTAAAACCAAATTGCAATCCGGGCACATTACTGCATTGCAGTCCCTCAAGAAGTGCCCCCTCTCGGGCGTGCTCAGAGTGTTATGGCCGTAAGTGAAATCTGCAGCCAAGAGTGGGCTATTTAATCACACATTTACATTTCCTTAAAAAATTCTCCAATTCTTTACAATATAAAAACATATGTCAAATCCATTCTTCCTTTTCTTGGCACACTTTACACATTGCATTGTGTTCCATCCCAATTTTATTTAAAATAGACTCAGTAAAAACCACTTTGTCTTATAAAATACTCCAAACATTCCAACTTTGTCTCCACACATTTTCCCCTCATGTTTCTCCATATACACTCTTCTTTTAAATCTTTGAATCTTTCCACCCAGTACTTATTTACAATTGGCTCTTTAAAAACACCATCTCTGAAAACACAATAAAACATTTTTACAGTACATTCTTTAAAATCACACATCATCCATTGTTTTCATCCATAAAATTCCATCCCCCATGTTAAAACCACCACATTTATTTAAAAAGTATTTCATTGTTTTCTTCCACTCAGTTTTGTTCTCTTTGTTTAGGTATTTCTTAACAATTTTCACTCTCATAGCATTTTTTCATTGTTCCACATCCATTAATCCTAAGCCCCCCTTTTCCACTGCCCCTAAAATCATGTTATGTGCAATCCTCGCTGGTTTCCCCTCCCATAAAAAGTCAAGAAAACATTTTTTCAATCTGTTCTGTCCATAAAGGCATTTCAGATACATATAAAACATACCAAAGTTTAGAAACCACTAAAACATTCAATAGTAAAAACCTTCCCCTTCAAGTTTAAAGTTCTTTTATTCCAAAAATGTAACCTCCTCTCTATATGTTACTATTTGCTCCCACATTTCATCTCTTATTTTCCTCTCACTCTTCCCCATTAAAACTCCTAAAATCCTAATTTCTTCCACTTCCTTGAAATTAAAACAATCCATTAAAACCATAGCTTTACCAAATCTCATATAAACAGTTTTATCCTCATTTACTTTACTTCCAAACCCTCTACAATATTCTTTTACAACATTCATTACTTCTTTAACACTCTCTTTTCCCTTTACAATTATCGTCGTATCATCAGCATATTGAAAAACTTTCCCCTCAGCCTTATTTTCTTCAATTTCAATCCCTATTATTCCTTCTTTTTGTCTAAATGCCAATCCTAACGGTTCCGATACAAATGAATACAATAACGCAGAAAGTGGACAACCCTGTTTTATTGACTGTTATTTTAAAACAATCTGTTAAAAACCCTTTACATTTTATTTTTCACGGAAGAAGTACGACTGAAGTGTTTGTACGCGTTTTTTTCGTATGCTTCAGTGGCTGACGAGAGTGTTGTGCTGTTTGTGGATGCTTTATCTTTTGCATCCTCAATATCGGCAGTCTGTGCTCTTTTATGTTCAAGTGATGTGTGGATTGGTTCAAGTTTTTGATACTTAATCACACACATTACTTGTGTGTTGTTTGTTTGGGCAAGGAGCGTGCGCGTTCAGTTTTTGAGGAAACCGTGTATATTACACCCGTGTATATGAGCCTTCCTTTCCCTTTTGATCTCCATGTTGAGATTGACAGGGCGTGGAAGAATCTGTTTACATCAGCATATATTTATGCAGAATGTGAAAGCTCTGGTCCTGCTTGTTTATGGCAGGACATATGTGACGGCAGATTACGCTCTGTGCTCCCGCCCTAACTTATGTATTGGGGCATCTAACTGGGGCCCTGGAGCTCCCATGATTAGGGAAGGTTATTGTGATAACCTCACAAAGAGGGGTGGCACATAGTAAGGGTTTTATATAGCGGGTAAAGTTTAGAACGAAATATCACCTGTAGTGAATGGCATGGCCTCCTCTCGTTCTGAGAGTCAGTTTTCTAGGCTGCTGCTCATCTGAGCTCCAGATAGTCGATATGTCAGGTGCTCAGGCCTTCGGGGCCGCCCTGACAATCCTTCTGATTAAGTGAGTTGGCTTCCTCTCGTTGAAGAGAGTCATTTTGCTGAAGCCACCACTTTGCTGAGTTCCAGGTAATATCATGATTGAGGTGTATGGCCTTTTTTAGGCCCCCTTAATACCTTCCCTAGGTCGAGTGAAGTAGTTTTCTCTTGCTGAGAGAATAAATGCTGAAGCCTCCACTCCCCCGAGCTCCAGATAGATCTTGACTGTGGGTGTTGGCCCCCTCTGGGCCACTTTGACATTACCCTGTGGTGAGTGAGCTGGCTTCCTCTCGTTTGAGAGTCTCTATTCAAAGCCACCGCTCTACCACCCACTAGCCCAATGAAGGCATCTAGTGATCTGGTTGAAGGTATTTTGCTTGTATGTGGCACTTCTGTAAAAATCATCTTAATTTAATAAAACTTTGGTTTCTAATTTAATTCTGACTCCATGAATAATTTAATCTGACTCCAATTGTAAATGACTCCTAGTCTCACAATGTTTCCGATGTAACAGTTGATCATAAGATTAGTTGTGCTTTAATTTAGATCTTTGATCATTCTGGTTATCTCATAATTTCAATTATTCGTTCATTACGGACCCATTATCGCTCAGAGAATTTGCATCGGCCGACTGTGTTCTCACGGACATAAATTCGCCAGTTTATGATTCTTAGTCAGAGGGTGCAGAGTTTACTAATGCATTTGAGTCAAACCGCCACATGCTTGTTCATACAAAAATACAGTTTTCTTAGTCACAATACTGCAACTTGCTAATTCAACAACAGACAAACTCAAAAAGTCCCATGATGTGCTTACATGCTCCTTTCATGGGGCTCTCTAGTTTGACCTGTCCTGACGCAGATTTACGGAAATAACGGACTCCAGCAATCTACTAGTCATAATGATTTTAGAGGAATCCAAGATAAATCAAGATTAACATTTATTGTTTTGCCAGGCAAGATTAAACATCAATTAAAAGAATTAAAAAGAATACATCACACAACTGATCAGCATAAAATACAAAGAGTCAGCATACCTGGCAAATAGAGAGATACACACAGCAATTGTGCGGGAAGTTCTGAATGCAGATGCTTCCTTGAGTGGTTTGCCAAATCCCTTTAAACATTTAGCACCCAAATATTTATGCAGCTTTTGCTGGACCTTTTCTTGTGCCCCAAAGGGTCACACGCCTGGTTTTGGTGATCAAAACAAATGGTTATTAAGGATCTTTATTGGGGCATCTCCCACACAAGGAGAACAGGTTTTGTTTTCTTTATTCTTGTCTGTTCTATTGTAGTGGGAGTGAAACCATCTTACCAGTCGCACCAGAAGTATTCACATTGATGTCACTTAAAAGAGCTAAGATGGCAGATTTTTGAGATTTGCATGGCCTGAGAGGAAGGAGAGGGTGTGAGGAGTCAGGAAACTCAGCATGGAGGGGAGAGAGGAGGTTGAGCCAGGTGTTGTCCTGTGTTCTTTCTCGCAGATCCTCTCTTCAGATTAGAGAGTTCTATTGCTTTATTACAGGATAGGAATCTTGAATTCAGTCTTGGTAAAATCCATCCTTACAGCTCCATTGAGCTCCAGGTGGTGAGTTCACCTGTGAGTTTTCACCCTTGAGCTCTTTTTCAGGTTTAGCTCACTTCACTCCTAGAGCTCTGTGCCCCATATCTGCCCATCACCAGTGATGCTCAGGTTGAACGTGTCAAGTACTCCCTCCTTTCAGGGCTGTTTCTGCTGGAGTTTGATTTTCTACCAAGTAGTTGGCCCTCCTTGGGTCTCCTTGAGAGTGATCCTCCCGGTTGAGCTAGGTTCCTGTGTGTCCTAGTTCCTTAGAGTTGAGCAGACGGTTATCAGGTAGCCCAGGCTCCAGTGGAGCCTCCCTGATACTAGCCCTGGATTTCTAGATCTGCTAGCAAGTAGTTTGCCCTTGAGCGGGCCACCTTGAAGGTGATCCTCTGGGTCAAGTAGATCCTTAGCACTTCTAGGGAAGTTTGTGTAAGAAACCTCCAACGGCCTGGGTGAAGGTTAACGCATGTATGTCTTTTCAGCGCCCTTGTGAAGTTCACTTAATTTCACTCGTTTAATCTGACTCCAATTTCAAATGATTATTACTCTAAGGTTGTGTTTCCAATGAGAAATTAATCATTGGTTTTGTATTTATTTAAATATTGGATTATTCTGGGTATCCCGTACTTTCAATTATTCGTTCATCAGGGACCCAATGCCGCACAGAGATACGCGCCCCTGGTTTACGGTAAACTCACAGACATAAACTCGCTAGTCTGATCTTCGTCAGAGGGTGTAATAAGTTAGCTAATACCTTTAGTCGTTTGCCTACTGCTCACTCGGACAAAAGTGTATTTTAATTTAGCCACTTCAGTACACCTTGCTAAATCAGTGGTAAACAGAAATCAAAAGGTCTTCAGATGAAGTGCCTACTGCTCTTTCATTCATGCTCCTTTAGTTTGTTCTACCCTGGACACAGATTTACGGTAGCATTAGCCTCCCATAATTTACTGGTAATAATGATTTCAGGAGAATCGAGAGTTACCTGACAAATAAAATGTTATATTTGATTTAAAGTGTATCATGCCAATTACATAGTTGGACAATTAGAAGCCAATTCAGAAATAATAAATGCATAACATCAATTGCTCAAAGATGACTCTAAGAGTAATAAATGCACATACACACAATGCAGGATTAGTGTTTTTAAGACACTTACCCATCACTGCATGGCGTTGTCCTAAGCTATTTCTTTGAGATCTTCTCTCCAGATGAGTTTTATTGCTTTATTGCAGGGTGCTTGATCTCAGTTTTTGTCTTAGCAGGAAAATCAAGTCTTACATTTGTATCCTAACTCCCCTAGTGTTATATCAGAGTGTAGGCTCTTCAGGAGCCTCCCTGGTACTTGCGTGAGCTTGGTCAATACTCGTCTCGGTTGAGTCTAGTTTGTACTCCCCTCGTTCCTTAGGGTACAGCGCTCCCGAGTTCTGTTCAGAAGGTCGAAGGTCTTTTGTGAGACCTGCCTGGTAGATCAGTGTTTTAGGCTGTAGGTACTCCCCTCTCTTGTGTGGGTCATCATATAGAGGACCCCGCTCCCTGAGTTGGTCTGAAAGGTTTAAGAGATTCTTTTAGTAAGAACTCCTTTTGTAGATCAGCTCCTGTTGGGGCTGGAGGTATGCCTCTCATTAGGGACCCTATATAGAGTACTCAGCCTCCAGGTGGAGCGGAGTAACTCCTCTCGATTGCAAGGGTTTTAAGTGCTTTGCTGAGTCCTGTTCCACAGGATGCCCGTCTCTATGATCCGGACTGAGTTGGTTACTGACAGTTTGCAGTCCCTCTTTCTGGACACCTCCTCTGGAGGCAAGTGCTTTCGAGACTCTGTTTAGGTAACAGACAGGTTGCTGGCCAGACTAGGTTACCAAGGTAGAACCAGGTCGGCCTCCCTGGTGTCATTAGGGGTAGACTATGCTTCCCTGAGCAGTGACTGGCCGGGGCTCCTTTCGGCTCCCTGGCCACATTCCCTTAAAGGAACCCCTTCTTTTTGAAGTTGTTAGTTCCAAGCACCTTAAATGGCCTTGGTAGGCCTCTGGATATTTCTGGGGGCCTCTTTGAGGCTTATAGATTGGGTGTTGGCCATAGCGAATGCTGTCACTGACAGTCTATTAGACCCGTGGGAGGAGTGATTTTGACATTTCTGTTGAAATTGTCTGGTTCTTCTCAGCCATTCCTTGGCATTCACTCCCCTCAGCATGGCGGCGTGGGTATTCTGTTCCCCATTAGCGTTCTAGGATGCAGTGCGAATTCCCTTTCGAAAGGGACATCTCAGGTTACGCATGCAACCATGGTTCCGTGAGAACAGGGAACGAGACACTGCGTCTCCCTGCCATGCCTTAGGGCCGCCTGCTTAACAGTCCCTTCAGACGATAAGTGGTCAACTTGTTCTCTAGGCGCCCCTTATGTGCGTTCAGGTTGCACTAGTAGTGACGTCATAGGCTGTTGCCGGCCAATACGATTGGCGTGATTTGATAGCGTTTCAGACACCGGCACCCGCGGAGGCGTTCCCTATTAGCGTTCTAGGACGCAGTGTCTTGTTCCCTGTTCTCAGGGAACCATGGTTCCATGCGTAACCTGAGATGTTTCATTAACCCCATCCTTGTTCTTTCATTAATTTCTTCTTTTTCAAAAATGTCTTTAAAAATCTTCTTTAAAACATATATAAAATTCAGTTCCCAAACCATCTATTCCTGGACTTTTTTTATTCAGTTGAATTATTGCTCTTTCAGTCTCTTCATCTTTTTCGCTTACTTTTGCTTTTATCTGATTCAACGGTTTCTTTTTTCCTCCTCTTCGACACCTCTTGCACTAAACAGATCTTCATATTCATTCCCTTCTACAATTTCCCCATTTTTTCCTTTTATTTCTTTTATTGTTTCAGCTTTCGCTCTTTTTTTTTTTTTTTTCCAGATCAAAAAAGAACTTTGTACATTTTTCTCCCTCCACCACATATTTTTCTTCTATTTCTTTATCTTTTGTATCTTTTACATTTCTGTATTAAACTACAATATTTGATTGAGAATTTTTTTTGATTAAAAACTTTACATTCTGCCACCATATTCTCTTATCATCTTATACATTCCATTTTTCTTTTTTCTATAATTTCTTTAACTTTTGCAACATAATCTTCAGTATTTAAAATCCATACTCCCGGCCCTCTTTGCATTTTACTCCAGTCCACTACAAAAAATAAAAACTTGTGATCACTAAAACTTGTTTCTTCATACTTAATCTTTTCTATAAAATTCTCCACATTTCTACTACATAAAACAAAGTCAATTCTAATTTGGCATACAAACTGCCCCACTATTTGTCTCCTTGAAAATTATTTTTTCTTTTCATTTCTTTCTCTCCACACATTTATCCTATTATTTTCTTCCCATATCAGTTTTGAAAATCATTCCTCCAGCCATATCTTGTTAACTAAAAACTGTGTTAAAATCCCCCATCATTATTGTCTTTATACTTCTTTACAATATTTCTTAAAACCTTAAAAAAAACTCTTTTCCTTCTCCTCCACTGGTGCATGTGCATTTACTAAAATCAAGTCTCTTCCTTCATATTTTGTCTCAACTACCATACATTTTCCCATCTTGCCCTTATACACAATTTTGCTCACTTTAAAAACATCATCCTTCATTAAAAAAGCCACACCTCTCCCAAACCTCCATCCCATCTCTTTTAATAATCATCACATTTTCTCTCCAGTTCATTTCTTGTAGTGCAATAATGTCTTGCCTTTTACATTTTTCTTTTAATTCTTCTTCAAATTTCACCATATCCATTAGTCGCCTTGCATTAAAAGTAACACAACTTAAAACCATTAAAAGAAAGAAAAATAAATACTTAAAAAACATTATTCACCATTTTCTCCCTCCAGGCCCCTTAACACATCATACAGTATCTCACAGAAGTGAGTACACCCCTCACATTTTTGTAAATATTTTATTATGTGACAACACTGAAGAAATTACACTTTGCTACAATGTAAAGTAGTGAGTGTACAGCTTGTATAACAGTGAACATTTGCTGTCCCCTCAAAAAAACTCAACACACAGCCATTAATGTCTAAACCGCTGGCCACAAAAGTGAGTACACCCCTAAGTGAAAATGTCCAAATTAGGCCCAAAGTGTCAATATTTTGTGTGGCCACCATTATTTTCCAGCACTACCTTAACCCTCTTGGGCATGAAGTTCACCAGAGCTTCACAGGTTGACACTGGAGTCCTCTTCCACTCCTCATTGACGACATCACAGAGCTGGTGGATGTTAGAGACCTTGTGCTCCTCCACCTTCCGTTTGAGGATGCCCCACAGATGCTTAATAGATTTGGAGACATGCTTGGCCAGTCCATCACCTTTACCCTCAGCTTCTTTATCAAGGCACTGGTCGTCTTAGAGGTGTGTTTGTGGTCGTTATCATGTTGGAATACTGCCCTGCGGCCCAGTCTCCAAAGGGAGGGGATCATGCTCTGTTGGCATTCATGGTTCCCTCATGAACTGTAGCTCCCCAGTGCCGGCAGCACTCATGCAGCCCCAGACCATGACACTCTCACCACCATGCTTGACTGTAGGCAAGACACACTTGTCTTTGTACTCCTCACCTGGTTGCCGCAACACACACTTGACACCATCATGGTTCCTTAGTCTGCTTGTCTTCAGCAAACTGTTTGCGGGCTTTTTTTGTGCATCATCTTTAGAAGAGGCTTCCTTCTGGGATGACAGCCATGCAGACCAATTTGATGCAGTGTGCGACGTATGGTCTGAGCACTGACAGGCTGACCCCCCACCCCTTCAACCTCTGCAGCAATGCTGGCAGCACTCATACGTCTATTTCCCAAACACAACCTCTGGATATGACGCTGAACACGTGCACTCAACTTCATTGGTCGACCATGGCGAGGCCTGTTCTGAGTGGAACCTGTCCTGTTAAACCGCTGTATGGTCTTGGCCACCATGCTGCAGCTCAGTTTCAGGGTCTTGGCAATCTTCTTGTAGCCTACGCCAAATTTATGTAGAGCAACAATTCTTTTTTTCAGATCCTCAGAGAGTTCTTTGCCATGAGGTGCCATGTTGAACTTCCAGTGACCAGTATGAGAGAGTGAGAGTGATAACACCAAATTTAACACACCTGCTCCCCATTCACACCTGAGACCTTATAACACTAACGAGTCACATGACACCGGGGAAAGAGAATGGCTAATTGGGCCCAATTTGGACATTTTCACTTAGGGGTGTACTCACTTTTGTGGCCAGCGGTTTAAACATTAATGGCTGTGTGTTGAGTTATTTTGAGGGGACAGCAAATTTACACTGTTATACAAGCTGCACACTCACTACTTTACATTGTAGCAAAGTGTTGTTTCTTCAGTGTTGTCACATGAAAAGATATTATAAAATATTTACAAAAATGATGTGAGGGGTGTACTCACTTCTGTGAGATACTGTTTCTGTTTTTGTCATAATCTTTTTTCTTGTACCTTCCAAATTTTGGTTTTATCTCCCCCCTCTGTCTATGTCCATGCTGCCTGTTTCTTTATTTTGATCCATCCTTCTTTGTCCATCTCTCTCCACATCCCCCAGAAAACTGTTAAAACTGTCCGGTATTTTCATTTCCGTCCATTGAGTGACCTGCTTCATTGTTTGTTCCTTATCTTTAGGGTTGTCTTTTTCTCTCCTTCCTCTCCGTTAGTTCGTCTTCCTCATCATTGTTTCTTTCCTGCATTTGCCCATTTACCTGTTCCACCCCACCTCTTTCCTCCTCTTCCATCCAACACTCGCATTTATTTAACTTATTAACTTTTGGCACTCCGGGCACTTAACGGTATTACAGTCCCGTGCAAAGTGTCCCCTTTCCTCACACTTGTAGCACTTAAAATCAGGGCAATCCTTCACCAGGTGATCCGGGCTCATGCACAGCCGACAAGTCTTCACCTGGTGGCTGTGCATCACCTGGAAATATTGCGGACCTTCAGCTGTTTCCAGCTTTGTGCTGCATGGCAGGGACACCACCTCTCTTGGGAACCTTACTTTGACAAACCGAGTGCCATCCTCCACATTAGTGCCCAGATACAGCCTCCTTTTAATTTATGAAATGGGGCAAACCCCCCAACCCTCCAATTTTTCTAAAATATCTTTATCTTCCAGGTAAATGGGAAAATGAAAGAAACAACATAGTCTCTATTCTGCAGTTTTTTACCTCACAATCAGTTTCTTTTATTGTCAGTCCATCCATGAGTTTGTTGCACATTTCCTCCTTCTCTAGTATCAGTTCATACTCCTTTCCTTGCCTTGGTCTCACCGCCAATATCTTTCCTCCTCTAATTCACTCCGTTACTGCCTTAATAATATCCACTGCTTTTGCATCATTTGCTCTGTCTACATTTACAATTACTGTTTCTCCTTTCCAAACTTTTCCCCGCTTCTCCATTCTTTCCATTTCCAGCTCGTCGTCGTTGTTTTTCCGTGTCCCTCCAGCAAAGCCGACGAGTCGTTAACCTTGGATCCGTCCATTTTAGACAAAAAAAAAAAAAACTAAACTAAACAAAAAAAACACATTCCAGACAGCATTAAGGAAGGTGCTGTTAGGTGGTTTGCAAATGAAAAAAATGTTAAAAAAACAAAAATACTCCTCTCCAAACTACTGCCAACTCACTTCCTGTTGACTCAACAGTACCCTCAGAGTGGTATGGCTGTAAGCGAAATCTGCAGCGAAGAGTGGGCTATTTAAGACATTCAGACACTTTTTTTTTTTTTTTTTTTTTTTCTCAAAAAAACTAAAGCTTACAGCACCTGGCATTCCCAGTCTCCCATCTAAGTACTAACCAGGCCCGACCCTGCTTAGCTTCTGAGATCAGATTTTTTTTTTAAAATTATTATTAAGACATTTTAATAAAAAAAAATACAACAAAAATTACAGTTTTTCTGTCATCAGTTTGTCCTTCCTCCTTCCTCTCCCTCCATCCAGCATTCACATTTGTTTAAAACTTCCTGACACTCCGGGCACCTGACAGCATTGCAGTCCCTTGCAAAATGTCCCCTTTCCTCGCATTTATTGCACGTGAAGTTTGGGCAGTCCTTCAGCAGGTGATCCGGGCTCATGCACAGCCTACAAGTCTTCACTTGATGGCTGTGCATCACCCGGAAGTACTGTTGCCCTTTGGCTGTCTCTAGCCTTGTGCTATATGGCAAAGATGCCACTTCCTTGGGGAACCGGACCTTTAGGAACCTTGTTCCGTCTTCAATATCGGTGCCCGGGTAGCATCTCCTCTTAATTTTAGACATGGGATCAACTCCCCATCCCTCCAATTTTTCTAAAATTTTTTCATCGTCTATGTAGACGGACAGGTGCATGAAGGAAACAACATAATCTCGGTTTTGCAAATTTTTCACCTCACACATCACTCCTTTAACTCTCAGTCCTTCAATCAGTTTATCACACGTTTCCTCCTTTTCCATTGTCAGTTCATATTCTTTCCCTTGTCTTGGTCTTAATGCTAAAATTTTTCCATGTCCACATTGTTCCGTTACAGCTTTAATAATATCCTCCGCTCTCACTTCATTCACGATCACCGTAGCTTCTTTTAAATATTTCCTTTCAACACACTTTTGGCTTACTTCTTGATTTTTTTCTATTTCCAGCTCGTAGTCGTTTACCCAGTCCAGTGTGGTTTGCCGTGCGTGGTCCTCCTGCCATTCCAGTGTCGTTTACCATCCGTGTCTCTCCAGCCAGTCCTGAGTCGTAATCCATAAATCCACCCGTAAAAAAAAAAGAAAGAAGTTCAAAGAAAAAGGTTTAACCACCCTCCAGCCAGCAAAATGCTGCTGTTAGGTGGTTTTATAACTAAAAAAAAAAAAAAGAACTAACTTAGAGTAAAAAGAAATTCACAAAACAAACACAAAAAAACAATACAAAATGGCGGAGAGCCTTCCTCTCCAAACTGCAGCCAAACTACTTCCTTCAAGCTCAATAGCGCCCTCAGAGTGGTATGGCCGTAAGCGAAATCTGCAGCCAAGAGTGGGCTATTTAAAATGTTAGGACACTAGTGAAGTAAAACATAAAGCTTACAGCACCTGGTATTCCCAGGCGGTCTCCCATCCAAGTACTAACCAGGCCCGACCCTGCTTAGCTTCCGAGATCAGATGAGATCGGGCGTGCTTTTTTTTTTTTTTTTATTGAGAAAAATGAAAAATCTGGTACAAACATAATCCAACAAATATTTCCACTTTAAATTAACAATTCTTTACAAGACTCAATTTTAAAACATTATTAAAAACAAACTTATTTCATAAAAACTTTTCCATTACAACAGTCATAAAAAACAAAATTATTAGAATAAATTCCTTTACATAAAATCTCCCCTTTCTAATACAGACATCACACTCTTACAATTATGTTAAAAAAGATCTTTCTTTTCCTGGCATTCCCAAACCTACATCATTAAAAACCTTTACAACATCTAGAGTAAACACTTTATAATAATCATGCATTTTTTCTTCTTGTTTAAAATAATAAAACAGGCATTCCACATATCGTTCAACTTTTCTTTTAAACACATACCATACATCCATTAAAGTTTTTTCCCTTTTTGACACCACTCTTCTTTCCCATATTGCACTTTTCATCCTTACACTGTTTATCTACACCTAGCATCACCATCTTATTCCATGCAACATCATTATTTTGTTCTCCCCTCAAATCTTGAAGCATTCTTTTACATTTTCCATTAAAATCTTCCAACTCTTTGCAGTGTAAAAACAGATGTAAAAATCCTTCATCATCTTCATTACATGTTGCACTTTGTTCCATCCCAATTTTGTTAAGTATGGCATCTGCAAAAACCGCTTTGTGTCTAATAAAATACTCCAGACTCTATAATTCTCCCTTTCATATTTCCCCATATATTCTTTTCATCTAAGTCAGTGAATTTCTGTAACCAGTACTCATTAACCACAGGTTTTTTAAAAACAGCATCTCTAAAAAAACAATAAAGCATTTTCACGGTACATTCTTTAAAAGCATACAGTTTTTCTCCCATCTTCACATACACGTCTCTTGTTTGATTCCCTTCTTCCATACTTTCAATTCTTTTTAACCACTCTTTAGGTATTGCCTTTTTTATTACATCGTATTTGTTTATCTCTTTAACATCCTCTGTCTATTAAAATCCTCTTTTGCCTCCTCCATTACATCTACAATATACTGCACTGGTAAAAATCCCTCTTTAAACTCATATAAAACATCTCTTACTTTTGTAATTCCCACCTCCCACCATTTCTTAAAAAAGATCTCCTTTCCTTGATTTAATATACCGTTATTTAAGAATAAAGGCTGATTTAAAATGTTCTCTCTTCCTTGTGGATTAAAATGAACATTAGTTAAAAATGTACCCCATGCGCTCATCAATTCCTTATAAAAATCTGGCAACCCCTCTGTCATCCATCTCTTTGCTCTCATCCACAGTATATTATCCCCCAAGTTAAACTTCCCACATTTACTTAAAAAATATTCCATTGATTTCTTCCATGCCGTTTTATTTTCTTCATCTAAATTATTCCCACATTGCTTCTCCTACCTTCTTTTCGTCCATTCCCATTAATACACCTAAAATCTTTATTTCTTTTGTTTCCTTAAAAACGAAATTATTTGTTAAATCTGGCGCCCCTCCAAATCTCATATACACAGTTTTTTCTCCATTTACTTTAGCTCCTGATCCCTTACAAAACACCTGTACGAATTTCATCGCTTTTTTTAACACTTTCTAGACTCTTTACCATCATTGTAGTATCATCCGCACATTGAAATATTTTGTTCTCTTCTCCTTCAACAACAATTCCTTTTATTCCCTCTTCCTGTTTTATGGCCAGACCTAGTGGTTCAGAAACTAAAGAATATAAAAGAGCTGACAATGGACATCCTTGCCTTATTGATCTCGTAATTTTAAAACACTGTGTTAAAAAACCATTACATTTCATTTTCGTTACCGCACCTTTGTATAAAATTCTAATCCATTTAATAAAATACTCTCCAAAACTCTTTAAAACACCAAATAAAAAATCATGTTCCACTCTATCAAAAGCTTTCTCAAAATCCAAACTAATTATATACCCTTCTTTATTCTTTTCTTTTATGTATCTTATCGTATCCTTTATGCCCATTGTTGTGTCTGCTATATCCTTTCCTTTTACCCCATACACTTGATTTGTTTTAATTATATTTGGTATTACTTCTTTTAATCTGTTAGCTAAAATTTTTGCTAAAATCTTTAAGTCAGTGTTAAGCATTGTAATTGGTCTGTAATTCTTTAAGTCTACATTTTCTCCTTTTCTTTTATATATCAATTTCATTAAACCCATTCCCATTCTTTGATTCATCTCCCCTTTCCTAAAAACCTCATCATACACTTCTTTTAAAATATCGGTTAAAAATTCTTTAAAGACTATATAAAATTCACTCCCCAAACCATCTATACCTGGACTTTTCTTTTTATTTAATTGACTTATTGCTCTCTTTATCTACTTCTCCTACTCTAGTTTTTATCAGTTTTAGTAACTCAAGTTTTTCTTCTTCTTTTACACCCTCTGCACTAAATAAGTTCTCATAATATGATTTTACTACATTTAATATTTCCTCATTTGAATCTACAACTACTCCATTTTTTCCTCTTATTTCTTTAATCAGTCCCTCTTTCCCTTGTGTTTTTTCTAGATCGAAGAAGAATTTTGTGCACTTTTCCCCTTCTGCTGTGTACTTTGCCCCTTTGTATTTGTGTTCCTCTATTTTTTTTAAATTTTCCTTCCATTTCTTTTATTTTTTGTATATCTTTCCCTTTAATTCTCTTTCCTTTCTTTTTTTGATTTTCTGTATTAAACTACAGTACTTCATTGTAAATTTTTTACCTAAATACTTAACTAAATACTTACCATATCTGTTTGTCTTCTTTGTACATTTCATTTTCTAACACTTAAAACATAATCTTCATTCTTTAAAACCCATACTCCCGGCCCTCTTTTCATTGTACTCCAGTCTATTTGCATAAAAATTGGCTTATGGTCACTTAGGCTTGTTTCTTCATATTTTATTTTCCCTATAAAACCTTCAATATTCCTTGTGCATAAAATAAAATCTATTCTTGTTCTACACATAAAATTCCCGACTAACTGCCTCCTTGAGTATTCTTTCTTTTTTCATTCCTTTCTCTCCATACATCAATCATATTGTTTTCTTCCTTTATCAGTTTTAAAAACCATTCCCTCAGCCATTTCTAATTTGCTAAAAACAGTATTAAAATCACCCATCATAATAACTTCTTTGTATTTCTTTAAAAAAATCTCTTAACACTTTAAAATACTCTTTTTTTTCCCCATTCTCTTCTGTTGGTGCATGAACATTGACCACTTTTTTTCCTTCATACTCCATTTCAACAGCTATACATTTTCCTTCTTTATCCTTATATATTGTTTTGCATGTTACCCCACTATTTTCTTTTATTAAAACTGCTACTCCTCTGCCCATTCTATCATCACCATTGTAACATAAAACTTCTCCATTCCACCTTTTCCTTATTTCAGTTATGTACCCTTCTCTCCAGTTAGTTTCTTGCAAAAAAAAATCATATCTTCACCCTTACACATTTCTTTCACTTTCTCGAATTTTCTTATGTCTAAAAGTCCCCGAGCATTAAAAGTAACAATTCTTAAAAGCATGAAACATATATAAATATACATAAAACCCATAATTTCAGTTCATCTCCTGCACATCCTTTAAAACATCATACTTATTCACACTTTTAATTGAGTCCTCTTTAAGTGTTTTTTTCCTAGCCATCTCTAAATTGGGCATTATCTTAACCGGTCTTCTTATTTTTTGCTGCCTTCAGTTGCTTCTCCTCTTTATCTTCTCCCCCTTCACTTTCCTTTACATCAGTTTTGTCTTTATTTCTTTGTTCATTAAGTTCCACCGTATCCAACACCTTTTGCAAATTTTCAGTCAAATCCATTTGTTTCCATCCGTCTCCCTCTTGTTGTACAGCAATCTGTTCTTTATTCCTTTGTTCATTTAAATCCACAGCAACCAAAGCGCTCTCCAAACTTTCAGTCAAGTCCATCTGTGTCCATGTTTTCTCCTCTTGTTGCAATTGTATCCCCTGTCCATTATATTCTTGTTCCTCAGTATCTGTATTTCCTGTTGTTTCACTGTTTTGTAGTACTCCCGACTCCTCTTCTTGCTCCTCGTTGTCTTGCTCATGCATCTGCCCGCCCACCCGCTGCTCCTCCTCCTCACTCCCCATCCAGCACTCACACTTATTTAAAACTTCCTTACAATCCGGGCACGTTACAGCGTTGTAGTCTCTTGCAAAGTGCCCCCTCTCCTCACACTTAAAACACTTAAAATCTTTGGCCGCATGGTCAGGGCTCATGCACAGCCGACAGGTTTTCACCCGACAGTATTGTGGTCCCTCTGCCGTCTCTATTTTCGTGCTGTATGGGAGGGAGGCAACTTCCTTCGGGAACCTCGTTTTCACAAACCTTATCCCGTCCTCAATACTAGTGCCCGGATACATTCTTCGCTTAATTTTTGAGATGGGGGACACCCCCAACCCTCTAGTTTATTTAAAATCTCTTCATCAGCAATGTAAGGCAGATGCATGAACAAGACAACGTAAATCCGGTTTTGCAGTCGTTTGACTTCACAGTTAACGCCATTAATTGTCAGCCCGTCCATTAAAAACTCTGTATCGTCCTCACGTTCCAGTGTTACCTCGTATTCTTTTGCTTGTTTGGGTCTAACTGCCAAAATCCTCCTGTCTCCAATCTGCACCGTCACCGCTTTAATGATGTCCGCCGCCCTTGCATCTTTCACTTGTCCCACATCCGTTTCCGGGCAAGATGGCGTGTTGAACAGTCGCTCGCGTCAGAGACGGAAGCGAAATTGTCCCAAGTCTTGATTATCTGCTTATAAAAATGCTCCAAACAATTAAAAAGTATGATCAAACCGGCCAGACTGATAATTAAAGAAGGGGACAGTGATAAAAAGCAAGCTGCGATGAGCACTGTAAGCCTCAAACAATCTGCTGACCATGACTACGATATGGAGGTTAACACAATTAGTAAAAGAAAAGACTCTACGCCAACAACTCCGAGCAAGATTCCAGCTGGGAAAAAGAGCAAAACTACATTAAAGGAAAACGAGGTGTCTAACCTGACCATACTGGAAGCCATTCAGAGTTTGGAGAAGAACTTTAATGAGCAACTGACGCAACTTCGAGAGCAAGCTAAGCAGAGTAGCAGCATGATTGCTAGCCTATCGAAAGCCGTGCAGTTCAATGCCGAAGAAGGTCATCGAGCTAGAAAAGTGCAATGATCGTCTGTGCAAAGAAAATCAAGAGCTTAAAGAGAGAATCAGGGACCAAGAGAGATATAAGATGCGATGGTGTCTGAAACTGAAAGGTTTATTAGAAAGAAAGGACGAGAACGTAAGAACAGACGTCATACAACTGTTCAAGGAGATCGCCCCTGACATGGAACAGCGACAGCTCGAAGAAGCAATTGATATTGCGCGCAGAGTCGGACGAAAAGAAGACAACAGGAATAGACATGTAGTTGTGTTATTTGTCCGGAGACTTGTCAAGGAGGAGTTATGGCGTCGCTGCAAGGATTGCCCGGTGTGCAGAGAGCAAGGTGTCCGCCTTGCCGAGATGCTACCGCTAGAGGATAGAGAGGCAAGGAAAAAACTGTGGCCGCAGATTGAACAGGCTCGTCGGGAGGGAAAGCATGCCTACTACCGCGGACCGCACGGATACATAGAGCGTCGTCGAATTGGTTAAACGAAGAAAAGGTTTGATCTACTGACATTAGAAGTTGAAGGAGTGTGTTAAGAGGACATGGGACTATTGTTGTATTTGCTAAGCAGCGTAAATAAGCTTTGAACTAAGTTCTTAATATTTGTTTTATGTTGTTGTTGTTGTTGTTGTTTTTTCTTTAGTTTCTTCGTTTAAAATATCTCCTGTTCAGCAATGTTCAATTGTTCAGTCTCATTTGCTTCGTTAAACGTGAGGGGTCTAAAAGATTTAGTCAAAAGAAAAGCATTATTTTTATTTTGTAAAGGGCAAAAACTGTCTATAAAAAAACTGTAATAAATGTCTGTTATTGCAAGAAACTCATTCTTCCGAAGTGGATGTTAAGTTTTGGTCTAACCAATGGGGTGATCGAATACTTTTTAGTCATGGGACCAATAAGTCTGCTGGTGTTGCAGTTTGTTTTAATAGGTTTCCAGGTGATATAATCACATACAGGACAGATAACCAAGGTCATTGGCTGATGGTGGTTTTAAAAATTGATGGTTGTTTTTTCATACTAACTAATGTGTATGGTCATAGAACTGTTGCCCAAAATAAACAAATGCTTGAAGAAATTATAAACACTTTATCAGAACTCAAAATAATTTATCCTACAGACTTTATTTTAATGGGAGGTGACTGGAATATGACACCTGATGAATGGGAAGATAGGTGGCCCACTAAATTTGACAGCTACCACTTAAACCATACAATAGGGGAATTTATGAATACAAATCACTTGATAGATATTTGGAAAAGTCTAAATCCAGGTGTGAAACAATATTCCTGGTTTAAACCGAATAATACCTGTAAATCTAGGATTGACTACTGGCTGGTGGATTACTCGTTTAGAGAACTTGCCTCAGATATCTTGATTTCTAAAGCCCCACTAACAGATCATTGTACTGTAGAAATGAAATTAAATCCAGTAGATAGAATAAGGAAAAATAAATGCTACTGGAAATGTAATGCTAGTCTGTTAAAAAATAAAGAATACTGTACAAAGATAAAAGAAATAATAATTGAAATTGAAAATAATGAGACTATAAATAGTTTTTGCAGTAAATGGGAATTTGTAAAATATAGAATTAGATAAAGTTCCATAAAGTTTAGTAAGGAGATTGCCTTGAAAAAAAGAAGAGAAGAATGTAACTTAACTCCAAGAAATTAGTAAATACTGTGATAAGGCAGAATTAAATGGTGAAGATAAAGACAAACTATTATTATTACAGTCCAAATTAGACGATATGTATTGCAAAAGAGCTCAAGGTGCGTTTGTGAGATCGTGAGCAAAGTGGATAGAGCAAGGAGAAAAGAACACCTCGTACTTCAGCAATTTAGAGAAGAGAAGAGAAGACAGGAAAATAAGGCAATATCAAGCTTGCTGATAAATGGATCAGAGTGTAAGGATAATAAAACCATTGAGAAGACGGTCTTTGCATTTTATAATAATCTCTACACTTCTGCATATTCCCAACAAGATGCCTCAAATTTTCTAAATAAAATTAAAGACTTTATACCCAAGATTGATGATTCATTTAAAGAACTTTGTGAGTCAGAATTAAAAATTGAAGAACTGGATGATGTGAGCTTGAGATTATCATCGAATAAATCCCCGGGTACGGACGGGCTCACAGCCGAATTTTATAGATTCTTTTGGAAAGATATCAGACATATGTTATTTAAGGCAATTCAAGAATGCATAGCAAAGAACGAATTAATAACAACCATGAAACAAGGCTTAATAATGCTTATTCCCAAACATGGCAAAGACAAAAGATTGCTAGATAATTTAAGACCCATTACGCTTTTGAATACTGATTATAAATTATTATCGGGAATTATTGCAGCTAGAATGAAAAAAGGCTTGCCCCAGATAATAAATGAAACACAATCAGGGCTTCCTTGCTGGAAGATCTATTCATAATAACATACGATTGGTATTAGATTTAATCGATTACAGTCATACGTTTGTAGATCAGGGTTTCATTGTTTTTTTAGATTTCTACAAAGCTTTCGATTCGGTAGAACATCCCTTTATTTTAGAAACTTTAAATCTTTTTGGTTTTGGACGGAAATTTACAAATTTAATTAGTCTACTTTACAATGATATAAACAGCTGTGTATCTCTGGAGCATGGCACATGTTCACGATTCACAGTTAAGAGGGGCATTAGACAGGGCTGCAACAGCTCGCCTTTATTATTTATATTGGTTGCTGAACTACTGTCTATCATGATTAAAGTGAATAAATATGATGGCCTTAACATCATGGGAAAACACATCATCATAAGTCAGTTTGCAGACGATACGACTCTATTTCTAAAAGATGAAAGGCAGATCTCCACAGCGTTGGATTCAATCAGTCAGTTCTCGAAAGCATCAGGTGTTACATTGAACATTAATAAATGTGAAATTCTTGCTTTGCACAATCATCCAGCTCGCTTAATTGAGAATATACAGGTTAAAACAGAAGTCAAATATTTGGGCATCACGGTCACCAGACATAAAGAAATAAGGGAAAAAGAAAACATTCTTAGAAATATTGATAAATGTAAAGCAATATTGAATTCCTGGTTACAAAGGAATATAACAATTTTCGGTAGGGTTTTATTATCCAAGATGGAGAGTATATCCAGAGCTATTTACCCTGCCTTTTCTTTAGAAATATCAGATAATATGATAAATTTATTAAACAAGATAAACTTCAAATTTATTTGGAAGATTTATTTGGAAGGATAAATGCCATTACATTAGAAAAGCTGACATGATTAAGAGTATTGAAGAGGGTGGCATGAATGTTATAGATTTTTCTGTGATGAATGGTGTACTAAAACTGAAATGGTTGAAGTCCTTTGTTTGTCACAAAGATTCTTTTTGGTTTAGCATCCCAAATGCAATTTTTCAAAAGATGGGTGTAATTGATTTTCTATTGCGTTGTGACTATGATTTATACAAGTTACCTGTAAAATTATCTGATTTCCACCAACAAGTTCTTCTGTACTGGAACCTAATGTTTAAACACAACTTTACACCACACAATACACCTTTGTTTAACAACAGATATATTCTGAGTAATAGGAAATCATTGTTTTTTGGTGCTTGGATGGAAAAAGGTATATATGGGCAGTAAGTCATTTGATGGATAATTTTGGTAATTTGCTATATTACAGTGACTTCTTTGATAAATTTAGTTTCAAGTGCCCAATTAGAGAATACAACAGAGTGATAAAGGCCATCCCAGCACCCCTGAAAACAATGATTCAGCAGTTTGTAATATATTCTAACTCTCAATCAGAAATGGGATCACTGCATTGAAGGTATTAATTTAAAAAGCAAACCGTTTACAAATAAGTTTATTAGAAATGTCTTATCTAAACAGTATTATCCTAATCAACTGAAAAGAAAATATGTTCTGCAAGACTTTAGTGGGGAAAAAGCGAAAAAAATTTACATTTACATTTACAATAATTTCCATGAACTCTTCCTCTTTGTCTTCCATTAAAAAATAATTCCATAGCAATCTCACTGTAATCTCCATTCTGTTTTTAAAAATACTCCAAACATTCACAGTTTTTCCATCATATTTTGCCATATTTCTTCTTAACCAAATTACATACTTTGCAATTGTTACACATAAATTAAAAACATACATACTATAATCATTCAAACCAAATAAAAACAATTTTTCCCACATCTTGCAATTCTTTTAATTTTCATTATAAAATTTTCTAACTTTTCACAATAAAAAAACAAATGCATCAATCCTTCATTATCTTTCACACACACTTTACACCTTATATCTTTTCCAATTCCCATTTTATATAATCTCATCTCTGTCAACATACAATTGTGTCTCAATAAATAATTAAAATTCTCTAAGACTGGCTCCATACACTTGATTTTCACATTTCCCCATATCTTTCTTTCCAGTAACTCAGTGCTACTGGTTTGGTAAAAGCCATTGACCTAAAAACCACATAGAAATTCTTAACTTTACACATATTAAAATTAATCGTTTCTCCATTAGCCTTTTTAAAATACACCTCCGGCCATTCATCCTTATCCCTCATCTCATTCTTTTCAACATTTTCAATCCATTCTTTTGGTATAGTTTTTTTCAAGTCCTCATATTGCTTCTGTAGCTTTGTTCTCCAAACCCTTTTATCATCCTCTCCCACCGCATCCACAATCACTTGTAATGGTAAAAAACCTTTTATCACCTCATACAAAACATCTTTTACTTGTCTCACACCTCCATCCCACCATTCCTTATAATACAGTACTTTTCCCTCCCTTAAAATATTTGAATTTAAAAAAAGTGGTTGCTCTAATATCTGGGTTCTTCCTTTAGGTAGAATCAGTACATTTCCTAGAAATTCACCCCACGATTCTAAAACCTCCATATAAAACCTTGGCAAGCCTGTTAACATCCAATTTTTCAATTTCATCCATAAAACATTACATCCCATTTCAAAATATCCACATTTCTTCAAATAATACTCCATAACACTTTTCCACATCACATCCTTATTTCTTTCCAAAAAATTTTGCACCGTTTTAATTCTTAGTGTTTTCATTCTTAAAAACGGATCTAAGAGTCCCAGTCCCCCCTCATTAATATTCCCTATTAAAGTATAATATGATATCTTGGCTCTCCCATTTCCCCATAAAACCTTTAAAACCACCTCTTTCATCTTTTTATAATATCCTTGTGTCAAAGTGGTAACTTCTAGTACATACCAAACTTTTGACAGCATTAATGTGTTTAAAATTAAGACTTTCCCCTTCAAATTTTAATTTTCTGTCTTGCCAAAATCTTAGCCTTTTCTCTATCCCATTTAAAAACTCCCTCCCAATTAAAAACGTCTGCTTTATTAAAATCCATACCTACCCAGATACCTAAAATCTTAATATGTTCTTCTTCTTTAAATGGTATGTGCTGCGTTATTCCTTCAACCCTCCCCAGCCTCATACACACACTCTTCCCCACATTTATTTTAGCTTCTGAACCTTTACAATATCTCTCAAAAATCCCAATTGCCCTGTCTACACTTTGAATGTCTTCTACCAGCAATGTTGTATCATCCGCATATTGATACACTGCTTCTCTTTTGGTATTTTCCTCAATTTTTATTCCTTTTATGTTACAGTCTGCCTTAATAGCCAGTCCCAGTGGCTCGGCAACCAGCGTGTACAATAAGGCCGACAACGGGCATCCCTGCCTTATAGATCTTGTTGGTTGAAAGCATTCTGTTAAAAAACCATTACATTTAATACATATCAAAATGTTAGTGTAAAAAATTCTCATCCATTTTCTAAGAACATTGAATAAAAATTGATGTTCCACCCTATCAAAGGCCTTCTCCAGATCTAGACTAACTAAATAACCCCCTTTCTCCTTCTCCTTCATATAATAAATTGTGTCCCTTATGCTTTTAACCACATCTACAATGTCCTTTCCTAGTATCCCATATGCCTGGGTCGATTTTATGATTTTAGGTAAAACCCTTTTTAATCTATTTCCTAGAACTTTAGCCAAAATCTTAAAATCCATATTCAACATTGTTATCGGTCTAAAATTTTTAAGATCTTTAGAATTCCCTCTTTTTTTGTATACCATTTTTATCATTCCTATTTTCATCTTTTCACTTAAAACCTCATACACCTCCTTTAAAATCGGCACTAAAAGTACTCTATAAAATTCATTTATCAATCCATCTACTCCTGGACTTTTCCCTGGCCTTAATTGTTGAATCTATTTCTTCTTCTTTAATTTCTTCATCACAAAACTTTTCATTTTCCTCCGATACTTTAGATTTAATCTGATTTATGAAAAACTCCTCATCTTCCTTTTCTATCCCTTGTCCCTTAAACATATCCATATAAAATTGTTTTACTGTTTTTAAAATACCTTCTGTTTCCGTTTCTACATTTCCATCTTTACTTAACACTTCTTTCAATAAATCCGCCCTTTGCCTGTTTTTTTCAAGACTAAAGAAAAATTTTGTGCATCTTTCTCCTTCTACTGCATATTTTGCTTTACTTCTTATTATTGCACCTCTGCACTTCTCTTCTTCTATCAACTTTAATTTATCTTGCAACATCATTATTTTTTCCATATCTTCTTTTCTCTCACCTTCTGCTTCTTTTCTTAACTCATTTTCTAACTGTTCTCTTACCTCCATTTCTCTCTGCCTTTTAGCTTTTTGAAACATTTTGCTATATTTTATTGAAAATTGCTTTCTCCCATTTCACATTATCCCACCATATTCTTTTATCATCCCCATACACACTATTACTCTTGCTTTCATCTACCAGCTTTTTAATACCCTCCTTAAAAGAATTACTCTTTAAAACTTGTGCATTTAAAATCCATATTCCTCTCCCCCTTTCCACTCCTGTAAAATCTATTGTCAAATGTACCACAGAATGATCGCTAAAACCCACTACTTTATAGAAACATAGTCTATTCTACTTTGTTTCAGTTCATTTAAGACCACCTGTCTTCTTGAAAATTCCCTTCTTGTTCTATTCCGTTCTCTCCACACATCAATCAATTTACAATCCATCATTTTTTTTCAACTCCTCTCTTCCTTTGTCATTTCTAAAAACCATATTACTTGCCATATCTAATTCTGAAAAAACAGTATTAAAATCTCTCAATAAAATAACTCTTTCCCATTTTCTTACATTGTCTGCTATTTTTTTTTAAAAAAAACCATCTTCTCTCTTTCTTCATTAGGTGCATGAACATTATAAATAATCAAATTCTCTTCTTCTTTTTCTATTTTCACCGCCATACTTTTCCCTACCCCATCTTCAAATATCATTTGTTCTTTTCCACATAATCTTCTTCTAATTAAAATTGCTACCCCACCCCCCACTTTATCCTTTCCATTATTAAAATGTATATTCCCATCCCATTAGTTTGAAACCATTTCACACTTTC
Source organism: Hypophthalmichthys molitrix (assembly GCA_037950675.1). Classification (NCBI taxonomy): domain Eukaryota; kingdom Metazoa; phylum Chordata; class Actinopteri; order Cypriniformes; family Xenocyprididae; genus Hypophthalmichthys; species Hypophthalmichthys molitrix. Next base: position 47,274,960 of record CM075494.1, on the reverse strand, counting down.
ATTTTTCCAATTTGTTTCCTGCAATACTATCACATCAGCTTCTTTGCATAAAATGTCCATCTTTTCAAATTTCTCCCTATTCACTAAACCCCTAGCATTCCATGATACAATATTTAAAAACATAAAAATTAATAAATAAGAAAATAAAAAATTAAAACTTAACATTTTGTTTCTATTCTCCCTCGTCCTCCTCCTCCATCAACACTTGAAATTTATTTTCCCATGAAGTCCTTTCTTTACTCCGTTCTTTTCTTTCAAGTCTCTTTTTCTTAGCAGCTTCTATATTTGGTATTGCCTTAGTTACTCTTCTCCTTACTGTCTCTCTTCTGTCCATTCTACAGTCCATTTTCTCCACTTCTTTCTTTCCCTCAGTTGTTTCTTTCTTCTCTTCCTCGTTGCCTTTTACTTGTTGCTCCTCCATTTTTGCCAGTGTTCCTTGTGTTATTTCCAATGGTGTCCATATATCTTCTTCCATTTCTCCTTCTTGTTCATTCTTCTCCATTCCCTCCTTATTCTCCACATTAGTCTCTTTGTTCTCTCTGTTTTCTTTCTCAGTCTCTCCAACCTTTCCCAGTACAATATTTTTCAACGTTTGCCTCCCTACATTACCAGACTCTATATTTTGTATTTCATCCACATCCTCTATCCAACACTCGCATCTTACCATCACCTTCCTACACTCCGGGCACTTCACTGCATCACAATCCCTCGCAAAATGTCCTTGTTCTTCACACTGAAAACATTTGAACTCTGGACAATCCTTGAACACATGTCCTGGACCCATACACAATCGGCAGGTTTTAACCTGCCTATCATGCATAATCCGGAAAAACTGCGTTCCTTCCTCAGTGTCGAACTTTGTACTGTACGGGAGGGATATTACCTCTTTAGGGAATTTAACCCTTAGATGTCTTGTGCCATCTGAGATCTCAGTGCCCGGATACATTCTCCTTCTGATGTCAGATGCTGGTGTTACTCCCCAATTTTTTAATTTACCTAAAATTTCAGAGTCTTCAATGTACGCAGGCAAATGTATAAAAGAAACCACATATTCTCTTATTTGTAATTGTCTTATTTCGCAAAATTTCCCTAAGTCCTCACACGCATCTTTGTTTATCAATGTTATTTTCGTTTCCTTCCCTTGTCTTGGTCTTACTGCAAGAATCTTCCCTTCGCCAATCCTTCCATTCACCGCTGTTATAATGTCCTCCGCCCTTACATCTCTCAGGTCCACCATTTCCACAATAACCGTTGCCTCTCTGGAATAAATGTTCTTATCCATTCGTCCGTGTCCAAGTCATTGTGCTTTTCCAGCTGCAGAATCCAATCGCCCTCGTCTTTCTCCTGCCGTGTCTATGTCCTTGCCTTTTAAACCATCCAGTGTCGATACGAATACAACAAAAAAAATACTCCCCAGACAGCAAAATGCTGCTGGGAAGTATAAAAACTCACAAAAAAAACTCAAATACTCAAAAACTTAACTAGCAAAAAAAAAAAAAAAAGAAAGAAAAATTTTGGTGAGCCTCTCTCACCCACTACTTTCTACTACTGCCACGTCACTTCCTGTAGCTCAATAGCGCCCTCAGAGTGGTATGGCCGTAAGCGAAATCTGCAGCCAAGAGTGGGCTATTTAAAATGTTAGGACACTAGTGAAGTAAAACATAAAGCTTACAGCACCTGGTATTCCCAGGCGGTCTCCCATCCAAGTACTAACCAGGCCTGACCCTGCTTAGCTTCCGAGATCAGACGAGATCGGGCGTGCTCAGAGTGGTATGGCCGTAAGCGAAATCTACAACCAAGAGTGGGCTATTTAAGATATTCAGATACTTTTTTTTTTTTTTTTTTTTTTCTTTTTGAAAAAACTTAAAGCTTACAGCACGTGGTATTCCCAGGCGGTCTCCCATCCAAGTACTAACCAGGCCCGACCCTGCTTAGCTTCCGAGATCAGACGAGATCGGGCGTGCTCAGAGTGGTATGGCCGTAAGCGAAATCTGCAACCAAGAGTGGGCTATTTAAAATGTTAGGACACTAGTGAAGTAAAACATAAAGCTTACAGCACCTGGTATTCCCAGGCGGTCTCCCATCCAAGTACTAACCAGGCCCGACCCTGCTTAGCTTCCGAGATCAGACGAGATCGGGCGTGCTCAGAGTGGTATGGCCGTAAGCGAAATCTACAACCAAGAGTGGGCTATTTAAGATATTCAGATACTCTTTTTTTTTTTTTTTTTTTTTTTCTTTTTGAAAAAACTTAAAGCTTACAGCACCTGGTATTCCCAGGCGGTCTCCCGTCCAAGTACTAACCAGGCCTGACCCTGCTTAGCTTCCGAGA